>CM075941.1:11886075-12601684 GCA_038030265.1 Corythucha ciliata
GCGCGTTTGGCACTCTACAAAACTGCAGAATTTTGCTGATTCGTCTCGCTCAAATCCCAATTTCGTGGGGTTTTCTATTTCAAAACCCCAATAATTTCGTGAGTTTCGCTCTTTCAAAAACCAGTTTTGTGGACTTTCGCTCATTTAAAACCCAATTTTGTGGACTGGGCCCCTGTAAAAGCGATTTTCAGTTAGCTCTTTATTAAATCAGTTTCATAGGTTCAGTTAGTTCGACAAAATAACTTCACAATAAACCGAACGATGAAATAACAAATATTGTGACTTCGGCTTTTTCACCCCCCCTCCATTTTCGCCCTTCTAAAACCAAATGTTTCAAATTTGGTACCTTGAAAACCAAATTTCATGAATTTTTGTAATTTCTCACCCCAATTTTGCTGATTTTCACGCATTTAAAAACCACAATCATTTCGAGAGTTCTTCTCTTTCAAAAACCAATTTTCGTGAGAATTGCTCTTTCGTAGACCAGTTTTGTGGAATGGGCTCCTGTAAAACCCAATTTTGGGAACTTGGGTCCTTTAAACCCCAATTTCGGAGATATTTGCCTGATAAAAAATCAAATTTCGAGGGTTCAGCATATACAGGGTGTTCACCGGTGGCGTTGACCGTATTGCATATAGTGGTAGTACATGCCAAGAGCTGTAAAATTTTCCCTTTCACTTTTTTTTTATCTCCAGCCGTTACTGATTTATGATTTTTTGAACACTTTTCATGTATAAAAGCATTTTTCACGATAAAAACACGATTTCTCTGGTTCTGGGTAGTGCGATAAAAAATTTGGTGGCAGCTTTGGATTCCGCTCAAAATTTACCTCTAGATGTGATAGGTTTCGTTTCCGAATTTCCTTGAAACACCCATCATTTTGGGCGTCAAAGTTATTAGTTGCACAAAAAAATATTTTTCGTGAATTTATCCTGTTGATTTTAACGAGCGGAAAAAAATCGCAGGTAGCGCACCTGTGCTCTAAAAACATCTCCAAGTTGTCAGCATTCGAATGGCGTATCATAATGCCAGCTTCTGACTTATTTTGGCTGAGAAAACATGATTTCGTTTTTAAAACAACATTAATTTTTGGCACCTTTTTCATTTAGGTATTTTTAGTAATTTGTTTTTGATTCCGAGCTGAATACTAGGACGCGTCAAATCCAGTTTTCAGGCCCATAAACTATCTCTTTTTATTGCGCCAGAAAAAAAAACTTTTTGATGTGGCAATAATGGCTTCTTCCCAGCGCGTGAAACGTTCGCTGACCAACAATTGTATTTAAAATACAAAAAAAAATTAAATCAAAATAAAAATGTTACTAAAAACTATATAAATTGTTCGAAATGGCCCCCTCCGTGCTCCAAGCACAAAGCTGCACTTCTTGAGACACTACTTGTTGCTCTCTCTATTTCTTGTTGCCTTGCGCTCATGCTTGTGCAGCACTCTTGAATCCTTTGGACAAGTTGCTCTTCATCCGTTATATCCACGCTGTAAACCATGGTTTTCAGCGTTCCTATTATATCCCTTCATTATTAATTAATTCGCATGTGATCTTTATCATCTCTTTTTTAATGTATCCCAAAAATAAAAGGTAATAAAACAGGGATTCAGATTTCGTTGCTTTCATAGAAAAACACAACAGTTTGGCGACGGGCTAAACGCCGTGACCACAGGCCACCAGACATGGACGCTGACTCTCTCAGGACCTTACTGGACTCTTTTGCACAGGTCGTAACTCAGAGTCAAGAGAGACTCTTCGAACGCCTCACTACTCATGATGTCGCAGCACCCACAGCACACTTGCATCCATTCGAATTGTACGATCCGAAGAAAGAAAACTTCGCGTGCTACAAGGAACGTTTTGAAAATTTTTTCAAGATGAAGAACGTCACCGACGATACAAAAAAAGCTCAATTATTGTTAATGTCCGTCGGCTCCGAGCACTACAACAACTTGTCGGCTTTCTCGGGTCCCGAAAACCCGATAAAAGACCTACATTGCACTGAACTTGTCGCAGCATTCACAAATATGCTCTCTCCCAGAAAAAACATCGCCGTGTCTCAACATTTTTTCTTATCAACATATCAAAAAGAAAATCAATCCATCCATCGCCTTATTCTTCTTCCCCTTCTATCAGTGAAATTCTGAACGAATTCAAATCAATTTTTGAAGAAAGGATAGGGTGCACTAAACAAGTAACAATATCATTGACTCTCAGAAACGTCGCAAAACCGGTATTTACAAAAGAACGTGACGTACCTTTTGCTCTCCGAGAAAAGGTAGAGAAAGAATTGAAAACCTTGGAGGAAGAGGGCATCATCACTCCTGTTTGCACCAGCGACTGGGGATCACCGTTAGTGGTAATTCCAAAAGCTGACGGAACCGTGAGGTTGTGTGTCGATTATAAGTGTGGAGTAAATGAGCGACTTGTTTCAGCAAATTTTCCTATCAGAAAAATAGAGGATGTACTGTATAGCTTACGTCACTCCAAGTACTTTTGCAAGCTCGACCTCTACAAGGCTTACTTACACCTTCCAGTTGACGACGAAAGTAGTGAAATACAGACGATAACTACGCATAAAGGCACGTACCGTGTGAACAGGCTCAGTATCTGAATCAAAATTGCCCCGTCGGAATTCAACAGAGTGATGTCACAAATTTTGCACGATGTTCCAAAAACGGAAAATTTTTTTGACGATATCATCGTACACGGTGCAACTGTCGAAGAATGTGCCAACAACCTACGATGCTGCCTCAAACGACTGTCTCAATACGACTTATACGTCAACAGAAAAAAATGTTCTTTTTTCCAAACGAAAATTGAATATCTAGGTCACGTCATTGAGCAAAACAAGATATTGAAATCACCAGAGAAAATTCGAGCGGTTACAGAAATGCCACGGCCATCAAATACAGATGGAATAAGAAGATTTCTCGGTATGGTCACTTATTATTCCAGATTCATCCCAAATTTCTCTACTATTTCGTTTCCACTGCGCCAATTGCTACAGAAAAACCATAGATTTACATGGACAAGTTCATGTGAATTAGCTTTCAAACAACTGAAGGCAGAAATATGCGGGCGATCGCGTTTTGAGTCCCTACGACCCTGCACTGCCCGTTGTACTTACTACAGATGCTAGCCCCGTAGGCGTCGCTGCCGTTCTCAGTCACATATTTAATGGGCTAGAAAAACCAATCGCTTACGCTTCTCGCTCCCTAACCATTTCCGAGCAGAACTACAGTCAACTCGATCGAGAAGCGTTAGCTATAGTCTTTGGAGTCAGTCGATTCTACAATCCTACCTGTTTGGAAGAAAATTTCAATTAGTCACTGATAATGAACCTCTGTCTCGCATATTTTCTCACAATCGCACCATAAGTGTAAACCATTTATCAACGTACTCTTCATTGGTGTAAACCATCTCGCTCCAGCTAGTGTAGTTGTGTCTACTTCATGCTTCTACTTGAGACCAGGAGTGGTCCATGATCGGAGCTGCGATGGAAGTGGTTCGAACTTGCTATGCCTGGCTATCCATGCCCCCCCCACTCCATGTCAGCAGTGCTCGCTGGCCAGTCGAGCACGTTACTGGTATGGACTGGAGTTTGCATACTGATTTTTACGTTTGGGAACACTGAAATAGTTTTCTTTCGTTAGGAAGCTGATTTTCTTGGTCAAAATCAGCCAGAAGCTGGCATTATGATACGCCATTCGAATGCTGACAACTTGAAGATGTTTTTAGAGCACAGGTGCGCTACCTGCTATTTGTTTCCGCTCGTTAAAATCAACAGGATAAATTCACGAAAAATATTTTTTTGTGCAATTAATAACTTTGACGCCCAAAATGATGGGTGTTTCAAGGAAATTCCGAAACGAAACCTATCACATCTAGAGGTAAATTTTGTGCGGAATCCAAAGCTGCCACCAAATTTTTATCGCACTACCCAGAACCAGAGAAATCGTGTTTTTATCGTGAAAAATGCTTTTATACATGAATAGTGTTCAAAAAATCATAAATCGGTAACGGCTGGAGATAAATAGTGCATTTTCAGAATGAAATGCACTAAAAAGTGAAAGGGAAAATTTTACAGCTCTTGGCATGTATACTACCACTGTATGCAACATAGTCAACGCCACCGGTGAACACCCAGTATAGCTATTTCTAAAATTAGTTTCGCAGGTTGAGTTAATGTGAATAACTAATTGGGTGGAATACGGACGATAGAAACGCCAATTTTGCAATTTTGACGTTTTCAACACCAATTTTTCCCTACCATGACAAGCTGTTTCAAATTTGGAACCTTAAACATCCAATTCGACATAATTTTTTATTTCCGACCTCAATTTCGCGGATTTTTACGCTTTTAATCACCAAATTTCGTGGGTTTTGCTACTACTGAAATCAGTTTTGCAGGTTAATGGGCTAATGAGGAAGTTTCATGGGCCAGAGCTTATTTATAAATCTATTTTTTAAGGTTTATCTATGCTAAAATATAACATAAATCGTGATCCGTTCGTAAAATAATCCAACAGTTGATAAATACGCGACTTTTGAAGTTTTAGGTCATTTCAAACACGCCAGCTAGCATGTTTGTGTCATAGGCCTGTTTTACACGAGTAAGTTTTGTGTTCAAAAATAAGTTCAATCTGATCACAACCAGACGATTTGAGGCAGGGAACATCTGTCAATTTTTTTCAAAATGGCTAGTTTGTTCTAAAAACTTAAGGGGGCCCACACACGGTCCAAACATGCTTGAACAAGATTGTTTGCCAACCTCGCTTGACAAGCCGATTTGATCGTGTGTGGGGTCATGTTTGAGGTTGAAGGATGACAATCACGTTTGACGGTGTTCAGTCACTGCCAGAAAAATTTGCTCTCAAACATTAGGTTTGACAAACATGCTTGATCGTGTGTGTGAGTTTCAAACCATCATACCTTCAAACCTCAAAGAAAAAACGCTGCGAATTATCGAACAATGCCTTATTATTTCGATGTTTATGGGTTATTATTCATCGATGTAGTCAAATCCGGCATGAAATTACATGAAAACGACACCCCACACCCATATGATCCCAAATCCTTTGAAAATCCCCATTTTGGACCCGCTTTGGCCCATAAAAACCCAGGGAGTTATTTGATCAAACTGATCAGATGGTAGGACCAACTAGACCCCAAATGGAGTCTATGTGCGAAAGAACGAGTTTTTTCGAGCAATCCTAGGGCAAGATATGGCCCGGACGGCGACGGACATTTTTTTTTTTTTATTGCAGATTTGGATTCTACGCTCGAGAAGCGTTAGCTATAGTCTTTGGAGTCAGTCGATTCTACAATTACCTGTTTGGAAGAAAATTTCAATTAGTCACTGATAATGAACCTCTGTCTCGCATATTTTCTCACAATCGCGCTTTACCACGAATGACTTCTGCTCGTCTACTACGCTACGCTTCATTTTTGTCTGGTTTTGACTACTCAGTAAAGTGTAAGAAGAGGAAGGATAATGAAAATGCTGACTGCTTGTCTCGAGCTCCGGTATGCAACAAACAAATTACGTCTGACATTGCTATGAATGAAGAAGTCAGTGTATTACACAGTGAAACACTTTACCATATCTCAAGCGCAACAATTACACCTCAAGTTATTGCCAAAGAAACAACAAATGACCCTGACCTACAAAAAATTATGAAAATCATTCAAAGTTCTTCCCACGATGTTCCATTCACAATTCAAGACGGCATACTCTTCAGGTTGGACCGAATTGTCATACCGTCTACCCTCCGATCAACCCTTTTAAATGAATTACATGCCACACACATTGGAATTACAAAAGTGAAACAGCTAGCTAGAAGGTACGTTTACTGGGAAGGGATTGACAAGGACATCGAACGTCTGGTAAAAAGTTGTGACACGTGCGCAAAACTTCAACACAATCCTCCCATTGTCACAGTCCACCCATATGGAATGATCCAGAAGAAAATTGGGAACGCTTACACGTCGATTTTGCGGGCCCAATCGAAGGAAACTATTTTTTTATTTGCGTTGATGCAAAATCAAAATGGCTTGAAGTTCGAATGTTGAGGGGATCACCTACTAGCAAGTTTTTGATACGCATACTCAACGACATTTTCACATTTCACGGCTACCCAAACACTCTTGTCTCCGATAACGCGTCAGTTTTTACGAGTGAAGAATTCCGGACATACTGTACTCAAAAAGGTATTTTCCAGAAATTTATTGCTCCGGGTCATCCTGCCACAAATGGGTTAGCAGAGAGAAATGTCCAAACTTTCAAGCACCGACTGAAAGCATCTTCCAACGAACCGGTACCGCTTACAGAGAAAATTCAACAAATTATTTTGCGTCATCGTGCGACACCTCTTGCTTGCGGTAAATCACCTTCAGAACTGTACTTAGGACGGAGAATACGAATTGAATTAGACGCTATTTTCCCAAATCGTTCCCAGAACGCGACTGTTCCACGATCTTGTCCAGGACGTGATCGAACCATGTCAGTGGGGGAGAGAGCTCAAATTCGAATCTATAAAGACAATCAGGAATCATGGAAATTCGGCGAAGTTATACGAAAGCTTGGAACCCGTCACTACCTGGTGAAACTGGATTCGGGAATAGTCGTGAAGCGACATATAAATCAATTGCTATCGACACAAGTACAAAAGCCTAATGAAACTGGGAAGAGTACAAATCATAGGGAAATACTGAATGTTCCATTCATCAAAAAAACGTTTCAAAACGCGGCGTGTGATGAACTCGCCATAAATTTCGATGAGTCCACCCACAGTCACCAAAACTCCCAAAATAACATCCCGATTTTAACCGACAATTATGGCGAATCTCGAAACTATGAAGTATTACCTCGCCGTTCTAATCGAATCAGACGACAACCTAGCTACCTTAGCGACTACATTTTATAGAAAATCGTTGAGAAGGATCCAAAGATTAGTGGGGGAGATTATTATATCCCTTCATTATTAATTAATTCGCATGTGATCTTTATCATCTCTTTTTTACTGTATCCCAAAAATAAAAGGTAATAAAACAGGGATTCAGATTTCGTTGCTTTCATAGAAAAACACAACAGTTCCCCAAACGTTAAAATCTGGTGGCGTTAAATCCGGGCTCCTCGCTGGCCACGTGACGGGACCATGACGCCCAATCCACCGTTCTTCAAAATTTTCGGCCATCCATTCTGTGATTATTCACGCGTTATGGGCAGGACACCCGTCCATTTGCCACCACATATTTTGCCTAATGCCAAAGGGAATGTCGTCAAGCAAAGAATTTAAATTTTGAAGCGTTTGGAGGAAGGATGCCGCGTTGAGACGTTGGGGAAGGATGAGGGGTGGTAGGATCCATCTACCGGTGATACCGATCCAGACGTTTACTCGGAAGTCGTACTGGAACTTTGACTCCCTGATTCCATGAGGCACGTGCCCAGATGTGTGAATTTCTAGAATTGAAAATTCCAGCCCGCGTGAAAGTAGCCTCATCAGTCCACAAAATTCGTGACTGGAATTCGCGGTCTTCATTCGACTTCTGCTGGAACCATCCCTCGGGAGCAGCTGCTGGACTTTTTGCAGATGGAATGGATGACGACTATCTTTTTTGAGAACTTTCCAGACACGGGAATGCGAGATATTCAACCTTAGCGCAGCCCTTCTGGTACTCATGGTCGGATCATGGTCGAACTCAGACAGAATCTCACGCGTTCTTCCACCAGTCGTGATTCGGTCCGGGTATGTCTGGCCTGAACTAGGAGCGCGTCCGGTCTGTCGCATGAAACGGTAAACGTTTGAAATAGTACGCCTGTCAGGGAGCCTTCTTCTTGGAAAAAGACGAGCGTACTGCCGCACTGCTTCGTAACCGTTTCCTCCCACCGCACCATAAGTGTAAACCATATCAACGTACTCTTCATTGGTGTAAACCATCTCGCGTGAGTATCGTGGTAAGCAAAATGAATGAAAAAGAAAAATTAAAAGAAATGCCCACTTATTTAATGTCAAATACAACACTACTGTAACGGCTTTTTTATTTCCTTAAAATTATGTGCAGTATGTGAAGGTAAATCTATCATTCTCACACATCTGTGCCCATCGAAACCCATAGGAAAATCAGGGATCCAAGCTATAGTCGGGTCGGTGAAAGAATGTGCATGAAATCACCCTCTCTCCTTTCCCTAAACCCATATGACTTACCGCTACCACACCATCACCTGAGAGGAGCCTCTCCTATTTTATCGGTAAAACTCTCTGTTATTGGTTGCAGTAGTTTGATAATAAGAGGAGAAATAGAGAACCACGTTAAGAGAGGGAAAAAGCGGGCTTATGGCCTCCCACCACTCATGCACATTCTTTCGCCGATCCGACTATAGTGTAGTTGTGTCTACTTCCTGCTTCTACTTGAGACCAGGAGTGGTCCATGATCGGAGCTGCGATGGAAGTGGTTCGAAACTTTTTATTTACGTGGCAGGATTGATATGCCTCATCGAAAAAAAAAAAAATTTTTTGGAAAATGTGAAACTTCCTCATTCATAAATTAGTTTGGCTCTTTCAAAAACCAAATTTCCGAATTTGGTTTGTTCTAGACTGAAATTACGTCAATTTGGCCCCTACCCAACTTTTGGAGACTTTCACTCTTTCAAACTCTAATTTCACGTGTTTATTTTTCATGCATGCAACCAGATCCGACTGGAAATTACATGAAATTCAACACCCCGCTTCTCTACACACAAAAAGTTTAGACAAAACACGAATATTAGTGGCTTAAAATTACGTGAAATTCGCGTTTTTTCGATTATGCAACTTCAAGACGCAACAAATTGAGACAAAATCGCAGCTGCGCGGTGTGTGGACAAAAAAAACAAAAAAACACTTATATGCTGCTCTTGTGCTGCAACGCGTGATGTCCAAGTCCACACAGGCGCGGATCCAGAATCAGCTCAAGGAGGGGGCAATGACCCCGATCTTACCACCGCACCTATACCAACACCACACCACACATGATCTGCGCCTGGTGGTAAATTATAGGTCTCAGTCTCTGAACATTGAACAATCGAAAAACGAGGGAACTAGGGAAATGTCGGAAAAGTGAACAGCATCATTTAACAACTATTTGAAGTGAACTATAATAACGTTTCCCGTTTCCACAAAATTCTGCATTTGGGCAGTTCATTTCCACCCGTCCTTTCTGAATTTAAAGCATATGATTAAAGAAGACCCGCCGCTCCCCGGGCATGGCTCCCGCCGGGAAGCCATTTTTTCTCGAAACTCGAATCGTGTTGGGCTATGCCCTTCCATCGTCGTCCGGATAACATCAGTTCAATTAATTTATTAATTAAAAATACCGGCGACAGAATTACTCATCATATCTATCTAACACCATCTAGATAAGATAAAATTCGGCGTGGCTTACCGATCAGGAGAAACGCCTAGAGTTTCGAGAAACAATGGACCTGGGTGGGGTTCGGCTTAGCTTATCCCTCGGAGTACGACTCCCAAAGGCGTCTTCGTGGCGCAATTGGCAGCGTGCTGAACTGGTAATCCAGAGGTTGCGGGTTCAAATCCCGCCGGGGAGCCATTTTTTCTCGAAACTCGAATCGTGTTGGGCTATGCCCTTCCATCGTCGTCCGGATAACATCAGTTCAATTAATTAAAAATACCGGTGACAGAATTACTCATCATATCTATTTAGACAAAACACGAATATTAGTGGTTAAAAATTACGTGAAATTCGCGTTTCTTCGATGATGCAATTTCGAAACGCAACAAATTGAGACAAAATCGCAGCTGCGTGGTGTATGGACAAAAAAAAGAACACTTATATGCTGCTCTTGTGCTGCAACGCGTGATGTCCAAGTCCACGACAGGCGCGGATCCAGAATCAGCTCAAGGAGGGGGCAATGACCCCGATCTTACCACCGCACCTATACCAACACCACACCACACAGGATCTGCGCCTGGTGGTAAATTATAGGTCTCAGTCTCTGAACATTGAACTATCGAAAAACGAGGGAACTAGGGAAATGTCGGAAAAGTGAACAGCATCATTTAACAACTAGTATTTGAAGTGAACTATAATAACGTTTCCCGTTTCCACAAAATTCTGCATTTGGGCAGTTCATTTCCACCCGTCCTTTCTGAATTTAAAGCATATGATTAAAGAAGACGAAGAAGAAGAGTTGGACTTTGGAAATGAACTGTCCCGATGCAGAATTTTATGCAAATGGGAAACAATATTTAATCATTTTTGGCCAAAATATTCCCAGTTCCGAAGCCCCCGACGGGGGGGGGGGGACAACCCAGGATTCGATGGGGGGTAAGGAATAGTTCATCGATTTAGTAGATTTTAATTTTTTAAGGGCGCGAATGGCGAATGGTCGGTTTAGCAGTTTTCAGAGCGTGATTAGTCAATCAAGTCATTTTCAGCTGAAGTTCAAGCGTGAATCGTAAGTTTTAACCATGTATAGACCGCATATAGTGAGTTTCACCCATTTTTGAGAGTGAATACGCGCAGTTTGGCAATTATTACGGCGCAAACTGCCAGTATGGCCATTGCTAGCGAGGGTGAATAGTCAATGTGATATTTTCAGGGCCCACGAATCCGTCTCTTAAGTCGGATTCTACGAAAAAGTAGCTTTTAGTTAGAGTGCGAATTCAGTTTAGCCATTATCAAGGTGCGAATCGTTAATTCAACAATTTTTTGGATTCGAATTGTCAGCTCCGCCATTTCAACAGTGCGAAATAGTCAGTTTGCCAATCGTTGATCCGGTTGTTTTTGGATGAGGCCGTTTGAGTCAGTTTGCCATTTCCAAGGTGCAAATATCAGGTAATTTATATACCTGACACCATGGCGATATTCTCAGGAGAAGAATACATGCCATTTCCGGTCCGAATGGTCGGTTTTGCCGTTTTCAGTGAGGGGGGGGGGTGTGGGGGGCCAGTTTGGCTATTTTCAAAGCAGGCAATACAGTTAAGCCATTTTCTACGCGCGATTGCTTAGTTTTGACCATTTTCAGGACAGGAATTACCTGTTCAGGCATTTTTAGAGCACGCAAATTCAAACTGACTCGTAAAGTCAGTTTGACCATTTTTAGAGCGTGAATCGTCAGTTATGCCATTTTTTAAAATGGATTTTATAGCCACGTCAAGCCAAAGGCGCGAATGGTCAGTTTGGCCATTCTTTACATGCGAATGGTCAATTTCACACTTTTCAGGGTAGGAATCATCTGTTTAGGCATTTTGAGGTCGCGAATAATTAGTTTAGCTGTTTTTGGAACGCGAATATAGTCCATCAAACCAAATGTGCGAATAAAAGTCATTGTTGGCCATTTTTGGCGCGCGGCGAATGGTTGATTTAGACATTTTCAGGGCAGCGAGAATCGTCAGCTAAACCATTTTTCAGGGCACTTGAAGTCCGTTTGGCTATTTTTAGAGAGGGAATTTTCAGTTTGGCAAATTTTTAGGGCGCAAATGTATAGTCAGTTCAGCCCTTTGCAAGGCACTAATCGTCAGTTTTGCCACAGTGGGGCGCGATTACAGTCAGATGAGCCGTTTATATGGTCGGAATAGCCATAGTTTGGCTATTTCCTTGGGGACGAAATCTTAAATCGTTTCGTCTACGATCTTCATGCAAGTTCTATTCTCCAATGTTGTCCAATGAGGGGCCGCGCCGTGGCCCTTCCCTTGGATCCGCCACTGGTCCGCGGCTATGAATCACGCTAAATCATCGCTAAAAATGGAAAAAAAGGCGTTAATTCCCTGCTAAAAATGAGAATTGTAGTGCGCGGCTAAAATTGAGAAACAGAGCAAATTCACGGCTGAAAATCAGTGAAAGCAATAATTTCGGCTGAAATTGAGGAAAAGGGCAAATTCGTGGTTTCTGAAAGCAAAATTCGGTTAAAATCGAGTATTCAAATGACTAAAATTGATAAAAATGGTTCAATTGGATATAAACGCTGGTTAGCGGCTAAAATTGGCGCTAATTCGCGGATAGGAGTGTGATAATTCGCTACTTCACGGCTGAAATTTAAAAAAAAAAATGTTAATTCGCAACTAAAATTGGAATAATGCTAATTCACCAAAGGCAATATTTCCTATATTTGAAAAAATATAAATTCACGAATAAAAGATAAAAAAAAAGCCAGTTCACTGCTAAAATTGAGAAAAACAGTAATTCAAGACCGAAATAAAAAAAAGTGCTGGATTTGCGGCTAAAATTGGGAAACACGCTGCTAATTTGTGGTTTCTGGGAACAAAGTCGGCTAAAATCGAGAAAGGCACAAATTCGTGATTAAAAAAAGCGCTTAACGCGGCAGAAACTTGGAGAAACCGTTAGTTCGCGACTAAAATTGAAGAAACGTCAATTCGACGTCAATGGAGACAATTTTTCCTCCAGATTCGCAAAGTCGAAGGTTTTAGAGTTTTTTTACTGACCTTTTTTTTATTGGGCGTGGACGCCAGTGTAGCCTGACGGAAGAGCGCCAAAATATTGATTAAATAGCCGCGAAATTACATGGAGCTGAATACCTGTGAAATTGTGTGTTACGGGTCTGAATATCCTAAAAATTGTAAGTTTATGGTCTTCAATTTCCCGAGAAGTGTCAGCTCCCACGACAGTTTTGGACCATAATTTCAGCAAAATCACAAGTTGATTCAAGGAAAAAATAATAGCAAGTTGCGGAGTCTTTTTCAGGGCGGTGCAACTCAGGCTAGCTTGCCTGACGAATATCCACGAAATTGGACATTTTCAAGCCGAAAATCCTAGCAATTGCAAGTTTCGGGTCTCAATTCCAGCAATATTGCTTATTACGGGGCTTTTTTTTGTGTGGTCCCCGAAAGCAACCAAAACTAGATAAATAGCCGCAAAATCACGTCATTGGGAGCTAAGCATCAGTGCATTGGCAAGTTTCATAGCTGGCCACAACTGGACGGCCTCGAATGCTGAATGGGAGGCCCATACCGTCGTATCTCTACCATTTATGCCAGTACGTCGAGCTAAAAAAACAAGCGCAATTGCAAGATTCGTGTCTGAAGTCAGCTTCTTGTAGTTATTTTCGCGAAATTGCAAGTTTCTGGATTTATTTTTGTGAAATTGCCAGTTCTGGTTGCCATGACAGCGCCAAAACTCTTACGAATCGCTGCAAAATTTCAACGTTCTGGAAGTAAACCCGTATAAGAGGAATTATCCTTGCTTAACATTCACGAGATTCCAAGTTTCAAGGTTTTTCTTTTGGCACTGCAGGCACTAAGAGCGCCCAAAGCTTGCTGGATCACTGCCAAATTAGTGAAATTACGTCGTTTGGAGCTATACATATACATATATCATTGAATTCGCAAGTTTCGTGACTAAATCATAGGCCACCCCTGTCTAACCGATGGGCTGGGTGGCAGAGACACTTGGGGGAATTTTTTTCTAATAGGTTTTTTGATTCATGACTTAGTTCTAACTGCGAAAAGAAGACATCGCTCTAGTCGAATTCCCCTCCTACATTCTGATTGGCTGAAAACCTCATTGGTGGGGATCTGCTCTGAAAAGGAGAGAGATAGAAGATAGAACTTCAAAATATGCTGACTTAACCGAAAATTAACTATCAAGAATCTTCTTTTGCTATTTTCCATTTTCGTTCGCCCGATTCTTATTTCTTATTCGACTTACGATCGCTTACCGCCCTTGGACGCTCTTCACTGCACTTTTGTTAATACGTATTCTGCATGTTTTATTTTGGAATTAATTATGTCGCTGAAGAAATGCCAGGTTGATGGGTGCGAGAGTGAATTTGGTTGCGGATTTTATTTCTTTCGCTTCCCAAAGCTGGGTGACAACAGGTACGTAATATTATTTTGATACCAATTTTGAATGAGCTTTTTCTATCCTTGTTAGCTGGTTATTTTCATCGTGAAGTTGGTGTTTGACTCGTTTAATGCCTTCACAGAATGGGGTGCTAGCTGTTAGTAGCAATGATTTGAATCATAGTGCTAGAATTGGGTTTGCATTTTTCTTAGATATGCTGTGACTTCTTCGGAGGCACTCGGCCCCTGTCCTATTTTTGATTTTGTATTTGTGCGACATCTGTGCATAACTGCATACTTTCCATATAACTTGAAGTTTTGGAAAGAGCATGACCTTTTGCTTCAATTTTTTCAAGCATGTTGGTTGTGCTGTGGGGCCACTTGGAATGAAAAGCATCAATTTCATTAATAAACTGACGACCATGTGCTCAAAATTTAATAATATAAGGTCATGCTCATTCTTACACATAATGGCTCTTTGTTTTTCTGCCACAACTTATTTGGTTTGATGCCGAGAGCAGGACATCCTCACCTTACTCGGTTACTCGTCTTGCCATATCTCTCGTTATTCTTATGCTCAGTGTAGAAACAGTGGCGTAGCTATAGGGTGGATAACGCCTGCCAAGCTCCTTTTTATTCCCAAGAAATTACATGAAACAAGGCGTTTATCAAGCAAAGAGCTTTTTGCAACCCCCCCCCCCCCCCACACCCGTTTTTGCCATGGCATAAACATACAACTAAAATACCCCGTCCACGAAGAGGTGAGTATTCGTCAATGAAGCTAGCTACATCCGGCATAAAACTGTCAATAGTGCCAGAAAATAACATTCGTACGAAACAACCCTACGTTTTGTATGAAAGTAATTATTTTTTCCTGAAACTAAGCTCAGCAAAGCAATTAATGGCTGGTATGAATTGTCTCTCAGGCAATTTTGCCAATTTTGAACTTCTCTTATAGCTATTTTGACCCCAAAGCTGGAAATCCTGGAGTAAATCAATACATACATCCAAAAATCCTCATTTTTTACCGAAAAATGTTTTTTTGTCCCTAGATAAAAACTTCAATATTCAGCTTGACTGTTAAGAAGAAGAAGAAAAAAAAAACACGCTTCTTAAATTGTTTGGAACTGCTGAATTTTTGTTCAGAACTTGATTACACAAAATTGAAAACCTGGCACTAGCAGCAGGGTTTCCTTACTACCACCCTTCTCCATTCATATTTAGTCGTTCAAGCAAGCTTGGAATACCTAATCCCAGCTATTTTAAAATTCTGGGATCACTTCTCTTTTTTTAAATGGGTTTTCATTTTTAAGGCATTGAAATTATCATGATTTATTCCTTGGTTGTTTTGCTAGACTTGAGACGTGGATTAAATTCTGCCGGAATCCTTCGCTGTCAATAAAAGATATCAGCTCACTGAAATTCAAATCAATTTGTTCCCTACATTTTGAAGATAAGTTCTGTCTTGAGTCGTCAACCCGTGTCCGTTTGAGTAAAACTGCCATTCCCACGTTGTATGCTCCAATCGTACATGTTCCCAGCCCTTGTGAAATTAATGTCGTGTCTCATTTGCCCTCCTTAGACCCCACTTCCAACCATCCTCTACTTATTGTTCCAAATGTAGAGTCTGAAAGTAGTACCAGTTGTAAAATTAATGTTGGGCCCTCAATTTGTGAGATTAACTCTCCGACAAACGACCAACCACTTTTAGCTCCGTGTGTCGAGACGTTATCCCTTGCATGTCGCATGCCGGTTGAGGGGGGGAATGCAGACCCATGCTCCTCAAAAAGACTTGTTGCCCTACTTCAAAAATTTTGTCAGAACTTGGCCTTGAAAGTGACGATATAACCCCGAAAAAGAAAATTCTGCTGGAAAGTCTTCGAAGTACCAGACGGAAGGTCACTAAAGTCAAAAATAGGTGTAAAGTCAAAGCAAATAATTTGAAAAACGTTTTAGGAAATTTAGAAACAACGGGCAATCTTTTCCAGATCTTAGAGAAAAAAAAAGTTTCTCAACATTTCATGACTCTCGTTTCTTCCCAAATTAATAACGCTTCTTTAAAACCGAAAGCTAGAAAGTGGAAGTTTCAAGATAAATTGTTGAGTCTGAGTATCTACAAAAGAAGCCCTAAATGTTACCGTTTCCTCCGCAGAATAATGGCACTCCCATGTAAAGCCACTTTGAATAGACTACTCTCATCAATCCCTCTTCGATGTGGCATTAATGAATTCATTTTCGACAATTTAAAAAGTAAATTAAAATCATTTGTTGACCCAAAACAAAAAGTTTGCACTTTATTGTTTGACGAGGTATCCATAAGGGAGTGTCTCTCGTACAATTCAAGGTTAGATTCCGTTGAGGGTTTCGAAGATTTTGGGCAAGATCACCCTTCCACCAATTTAGTAGCGAATCACGCATTAGTGTTTATGGTCAAAGCAGTTACTGGATCCTGGAAAATGCCAATAGCTTTTTATTTTTGCAAAGATTCTGCTAAAGCCAACAGATTAGTTACATTAATTCCTTTGGTTATTTCGAAATTACAATCAATTGGCCTTCATCCTGTGGCAACTATTTGCGACCAGGGTTCCTCAAATGTAGCTGCAATAAAGCAATTGACGAACCATAGTTTTTTTTTCAAAGTTAACGGTCACGTAATTTATGCTCTTTTTGATACCCCCCACTTACTTAAAAATATCAGAAACAATTTTATCCAGTACAATGTTCAATTCGAGGGGCATGTAGCAGAATGGAAACACCTCGAGGAATGCCATAGTGTCGACCAAAATTTTTTTTGTGTAGCTCGTAAAATTACCGATGAGCATTTGAAGCCATCGGGCAAAAACAAAATGAAAGTGAGCCTAGCCGCTCAAGTATTGAGTCATACTATGTACGCTGCTCTAGGTTCTCTATCTGCTCTTGGGAAAATTTCAAAGGAAGCCATTCACACTGGGAATTTTGTTAAAACTGTAGATTCTTTGTTCGATACGTTTAATGGGAAAGAAGTATTTTCGAAGAGAAGCAAGAAACCTTTTTGCACTTGTTTGTCGGATGACAGCCCTCACATTGCTTTTTGGAATGAAGTTTACCCTAAATTAGACTCCATGGCTTTTTTCGACAGTAATGGGACAGTGCATAGGCCTCCATGTCAGAATGGGTGGCTTCATAATATTACAGCTGTAAAACATTTGTGGAAAGACTTGAAAAATCACGGCTTCCGTTTCCTGGTTATGAAACACTTGAACCAAGATTCTCTTGAAAATTTTTTTTGCATTATTAGACAAAACTGTGGAAGTAATGAAAACCCGACTGCAGCCCAGTTCATATCTGCTTTTAAAACCGTTGTAATTAATAGCGTGACTTCCCATTATTCGTCAGTAGCTAATTGCGAAGACGATCAAGTTTCATTTTTAAGTAATTTGCATTCATCCCTAAATAATGACCAGAGTAGTTCATCATGCAGTCAGAGTTGCTCAACTGAAGATAATTTTTATCAAGATCTTGAGTCCTCATCTTTGAAACTCCCGTCCAACATTGTTGTGGAGCAGTCAACTGCCTACATTGCGGGATATATTATTAAAAAAATCCTCAAAACCAATCCCACTTTTTGCCTTGATTGTTTAGATAGTTTGACTAGTGATGTAATAACCGACCAAACTTTATTAATTGCAAACAAAGAGTATTCCAATAGTTCTCGCTTGATGTATCCCAGCGAAAATTTAATCGACAACGTTTTATTAGCTAGCCAAGTAATGCTAAAAGAGTCTTGGAAGGTGTTTCACCTACCTCATGTCCTCCAAACATTAACTTCTTTGAAATTTCCGCCTTCTCTTTTTCTATTTATTCATTCTGAACACCGGGAAGAACTTACTCGGGCAATTTTAAAAATCTTAGGGGTTATTACTGTCTACAATAAGTGCAAAAAGTTGAATAGACTAATTTCCAAGAAATACAAATTCCGACAAGACAGGAGAAAAATGAAAAAAATTACGCATAGGTGAAAGGTTTTATACTGAAATTGGCTTTGATTGTTTTTACATAAATGTTAAATAAATTAATTACATAAAAAAAAAAAAAAAAAAAAAAAAAAAAAAGGTGGTGGGTGGGGGACAAAGGTTTGTTAACAAATAAAATCGAAAGGTATTGTTTGTTAATTCGAACCATAATGCCTACTACCAGCCTGCCCGTGGCGTCCCCTGCACAGCTGCAGCTCACAAGTTCCAGCTGACTGATGGTAGAGGCAATTTGTTTTCGCCAAAATTTTAAATTTGTGTTTTAAAATTATCTAACATGATTTTATTTGTTTCATATCAATTCTTCAATGAGCCCATGATCGACCAATGCATGAAACTGTGACTATGTACTAGAATGGTGCCGTCGCAAACTGAATTGTTGACGTAAGTTACTCTCATCATTCGCCTGTCTATACCATTCTTAGCTAAATGTTATCTCTGTGTTCCAGGACCTCGACGCACGTGTCAGTTTCAACACCTTACTAACGCTGCCAGATTCAGTGACCCATAATTCAGCGAAATTACTGAAGACGTATCAACTGATTTAATTGGGTATTAACGGACATAAACCGGGTCCAGCAGGCACAAGTTATAATTTTTTTTTATTTAACTGCTTCTTAAAACCTACTTATTGGCTGTAGATTTATTTATTGACTTAACATCGGATATGATTGTACTCTTGCATTTTTGATATGTTACTAGGGATCACCCTCATAGCATGCTTCATTTTTTGCGACCCTTGTAAATGTAAGTTAGTAGAGGCTGACAAGTATAAAATAACGGGATTTCTGCGTTTTTTAAACAGTTTTTCGAGAGATATTTAGTGAATTCTTTGAAGTATTACTGTTTAGAATAGATCAGATTATGCTGAAATTTCAGGCCTGAGTCAACTCAGTAGCCAAAGTGCCACCAGAGACCCCGTAAAATTTAATTTTCTTTGCAGGGAAAACCCCGTAGGCTATTTGGGTGGTCCCTAACAACAAAATAAATGTAAAACGACATATTTCTTGCCCATCTAAAAAATAATGTAACAGTGGTCGTAGTACTTGAATCATAGAGGGTAAATGCGAAGATTAGGCCGGAGGGACAAGATTTATTGATTCAATTTTGTAAAACGGCTACCATATGAACTTAACCAGTGTTGAGAACTATTTTTACTTATTCATACATAACTATTGCGTAATATAATCAGCATAGAATAAATATTTCTCTAAAAAAAATTGTGACTTCGTGTTTGTGTGTTCGTAAAAAAAGGAAGGAAAAGGCATCTCAGTGATAACAATAATATTTCTTTTTGTGAAAATTGCTCTTTAAAAAACTTCATTCAAATAATTAAACAGCAATTTTTTCACTAAAGAAATGTGTTGTTCTCACTTGAGAATGGGCGCTTAATTCCAATATTTCCAGTGCGAGCGAAAAGGGTGCTGAGGAAGGGGTCGAGGGGGGGAAGCCTTCCAGGCGCAGGCGCGGATGCCTTCTGTTGTCAACTGCGAAAACGAGACATCGCTACTTGTTCTGTCCTCGTCCCCCACTCTTCAGATAACTCTCTTATGTTAATATATTTTATTCTCCTTGTCATAGGCGGATCTAAGAGGTGATGTGATAACAGCAGAATTACCCCCCTCCCACCGTGGAGCTTGGAAAAGCTCTCAAAACATCGGGGAAGGGATGGGTGGGCAGGTGGTGGGGTTTTACCGGTGAGGGGGAAGGGGTTTCGATTGCCCCTCTCCTCCCTGAGAGAGTTCCCAGATCCGCCCTTTGTAGTCACCCGCGAAATTGCAAGCTTTCAATTGTTTTTTGTGGACTCGGACTCACGGTGGACGGCATCGAATCCTGACGAGGCTCAAGCGCGTCGCTCTCCACCATTTATGCCACGCATACTTCACGCTCAGTGGTCCGTGGGCGACAACTATTCAATGCAACACATGACGAACCCCCCCCCCCCCAACACATCCTTTAGCAATGCGACGTATTCGTTGTTGAGGTGAATTCGCTCGCTGGCCAGAAGGGAATATGTAAGAAAAGCTGCTCACCCTTTTGTCTTGAGCTAGCTCTGTCCGCCCCAGCATGTGCTTTTACGGGCCCACTACTAAATTGCCGTGGTCTGTGAGAGAGTTGCGGATAATTTGGCCTTGCAACTGTTATGCCACTCTACTGTCGTATCCCACGCGTCTATCTTGCTACGAAAAACTGGTTGCTCGCAGACTAACTATTGACTTGGAAATCGTTAATTCAGAGTCGGAAACAGAAATTCGTGTATTTTTAGTCCCAAAAATTGTCATACGGGCAAACTTTAAGTTCGATTTAGACTATTCGGATGTGACATGGGAACACGCATTCCTACGTGTGATAAAAAATTCCAGGGGCCTTATTCCGAGTTGTCGGGAAAAACTCACGTGAGGGGGTTGCTATGGCGAGATAATACTATTTCTGATTAAGCGCCCTTGGATACCGCTTGCGGGATTATTTCCCGACAACTCTAACTAGGGCCCCAGAAAGGATTTTGTTTGTTTACGTTCACATTGCCCGGACGTAACGTGGGAACACGTGGGATGATGCTCACCAGAGCAATGTGAACATAAACAAATAAAAGCTTTTTCTAGAATTTTGTATCAAACGTGTGAATGTGTGTTCCCACGTCATGTCCGAGTAGTCTTTATTGACCTCTAGATCCATAAAACTTATTTATCCATAGGTTCATAAAACTTGATAACCAGATTCCAAGACGAGACCGACACGGCAGGGTCTCGGTATCAGAGACTGCTACTGAACTTCTGAGGACAATCTGATAGTTTCATTCTTTTCATTAGGCCGTAACAACTCATAAAGCTACGAAAGGTTCATGACGGCATTGTACAGCCAGTGAGATTCAGGCGTCCCAGTTGATGCTCTCTAGCATTCGATAGGGCGTATATTTGGAGGGGGAGAGGTTACAACCGTTTAATGTCCGCTGTGTGATGGCTTCCTGAAGAATTATAACGTTCGGGAAGGTCTAGAACATCCTCCCGCGCAGGAACAGCGTTGTACGTCCTTTCTAGGGACTGCCTTGCAAATTTACGGACCCATGGACTCAAACAGTTGAGATTAACTTCGTCCGATTTGAAGAAAAGTGAGGCGACAGATCCAACTGTTAATACGATCAAACTTCCTATAGCCGTGTAAAAAAATACGGGTATTTTAAAGAGCGGATTGACGTCATTTGTTTCTATCAAAGGGCTGCAAAGAAGATTATTGTATAAATAATAGTCGTAAAATAAGAAATATTTAGTCCACCCAATTTTACTTTTCCGTAGACGAAAGCGTCACGTTAAATGGGCATCCATCAACATTCATCACACTGTGTCGGACTTGAATGGTGCCGTTCAGTTTGTTCCAAGAGTTTCCAATCATTATAGACATCATGAAAACGAGACTTGTGAGCCCTCCAATTGCTGCTCCCTGATATTACGAATTTTACGTTATTATTATTTCACGGCACGGGCCTGTGGCAATTTGCCGATAAAACCTTGTTGTTGGCTCGAGGTTGAAAAAATCCCAACAGAAAAAGACCGAGAAGCGCTCCATTGGTTGTACCAGCGAATCCAGTTGCGAGCTGTGTGTTAACATTTATTTAATGACATGATTAACAATTATAAACTCAAGGCGATCCCTCCTAGGTACCTCCAACATATGCCCTAGTTTTTCTACTACGCTGACCAAGGCAACACAAACGATTCCAATTACTAAGGAAATACATTTCATTGTGAAGCTCGCCTTCTCTTCACTCGGCTTTTCCTTTAAACGAACTTCAATAAAATCTTCATATATCGTACCGGCCAAAGTGTTGATGTTTGTAGAAAGAGAGCTAAAAACGAATTTATTTTTAATAACAGGCCGGAATCGCATGGGGAATTGGCACCTTAAAGCAGCCGAAACGATACCAGCTAGAAACATTCCGCATAATCCTCTAAAATATACTGAAATATCCATAACAAAGTAAGGAACAATTTGATCCGGACGGGAAATGAGCTATGCAGACAAATAAAAATCAACTGGTTGTCAACAATTTGGTGATTATTAAATTATTCACTAACTTTGGCAGAGTAAGGATCGCAGTCTTTGTATGTTGCGTATATTGCTAAGCCTAAATATCCGCAGGTGAGACAGAAAAAATCGATTCCCAATCCCATGATCCACGAGCTCCTGGAAAATTCAAACGCTCTTGTTAGGAATTCTCTCTCATAGGAAAATTCGAATAGAGTTGCAATCAACGAACAGAATCGCCGCTTTAATGGATGGCAAACAGATCAAACGTTGTATAATCGGAGGGCTGAAAGCGATGTTTGATATGTTCAACATTGTCATGCCAATTACTTGGGACCAAAATGAAATTCGTGCCGATGGATCCATACTGTCGATACGCCGTGGAGGTTTATCAAAACAATTCATTTTTTTTTTTATTACCACCATACTTGAAAAATTCTATACGATTCCCTTCCATCGCTGATTTGATCACAGCCGCATTGCCCCCTGATTCCTTTATGCCAATCACCAAAACGGTCAGGACGGAAAATATCATGACGATCGATTGAAGAGTGTCCGTCCATACAACAGCCTTTACACCGCCCTATTTAAAAATATTTTTAAATAAGGTCGTTTATACTGTATAATGTTTTTTACCAATGTCGTGTAAAAAATGCAAACGATGCACACGCCTATCGATATGGTTTGTACGCTCATCCCAGTTACTTGATTTAGGGCCAAAGCTGGCCCGTATATTACTACTGCTGAGTGCAATACCTTGAAAAAAGATAGTAATTAAACGTAGCTGTAGGGTACTTGACAATTAAAAAAAAATACCGTAGTAATAGAGTACAGGAGGGACGTTACTGTTCTAACTCCACGGCCGAATCGAAGCTCCATGTACTATTAGAAGGAGGAGGGAGGTTGTTATTTATTTCTCGGCACTTAAGTATAGGCCAAGCTTAAGTAATAGTGTTTTACTTTAATTTTTACCTCAAATGTTGAAACGAGCTGTAATTTGAAAAATACTGGCAACGAAATAAACACTAGAACTGTCGTTGCAATCAACACGCACACGACCATAATTAGGTACTGAGTGGAGAAATAGTAAATTTCAGAAGGAATCCCAATTAGCGTTATTCCAGAAATGAAACTGTATCAAAAACGGAACACTCATCAATTTGGTCAACTTTGTTATAACGAAACGAAGCTAGTACCTTGATATTAAGGAGAGAGCAATCGGGATGAAGGGCATTTGTTTCCCTCCGAATAGATATCCGGTCACTGTATTCTGTCCGGCTGTATTTATGCATCCGTAAAATACGCCAATAAGTGCTGAAAGGGCGAGAATTCCCCAAAATACGCCATATTCAAACAAGTCCAAATTAAGTTTCGGAGGCATGTTTAGGACAGGACAGGAATAACGTTGTTGATATGACTGAGAATGGGAACAGTGAACTAACAGAGTGACTATTCTAGACGAAAAACAAACAGTTGTAGTGTTTTCAAGAGGATTATAATTATTTCTCAAAGAGCCTGATAGCCGTATAATTTATAACTCACTCAAGCAATTTACATAAAATTTAAGAAATTTAACTAAAACTAGTTTTTTCTTTACTATATTCGTATATTAATAGAAAGAGTATCTTTTCTATGGTTATCGGGGCTGCCCGTCTTCCCCCCCTCCTCTTACATAAACACAAGCTGAACTGCGTAATCCTCCCGAAATCCGAGATATCCCTAATTAAATTGTCCGTTTTTTGGGGTTAACTTGATGGTTCCCATGCCAAATTCACCAATTTGTGACCCTCCATAAACTCCATGATCGAACGGTCATCCGAAACAGGTAACAAAATTGCCAGTTTAAAGCTGAATTTCTATTTTTTAGACAGAAAAATACGGTTATGTATTTTTCTGGGACAACAGCCCAGTCTTCTGATGGGCCCCTCTTCCCCTTACCACCCGCCACAGATGCCCGAGAGAACTGCAGCAACGAAGCACGTGGTCGGCGGTTTCGTCCTCGGCGCCACAAGGGCATGTTGGAGAGTCTCGCCGCTGGAAAAACCACAGCTTGGCGTTGAACGAGCCGTGCCCCGTAAGGATAGACGTTGCTCAAGGGTGAAAAACTTGGCCGCCGCAAGCCTCGTCCGAACATCGGGCACGAACCCGAACAAGCGCCTACCCGTTGGACTGTTAGTCCGACGCGCCTGCTAAGCCTCGACGACGAGGTCATGAAGAAGGAGGAGGCCTCAAGCTGTCCCCCACCTCTTGGCCAGAAGATCGAGGTGCCCTGCCCAATAACCACGGCACCGCACCAAGTCTAGGTTCCCCTGGACGAGGTGGCGCCGATGGACCCATGCGACGAGCAGGAGGTCCGCTGGAGACGTCCTCGCCAGCACCTGGAGCGCGTCGAAACTAACGATCCGGTTTGCTATGGCTACCCGTACCAAGGCCTGTCGTTGCAGCCTGAGGACCTTCGCCCTCTATGCCTCCTCATTGGGCCACCACCACGTCGCACAGTACAACAGGGTGGGTATGAACACTGCCGTGAAGTAACGGGCACGGCAGTGGTAGCCTGCGCCTCACACATTGCCCGCTACTGTTCTGTAGAGGGCGAAAGTCCTCTCTAGCTTCCCCGCAACGATTTCGAGCTGCGGGCTAGCTGTCCTCCCCGGGTTGATCCCGACCCCAAGATAGCGGCCCTGCCTCTTCCCCACGAGGCCTGAACCTCGGCAGTGAACGACCAGGGAGCTACCCCGAGAGAGCCGGCCCCGCATGAAGACCAACTGAGTCTTCGACACCTCGAGAGCCAGTCTGACCAGTGACCACAAAATCACTTTATATTCTCCGGGTCGGATGGATTGAAATTGGTAAAGAAAGGAGCCAAATCGCTTTGGCTCATTAAAAACCAAACCAATTTGCCTCGTCGCTCACCCGAAAAAGCGTAATTTGGCGGATTTTGCTGCATCAAAAACAAAATTACACACTATTGACCCCTTCGCAGTAATTCTCACATCACCCATGTGCGAAGGGAAGTCTGCCAGAAAAAAGAGTAAATTGTATACGCTCTTATAATTACGTTTTGGATAGATAATTTTTAGAGAAGCGAATTTAAATTGAACCCATTATTTTTTTTCGATTTAGGAGGAGCACCGCTCCCCCAATCAGACCATTGGAGTAGCATTCGCTCTCCCTGATGAACTCCACTCCGCCACTGATTGGTAGTACCAAAGTTTTGATTTGAAGGAGTCAAATCCAAGAAGTTTGGGTCTGAAAGAGCCAAGCCCACGAAATGTTGCTTTTGAAAGAGCACATCCCGCGGAATTTGGGTTTAAACGAGCAAAATTGCTTGAAGTTGGGATTTGAAGGAGATGAAGAGGTTTTCCGTTTGGAAATCTTTGTCCGCTTTTGCCTTTCCGTTGCGTTGCGTTTGCTTGAAAAAATGGAAGGAAGGGCTTTGCTCTACAGTGTAAACTTAGCCTAACTGGCCTTTGTAATAGCGAAAATAACAAAATTTTGCTTTTTGAGTTATCCAAATCCATAAATTTGACTTTTGAAAGCGTCTGGAAGCGTCTGTAAGTCCGTTGGACTTCAGCGTTTTTTGGACTTAAAGACGCTGAAGATGGCGAGCAGCCGAAACCGGTTCGTTTTTAACGCACCTCAACGAGGGAAGACAGACAACGTAGGCTCCTACGGCTTCAGTTTCATGCATGCATTACCTACTAACCCTCGTAGTCTAAGCGATCACACTAACAATATCAAGGTAAATAAGCTTTCGATTTACTCAAAGCTGCAAAACTGATTTTAAGCCGGCTCCTCACATGCGGTACGAGCAAAATATTTGTAAGCGTGTACAAGAAAAACGAGACCGCGTAAGTCAGAGAACGAAAGTCTATATTTTTCTAAAAGAAAAACCGAACAACTGATGTTTTTATGTAAAAATGTGAAGGGACGCCACATTAACCCCGCTCCCAGTGAACGCGAGGAAGACGAGAGTGTCGCGCAGAAAGATGGGATAGGCCACGTAGTCGAGTTAGCGGACGTCTCGAAGGGGTTGAGTTGGTAGATGAAACGCAGGTTTTAGACGGTCGATCAAAACAAAAGTTTTCTTACCGTGTATGTCCAGTGTGAAATATTTGTCGTTTCTTTCGAGGACAGGGTAAGGTCCATCATAAGGTTGTTGAAGCGGTTTTCTGATGGAATCGACGTGAACGAAAACTTGCTCAGCCGAAGAGAGGTGAGGGTGAACGAACTTTTTTGTGAGGAGTTGTGGATGTCGGTGGCTGGCCGGACATGACGAAAAAACTCTTGAAGTCGCTGAAGGAATTGTGACGGATTGACGGTGGACGGGTCAGGTGGATCGAAGAATTCATCGGGTAATCGTAGTGTAGAGCCAAAATGAAGTTCTGCAGCTGACGGGCCAGATTGGTTTGGCACGTTTCGCAAACCGAGCAGAACGATTGGTAGAAGTAAACACCAATCGGTAGAGTTATGGCATTTGAGAGCGTTTTTAAGAGAGCGGTGCCATCTTTCAAGTTTACCATTGGACTGCGGATGGTACGCTGTCGTACGAAAATGACGAATCCCGAGGCGGTAGTTGAGAATTCGGAAAAGATTGGACTCGAATTGTCGACCTTTGTCGGTGATGATCTTAGCGGGAACGCCGTGACGGACGATCCATTCCTTGAAAAGAGCGTCAGCCACTGTTTCGGTGGAGATTGATTGAATGGGTATGGCTTCGGGCCAGGAAGAAAAACGGTCGATCAAGGTGAGGATGTAGTGCATACCGTGTGATGGGGGAAGTGGACCAATGATGTCCAAGTGGATGCATTGAAAACGTGCGTCGACGGTAGGGAAAACACCGAGAGGACTACGGGTATGACGTCCAATTTTGGATTTCTGACATTGAAGGCAGTTTCTTGCCCAAGATCTGAAGTCTTGCTCAATTCCGGGCCAAACAAATCGTTCACGAATTAGTTGTTATGTACGCTTCGGAGATGGGTGTGCGCTGTTGTGAATTAGAGCGAACGCTTGACGACGAAGGGATAACGGAATAAAAACGCGGTGTCTATCGTCGCAAAATAACGATATGTTGAGGCCAGGTATGCATTCTCCACGAAGATTGAGTGACGAATTGAGGCAGAGCTTTTTTAGCTCGTCGTCTGCTTCTTGAATTTTAGCGACGACTGTGAAATCGAAAATATGGATGGAGTCGACTCGGGAAAGGTAATCTGCTACGACGTTGTCACTTCCTTTGATGTGTCGAATATCGGTCGTGAACTGCGCTACAAAATCTAAGAGACGAAATTGACGAGGGGACGCCTTTTCTGGTTTTTGCTTGAAAGCGAAAATGAGGGGCTTGTGGTCTGTGAAAATTGTGAGTTGTTGACCCTCGACGAAGTCCCGAAAGTGCTTGACTGAAGCGTAAATTGCTAGAAGCTCTTTGTCATAGGCACTGTACCGTCGTTCGGTTTCACTGAGCTTCCGAGAGAAAAACGCTAGCGGTTGGCAGGTACCGTCGGTTTGTTGATGAAGAGCCAATGGCAGTATCTGAAGCGTCGACGAAAAGGGTCAAGGGTGAGTCAGGCTTGGGGTGGACGAGAAGGGTAGCGTCAGCGAGATCTTGCAGGCAGTGGTCGTAGGCCTCAATCAACTGATCAGTCCATTGGATGGGAGATGTTTCGCTTTTGCTAGTTTTTAAGGTGTCATGAATCGTGATTTGGGCCCAGGCCGCGCGGCGAATGAAGCGGCGGTAGACATTTATGGTTCCGAGGAAACGACGCAAGGATTGAAAGGTTGTAGGTCGAGGAGCTTCGGTGAGGGCACGAACACGTTGAGGAAGTGGTGATGTGCCGGACGGTGTGACTCGGAAACCTAAGAAGTCTACTTCGGTTACGCTGAAAACACATTTGTTCACGTTAAGATGGAGTCCGTAGCTCCTGAAACGCTGGAAAACGAGAGTGAGATGCTCCAGATGTTCTGCGGGAGATTTGGAAGCGATAAGCGCATCGTCGAGGTAAACGAAGATGAAGGGAAGGTCGCGAAGTATTTCATCCATGAACCGCTGAAATGATTGACCGGCGTTGCGTAAACCAAAACACATCATCGGAAACTCAAAAAGGCCGAAAGGTGTGATGATGGCGGTTTTTTCGATGTCGGAAGGTGCGACTGGTATTTGGTTGTATGCTCGAAGAAGATCTAGCTTCGAGTAAATTGTCGTCCCGCGAAGATTGTACGTGAAATCGTGAAGATGAGGGAGAGGGTAGAGGTCAGGTTTGGTGACAGCGTTTAGGCGTCGGAAATCACCACCAGGTCGCCAGGTGCCGTCTTTTTTAGGAACGAGGTGGAGCGGACTAGACCAACAAGATTTAAAGGAACGACAGATGCCGAGGTCTAGCATTGTTTGGAATTCTGCTTTGGCAGCTTTCAACTTGTCGGGGTGAAGACATCGAAAGCGGGAACGAACAGGTGGTCCGGTGGTTTCGATTGCGTGCCGTTGGTGGTTTCGATTAGTTTTGTCGCGGCGCGTGCAGAAAATGACGCTTACGTCGGCGCCTGAGTCGATGAGGAAACGAAGTTTGGTTGTTTTGTCGGTGACAAATAGGCGGCGTGTCGAGTTACGACGATCGCTTGCCGCCACCTGCGATCGGAACATTAGTTTTTTGAAGAAAAGGAACAGGGGGAACGACAGTTTTGAGCTTTGTTACCGAACCTTTCGTGATAACAGAAACCTGTTTTTGGGGGTGAAGTGTGTAGTTCTGGTTTGGGACAAGGTGATCTGTAGCGACGGCGTATCAGCGAGGGGGTTGAACGTAGTTCGAGGTCGGTAAGGCGTTGAGTGAGCCGTTGGATCGCGTCGAGAAGGGTGGAAAAAGAAGGTGCGGAAGTTGTGGGTTCGGAAGGGGAAGGTGTTGACTCTGGAGGAAGGAAGTGATGTCGTCCACGGTCAGCAGCTTCGAAAACTTTGTCGGCTAATTTTGTGAGAATCGGTAAAGGTTCGGAACTGATGGCGAGAATGGATTGGACGGAAGACGGAAGTTGGTGAAGCCACAAAGTTTTGAGCGCGTCGTCAGATATTTGAGTGCCGGCGAGCTCTTCCATGCGCCTCCAAAGTTGTGACGGTTTATCGTCTCCAAGTTCGACCTCGTGGAGGAGTTTGGTGAATTTTTGTTCGTCGGTGTCGGTGAAAGCGGAAAGAAGCGCTGTTTTCAGGGCATCGTATTTGTGGGTCGCAGGCGGGTGGTTGATGATGTCACTGACGTATTCGAGGACGTCCATGTCGAGAGTGGAAACGACGTGATTGAATTTCGTAGTGTCCTGAGTGATACGGTTGGCTGGTAAGTCGAACTGAGCTTCGACTTGGCGGAACCAAAGATCGGGCCGGTGGCGCCAAAACGGGGGTAGCCGAACGGAGACACTTGATATGCGTTGTGGCTCTAGAACCGCGTCGTCATTAGCCGGTTGAGCCATAATACTACGAGTGAAGTCGGGGTCACCAGTTGTAAGCGTGTACAAGAAAAACGAGACCGCGTAAGTCAGAGAACGAAAGTCTATATTTTTCTAAAAGAAAAACCGAACAACTGGCCCCCTGTTCTGCAAAATTTCATAGTGTTCCTAGGAATATCCTTCCCACCCGTCCGACCCGAATTAAATCACATGTTGATGGGGAGAATGGGTGGAAAGAGACAGTGATAGTGACAGTCAAAAGTTATAGAACAGGCCCCCTGATGTTTTTATGTAAAAATGTGAAGGGACGCCACATATTTCACTTTTCAGTTGGTCGGTTTCTATAGCCCATGCTAGAAATTTATAAATATTTTGCTCGTTATTTGGCAAACACCGCACGTGTGGAGCCGGCTTTAGAAAGAGCTAAAGCCTCGATATTTTGTTATTGAAAGAGGGAAAATACGCGAAATTGTGGCTGAAATGGCATAAATTATGTTTTGAAGAACATTGAAGAGCGAATTTCCTGCGGCATTGTCATCTGAAAAGTCCAATGTCTTGAAATTAAGTTTTTTAAACAAGCTTAATCAGTTTTTTGTATCAACCAAAATTATAGGAAGAGCTTATGCTATGAAATTCGGTTTATCATAAAATCGTGAATCGCCGAGATTTGGTTTTGAAAGAGCCAAACCAACGAAAGTTTAAATTAGAACAGTTGGGCGTAGGGGGCCTTGCACCCAACAAACTTCACGAATATTACACCCAAGGTGCGGTCCAGTCTCCGTTTCGACCTCAGACCTTCAGCCACCAGGGCTACTCGGTCCTGGTCTCATCAGCCCGGCAATTGAGCCGAGTACGGAGCCGAGGAGCGAAGGTGCTACTGCACTATACGATCCCCGCCCTCGGTTACAACCCGTCCTGGCAAGACCAAGAGGGGGAGAACCGGCTCACTAGAACCGATGAGAATCGTGAGGGCAAAACGGGGACTGGCGATGTAGCGGCTATAGGCGCCGCTATTTATAATTTTTCCAGTTTGTGAGGGAGCTTTGAGGTGGAACAACGTGCCTGGGCCTAAATGTCTGGTTTTAGGTAGAATGCTCTGGATTCTGGGGCCTTATTCCAAAATATTTTGTTTCAATCAAATCCTAACACCAAATTCTAACAAATTTTGTCAATGTTCTTGAGCAGATATCAGATACAGAGCAGATACGCTGCAATACAAAATTCAGTTTTTGGGAAACAGAGACAGTGGGCTTTCAGGCAATTTTGTGTATAAAACAATTAAGAAATTACGCGAATCGGATAAGTATGTGTGGAGGTGAGGGTTAGAACACATTTTACCGCCACCCCCGTCACGGAGGCCTAAAACCTCCCCTGCGTAGGCCCACTGGTGGACCTGCACCTATCGGGGCCCGGGGCGGAAATCTCCATAGGAGGCCCCTCAAGTTGAGTTTTCTCCACTTTAGCAGCAAAGCAATTTTTTCTATATTTTAGCATAAATTAGAGCACTGTTCCCTGTTTGAGCTGGAAATTAGCGTTTTCTTACGTATTTTCCTCAATATTAGCAGCAAAATAGCAGGTTTTTTTTCCACAAATCGCATTTTTTTGTTCGCCAAGCGCTATAATTTAGCGATTTTTCTCAGCCGTAAATCAGCGGTTTATTCCGCTTGTTCTCAATTTGCCTTCAGAAGCCGCGAACTCGCGTATTTTCAATGTTTGATGCAAATTGAAATTATACACAATTTTAGCCGCGAATTAGGGATTTTCCTCAATTTTACTCGCGAACTAGCGCTTTTTCTTGATTTTAGCAGCATAGTAGCGTTTTTAACCTGTGAATTAGCGATTTTTTTCAATTTTAGCGACGAATTGGCGTTTTCCGCAATTTTAGCCGCAGATTAGCCAATATTCCCATTTTTAGAAGCGAATGAGTACTAGGGCCAAAAACAATACTTTTGCATTGATTTCTACATTTTAGCCGTAGAATGGCCTCCATATACCGCGAATCAGCGATTTCTTCACAATTTTGGCCTAGATGTTGGATCGTGACAACACGAATCAGCGCTTCCTCACAGTTATGGTCACGAATTTTAGCGCAAGTTTTTGCCACGTTAGCAAGTTGCACATTGACGATCAGCACATCAGTGCACTCAAGGACCTAACGAAACAGGGGATAGTGTATTTTCTCCATTTTAGCCGGGAATTATCCTCAAGAAGGTGCGAATTTTCCAAAATTTGAGACACCAGAAGTGCCTATCGGAACTCTCGAATATTCAGTCTAAACTCTTGGCTGATATTTCACCTGCAACGTTAGGAGAGACTGAAAATCGTTGTCCAACTGTCCAACCGTTTTACGTACCTACATCCATGAATATAGAACGTAAATATTTTCAATTTTCTTTATTTAAACTTTTCGAGGGCCCCGTCTGATAGGGGGCCCGGGGCGGTCCGCCCCTCTCGCCACTACCTCGGTACGCTACTGCCGGCCGGTAGGGCCCAAGTGTAAAGCACAGGCAAGTGCTGCCCTCATCACTTTACACGTTGGTCCGCATAATCAGAATAAGATAGGCAATAAAACGCACGACACACGCCACCACTGTTCCCATTGTCTTCGTCAAAAATAATAAATTCGAAGTAATAGACGAGAAAGACGGTTACAAAGAGCGACATTCTCATTCGGCAGATTATGTCCAATTTAAATGTACATATTTCACGTTATGAAATACCTTAGGCTATTACAGATTATTCAGAATTGATTACCGTCGATAATCTTCACGAAGAAATTATCATTGAGAGAATAATTTCTCATTCCAGAGGTATGTGTCACCTGAAATTATGGAATTCCTGTTTGCGCATACTAACCGCGTTAGTACGCCCTTTTACGGTTTAAAACGATTGGTAGAAGTAATGTTGTTTTTACCATACAACTTCGACTTGTCTTAAGAAAAAAAATCGATTGTGCTCCTATAAAAAAAGAAATTGCTATTTCTTAAATAAATTGTCGGCTATAAAAAAAGTACGGATAGAAGAAAAGGACCGTATAGAAGTGTCATTTGGAAGATAAATCCGACCTTGAAAAGGAAGAAACCCGACCGCATAAGTGATTCAATTTTTATTTTTTGTTATAGAGAAGTGAGGACATATTGATAGTAATAAAAGTTTATTTACTTATTTTTTTGACAGCGTAATTTAATATTTTTCCAATCAAAACAGGTAGGCGAGCTCACGATTTTATTTGAATAATTAAGGAGGGTGCTCAGGTCAAACAACAAGGTAGGTATTCTTTTCAGTTTGGTGTGTGAGTGTGTGTGTGTGTCGTCGTGCAATCTGATGTTCGGCTAAAATAAGAAAGAAACTGGGCCTTTCCTACCTGGCTACTACAGGTCAGACCCTATTAACACTTGTTATTGTATTGCCCCAGACTGCCTTCTCTGTTTCTTTTTTAGTATCTTTTTCCCGTTTCCACTTTTTTTTTTCTTTTTTTTTTTTTTTTAGATAGGTTTTTAAATCTTCTTTCAAAAAGTTGTTAATTTTGTGTTTTTTTAGACGCGTCCAGTGAATTGTCAGCTCGGAAAATAAACGATAATTATAAGGCGCAAAGGGCGTTCTTGAGTTGTTGAGCGGGCAGAGCAAATTTAAAAAAGAGACCGAAGCCCAACTATGACTATGCCAGACATAAACTAGACTTAAAACTTTTGGTAGACTGTTGTTGACATGGTCACCTTAACGAGAATGCATTATCAAGGAAAGGTGGAGCCGCTTCCTTCGTAGAGAGGATGTATATATATATAAATATAAAAAGAAGAAAGATGCTAAAGGCCCAGGTAAAATATGTGAACGACTCCCGAAGACTTGTACAGTTTTTGAGTTTCAGGGTAGTATAAATCACGACTCCCTGAAGGCACCAAAAGGGCTACCGAAGAAGGGTCAAAAGTGACTCATCAGGAGGATTTGTTTTGAGTGGTTTGCTGGGATAGTTATTTATTAAATATCGGAAAGGGTGAGAAAGTCAGGTCAGTATTCATTGGCGTTAAATATTGTTTGACGGTGGTGTGAGGGGGGGATTGCTGCCTTTTTCAGAACTCATATGAGTCATTTTGGGTTGATGATTCCTCAAAATACCTAATAGACCGAGAGCTGGCCACAGTCCCATTCAACCGGAAGAACATAGTCGTGAAAGCTGTGCAAAATGATAGCTTTATGACCTTCTATTTACGAGTCCGGGAGTCTGCCATGCCGTATCTGAGGCCTAAGGATTTTATAGCTAATTAAAGTCCTATAAAGTGATACCATGGACAACAGTTCTGATTCTGATGAAATTACGAATTTTTCCTGCAAACAATGTCACGCCGTAGTCAAAACCCAAACTCATATGCAACAGCTTCTCACAGCACGGACAGGACTCAGAGGGATCACATCCGGAAATCGCTGACAAGAGCAGAAATGACCAGTAGCGTACCGTGGCCTGACAGGCGAGGGCCCCGAAAAGCTTAAATAAGGAAAAATGAGGATTTTAAGGTTCATTAATGTGAAAAGGTTGGACAGCGCTTTGGCTCCTTTCTACGAATTTCAGTCTACATCCGACCTGGAGAATATAACGTTACAAGTGACATCAGCAAAGAGTGCGGGCTCACTATTCGATTGAGCCCCCGAGTGTGCTATTCTGGTGGCTGAAATACAGAAATAATTTGCGCCTTCTTGAGGAAAATTCATGGATAAAATAGAGAGAATAGACCGTCCCCAGTTTCGTTAGGTCCTTACAAGCGCACTAATGTACTAATAGGCAATTTAGAACTGGCTGACGCGGCAAAAACTTAGGAAAAAGCGCTAATATTCGTGCCTATAACTGCGAAAAAGCGGTAATATTCGTGGCTATAACTGCGAAAAAGCGCTGATTTGTGGTCTCACGATGCAACTTCCAGACAGAGATTGAGAAAAAATAGTAGATTCGCAGTATATGACGGCCATTCCGCGGATAAAATTTAGAAATCAATGCATAAGTGTTGTTTTTGAGCGAAGCCCGCTGTACAAGTAAAAAAAAAAAAAAACACATCTCGGCTAATATTAACAAAAACAACGCTAATTCGGATTAAAATTGGGCCAAAATGGCAAATTCTCAACTGTAATGGCGAAAAGATATGCTAATTCACTGCAAAATTATCAGAAAACGCTATTTCACAGCTGAAATGGAGCAAAATCGCTAATTCGCGGATAAAGTTGAGGAAAAACGTTAATTCGCGGATATGAAAGTGGAGAAAATCACTAATTCGCGGCTGAAATTGAGAAAACGCAAATCCGTATAGCTTCTGAAAGATTCGAGGCTCAAACTGAGAACCAGCGCTAAACCATAGCAGAAACTAGAAAAAAAATTGCTTATGTGGGGCTAAAATCTAAAAAACAACGAGGCTAAAATTGAAAAAATATGTTAATTAGGCATTGGCGGATTTAAGGGGGGGCTATAGGGACTTAGCCCCCCCAGTTGGACGTATTAGCCCCCCAAGATGTTTAGTTTTTAACTCCGAAAATGACAGTGTCTATAGGGCGACATTGGCATGTTTAGAGGACGAAATTTACAGTTTTCGAGATAAATATGTCCATTAATTAATTCCAGTACGAAATTTATAGTTTTGAACGACGATATTGATATTTTCTAGTACTAGTAGTAGTAGTAGGATATTCGTTATGTTGGAGGAGATTCCAAGTCAAAAATGTCCGTTCCTGAGGCAAAATTGACAGTATTGTAAGTCGAAATTGACAGTTTGAAATACGACAATCACAGTTTTGAATGTTGAAGTTGACAGTATCTAGGGTGAAATTGACAGTTTACATGATGAAATTAGGAGTTTTAGGACGACGTTGATAGTTTTGACAACGAAATTTACAATTTCCTGGACAAAATAGACAGTTTCAGAAAGGAATTGACTGTTTCTCGAACAAATGCAAGTTGATAGTTTCCAGGACGAAATTGAAAGTTTTGAATGATTCTTGAACGAAATTGACAGTTTGTAGGACGATCTTGGCAGTTTTAGGACGACACTGATAGGTTTGGCGACGAAAGCGACTGTTTTGGGGACGAAATTGACTGTTTAAAAGTCGAAATTGTTAGATTTGAACATTTACTTGATAGTTTTTAGGGCGAAATTGACAGTTTTGAACGACGAAATTGATAGTTTCTAGTACTCGACTGTTTTCGGTGAAAGGACTTGGAAATCTTCAGTTTCCGGAATCCCTTGACACAGTTTCTAGGAAGACATTGGCAGATTCGAGGATGAAATTGACAGTTTGTGGGGCGAAATTGGCAGTTTTAGAATGATATCGGTATAGTTTTGACGACGAAATTGACAGTTTTGAATGACGAAATTGACCTTCATAGGACAAAATTGACCGTGTTAGATCGATGCTGATAGTTTCAACTAGAAATGTGCAGTCTCCAGGACGAAATTGACACTTTTTGAGACAACATTGACAGTTATTTATGACAAAATAGACAGTTTCTCGGGTGAAATTGACAGTTCCCTGGCCGAAATTGACAGTTTACGGGACGGAATCGTTTTGAGAGTTTTAACTGTTTCAGGTGAAGGGGTCCAAAAACCCCATGTTGTGAGCCCGAATGGTCCGCTACTGAATCTCGAAATCAAGTTTTGTGATCTTCTGTTATGCAGGAGGAAATTGACAGATTCCAAGTCAAGACTGTCAGTTTCTGGGGTGAAATTGGAGTTTTTTAAAGAAGAAATTATCAGTTTTAAAGACGAAATTGACAGCTCGACCGAAACTGACAGTTGCCGAGGGAGGACTTAAGAAAATCCATACTGGTCGTCTGAAACCAGAATTCACGTCAGTGACTGAGTTTGCAATTTTTATTGCCTGACTAGTCGTTTTGGTGATAGTTAGGGTACCAATCGTCAGTTCAGGCATTTTTAAGACACGAATGGTCAATTTGGCCATTATTGGAACGCGAGTGGTCGTTTTTAAGACGCAAATCTATCAGTATAGCCATTGTGGGGGAGGGGGAGGCATGAATTGTCAATACGACCAGCAGCCCGTTTAAGGGCTTGTCCAGTCTGTTCTACCACTTTCAAGGGCCAATTGTCGTTGTCCCTGACGCTTTCCAAAGAGCGCGAATGACCAGTTTGACCATTTTTAGACCAAAACTTTGAAGATTGAAATTTTTAAGGCGTTTGGTTATTTCAGAGCACGAATCGTCAGTTCAGTCATTTTCAATGGCCTGATGGCCTTTTTGGCAATTTTCCCGGCGCGAGTCGTCATTTTAGGCATTTCCAGGGGACGAAACTTCCGTAAAGTCAATTTTAGGGTTTGAATGGTTAGTTTAGCAATTTATAAGGCATGAATCGCTAGATTCACTATTTTTCGAATGGTTCCAACGAGCAAAAATTTGTTTTTGGCGCAGTGAAATCCGTGAAATTGCTTTTTTAGGTTCAACCAGCAGCAAGTCACATTAGGCATTTTAATGGCATGAATCGTCAGTTAAGCCATTTCCAAGGCGCAAATTATTAGTTCTGCTATTTTTAGGGCACAAATCCTCTGCTGGTGGACAAGTCGTCGTGGCTCAGTTTGTCCATTTTTGCGCTATGAATGGTAAGTTCGCCATTTCACTGGCACGAATTTGCAAATTTAGCTATTTTTAGGGCGTGATTTACCAATCAAGCAATTTTAATAGCCTGAGAGTCGGTAATCAGTTTCAAATAAAATCTAAAAGTTTACCCAGTCCATGAGGTGCATGTAGCTAACGCGGGTGGGGGGGGGGGGTGGGGGGTCGGTGTGAGGACGGCCCATGCTTGGTACGCAATCACAAGTGGTCAGCTTATCGCTTGAAGGGTGCAAATAGCCCTGTTTGGCCATTTTTGGGTGCAGATATAGCCACCCAAATTTGAAGGCGCGAATCGTCTGTTTCTCTGTTTAGCCTTTGTAGAGCACAAACGGTCAGTTAGGCCATTCTTAGACCGTGAATTGCTGGTACGGGCTGTTATGTCATTTACAGGGTGCAAAATAGCGTAAATAGCCAGCTTTTAAGGCCAGGATCGTCAGTTTAGACATTTCCAAGGTGTGAAGGCTCAGTATGGCTATTTCTGACGCGCGAATGGCCAATTTTGCCATTTTCAGGACATGAATCATCTGCTTTGGGATTTTCAAAGTGCGAATTGTCAGTTTAACCATTCACCGTAGGCCGCATAGAGTCAGTTTTACAAATTTTATAGGGCGTGAATAGCCAGTTTGGCAATTTTAACGCTGCCAGTATGGCCATTCCTAGGGCATGAATCCGTCATTTTAGTCAATTGTATGTTACGAACTCAGTTTTGACATTTGCATTGCGTGAATTATTAGTTTAACCACTTAGAGTACGCAAACAATCAGTTATGGGGTGCGAATTGTCAGCTTGCCATTTCTAGGTCGCAAATTGTCAGCATAGTCATTTATAGAGAGTGAATAGCCAGTGTGATATTTTCAGAGCATGAATCGTCAGTTTTTCTATTTCTAGGGTTTGTAAAATCTGTTGGGCCATTTATAATAAGCGCGAATCGTCAGTTTTGCTTTTTTGAGGACGCTATTAGTTCTATCAAGCCAACGCCCGTATGGTCATTCTTGGCGCGCAAATGGTTGATTTTGGAATATTTAGGGCAGGAATTGTCTGTTAAGGGATTTGCGGAGCGTGAATTGTTAGTTTGCCCATTTTTAGAGCAGCTTGGCCACTTTTTGAGCGGGAATCGCTAGTTTTAGCTAGTTGAGCTCGCGAATGGAAGATTTAGCCTTTTTCATAGCGGGATTCATGATCTTTTCATGCATTTTCAGGGCTGCACGAACCGTCAGTCTAGTCACTTTTAGACCGCGTGAAGTCCGTTGGGCTTTTCTTTTTTTTTTAAAGCGGTAATTGCCCGTTTGGCAATTTTTAAGGCGTTTTAAGGTGGTAATAGGCAGTGAATTGATAGCAAGCCATTTTTATTAGAGCGAAGTACACAATTTCATAAGCCTCTCCCTTGACTGAATCTTGGATCCGCGTCTGGACCCTGCGATATTTTGTTTTTAAAAACAGCTAGAGCCGTGAAATTTCTCTTTAAAATGAGCCAGTACGCTCATTTATCCTCTAAAAAGGTGTGAAATCCCGTTAAATTGGCTTGTCTTAAGGGAGCCAGCCCCATGAAATTGGTTTCTGACCTACGAAATCCACAAATTTGGTCTCAAAAAGTGCCAAACCGGCAAATTTTGTTATTGAAGTAGCCAAAACCACGGAATTGGTTTTTGCGGTGTGTTCAATCCGTGATATTTGGACATCGAAAGTGTCTAATGAGCGGAATTGCATTCATGAAGAGTCAACCCGGTGCAAATTGGCTTTTTAGGGAGTCAATTCTGTGACATTGGCGTTTTGAGCGAGGAAAACCTTTGAAATTCGTTCTGAGAGCAATAATCCACAAAATTTGGAATTTGACTTGATCTGCGAGAGGTGGGGGGGATCATGAGCTCAGGGCTAAGCCCCTCTAAACATTTTACATTAAATCCGCCTCTATAATTAGGGCGGCTAGCATTAAGAAAAACACTAATTTTCAACTCAAACTGAGAAAAAGTGCTAATTCGCTAAAATTGAACAAAAAACAAATGTCAATGTGGGACTGAAATGTGAAAAAAAACAAAAAAACAAACAAACAAACAAACGAACAAAACAAACAAAAAAAAAACGAAGCTAATATTGAAAACATTCACTAATACACACACTAAACTCTAGTTTTCAGCTCAAAAAAGTGCTATTCCCAGCTAAGAATTGAGGAAAACGACAATTTGTGGCTAAAATTGAGAAAATTCGCTAATTCACAGGCTAAAAACGCTTCTACGCAGCTAAAAGTGAAAAAAAAGCGCTAATTCGCGGCTAAAATTGAGGAAAAAAATTGCGGATAAAGTGTTTAAGAATTTCTAATTCCGTCATCTCGCCTTCTGAGGGCAACTCTGTGACTGAAATTGAGAAAAACGGCAAATTCATGGCTATAAGTTTTAAAAAAACACACACTGATTCACGGCTAGAACTGAGAAGAAGCGCTAATCCATAGTTAAAATTTAAAAAAATGCTAATGCGGTGCTGAAATGGAGAAGAACCCGCTAATTTGCAGCTAATATTGAGAAAATCAGTAATTATTGGCTAAAATTAAGAGAAAGGTTAATTTTCAGCCTAAATTAAAAAACAAGTGCTAATACGCTGACGCAAAAATAGAAAAATTGCCAATTTGCACTTAAAATATTGGAAAACGCCAATTCGTGGTTAAAATGAACAGAATTCACTAACTTACGGGTTAGAAACGCTACTACGTTGCTAAAACTACGAAAAAGCGCTAATTCGCGGCTGAAGTATAGGGAAATCACTAATTCACCGCTGAAATTGAGAAAATTCGCGGCTTCCTCGGTCAACTTTGAGGCTAAAATTGAGAAAAAGCGCCAATATCATGGCTATGGGTGAAAACCCCGCAAATTCGCGGCTAAAACTGAGAAAAAATCGCTAATTCGTAGCGATATTGTTATGGTGAACATAAAAATGCTAATTTATCGTAAACATGTAGAAGTAACTGCTATTTTGCGGCTAATATTGAGTAAAACGCTAATTTTCAGCTCAAACTGAGTAAAGTGCTAATTCCCTGTTCCCTGCAAGGAAAAATCGCTTAGTTGTAGCTAAAATTGTGGAAGACGCCAACTCGAGAAAAAGTTGAGAAACATCGCTGATTCACAATCACAGGATAAAAAAGCTACTTTGCTGCTAAATTGAGAAAAAGCGCGTGTTTATGTCTATAAGGTGGGGGGGGGGATTACCCACTAATCCGTTGCTAATTTGCGGCGAAAAGCGCTAATTTGCTGGAAACGTTGACCAAAAGCGCTCATTCGCGGCTTAAACTTGGCTTAAGCGCTGTTTGGCGTATAGGTTGTGGAAATAGCGGTGATTTGCCTAAAATAAGAAAAAGGTCTCGGCTACAATTAGGAAAAGGCCTTAGCGGTTATCAATAGAGGTTTATATTAGGTATGTATAATTAGACACTTTTAGGGGCCTCTTGTAGATTTCCGCCCTGGGCCCCGATACGTGTAGGGCCGCCAGTGGAAATGACATATCTTTCCTCGACAGTGGATTTAATTTTAAGTCCGTTTCGGTGGATGAGGTGAAAAAGATAATCTCGGCCCTTGAGGGCTCGAAGAGCTTATATTTATTTGGCATCATTTCGGTGATGTGCAAGAAGGCTTGGCTTGGAACTCGCCGAGCCCTTGACGAGTCTCGTGAATGAATGTCTCTCAAAAAGTGTCTTTCCTGACTGCCTTAAATCGGGTGTCGCAGTACCAATTTTAAGAAAGGGGAATGGCGACTCTCCACAAAACTTCCGTCCCAAATCAATCCTCCCTATACTCTCGAAGATCCTTGAAGCTGTCATGGCTGGGCAACTGTCAGAATACGTGGAGTCTTCCGGACTGTTTCACGCTTCCCAGTTTGGTTTTCGTCGTGGACTCTCAACGAGTGGCGCATGTAATGGCCTTTGCGGACTTTGTGCTTAAGGGTTTCGAAGACCGCACAGCCTTCCGCCTCTATTTTTGTAGACCTGCCCAAGGCTTTCGACCGAGTTAACCATGAACTTGTAATAAATAAGCTCGAGCTATACGGTTTCTCGCGCAAGGCGTGCTCCCCCGCTGAGTCGTACCTTCGTGACCGGCAGCAATGTGTAAGAGTCGATAACCAATACTCTGGTGTGCCTCAGGGATCCATTTTGGGGCCTCTACTGTTTCTCGTGGCCATTAATGACTTACCAGCAGTTCTCGGAAGTAAAGGTTTTTCCACCGTCTTATATGCGGATGATACGACGGTCATGCACTCGGATCGCGATGCACGGTCCGCTCTAGAAAAGAAAATTGAAATTGAGGATTGCCTGAAAAACTGGTGTTCGGCAAATAATCTGACGATTAATAACGACAAAACAAGTACCTTATTGTTAGGCCTGGGATAGCTGGGCGACTGTGATTATCCAGTAAGCGTTCGGTTTCTCGGCGTGTACGTGGACCCTAAATTGAACTATGGTCAGCGCATTCTAGATGCTGGAAAGGAAGCTGACAAAAAGCATATTTATGCTCGTAAGAATGTCTTTGAAAGTCTTCTAGCTTCTTATTTTGGACTGTTCCATAATATCATGTGCTACGGCGTTTTAGTTTGGGGTCACATGGCCGTCAGGCACATCTTCAGGTACCAACAAAGAGCTGTCCGCTTTGTCGCGGGCCTTCACTTTCGTGACGATTGTGCAGCGCACTTCCGTAGGCTGGGGATAATGACATTCCCTCCCGTATATCAGAGTTTGCTCTACTGTTTTCGTCACCTTTCTGACTATCCCACTGAAACCGACGTACACGATCACGGCACGAGACTTAAGGACAATCTCCTCATTTCGGAGGAGCTCGGCTCACCAAATCTTTGAATGACCAAAATTTTCGGGGCTTGAAATTTTTCAATCTTTTGCCTGCCGATGTTAAAAAGCTGCCTCACCCGTCCTTCGAACGCGCTGTTCGGGCGCTTCTGGTGCGTGGAACATTTTACGCCTTCGACGATATCCTCAGTTCGGATTTTGTCTGACGTCTCGCCTTCTAGTCATTGTTGTTCCCCACCGTTTTGATTATTTATTCGCTTATAATGTATCATTATCATATTTCTTTTGACGTGTGTCTTACCTTACAGGTGTTGAAAATGAAAGCCCTTTGGGTGGTATAAGAATTGATGCAGGGAAGCCCGCTTTCATCTTACGCGCTTCCTTTGTTTCTTCTTTTTTATTTCTCTGAAATGAAGTTGTGTAGCAAATGGGAGACTTTACGGAACCGTTAAATTAAGTAATTATGAACCTAATTGGCTTTAATAGGCTTTGTACGATCGAAGGTAAAAAAAAAGCGTATGATCCTGAGGCGTATAATCGCACTACAAACTCTGCCTATGTTTCTTCCTGCGTATGTTTTGAATAAACGTTTTACCGCCAACTCTACAATTTACCACCACCAAGATTACAGTTACACCAGTACAACTTGTCAAGCGTTTTATCCACTTCATCTCCATTGCTTTCGTCACTTCCGGTAGGTGTGGGACATAGACATCCTTTTGCTGACCGGCATGGCAAAGGGCACTCACTCTCTTTGGTTCATATTCTTCAAGAGCTGATCTCCGCGCGGCTCCCAATTGTTGCTCTACATCTGTGCAACTCAGATCGTCTAGCTCCGACTCGTCAACGCTAAACAGAGAGTCAATCATCACAAGTTGAAAAAATAGAAGTGTAAATGTAGTCCAGCGTTGGTAACGTTAATTTACTTGGAAAGGTAAAGGGCCACAGCAACGATGTGTTTGCACTTCCGCTGGACATTCACATTTAATGGATTGATCATCAATCAATTTTCTTTCCCCGAATTCCTTAGAGACGTCAATTCGAAGGTCTACATGGTGACAAGAGCTTCGACGTGGATCACACCGTTTTGTTCGCCACTTCTCTTGCCCACCGAAACAATTAATTTGCTTCGCAAGACCTCTTCGCCTTCCCTCATGGGTCTCACGAATCCCGCGCTAATTTTCATTGCGTCAATTGCAGACAGCATAACGATAAAATTCGAGAAAAAAAGAATAGACAAGTTTTGCGTAGCTTCAAACTGCTTGAAATATAGAGATAAAAATGAATGGAGAAAGCTTGGGTTTGAGATTTGTTGGCCGTAGTTGTGGTGGGGAGGTGCCCCTTGTGAACCAAAAAGTAACCTCAAGGCAAGTTTTTTTTATTTACATGTCCACTTTGAATTTCTAGTTTTGTTCTTTTTTCCTCTAGTTTATGTCTAGAAATTGTCACTTTGAGTTTTTAGATTGTTTCACAGGACATTAATAAAATGAATATCACACAACTATACTCCGGAGAATCTTTATTTTAAACGGTCGACCATGCCCGAGTTGTCGGACTTCTTTTCCGGATATTTCAACGTGGCAAGTAGCTCCAATCCTCTTCCGGGAATCACGACAAAAGCCACCGGGAAATCCGTCACTCATGTTTTTTACTGATGTGTTGTGTATTTTTGGGGGGTATGTTTCTTAAGGGGTCGATCCTCTGATATCAAAGAGAAAAACAGGACCTAAGAAATCAGGAACGTTTATTTCACATAATAATCGCTCGCAAGCAAGAAACAAACTAATTCAGAAACATTATATGTGCCATCACTGCGAATGAGAAGACCCTTGGTTCGCGCACAGCGAGAACTACATGAGTGTGGCGAGTTTTGTTCAAATCTTTGTTTCGCAGTTCTCAAGAGACCGAGCGGCTCTTTCTGAACTCGTGACAGTCTCGCCCATATAATCTTTTTCCTGGTGTGTTGATGGAACGCGATCAGGGCCACTTATTTTAGAAAATAAACACCAAAATACACTTGAAAACACGGCTACGTGCCACGAACGATGACATTTACAATGAAATCGTATGAACATCAAGTCGTCCACGCTTTGAGAACGAGATTGTTGACGAGTTTGATTTAGTTTTTGCCGAACAAATTCCCCGAAATACCCCTCGTTCATTCTAACTCGGGCTCTTTTTTTGTAATTTTGCATTAATCTCAGGGGGGAGGTGAACATTTTTGTTGATAACCTGACGATGTAGAGGTTAATTCAAGGTTCTGAACAGGTACTTTGGCGGCCATATTTGTGACAACCCTTCTACCCACCCACCAGCCAATTCAGGCTTTCTCCAGTTGTTTAACTCTATGGCTTGAAACAAAACCAACCATAAACCATAAACAATGCCGTAACAATAGCAACCAGTAACTATCATGTTTGTCTACTCTACGAATGTTCATTCAGGCGCCACCAGGGGCGGTCGCATAATCTTGGCGGGGCCAATACAGTCCACTAAATATCTGGCCCTAACAGTACCTACAAATAGCATTTTCTGCCAAGGTACTGTACCTGCAAATAGCGTTTTACGTGTAGGTACTGTACCTGCATATAGCCACTTCGTTTTTCTTAAAGAGCTTGGTTGCCAAGCTGGACATATAATTAGACGCGACTATGACCGATAAAATATGACCGCCTGTTGTGAAAAAAAGCACCCTCAGTTTGTTAGCAGGGGGATGCTGATGGTTAATAGTGGTAGATGGCGAGAGAAAAGCTGACTATCGCTGATTTTCATTCTTTTTTTTTTTTTTTTTTCATCAGAGTGGGATTGAAGAAGTTATTGACAGCGGACAAGGAACTGGACATTAAATTGCTATAAAATCTGCACGATTGCCTTCCAATTTTTGATGCCCTGTCGAGATAATTCGTTTTTCTTATGTTTCGACGCCCTCCCTTGTTTTCCAGACAATTGATACTGTCGGGGCAAAAAATGAGATTTCATTTCACAAAAAAAAAAAAATGCCCCCGCAGTATCAAGAAAGTATCTGTGTCCAATTTAAAAGATTCACCCACTGTGATAACCCCGTTACCCTACAAAACAATAGACACACCTATTCCACAAGACTTGAGTGATTCCTTATGGATAGGATCGTGAATCTACGTGGGAGGATTTTTCTTTTATCTTGCAAGCCGAAGGCTAATCTAATCGTGTATTCATTTTTTTCTTCATCCTTTTAACACGGGGAGGGCACATGCGAGTCAGTTGAAAATGAATGAAACGACGCTCTTGGGTATAATATGTAAGCATGAAGTACGAAGCAGAACGTTTCCAAGATTCCCAAGTTTCGTGAGAGACATAATTTATATAGAAAATAATCTCAATATAATAATTCCAACTGTGTTTCTCAGAGTCCATTTAGTATTCCAAGTAACAAGCGGGAGCAGTTTGATGACGTTCATCGTAAAACATTCACTCTGACGTGTAGAGTGTTTTTTTTTTTTTTTTTTACTTCGGAGGACGCCTCACGTAATATGGGCAGTCATGCTCAGCATCTAAATCAATTTATTTTGCATTTTTCTGTCCACGACGAAATCCGTTTCAAAACTTTTTTCATCAATTCATTCTCTTTCTCACTCCAACCAAAAAGGGAATAAGGAAACTTCGAACGTTGACTTGGAGGCAAGACTTCTCTCAATTTTTTCCTCCTGTTATGCGAAACTAATACAACAGATATGGTATTTTCATGGAGTATGAGCAGGGTTCGGAAAAAGGCTAGGTAATTCTCACGAGGTAATCACACGCCTTCGAATCCTCTTCACCGTACAGCATTTCTTCTGGGTGAGCTCTACTGCTTTTTGAGTCGACGGAGTAATTGTTTAATGAATACTCTTTATGAGAAAGGTTTATCTTTTTACGAGTAAGGTACACCGGAGGTGTGAGTGGTGTAAGGGTGTGGGGGAGAGGTAGGCACCGAGATAAAATAAGGACAATAGAACTACACAAAGTTTTTCTTTTAAACATCCTCGGCAGAGTCCATTTGTACGAAGCCGACAAAAAAAAAAAAAAAAAAACTAGCCAGGAAGAAAAATATTTCTAGTGTAGTGTTCACTTTGAAAGACCTAAAAAAAAACATTACCCCGAGAGACAAGTTCACAGGCTTTCTTATACCTTATAATAATGAGAAAGGCAGGGTGAATTTTATGGATGGGATGGTACAAAACTAATTACATAGCAGAGTGCTAAAGTTGCGTTACCCATGTGTGAGCATGAAAATTAACAACACCGTGAAGAAGTTAATTTTGAGTGCATAATTTTAGCGATGTTTAGTTGCTGAAAGCTCGAAACAAACGTTTTTCTTGGAACCAATGACCACACTGATAATGGTGGCGAGGATATTTCTATACCTCGCCGCTATATGATGGTAATAAAAGAAGTCGTGGTTCGAGTTCGATTCTCATTTTCTTAAGAGTTGAAAGAGAGAGAAAGAGGTGTCTTCTCCAACTCCCACCGCTACCGACAGGATTGCCAACTCAAATTTGGAATTGTAACTCGAATTAGGGATTGTAATTTGGAAAAAAATCGGGACCAAAAACGGGGCAAATCTCAATAGAACTGGCTCTTCAGCTCACTGGACTCGAGTTCCATTGCTCCCTTACATATCATTTCGTACGGTCCGATCATTCAATGAAGAACTTTCGCGTGTTCGACTCTCGCAAGTAGCATTTTCATGGGAATGGGTCTTATGAAAACCTGATTGACTCTCTCCCTAAACAAATTATGACAATAAATACAAATAAATAAATAAAATTGGGGGGCCGGCCTTTGAAAAACCACAATTTCTTGGGCTTTGGCTCAAACTAAAACCCCAATTCTCGGGTTTGGCAATTTTCAGTTTGAAAAACTGAATTTCTCGAGCTTCAAAACCACATTTCACCCGCGCCAGCTCTTTCTGGTACCAAATTTCGTCATTTTGGCTTTTTCGTAGTTTTTCTCAGCTTCCAGTGAAGTAAGAAAAAAGTGTGCCATAAACCAAAGATAGAGCTATTTGCTATCAAATAATAAATTATATGGAATTGCCAACAGCTTGTTATTCATATCGTTAAGGGAGAGTTCAAAAATGTATATAAGGCAGCAGTGAGGATCATATCACGGAGCACGTCTAAACGTGCGGTTTCTTTAGTCTATAGCGGGGGCGTACCATGAATCCTCACGTCCAAGTAGCCACGAAGAATCAAGCACTAGTAGCTAGAATCTACCCGAGTAATGTGGGAAATCAGCAGCGTGCCTCTTCACGACGATTAAGAGGCGAGGATCGAGGAAAATTCCCGAAGATGAGTGCGAACAATTGATGAGAATGCCATGGATGAAAATGCGGACATGCTGACGTCTAAACCATTCACGACAGGACTAGCGGCTTTCTCGACCACACAACACTCTCATCTGAGACTTCGAGCTAGAATACTTCTCGCTGTTGGCTGATCCTCCACTAGCTGCTGCGCCAGAAGTCAAATGGCGAAGATCAGCAAAGCGAGCTGAGGTAATAAACTTTCGACGTTCTTATCCCATGACAGACATAAATCAAAAAGCTAGCCCGAGGAAAGTTAAAATTCACAATGATAACGGGGTTTGATAAAGATGAAAGCAACACTGCAATCGAATTTGTCGATATAGCAACAGAGTCTGGTAGTGCTTCTATCATAACCTACTAAAGAAATACTCCTTAGCAACGTTGCTTCAAATTCATTGTTTCTAAAATTGCAGAATGCCGAATAGCAACATTGCAATCGAAATTTGATTGCTATCGTGTTAGAGAATAAGGCCCCTGGTCTGTCACATGGATCACTTGTTGAGGAGACTGAGTCGAGCGCTGTTTGCCGTGAGAGGCATTGTGTTCCTATATCGGGCCTATTAGCGGCCTACTTTGGAGTCTTTCACTGTCACTTGAGCTACGGCATTGTCGTTTGGGGCGGGTCTTCAATGGCAAATAAAATATTTATCCTCCAAAAAAAGGCAGTTTGGATGCGGAATCGTCAGCGCATTGCAGGGGGCTGTTCAGAAGTCTTCGAATTCTGACCCTACCGTCCATTTACGTCTTGGAGTGCCTTTGCTATGCTGTCGTAGGGGAAGCGACGGAATTGCATCTGCGTGACGCTGAGGACATCAGGCCTCCTTATTATAGGCTGACTAAGACCAAGTCAAGTTTTTTGGGGCGCCCATTCGAGCTTTTTAATAAATTGCCACCAATCGTGCGCAGGTTAGATGCGAGGAGCTTCTGAAGAACTATACGCACGGTGCTACTTCAGAGTGCCATTTACGATCCTTCTGAATTCTGCTGGGAGGAACGCGGAGGCCTGTAGCTTTTTTTTAATGCAATATAACTTATTGTTATTTCAGTGACGACCAATGTACCTCTGTTGTACCTACTGGAAATAAATTTATTATTATTTTTATTTTTTATTTATTTTTTTTTAAGGCATCGACTACAAGGTCATTAGCCTTTGGTACGCAATAATACTATTTTAATTGGGTCATTCTCTAATTTTATTTAATGATAACAATATCATATCTCTTATCAATTACTAGGTACATTTCGCTTTTACATCATTAGACTTAACTTTTGTCGTTTCTCTTTAACCCTATTTTATTTATCAGGTACGTTATAGTCTTCATCGCTCATTGTCAACCTTATAATTTAGTTTGAGGTACTGTTTGACTAGAATCGTTCCACGGACAGTTTTACTTCGTATTATCACAGATTGCTTTATCACAGGTTAGTATTAGATTTCATTTATTAGTTGAATAACTTCCAAATACGAAATAATGGATTTTATGTTCTTCGGTTGGAGGAGTTCTTTCAGAGTAGTAGGGAGGCAATATCGTTCACGCTGGCTTTGGTAGGCCGGGCAGTGCAACAAAACATGTTGTACTGTGAGCGTATCATCATTGCATGAGCCACACACTGGCCGTCTAGAGCCCACCAGATGATACGAGTGCGTCAGTCGTGTATGTCCAATGCACAATCTTGTGTACAATACGGAGTCCCTTCTGGATATTCCCATTTCTAAAACCGTGTCTTTTTTAAGAACATGCGGACAGATATCTCTAAGCTGAGTAGTACTTTGTTCCCATTTCTCCTGCCACGATCTCCATACTTCACGACGCAGTCGGTATTTTTCATCAAACGCATTAGTCGGTAGGGTCTCGATGCACACCGCCCGAGTGGCTTCCTTGGCTAGGGAATCCACTCGTTCATTTCCCGGGATTCCCACGTGACTCGGAATCCACATGAAAATGACCAGAATCTCTAACTGTCTAAGCTCATGAAGTTTTAGGAGAATGGTTTGAGCCATAGGATTCGTGGTGAATTTGTCCCGAAGGAGATGTAGGGCACTCATTGAATCTGTTAGGACGAGCACTTTTTTTCCACGGTAGCCTATTTCAGATAGCATGGCGTCCATCGCAAAGAGAATGGCATAAAGCTCCGCATCCTGACTGCGTCCTGAGTGCGTCGGAAGCCTTCTCGAAAAACGCACAACCCCAGGAATGTAGAAGGCAGAACCCACACCAGTCTCTGTCTTGGATCCATCCGTGTAAACTTTGATGCATTCATAGTACCTTTCCATACGTGAATAAAAGTTTGACCGTAAGGCTGATGGGGGTAAAATATTCTTAGAACAGCTTGAGAGTGTCATGTCCACCAGTAGCTCAGGTAACTGCCAGGGGTAGATATGCAGGCGTACATGAGGAAAGACTGGCAGAGACTGAAAGAAACAAGATAGCTCATGGATCCGTACAATGGAAGGCCGAGTTCGACTGGGAGCACTGGCGGTATTCTTCCAAGAGGTCATTCTGAAATACATCCGAGTTCAAGAAATGATATTATTATTATTATTATTATTTTGGGGGGGGGCGGAGCAGGGAGGTGGAAATGCATTTACGCACAGAGTGCCGGACTCCTGCCAGATGGCAGACTACCGGCTAAAACCCCCCCCCCCTTTTAGGGCATCGACTGCTGGGGTCATTAGCCTGGATATCAGTGTGTTTCACATCTTCAGATGCTTCGGGTTACTAAGGTAAGATCCGTGGTTATGGTGTTTTTATAGTTTACTGTATATACGATATTAGTTAATTTTAGGAACTGTAGGACGTTTTTCAGTAGTTTGTTCGATGTAGTTAGAAGGGTCGTAAGCGTTGGATTCGGTGGGAAGTTACACGTGGCTCTTTCTGCGGTGAATAGTGGGCAGTCCAGTAGGATATGGGTTATGGTAAGAGGTTCTTCGCAATGTGAACAGTATGGTTGTGCGCTTCGTGTTATGTAGTGATTTTTGGTGAGTCTAGTGTGACCTGTTTTAAGTTGGAGGATAATAATATTCTCCTTTCGTGTGAAGCCAATAGGGGGGGGGGCGTATTTTTGTGGGTTGTCGTATAGAGATCCTAATGTTGTGTGATTTCTATTCCATTCTGTGTTCCATTTATCCCAAATTATTTGTGTCAGTCGATGCTTTTCATCATCTTGCCTTGACGGGATGGAAAGGTCAGAAGGTTGGTGTGACGCTGCAAATTTGGCAAGGGAGTCCACCTGGGTGTTCCCCGCAATGCCTATGTGGCTTGGGACCCACATGAAAGTTACAGATTTTGATTGTGAAGCAAGTTGGACAATTTTGTGTTGAATATTTGTTATGGCTGGGTCTGTGGTAAATTTGTTACGAATTGCCTCTAAAGAGCTGTACGAATCGGTTAGAAGAAGGAAAGAAGTGTGATTATAATGAAGGAAGTGATCTAACGCAAAAAGGATGCCGTATAACTCGGCAGTGAAGACGGAAAAATGGGTTGGGAGAGGACAGATGAAAGATGTTTCAAGAGGGGAGTAGAGGGCACAGCCTTTTTTTTTTTTTTTTTTTTGTCAGGGGCGCCGGGCTTTGAACCCGGCAGGCGCCTAAGCCTCACTTGGGCTCCTACGCCATACCCAGATCTAACTGTGCACTTCACACCCGTACTACGCGGGCGTTTCGGTCGGTACGCGGTTTGTTGAACGCACACCGCCGGGAACGCCCATACGAAGCCGAGTGTGCCGTGTCACAGCTCGCCGCAGCCTTATAGTGTAATGGGCAATGGCTGGATTCGAACCCAGGCCCGCTGGGTTGTGAAGCGAGCATTGTATCCATTACACCATCGAGGCGCGCAGGGCACAGCCTACTCCGGAGGTCATTTTTGATCCGTCAGTGTAGACAAGGTGATGGTTAGTATACTTGGTATTTAATATTCTATTAAGGTGGGATTGCATGACTGCAGGGGGAGTGTCATTTTTCTTGTACTTTTTAATGGTATAGTCTATAAGTATTTCAGGGTATTTCCAGGGATAGATTTCAGAATTTAATTTCGGGATCACGGGGTTCAAATTTGTAGAATAGTTGGCTAAGGTTTCGCGCAGACGAACAGAAAGGGGACGTGTGCGCGAGGGGAGTTGGGTGAATAATTGTAAGTGTGGAGGATTGAAAAGTTCAGAGTGAAGGAAGTGGTTAGGTTGTGTTTTGATTGAAAGAGTTTAGTTTAGCAAGATTTGTTGACGGCGGTAATGTAGAGGTAGATTTTGAGATAGAAAGTATAAATCGGCACAAGGTGTTGATCGGTAAGCTCCCAGTGCTATTCGCAAACCGGCTTGATACGTGTGGTCAAGAGTCATCATCCAGGATTTACGGGCTGAGCCGTAAGCCTGGAGCCCATATTCCATACGGGAACGGATGAGGGAGTTAAGACTTTTTATAAGCAGTGAGGCGTCTGATCCCCAGTTGTGATTAGCAAGGGTTTTCATTAAATTTAGGGTCTTGTTACATTTTTTGTTAATTTCAAATATGTTTTGTTTCCAGCGAAGCTGTTTATCGAAGGTAATGCCAAGGAATTTTTGTGTTTCTTTGTACGTTATGGGTGAATTTTGAAGAGTAATTTCGGGGGGGTTGTCGTGGTAGCGAAGTCGACAAAAGTGGATAGCTGAGGTCTTGGTAGGAGAGAAGGTCAAGCCAATTGCATTAGCGTTTTCCGCAAGTTGATTAATTGCATACTGGAGGTGGTTGTGTTCTGTTGATTTGTTAGGATGACTGGTATAGACAACAAGGTCGTCGGCATAAATAGACGTGTGGATAGTAGTTGGGAGGTTGCTGTTGATTCGGTTCATGGCAATCAGGAAGAGTGTGGTACTCAACACTGAGCCCTGGGGGATGCCATTCCTTTGTTCATACAGGTTAGAAAAGGTGCTACCTATTCTGACGGTGAAATTTCGATTCGTAAGAAAGCTTTGTAAGATTAATGGTAGATTTCCTGAAATATCCCATTGGGACAGTTGATTTAGAATTGGTTTACGGAGAACTCGGTCAAATGCACTTGTCAGATCGAAGAAAACCGCAGTGACGTGTTCTCTATTGAGAAACGCACATTGGATGAATTGTTCTAGTGAAACGAGCTGGTCTATGGTAGAGTGTCCGGAACGAAAGGCTGTTTGCAAGGGATTTAGAAGGTTGCGATTTGTAAGTAGTTTCATTAGGCGGTAATTTATCATTTTTTCAAATAATTTTCCCATTGAGCAGGTTAGAGAAATAGAGCGGTAGCTGTTGGCATTTTGGGGGTTCTTTCCGGGTTTTAGTATCGGTACGATGATTGTTTTTTTCCATGCCCTGGGATAATAGTGTTTGTGCCATAAAGAGTTGTATAGTGAAAGGAGCTTTTTTTTAGAAGGTTGGGTAAGGTGAGTTAAAAATTCGTTGGGTATATCGTCAGGTCCTGGGGATTTTCCTACAGGAAGGAGTGAGATGGAGTGTTCAAGTTCGGGCATCGAAAAAGGGGTGTTGTAATCACTGTCTGTAACTGTGAAGAGATTTCGTTGTGAATTTGGAATTTGGTCATGTGTTGGATTATATGCAGCTGTGTTGGATTCAAAATGTTGGGCTAGGTGATTAGATATTTCGGAAGAGGTTTGAAAAGTTTGACCGGAGTCATTGGTGAGTGTAGTTGGTGGTAGGGTAGGTGGGACGCCTTTCAGGGTTCGGATTCGGCGCCAAACTTCGCTCGAGGAGGTTTGGGTATTGATACCAGACACGTATGTCGCCCATGATTTTCGTTTGGCTTGTTGTTTAAGACTGCGTTCGTTGGCCCTGAGACGTTTGAAATTTATGAGGTTTTCTTCTGAGGGGTATTTTTTGAATTTATTGAAGGCAGTTTTTTTTAGATGAATGGCAGCGTAGATCTCATCATTCCACCAGGGGACTGGGGGACGTGGATAACGTTTCGTTTTGCGAGGAATAGATTGGATTGCTGCAGAAGATATGGCTAATGTAATATTTTCAACGTCTAAATCCGGGTCATCAGTAAGTTCTGGTAGTTCTAGGATATTGCAATATTTTTCCCAGTCAGCTTTGCTGAGCATCCAACGTTCGGGGAAAGTGATATCTGCTTGAGGTGAATGGTGTCTGAGTAGAATTGGGTAGTGATCAGAATGATGAAGTTCTGGGAGCACTATCCATTCGAAGGCAGTGGATAAGCTAGGGCTTGCAACGCTGAGGTCAATCGCGTCGAATGTTCCTGAGGATGAGGTGAAGTGGGTAGGATGACCATCGTTTAGGATGGTTAGGTTGGAATCCGATAGAATGGAGTCCATGATAGCGCCGGCGGTAGATGTACATCGCGATCCCCATGTTATGTTGTGACAGTTGGCGTCCGTGAGCAATAGTATGGGGGAGGGGAGTGATCGTAGGAGGTTCCGAACATCTTCCGGGCTCCAAGTGGTGTCCGGAAGGTAAAAGGAACACACTGTAATGGCCAAGGGAGAGGTGAGTCGAGCCGCTATCGCTTGTAGTGGCGTGTTAAGTAAAATTTCTGTATACTGTAAGGTGTTGGAAATGAGTAGGGCAACTCCGCCATGGCGGCGTCCACCCTCTCGTGGATTACATGATTTTTGAAGTAGATTGTAGCCGTTAGGGGTAGTGAAAAAGGAGTTCGTAAAGTGGGTTTCTTGAAGTGCTATGAGGAAAGGGGTGTGATTCGAAATAATCGAGCGGAGCTCGTCCGAGTGATGATGATACCCTCGGATGTTCCACTGAAGTATACAGTTTTTTGGTGGGGGATTATTTAAATTTCGAGGATTTCTGTTCATTATAATTTGGCATTAGGGGTTGGTGGCTCCGTAAGGTGATCTGGATCCTTGTCGGGTGGTTTTGGAGGGGGGAGTGTTTGAGGGGATGTGGTTGTTTTTGTTATGGGAGGTGTTGAAGTGTTTTATTATTATTATTATTATTATTATTATTATTATTATTATTTTATTTTTATTTTTATTTTTTTACGTGACTTCAACAACTACCAAGGTTATTCGTCACTTCTGCGGTTTTTCTGTTTTTCGGTGGTTTTGTGTTACATACAGGTTTGAGTATACGGTGGTGGAGGCTTATAGCCGTCGTGTTTCAATGATGAAGTGCGTTGTTGTTTGGTATGTATTTAGAATTTATTGTACAAATTTATGGCTTTAATAAATTGAATTATATTTTATTGTTTTCTATTGCGTATGCATTGTTTCATATCTATTGGGAGTTCAAATCGGCGTCGAACCCCGCTGTATTTGGGGCATTCGAACAAAATATGAGCTACGGAGAGAGATGTTTCACATCGTTCGCACCATGGACGAGATTGCCGTATGAAGTAGTGTGAGTGAGTTAATCTTGTGTGTCCTATGTATAATCGAGTAAGGACGACTGTTTCTTTTTTAGTCAGATCATTTGGGAAAAGTACATCTGGTTTAACAGTTTGAGGTATGTAGCTCATCATAGAGCATCCACTGTGTTGCCATTTCTCGGTCCACAGACTATTGAATTGTGATTTGATGGTTCTTTTGACGTCATCGTAGGGTAGTGCTATAGGTGGGGAGTCTCCTCGGGCGGCTGCGCGTTTCGCGATGGAATCTGCCATTTCATTTCCTTGAATGCCACGCAGTGGCCTGGTGTCCAAATAAATCGGTAAGTTTTCCCGTTTCTGGTGCCTTCGTCGATTAACTGTTGGCATATTTTTACTAAAGGTGATGTGGAGAAGGGGTCGTCCAATGCTTTGAGTGAGGATTGAGAGTCACTACTAACAACGATGGTTGAGACTGGACTGGTTTTGCTGATTTCCAGTGCTTTTTGTATTGCCATGAGCTCCGCAGTATAGACACTCGTCTCAGGTGGTAAGTTCCACTCGTATTCACCTGAATTGGGAGAGTAGACACCTGCGCCAACTCCTTGGGGCGATTTTGAACCATCGGTATAGTATATGTTATAGTATGGAAGTGAATGTAGAAGTTCACGGAATGCTTGTTTTAATTCAATGTGTGAAAAGGGCTTTTGAGAATATTTAATTAAAGAAAAATCTATTGTAGGTTTTCGTAGCAACCACGGGGGAATGTTTAGACTAGTTTCTGGCAGCAAAGAGTTTATGGTGATCCGGTATTTCGTTAGGATTTCTTGGTATCGAATAGTTAGTGGCCTGGTACGTGAAATTTGGAACTGATAAGCTTCATGATCGTGTTCCCCCAGCAAATAGGGATAGAGTACATGGTCGGGTATGGTTTTTATCGAAGCGGTGGCAATTGTCCTGCCAAAATGTAAAGACTGTTTTGAAGACTGGTTCTAAAGGCACAAAGCGCTATTCTGAGACCGAGGTTGTGGATTTTCTCAATTTTTTGCATCCAGGTTTTCCGAGCGGATGAGTATACGGGTAAACCGTAGTCTATTTTTGATTTTATCAGGGAGGTGAAGATCTGCAGTAGCATCTTGGTGTCCGATCCCCAAGTTTGGTGAGCTAGCAGTTTCAGTAATGATATTGCCGGGGTGCATTTGGTAGTAACGTGTGCGATATGTTCTTTCCATCGTAATTGACTGTCCAATACGAGGCCCAGAAATTTTGTGCTATGTTGGTACTTTATCCTTTTGTTGCCGAGGAACAGTGCCGGTAACGGATGTTGGTGGAGACGGCAGAAGTGAACCGCGACGGTTTTTTCAGCAGAGAAGGTGAAGCCTTGTTGTTGTGCTGTGTTTATTAATTGGTTTAGGACAGGTTGGAGTGTTTCTCGCGGGTCAGAGTGTTTGTCATGAGTGTAGTAGAGAGCTAAGTCATCTACAAATAGTGACACACTTAGGTTCGAAGGTATATGCAAAACAATTTTGTTGACAGCTATTAAAAATAGCGTGATGCTGAGTACTGCTCCTTGAGAAAGACCAGCTGTTTGATCGCGTTTTTCGGAAATGTAGTTGAACAGCCGGACGCAGAATGTACTGTCCTCCAGGAAGTTCACGATTGTCTGTAGGAGGTTTCCTGTGACATTCATATTTATTAATTCATGGCGGGATGAATTTCGAAATGACTTGGAACCCACTTGAAACGGATAATTTTGCCGGCTGCAATTAATGACTGAAGGTCAAGATAGATTTTTCTGATAAGGGGATGGGTGGAAAATTTATCTTCCAAGGCTGTAAGAGCACTTGCGGAATCTGAGATAATGTAAAATTTTGAAGATGAATTGGTCTCGAGACAAAAAAGGATAGCATAGCTTATGGCCTGGAGTTCTGCTGTAAATACAGTTGTGATAGGGTTTAGCGGAAATTTTTTAGATAACAATCCTTCACGTAATATCCACAGCCAACTCCACGATCGCATTTGGAAGCATCCGTGTAGATCAGCTCGAAATCACGGGAGGTTGATTTGAAGGAGAGAAATAGCTGACGAATTTCGCTGGGATTTAAATTTTGTTTTGTGTCTGAATGCAGAGAAAAGTCTATGTGTAGATTTGGCGGTAACCATGGATAGTAGGAATAATGGTCTGTTGGTAGTAGCCTGGGGGGTTCGAGCTGTAATTTAGTGCAAAGTTCTCGAAAACGAACAGGGAAAGGCCTTGTTCGCGATAAGCATAGCAAGAACTGTGGGTCGTAGTCACTGAGAAGGGGATAGAGAAAGTGGGTGGTTTTGGATTTTAGGGATACTCTATATTTTAACATCAGCTGATGGCGGCGTTGGCTTAACGGTAGTTGGGAGGACTCGTGCGAAATGCCCCTAGAGCAGTGCGCAGGCCTTGGTTGAAGGCACACTCTACTGGTAAGAGCCATGATTTACGGGCGGAACCGTAGACAACGCTAGCGAAGTCTATTTTTGAACGGATGAGAGCTTCAAAGATTTTGAGAATCATTGCAGTGCTACTCGCAGCTCGATGTCCGGCAATAGTTTGAATGACCTTCATGTCTGAGTGACACCTATTGCATAAGTCTTGGAGATGATGTTTCCACGTGAGATTTTCGTCAAAGATTAGGCCAAGATTTGTGATGAGGAACATATGAAATCGGTGAGTTGTTTAAGAAGAGTTGCGGTGGGGTATGGAAACGGCGTAAGTGTGCAAAAGTGGACGGCAACAGTTTTTTTCTGCAGAAAAGGTGAGGCCACGGTTGGCAGCATTGTGTGTTAAAGTGTTAATAGCTGTTTGAAAACTTCGAAGATCTTCGCCAGTTGGGTCTGCCGGGTAGGATTTATAGAGGGCTATGTCATCAGCATAAAAAGAAATTTGGAAGTCACGTGGAATGTTGTCGGTTAGGTCATTCACGGCCACCTGGAAAAGTGGTATGCTCAGGATAGAGCCCTGAGGCACACCATTCTCCTGCGAGTAGGTCTGGGAGAGGGAGGAACCAATACGAACTCGTAGGGAGCGTTGCTCCTGAAAGTCTTGAAGGACCATAGGTAGGCGGCCCCGAAGGCCCCATTTGTAGACTTGCTTTAAAGCCCCGTATCTCCAAACGCGATCAAACGCGTGTGTGACATCGAAGAAGATCGCGTTGGTATGATTTCGATTAAAAAAGGAATTTTGAATTGTGTTCTCCAGGTTGACGAGATTATCTAAGACAGAGTGGTTAGAGCGAAAGCCAGTTTGAAAAGAGTACAGAAGGTTATGCCTTTGTATAAAGTAGTTGAGTCTGAAAAAAATTAGAGTTTCGTAAATATTGGCCATACAGGATGTTAGAGAGATTGGCCTATAACTGGAGACCTGCTGGAGGTTTTTCCCAGGTTTAGGGACGGGAATAATCAAAGAACACTTCCAAACCGAAGGGTATACACCTTGAGACCAAAGTTGGTTATAGAGGTTTAGTAAGAGGACTTTATTTGAAGCGGATAGATTTTTGAAAAATTAATTAGAAAGATCTTCTCGGCCTGGAGATTTGTGATTTTTTAGTTTTTGTAAAACACGGTTGAGTTCATCGAGAAAGAATGGTGTATTGTAGTCGAGGGGGTCATTTGTGGAAAAGTTAAGTGGGGAGTTAGTTTCTATTTCGTGTTTGAGGGCCTGAAAGTGAGGCGAGTAGTTAACAGTAGCACATTGTTCAGAATAATGTTTGGAGAAGCACTCAGCGATCGGTTCGGGGTCGACAACTTTGGTACCATCTGTGGCACAGATGAATGGAGGCACGGTGTTAATGGGTTTACCTTTGAGATTTCGTATCTTTGTCCAGACCTCGCGCGCAGAGACGGAGGTAGACATTTGGGAAAGGTACTCGTTCCAAGAACGCTTTTTGGCGTCTTGCTTGGCCCGACGTTCCTGCGCGTAGCTTTTTAAAGTTTTCAAATGCTCTAGGGAGTAAGTTCTTTTTAGTCGGTTGAGAGCGGATTTTTTCTGTTTATTAATTGCATGAATCTCACTATTCCTCCAGGGCACGGTGGGCCGGTTGGAAGGATGGCGTGATTTTTTTACACAGGGAAAAGCGGCCTCGTGGAAGGCGCTAGTATATGCTGTTACATTTTGAGAGCAGTTATCTATTAGTGGTGGAAGATGAAGGGAAGAGTTAGAAAGGTTCCAATCAACGTTCGAGAGTTTCCATTTTGTTGGAGATTGAGAGGGACTATAGGAAGAATGGAGCAGTAATCTGCCATGAAAAGGAGGTAACCAAGGAAGGGGATGTAAGGCTAACATCTATAGAACTGAAATTTCCCGAGCTAGCTGTGAAGTGAGTAGGAGTACCATCATTCAAGGGAATAAGAGGTATGCTGTCAATAATCGAATGGAAATCGTTTCCTCGTGGGGACGTATGTCGAGAACCCCAGGCAGGGTGATGGACGTTGATATCACCAAGTAGTAGGATGGGCCTGGGCAAGGAACGAAGCAGGTTTCCAACCTCCCCGTCCGCCCAACTACCATCTGGAAGGTAAAGAGAACAGAGAGTAATTTTGAAAGGAAAGTCAATTGTGGCAGCAACAGCTTGAAGGTGAGTTTGTAGGTTTATAGGTCTGGGGTTGAGAAAGCTTTTTATGTAGAGCGCCACACCTCCATGACGCCGTCGAGCGTCAGGGTTTTGTGGCTCAGCGTGAAAGACAGTGTAGTTAGGAATTTGGTATGGTTGGTTAAGGGCAAAGTGTGTTTCTTGAATGGCTATAGAGAAAGGGTCATTTGACTTTACAAGGTCTCGGAGTTTGTCAACATGGGCAAGGAGCCCGCGAATGTTCCATTGTATGATATTGTGGTTTCTTGGACGGTTGGTAGCACTATGAGAAGAGTGTGGATTTGTAGTCATAATTGAAAAAGAAGTGCTTAGGTAGGATCCTTAGAGGATTTCGCAGGAGACACGGATGGGTCCTGTGATTTATCTGGTGACACTATTGGGGGGGGGGGGGCTTTCTGGGTTTACCCTTTGGCCACCCTTTTTTTGACTTACGCCGAGTGTCTCGTGGTGCCCAGTAGGTTTTGTCAGTGTCACCACTGAGCTCATCAGACTCGAGTTCACGGTCCAACGAGGAGCACCGTGAACCCGTTGGGGTTGGGGGGATGGGCTCAGCGGGAAGGGGAGGGAGACTGGTTGAAGTCTCCTTAGGAATGTTTGACTTTTGTTGGGGGAGGGTTTGTTTTTGGGGATTTGTGAGGAGGAGGTGGCGTGAAGATTGGCGGTGGGTGTTTAGGAGTTGTATGTACTTTTGCTGCATTATGAAGTGCCTGGTCGAACAGTTGAAGGGTTCGAAGCCGTTGCACGAGCTTCTCTCAGAGTCATTTTATGAGTTATTTGCAGTCGCCGTATTTCCTTTTCGGTTAGGTACACCGGACACTGTCGATGTGTTGCCTTGTGGGCACCGGCACAATTCACACAGTGAAGATTGTCACAGGCGCCTTCATGAATATCAGCACCACAGACGCATTTTTGTGCGGAGCGACAACGGGGGGCAGTATGACCAAAGCGCTGGCATCGAAAACAGCGCATTGGTTCCGGGATATAGGGACGGACTTTGAGATTGTAGAAAGCGCCATTGATAGAAGTGGGCAGCTCAGGTAGGTAGAACGTAAGGACAAATAAACCTGTACTTTCACGCTGGTCGGAATTTCCAACACGGCGGGTTACTTTTTCTTCCGCAAGACCCTCGAGGATAGCCTCGTCTGTCGAGTTTATGAAATCTCTACAGAAAATGACCCCCTCAACGGTATTAAGGCGAATGTTTGGGCTAGTTTTCACTGGAGTATCACCGAGGGATGTTAGATTTTTTACTATTTTTTCTTGATTGAGGTCTGTAACTTGAATATTGAGACGACCAGTGGAAATTTTGGATACAGTTTTTAGAGAGCCGAGTGTAGAACGTAGAAGACGGTGAAGAGCGAATGGACATGTTTTTTCCAAGGAAGTTTCCTTTGTTGATTCTATAATCCAGAATGGAGAGAACGTGTCTGGTAGATTGAGCTGTCACGTTGTGGGAGGAGGGGTTTGGTGGTTAGAGGATGTAGGAGTTTGTTGGGAAGTCGATGTTGACGTTGATGATTGCGATGGTGGTGGTACATCAATATCCATATGGCTGGGTGGGTGAGTAGGAGGAACAGGGGGCTTATTCTCTAACTCCGAAGCAATAGCTTTTTCGAAGTCATATGTTTATTTCATTGATTTTCTTCAAACAAATGAATGAAATAAACACATGGCTGGCGAAAAAAATATTGCTTGTTGTTAGAGAATAGGCCCCCAGTAGAGTCAGAAATTTGATCATGTTCAACAATACGTTTACCAGCGGAGATATTTGCCGCGGTTTCTCTACTAAGAGGTCGTTTAGACTGGGACGTTTCTTTGGTCTCTGCTGGAAGTTCATCCGAAGCAGGAGGATGGGGGGATTTATTCGTTGGAGACGATGACTTGGGCGGGTTTGATTTTGTGTTAGTTGATTGAGTTTGTGGGTCGGGAGTACCCACGGGGAGGGAAGGTTTGGGACCTGATCCAAGTTTTTTGTTGCTTGAATTCATGTTGCAGTGGTGATAAGAGTAAGGAGGGAAGGGATAACAGACGCAGCGCACCACCGGGGGCGCCGGGACACATCCAAGTGTGGGTCAATCCCCGGAGAGAGCCCCCACGCCATACCCGTGCTGGCCTCGGCGCAGCCCCCCCCCCCCAACGCGCAGCAGGGTCCCGTCCGGTCGCCATCCGGCACTCCTGCGCGATGGGGGATTATTCGCTGGTGGTTCAGGGCAGCCTCCTCCAAGGCTAATTGGAGGTTCGGGCCCCACCCACCGACCCCCACACACACTCTAAGACATGACTAGGTCAGGGTGTGGGGGCATTGTAGCGGCACTGGGAGAAGGTCCCAGAAACTCCCAGATATACGCTGTACCCTCGAACACGCCGAGGACATCGCCCCACGGAGCGCCCCAACACAAAGGAGCCCCATCGCCCCACAGCGACGCGCCACGCCGTCCAGGAAAGGATAGGGGTCAAGGGAAGGGTTCGACTCAGACTTCAGGAGTTTGGGTTAGTCTGAGCCCAGCTAGGTACCCCGGGCTCGCCACGCCCGTAGTATCTCGGACCGAGATACCCCCTGGGGGATTCACTCATACTTCCTTTCAGATTCATACTTCCTTTCAGATTTCTTATTATTATTATTATTATTATTATTATTATTATTATTAAAAGTTGCCCGTGTAGTCCTTATTCCGAAGAAGGGTAAAATGGATCACGCCGATTTTCGTCTTATTGCCGTGGAAAATGTTCTTCGGGCATTTTTTGACGGAATTGGCCAAAATTCAAAAATGGCCGATACTGCGTGTCTTGGAGTTTTCTCGCGCGCCACGGGGAGTCTGAAAATCTAAACGGATTTTCCCTTGAACAGTGGCCACGGCTGGCGGAGCTAGGGACCCCGGGCTTGCCACGCCCGTAGCATCTCGGACTGATTGGCGTAGCCAGGGACTTGGGGTACCGATCCAAAAACTGATGGATTAAGGTGTGAAACTACCTTCTATTCGATTTAACGTTCAGTAAAAAAACGTTCCTTTTGGTGTACATTTTTCTGATTCGACATTAGTTCCCTACGCTTTACCTAATAAAGCGTTTCGGTTGTTTAGTTCTCTATTCTCGCCCCATCAGAAACATTCAGTGGTCATCAGCAAACAAACTATTTATAATAAAAAAAAAAAACCGTTTTCCCTTGACACGCTAACAAAGTGGAAAGAATCATTCATGTCGAAGGCTGACAATTAAATAGACGCCGAGGGTTAGTTATTAGACGCAAGACGATGAAGGGAGGAAGGGTATAAAAGAGTGGAGTTTTTCATTCCCTCCGCCCACTAACAGTTGAAACCATTAGCCATGGGAACTCTTTTTGATTTGATGCTCCCTTCTTCGGAGCCCTTCAAGACACATTTACTAAAGGACCTCTTTCAACTTCCTTTTTATACGCCTTGGAATCCCCCCCCCCTTAGTGTCTTTAAAAAACAACAAAAAAACACAGTTTTTCATGCACTATCTCATAGATAACACAAAAAAGCCCTTCAAATAGCGTGTTGTATTTATTTAAAGGGCTGAAGGGGGTGTGAATGTGTACAAAAATGGTGAGGAGGAGAAGATCCTCGATTTCGGGCGGTGTCGACGCCAGACAGACAGCACCATTACACCTTCCTGCCTCTTTCTTTGAAGAAGAGTGAGATTTTTAGATGGCTCGATAGAAATTACTCTTCTTAACGTCTCTAGAAGTGAAGGTGATACAGGTTGTGAGCGTGGTGTGTAGGTGGCGGGGGAGGGAGAGTAGTCCAATGCTGATTGCATGGTACTCGAAACCCCGTAAGATGTATGTACTTAAGACAAGTTTGATCACCACCTTGAACTTTTTTTTTTTTTTTTGAATGGCTCGAGCGTCATTATGATTGCTGTAATGCACCGGGTATTGTTTTTTCCCCCCAATTTTTTTTTTTTTTTTTTTCATGTTCCTCTATGGTGTGGGAGCGGTTTAGGTTTCCTGATTGCCTTTGTGGCGTATCGGTAAACTCGGAGGAGGGATGGGGTTCTTTGCTCGACCTGTTTCTGCTTATTAAAGAGTGAGTAAAATTGTGTCTTACTCAGTCAACATTAAAAAAAAATTTCGACCCTTGTCGCAGAGTACCGCCAATAATCGTTTCGAGCTAAATTATTTGACGCGAAGAATCGTGATCTTGACTCACAAGTAGGGCTTTAAAAACCCTATATAAGTTAGATATTCAATTAAGGCTGTCAGTGAAGTCAGTATACAGTTGTTTTTTTTCTGTTTGTGTTCGCTCTCCCTCTCATTCCCTCTCACAGCCTCACGCCAGGCTGTACCCCATGTTTCTTCCAATTCTCTTTACCTTTGCCATGCCTCATGTCAGATAACAGAGGGAGAAAAATCTCACTTCAAAAGAATTAACATTTTAATGGAGAGACCGTGCGAAAATGCCCTGAGGATATTGACGGCTAATAAGACTGGGTGAGTAATGTTCATACCAACTGAATTATGAGTCAAGCTCGATACAGCACACACACACACGCTTTTGCCTTCTTCTTCGTCTTCTTCTTCTTCTTCTTCTCCTCCTTATTCTTCTTCATCATTGTTACCCACAAATCGTTTCGGTACGCCACGCCGCAACGTCTTTCTCTCGTGCTAGCAGAGCGTCAGATACCTCCTTTTTCAGCTCACGTTTAAAAGGCTATGGAAAGCAAAGAGGAATTTGACCCCTCCCCCCACTGTATTTCCTCTGAGGTTTATTTCACTCTCATTGGAGAAAACAACGAGCTCAAATCACACATTTACATGGCATTGAATGAAAGGAAGATCGTGACTCACTCATTATAATGAGTTATGATGACATTCGCAGGATTTTCATCGAATCCGGTGAATCCGGTAAAAAGCGGTACCACTGACGGACCTACGCTTATCGGGGACCCGACGCGGGTAACTCTGAGGCCCCTTCTGTGTTTCTAGTCTATAGGATAAACAAGAAATATAATTTTTACATAGCGTTGAACTACGGCTTTTCCCTTATTTTTCGCGCTACTGTGGCTAAAATGTCATTTTAGCCACTGTTTTGTAGAGAAACAGCTGTCTAAAGTTGCATTTTAACCACTGTTTTGAAAATAAGTGAAACTTAGGTTATCAGACTGTTTTACCGCGGGTTCCACAGCCTTTCCATTTCTCAGTTGAGTATTATGTGAGTTGTCGACGTCATGAAAGGTGTTCGCCATAATGGAGGAACTTTCTGCTAAAGTCGTCTGGCATCACACGAAAAATAGCGTGTACAACTCGTGGAGAAGTGTGATTTTACCTGCTCGTGTTTTTTTTTAGTGAACGAGGCGTACAACTAAAAAAAAAACTCTCAGGTAAAATCACACTTTATCCACTCGTTGTATAATATACTATTAGCCACGAATTGGCGTTATTTCTACACAATATCCGCCAAGTATACGGAGGAAGAGTAGGACTTCAGGAAAAACTTCTACAACTATTAAGCTTTCAAATGACCTGCTTGGTTCGGAGTTTTGTCTTTATTCCTTCTGAGATACAGTTCGAAATACTTGAAAACTCGTCTAAAATGTTTGGAAACACCCTGTATAGCGCTACTTATGATCACTTTAAGCCATAAATTATTGAATTTCTCTATTTTAGCCGCGAATGAGTGTTTTTTGTCAATTTTACCCTCAAACTAGCCCTTTTGTCAATTTTCACCGAAAAATTAGCGTCCCCCCCCCCCATGTGAATATGCGATTTGTCTCAATTTTACCCACGAATTGGCGTTTTTGAGAGAGATAGAACGAATTAGCACTTTTTCTCAATTCGATCTGAAAATTAAAGTTTTTCTTGATTTTCATCCGCGCTAATCAGTGATTTCCCAAAATTAGCGGCAAATAAGCCAGGTATTTTACATTTTAGCACCGCATTAACAATTTTCCCCCTCAACTTCTAGCTATTGATTAGCGCTTATCCTCCCCCACCACGCACCCTCCCACCTATAGCCATGAATTGGCCCTTTTCTTCAATTTTGCCACAAATAAATAACTTTCAGAAGCCACGAATTTGCGTGTATTCAATTATGGACACAAATTGAAATTTGTCCCAATTTCTGAGGCGAATTAGCACTTTTTCTCAATTTGGGCTTGAAAAAAGCAAAAAAGTTTTTAAAAAATTTAGCCGTGCTAATTAGTAAATTAGCGGTTTTTTTTACATTCTAGCCCTGAATTAACAACATATTTTCACCTGCGCTTTTTCCAAGTTTCAGCTGCGAATTAGCGGATTTTTTCACCTACTGCATGAGTTGGCGGCCTCGAATTAGCGTATTCTCAATATTGGACGCAAATTTATGTTGTTCTATTAATGAAGTATAGAAGACCCTTTCTACAGACAATCATGGGATTATTCCCCCCTCACTGCACTATCCTAGTCTCAACTGTGAATTAGAGGGAGTGGGGAGGCTGAAAATAAAGTTATCTTGAAATTAAATACTTACCAGTTTTTTACTTGTACTGAGCTCCGAGAAAAAATTGCTCCCCAGGTGAGATTTGAACCCACGACCTCCTGATTTCGCAGCAGGTGCACTAACCAACTGAGCTACCCGGGAGTCCACGCAAAGAGCGATTCCACCCGGAAGAAATCTCCTCTCGGAACTCAAACTGCACCTATCGGGTCAGTGCATGTAATACGTCACTTTTTCTATATAAGTCCGACAATTAGTGAAGTGATTGAGTTTAAAAATCCCCTTTCTAAGGACAATTATGAGATTACTCCCACCCAACCGCACCACCCTTGTCACAGCTGTGAATTCGAGGGAGTGGGGAGGCTGAAAATAATGAAATTAATCTTGAAATTAAATACTTACCATTTTTTTTTTTTTTACTTGTTTTGAGCTCCCCACTCCTTCGAATTCACAGTTGTGACTATTGTAGTGCGGCGAGGGGAGAGTAATCCATAATTTTCCGTATAAAGGGTATTCTAAACTCAACTAATTCTCTAATCATCGGACTTATAAAAAAAATTGTTCTAATTAGATTTTATATATGTACTATACTTTACCCACGCGCTTAGTCGCGAATTAGTGTTTTTTCTGTAATTTAGCCTCTTGGTGATATTTCTTCCATGTTTTTAGCACCGAGTTAGCACTGATTCTCAATTTGAGCTGAAAATTAACGTTTCTCTTAATTCAAGGCGCACTCATTGGCGATTTCAAAAAATGATCCGCAAATTAGCCCGGGTTTTCACATTTTAGCCCCGAATTGAATTTTTTTTTTGGAAACTTTTAGGTTTGGATTAGCGCTTTTTCTCACTTTTAGCCACAAATAGGTTGCCTTCAGAAGCCGAGAATCTGCGTATTTTCAATTTTAAACGTCTACTGAGTTTTTTCTTCATTTAGCCGCGATTTAGCAATTTTCCCCCATTTTAGCAGGGAATTGGCACTTTTATCAATTTGTACTGAAAATTATCGTTTTGATTCTTTGAATTAGCGATATTTCTCCATTTTTGCCACAAATTGGCAAATTTTCCTAAATTTTTAGCAGCGAATTAGCGCTTTTTCTCAATTTGTGCAGAAATTTAGCGTATTTCTCAATTTTGTCCTCGCTAGCAAGTGATTTTCTCAATGTTAGCCTATTCGCCGAGAATTAGTGTTGCCATGTAGCCCCGTACTGTTTTTTTTTTGTTTTTTTTTTCTTCAATTTTTCTAAATTTTAGTAATTCTCAGTTTTAGCCTTTCAAGTAGCTACGGATTGGCGTTTTCTCAATTTTAGCCGCGAATACGTTTTTTTTTTTTTTTTCATTTGTAACATAAAATTAACTTTGTTCTTACAGGTTATTTGCGAATTATCGCTTTTTCTCAATTTCATCGACGAATTAGTCGATTTTTTGTTGTTAATTTTAGCCGCCGGTTTATTCACCTGCATATCCTTGATAAAGTGCGTTTTTCTTCAGCACATTTTTCAACAGGTTTTTTCGTGTGTACATTTTAGCCCTGAAATGGCCTCTAAACACCGCGAATAAGCGATTTTTTTCCAAATAACTATCTGAAAGTTGCATTGAGAAACCACGATTGAGCGCTTTTTCGCAGTTTTAGCCTCGAAAATTTAGCGCTTTTCCAAACCTTTTGCCGCCTACTTGCCCCAACATCGGCACATAGCGCCTTTTCCTTTTCAATATTATCTGCTCAAGTACTATACCTAAAGAAGCTTGGGGATCAGCGTATTTTTTCTATTTTAGCAGAAAATTTACCTCCAGAAGGCGCGAATTTTCTCGATCTGAGCCATCGGAAAAACGCTTTCGTAGGCCCAATCAAATATGTAGCCACATTATTTTTGCTGATCATCAGTAACGTTTTATTCTGTAGGTCGGATGGGCTAAAAATCTTCGAAAGGAGCCAAATCGCTGTAAAAACGCGAACCAAAACTTTTTTTCACGTATCTAAATCAATGAACATAGAACGTAAAAATCCTCAATATTTTCCATATTTAAGCTTTTCGGGGGCCCAAAGCGGTCCGCCCCCCCCCCTCATCGCTACCTCGATACGTTACTGAGCGGCACGCTCAAATAATACAAGCCGAGTCCTTCAGACCAGAGCAGAAAATCGATACCTATACGTCTAATTATTTTATTCTATTGAAAACTAGGAGTTATAAACATTAAAAGGCCTTCGAAAGGCATGCGTTTTTACAGCTCAAGATTTGAGATATCGGGAGGAAACCCCGCGTCGTTGGTCGGAGAATGGGCTTCCTTGTTGTTTCGCATAAAGTGCAGGTCTTTAAACCGTTATTATGACCAAAGAGGCTATGCAAGGCGAATGCACTGGACAAGAGTCTGTGGACAAGGTCTTGTAAATAGTCTTGTTGGTGGGGAGGGATGATGGGTGGCAAGAGGCGCCCCAACCAAACCAGACCTCGTGTGAGTGTGTGTGAGCAGTATGGTCTACCTTAAGGCTTAAGGACCTCCGCCCTCTAATCTACATGCTCACCTCTTCTTTTAACTGTGGAACAACCTCTCACTCTTGCTCTTCTTGAGCTTTTCAACTCGCAGCATCCATTTTATTAGTTTTGTGGTTGTTGTTGCTTTTATTGTGTTGATAGCATGCCAATGGGCATTCCTATTTCACTCGAGGTTTTCGAAAATCGGGTCATTCCTTCCTCCCTCTCCCCTCCACTATCAATTTTGAATACAAAAGGAAGAAGGAGAGAGTACCCAATCATTTCGTCATAGGTCGTCCATAGAGGGCCATACTTCAGACAGACGTTATTCTTTACAAATGAGATGAAAGTTGAGTAGTAAAGCTTCTATCCTTTTCTTTTCCGACGAAAATGAACTTCAGGATTTTATTGCACAGGATTTAGGCAGTTGAGGAGCCGACAAAAACTATTCCAAGATTCTATTAACACGCGAGAGCCAGTTTCACGGTGCGGAGATTTTTTTTGTAGTGTGTCGTAAAATAACCCAAGGCGGGAAGCCTTCAATCAATTAATACCCCCAGAATGGCTTTATTAAGGAGGAGTATAAAGAGAAACCCTCCGGTGCCTCGACTTCTTTCAAAACTCTTTTCCATTCCCTATACTCTCGTACTCGTTTATAAATTGTCGAATCTATTAAATCACGCGGCTGGAGATTTTATTTATATTCTGTGTTTCAGTTGCTGCGATATCGTTTGAATAACTAAATAAAAACATGGAACGGTTAACGCATTCCACGTGGTTCAACATTACTCATTTTTATGTTTTCCAAACAGGAGGCCTCCTCAGAAGTCTGAGTAGTGGCGACAAGTTGGTTTCAGTTGGTTTCGGCCACTACTAACCCCCCCCCCCATTCATCGATGGGGGGGGGGTCGTATAACTTTCCAGACGTGGGTCCGTATCCGCACGAAAAGTAAACGAACTCAATTAGAACGATCCCTACGGCGAAAACCCCTTTTATGTGCCACCGCCATTTGAAAACAATGCAATAATGAATTGAAAGTTAGCCCCTTTAACTCTGGCATCTTGTAAGTGGAGCCTCGAAGGGACAGCCCTTTTTTCTTTCTTTTTCTTCTTTCCTTTCTTCATCCATCTCTTTATTCTTCTCTTTTCCGATCATCTCCAACAATCGTCTTATTAACAGAAAAAGGACGACGTCAGACATACTCTCCTTATTCTGTCAATCAGTGGAGGCCCTCCTTCCCACGCCCTCACAATGTCAATTCATCAACAACACCCCCGGCCTGGTCTTTTGAAGGGAGGAGAAAGAAATCCCACACCGGGTATCATATTTGAATGCGTGACGGAGAGGGAAAAGAAAATTGACTATTCAAATCAACCCCTTCTGTTTGAATCATGCGGCAGCTTATTGCGACGCTGGGGATTTAAGCCACCGCAACCGCTCCAAAAGGGGCTCCCCTTGTCTGTGGTGTGATGGATAGAATGTAACTCGTTGCACCAGGGGCTGCCCACGACCACAATGGTAGGGGGTGGGGTGGGGTGGTTAAAAAAGCCATTCCACTTGTTAAGGCACTTTTCAAGTCCAAAATTTCATGGATTTGACACTCACAGAACACGATTTTTCGCGCGGTTTCTCCTCTGACCCCTTATAAAAAAGTAAATTCAAAGGTTTGGATCTTTCTACACAATGCGGATTTGGCACGTCAGAAACCAATTTCACGGGATTGGCTGGCTAAAAATGCCAACTTCTCACAATTATTTTGTCCAAAGCGATGATTTCCAGCGTGCATGTCGGTTCATTGTAAAAAGAGCAATTTCGCTGGTTTGGCCCATTCAAAAAGCTTAAAAGCAATTTCCCGGTTTCCGCTGCCTCAAAAACCAAATTTCATGATGTTGACCCATTCAAAAAGCAATTTTATTCTTTACTTTTTGGCCAAGAAAAACATTAAAATTGCTAGAACCGACAAAGTTGATAAAACGAAATGAAATTCGAAAGTTTTTCCTGGCAAGCTCCCTAAAAAAACAAAACGAGCGCAGCTAGAATTTTGTGAGGTTGGTTCAAGCACTCCAAGTCATGGCTAAACGTAAAAAAAAGTGCAAATTAGCGCCTAAAAAAAATGAGAAAAACGGTAATACTTGGTTAAAATGGAGAAATAGCGCAAACTCACGGCTGAACATGAGAAAAAGGGATAATTTGCAGCTTAAATTAAGAAAAGGGCGAATTCGCGGCTTCTGAAGGCAAATTCGGCTAAAAACGAGAGAAAGCGGCTAACACTCACGGCTAACAATTGAGAAAAACTGTAATTCTTGGCAAAAATTGAGAAAAGGCGCTAGTTCGTGGCTAAAATTTAGAAAAAGCGCTGCTAATTCGCGGTTTATAGGGTCAAAAGAAAAGGCGCTAATTTCATAGCTGAAGTGAAAAAACTTCTGATTCAAAGCTAAAATTGAGAAAAATATGAAATTAATGAATAACAAAGGGAAAAAATTAATAATTTACTGTTAAAATTGAGTAAAACTACGATGATTCGTGCCTTTTGTTTGAAAGAAAAAGTGCTAATTCACCACTGAAATCGAAAAAAAGTGCTAATTCGCGGCTAAAATTGAGAAAAAGCACCAATTTGTTGTTTATGGAGATAAATTTGTGCCAAATATCTGACAATTCGTTTCAATTCCTAGTTGGTCGGTTTCTTCTACAGGCCAGTGCCCGGAATTAATCAATATTGGAAGGTATTTGTCAGCTATACTAGTGTGGCCAATCCTCAATTGAAGTAAACTGCTAATTTGTGGCAAAAACGATCACTGCTTGGGATTGTCATCGCCTGAAGTAAAGTCTTGTTGCGTCAACCACTTTCAAAATCCGTTAGATCTGACGGGAAATCCGTCAAACTGGCAACGCTGGTCGGCTCAACCCCCCCCCCCCTCCTAATAACATTTTCGCAGGTTCAGGCTACTCGAAAACCCCAATTTGGTCACGTTCTACAGGAATCGGATTTGGCTCATTAAATCCAGCGCTGCTCAACCATTCATAAAGCAATTTGGTGGATTTGGCTAATTAAACACAAGCGCAGGGCCGGCCCATCCAAAAAAGCAAATTTCACTAAAAAAAAAAAAAAAAAAAAAAATCGCGCTATTGATTAATTTTGGGAGACATGGCTCATTCAGATATTCAATTACACGACTAAAGGGCTAATTAGGAGATCAGGGGCGTAGCCAGCGCTTGATCTAGGGGTGGGCAACTTCATTGGGGAAAATTTCAGATGTAGCATTGACTTTTTCCAGGCGTTCGGGGATCACGATCTGGAAATCGTCAAGTCATGATCATCAGATACTGAATTTGCTAAGAAGCGGCAATTATCCATTGTAAACTAAATCTTTGCTGGAAAACGGTCGTTTTTAGCCTTCTATTCCGGATTTTACGTCCGAAAACTGATAACTTTTGCCTCCAGAAATTGATATTGGTCACATCTTCAAATGTTAGTTTCCTGAGCCGCTAATCAGCGGTAATTCAGTCCCTCAAACTGGACCCAGCCATCGTCAAGACGAATAGTTGATCGTTCGGGAACTCACACAGGCCTGGGAACTGCCAAGTTGCTGTCGTCCCAACAAGCGCGTTACCTCTTGGTCTTTGAAAAGGGACAGCAGGGACTGAAAGAGCTGTCATTCCTCCCCCCACCTTCTTGGCACAGGGGCTAAAGACGTTTAATCATAAGATTGACAATGTCCACAAAAATTCGGCAATTCTCGCTTTAAAAAAATCAAGTTTGAAGCCCGAATAAATGACAGCCAGCTCCTGTATTAACAATAATCACCGAAAGAACAATTAGGTACCGATCGAGTCATGGGGCAAAATTAGTAATTAAAGTGATAAATTAATTAAACGTAGCTGATGTTACCTGGACGACTCGGAAAGGCAAAGCCTAAAACAATTTGACCTTCGAGAAAAAAAAATGGGCTCCCGGCGGGATTTGAACCTGCAACCTTTGGAATGCTCGTCCAATGCTCTGCCAATTGCGCTACGGTGATGCCCGCCCTTTGGAGACGCAGAGCGAGGAATGAGCATGGCCAAACTCTAGACCCATTTTTTCTCAAAGCTCGAATGAGGAAGTAACATACAAATTTAAAATCGTTGGAAACATTTTTTTTCGAAAGAAAATAACTAAATATGACCAGGAATTGATTATTAGTGCGCACATGTTTGATTTCAATTTATAGCGAATTAATAAAACTCTTCAATTTATTTGTTATTATATTGATGCTCTTCAAAAAAGAACAGGTTACCAATTTTCCGTAGAATGCGTCATTGAGCAGTTGCAAGCGAAAAACTAAAAGTGCCAAAAATTATCAGTTTTTCGCGATTTTCTCAAAACGCACAAGGAAATTTTGTTGGATCTCTTCAGATTCGTGTTCCTCACTCCAAAAAACATAGAATAAAGTGAAAAAATTAAAGAGGAGATTTTTGTCCACGTATGGTATTTTTTTTATACGATTTGACTGGACTATCATGAAATGTAACAATTTTAACAAAAGAATTTCCAAAATCTTAATCAATATCATAATCATAAAATGGCGGTTTCCCCGAATGTCGTGTGTTGCCCACAATAGCGCATTTCGTGTACATTTTTTTCCCCTCGGTGCGCCACGGCCGTTTCGAAACAGAATGTGACGTTTCTCGTCGTAAATTTTTTGCCCTTGGCGCTGCTTTTCCGGTAAATTCCCAAGACGTGGCGTTTTCAGCATATAAATTTCACGGATTTTGCTCACTGAACGGCCAATTTTGGGGATTTTGGTAAGCCCGTAAGGGGGCGGGTGGCCTAATTCGGAGAATGAACGCGAATTGAGTCGGGTGACCAGCGAAATTTGTTTGCACGCGACAACAATGCCCGAAATTGGTTGTTCAGTGTGGAAAATGAAGCCTTTTTCTTTTGCGAGAAAAATCCGGAAAATTTGGTATTTTAGTGAGCGAAACCTGAGAAATTGATTTTTCGGTGAGTCCAACCTGCGAAAATGTGTTTTTTTTTTTTTTTTTTAGTGCGAAATCGGTCTCTGAATTAAGCTGGCTCACAAAATTGGTTTGTCATCAACAACAACAAAATATAAATTCATTTTTTAGTGAACTGGGTATGCGAAAACGTTTAATGAAGCGAAAAATACCCGAAAAATGGTTTTTTAGTGAGCGAAATCCTGGAAATTGGTTTATGACTGTGCCAGACTTGTGAACATTTTGGCGAAACAAAATGTGACGCTGTTGGATTTCTACTGTTTGATGAATTCTGGGAGTGGGCAGCTGTCCCACTAAATCTGTGCTTTTGAGTCTAGGGGAGGACAACTGCCCATCCCTGCCCCCCTCTGGCTACGCTCCATGCGGGGGGGGGGGGGTCGACTCATTAGAGAAATCATTTTCTTGGATTCAGCTCTTTTAAACCACTCGTGGATCTATACGTATATGTATACTGGTACATATTATTATTTGCGGCACATTGATTTTCTGGTCAGTTGGGGGGGGGGTGCACCCTTCAGCTTGTGGAAGAGGGGGGTATCCCTGGATTGAACGAAGAATGAAAGAAAATTGTCCACAAAACAACCACTCCACCGTCATTTTTTTGATCTCTCTTCCCTCTCCTACTCTCCGACCCTTTTCTCTCTTTATAAACAGTAGGGAAGAGCGAAAATTTAATGCCCTGAAGGAAGCGCACGAGGCGTCTTTCTCTCTTATTCGCCACACAGCTGGAACAGGTGAGGCCTCAGCTGCACCTGCCATTATTACTTTTGTGACTGGTCTGCAAAGAAAAAAAAAACACAGGGGTGGAAGAATGCGTTGCCCTTATTTTTTCCTAGGTATAGACGGATAAGGCAATCCGACAGGAAAACGGGTCGGAAAGGTCGATCAAGCGGATAATGCTCCAGATTTTTTGGCTTTTTTAATTTGTCGGCACAGATTACTTTCATATTTTCACCGTGATTTTATTGTATTCACCTTCAATAAAAAATAATGATGAAAAAAAAAAAAAGTGCTGGATGAGCAACAGGAACACTTTGCATCTCTCTTCATAGTAGAACTGTAAGTAATGGCGGTGTGAACAGTGGGGGGGGGGGGCAAGTCCTTTTTTTTGACGGTGCGGACGGAGAAAAATTAATAAGAGGCGCGGATGCGATGGAGGAGAGAGCACGCCACAGTGAGAAGGTCTGACATGCTACCATTTGTGGAGTTGATTAGCTGTCCGAAAGCTATCTCTCCCATCTCCCCGCACCGGCCTAATTTACAACCAGATACTTTTTATGATTTGGGAGCCCCCCCTTCCTCTCCACCGCTCCCTATCTTACCACTCACACAGTCTGAAATCCTTTTTAGAGCCGCTTCACAAACCACTACATACATGTATGTACACATTCAAGGAACAGAAGAAAGAGAGAACGAGGACACAAATTGCTCCCCCACCCCCTCCTACTACATCGCCCCTTTACCTCACCTTTCAACCTCGGCGTGTGAGTCCGTGCTTCGAAGCAACGAGACAACGAGATTCCAGGTTTATTTGAATTATAAGGCCCTGTAGAGATTAAGGTACGAGATAACAATCTAAAAAAAGTGCATTTTCGTTAATAAATCTTCTGTATGAGTAATGTCTTAAAATGTCAGTGAGTTAAAAATAGGTACACGCATTCCGATGGACTCACTCAGTTATTCTTCACATGAATTCATTAAACGCCAATATTCTATTATGTTAGGACTTACACTGCGTTACCACTCTTCAAGAGCTCTATTGATTCTAACGTATAGCCACGTTACAATAGACTCCGTTCCTTACATTGCCAGGAAAACAAATACGAAAGAACCGTTCCGTTTAGTAATCTCTCCAACCTTACAAACACCTCATAAATTAGTCCATTAAACGCCGTTTTAGTAAATTTCTTTTTCAGAGCGGCAGTGTTTACGGCACAAAATTCCTCGCTCTTGGTCGAAGGGAAAACAGCCGTGACTATTAATAACAAGATAAAAGGGTTAGTGATGCCATTCATTCTCTTTCCGTACTCCCCGTCCAGTACACCAACCAGTGCGGTGGTAGAGTTTCTTCCGCCATTATGGAAATGAATATTGATGGCGTCCGTTTAAAGTCTCTCCGCCAAGAAACATGGGGCAACACAATTGGCATAAACAGTGTGTGCCGTAGGCTTGTGAAGGCATTCCTTTAACTAGGTGTATGCTCTCGTCATTACCTGGAGTGACCAGAGGGTGTTAAAAGAATGCCTTGTGGTTACTCGTAAATTCAAAAGAGGGAGACATAAAGGGCGAAAGAGTGAGGAAAAGTTCCGTACAAGTTAAAATAATGGTTTTGAGACAAGCCTATTCGATTTAAATTGGATTTCTTGTGCATTTTTTATTATTTTATACTAACCTCAATATGTATCACCTCAAAAAGAGAGTTGGACTCTATGTAGGACCCTCTGCAATGAGCCACTTGCACATTTTTTGGAAACATTTTTTCCTTAAAGGTAATAAAAATCGAAAAGGGTTGGCGCATTTTTTTTTTCAATATCAACGGGAATTTTATGGGCCAGCTAAAAACACCCCGCGCCATGTTGATTTCATATCCGAGTGTGATGACGTCACTTAGTTCGAACCATATTCGACAAATGACATTAACACATTGAATATTGCTTTATTATTCAATTTTATTGCTTTTTTTCAAAAAAGAAAATAATAAAAATTTGAATAAATATTAAAATATTAAAACATATTATAAATTATAATAAATATTCGAATACACATTTGAACGAGCCTCACTTGCTCTCGTTTTAGCGGCGAAAGATTCCCAAAAATGTATAATGAAGAATGAAATAAAAAATAACTCCACATCTTTGAGTTTCCAGCAGATCGTTTACGATATCTTTTCTTTTCAACTTCTCCAGAACAGATGCAGTTCATGTCTTCTTGTTGCCTAAAAAGTTAAGGAAATAATTTGTACGCTCTGCTCTTCGCAAACGCTTCCAAATTTGCAAGAGTAAGAATATAGGTGTGTTCCATTGTTTTGTACTTCCATGTTTCCTACAGGAATGGAAGTATGGTGATCGTGAAAAAAATCGAGTCCGAGCTGACTTATCATTATTGATGTACAACCTCAGAAAAGTTGAAAAAGTGGTTTTCGGCATCGGTTTTCGGCCGTCGGTCTTTAGTGAAGGAAAAGGGCAGCATTGACAGTTGTTTTCATTTATTATTTTCAGAAATTCCAATGAAATGCTGTTCGTGCTACACTTTTCCTGCAATGGAAAATGCCTAATAGTCCATTAGAATAGTTTGTAGGGCGAGATTTATGGAGGTTCTCAGACTAGTTGTACGGTGAATAAGAGGTTTTTCTCTCTACTGTTTTACTTACTCTTTGAAAGAGCAGAGACGCTTAATATGTAGTACATATGTGACCAAACAAATCTATTGGTGCTTCCACAATGCTTACCCGTCAGTCGAGACCGTTGGTACTAAAATCGAGAGGGTACAACTCCCGGCTTCGCGTATGCGAGTCCTCGAAGTAGGTGCGCTGAAAAATGGTTCAATGACTTATAAGAATCAAGAAACGGAGCAATGTTATCCTGATTTCATCCTTCGCATTCAGAAAGGAAGAGCCAGAAAACAAGAAGAAACTAACTAATGAAGCCACTGAAGGCTTCCGAGCTCTATGATTATATGTATAATAATTGAATTTACTCACGTCAAAGTAGTCTTCACATCAGAAGAACCTTGTAGATTGATAGAACCGGACCATGTTGTTCTCGCCTGCTAGAGGTGAGGTGTGATTTCACTGTCGGTGATTTTGTCACTGTGACTACTCCGTCACTGTTGGCTCCGGTGACGACCACATTGAAATCACCGTTCCGACCCTCTAACGGTGACATTCCTCTTCACTTATAATCGCCTCTTCATTAATCACTTCTATCGCCTCACTGCGCTAGAGTCTCTTGCAGGTTACCACCACTTTACCAGTTCTACTATCGCTCCAATGAACTCAGTAGCATTCTCCGCAGGTCTATCCCTCGTCTGTTGACTTTTTTTCTCGAACTTATAGTTAGTATTGAACCTCTAGTGTCGGTAATATATTTTTATTCACTTCGTTTTCCAAGACCTGTGCTACAGTGATCTTGTATAATTTTACTTTTTTTAAAATCACCTTGCTAGGCAGGGCCCAGCCTTTGACCAAGGGCTGGGCAGAATATGTCGGACGTTATGGAAACTAGAGACCCCAACAAAAGAACTGGTAGCGCAATAAATCGTCAAATTCTTCCCCGGAAACTGAGTTTTCACAAAAAAGGGTCGTAATCCATCAAAAACTAACATCTTCGTTCGGAAATTATCTGTTTTAGCCTTCTATTCCTGATTTTCTATCCAAAAACTGACAATTTTTTTCAGACTTTTTCTATTAACAGACAATTCGATTTCCCCGGAAATCGTTACTTGTCATTCAAATATACAGGGTGACCGTCTTTTCATCAACGTCTTGTCTGAGAGACGTACAAATTAAACATTTTTTAACCAAACAATAACGGGTTTTAACTCAAAACTGACGTTTTTTAACAAAAAAACTGAATATTTCACTCTAGTTTAACTGAATATTTTACTTCAAAACTGACGTTTCTACGCCAAAGACGAAGTGTTTACGCCTAAACTAAAAATTTCACAGCACAACTTTTAAAATCCAAGTCTTTACCCCCAAAACTGGTGAATTCCGCCTAAAAATGGCGGGTTTCACCCAAAACGGATCAAAAAAAATGATCTTAATTACGATTAACAGACCACTCAGTACTAAAAACTGCCGATTATGTCCTTCAATTGGCGATTTTAGTAAAAAAAAACAAAACAAAAAAAAAACCACAATTCCTGGCCAAGTCTGACGTGCCCCCCCCCTCAAAATGAAGATGCTACCACAAAACTCGCGATTTTAACCTAAAACTAAACTTTACTGTTCCATTTCAAAATGAATATTTTACACTCGAAACGACATTTTCCCCTCAAAATTAGATAATTTACTCCAAAACTGACAATGTCACACTTTAACTCAAGTTTTCCTCAAAACGGGTGATTTTAGACAAATTCATCGCAAATGTGACGATTTCACGCCAAAGCTGACGTGTTACCCCATAACTGATGACGTTAATACAAAACTGGCCATTTTACCCCAAAACTGACTGTTTTAATTCCAAAACTTACGATTTCATCCCAAAAACGTTCCTAAACTGACGATTTTACCCTGAAACTTGCGGTTCCACCCCAAAAATATCACTTTACCTCAAAACTGAATATTCTACTTCAAAATTGATATTTTACTTTGTTGGGCACAGCTTTTCAGGGCACATAGAGTAAGTTTTGACGATTTCAAGGCTGGAATAGCTATAATGGCCATTTTTAGGGCGCATAAAGTCAGTCTTTCCAGTTATAGGAGCGAACAGTACGTCCCAAGTCAAGGCGAGAACAGCCGGGTTGGCCGTTTTCGGCGCTCCGAATGGTCTATTTTGCCATTTTCCGGGTAGGAGTTACTTGTTCAGGCATTTTTAGAGCTCGATTCGTCGGGTAATCCATTTCTAGAGCTCGTAAAGTAAATTCGGCAATTTCTAGGGCTCAAATATAGTAATTTTAGCCATTTTATAGACACGAGTCGTCAGTTTTGCCATTTTCAGGGCTCAAATACCTAGTCCATCAAGCCAAGGCCATGAAGTTTGACCATTCCTGGTGCGCAAATTGTCGATTTTGCCATTTTCAGGGAAGGATTCATCTTTTTAGGCATTTCCAGGGCACGTGAAGTCATTTTGGCCGTTTTCAGGGCTTGATTAGTCCTTCAAGCCAAAAGCGCGCACTATGGTCATATTTGGCTCAAGAATGGCCAGTCTGATCAATTTTAGCGCACGAATGGTCGATTTAGCTACTTTCGGGCGGTAATCATTATCTTTTTAGGCATTTTAGGGCGCGTGAAGTCCAGTTTTAGCCATTTTCAAAACGCGAATCGACAGTTTTGTATTTTTGGGCGTGAGTTTAGTTACTTTAGCCGTTTTTATAGGGCAAATAGCTAGTTTTAACTATTTTTAGACAGTGAAAAGGCTGTCAAACTAGTTTTAGTAGAGCGAACCACACCATTTCTTTAGCACCTCTCTTAAGCAAATACTACAGACAGACGCGGGTCTGTCTGCGAAAATGGTATTCTAGGACGCAAAAACGGCGGATTTGGTCTTTGAATTATGTCACCCTTGCGATATCCGTTTTGTGAGTGACAAAACCCGTTGAAATTTTTTTTTTTATTAGTGAAATCCGTGAAGTTATTTTTTTAGTGAGCGCCGACGAAACACAATGTGATTATCCTGAAAGATTTGTACTTTCAGAATGCATCTAGGGGTGGGTAACTGTCCCACTAAATCTGAATTTTTGAGTCTAGGGGAGGGCAGCTGTCTAGCCCTGCCCCCCTCTGGCTATGCCTATGTTCCTAGGTAAATTTGTGCATTGCAGTTTTTGGTCCATGACTCACCTTCATGTTTGCATTTGAGGCTGTGGGTTCGCCGTTCATAGGAGTTTTCCACGGATCAAGTTAGAAAAAGAATTATATATTTTTTTATGACCGATGCAAACGAAATTGATTTGCGAAATCGTGTCATTTGCCCTATTAATAGGCTTTGTTGGGTCCGGGAATGAAATTCACACAGATACCGGCGAGTCCGGTAACATTAGGCATTTGCTCAAACGAACTGCTACAGGGGGCCTGTCCGGTAATATTTCAGGGTTCCTAGGAATATCCTTTTCCAACCGTCCACCCCAAATTAAATCACATGTTGTTGGGGAGGACGGGTGGAAACAAACAGTGATAGTGACATTAAAAAGTATAGAACAGGTCCTCAGTAGTCACTTAAGTGACAAAATCACTTGTTTTCGTCACAGTGACTGCTCAGTCACCGGAGCTAGTTGTCACTGTGACCGACAAAAGCTGTCACGTCACACCTCTATCGCCTGCATGCTTTGAACCACTTCGGCGGAGCTGTGTTATTCATAGGCACCATTATATTATAGTTTTTCCGGAGTTTTCAAAGTTGTGCTCTTGCGGCACGAAGAAGTATTTGTACGTATTTTATTACGCCTCAAAGCAAATGAATAAAAGTAATAGCAATAGTAAGATAGGACTTGGAACAGCGATCGTAAAGTGATAACTAAGGCAAAAAGAAGGAAATTATAATTTGATAAGAGATAATAAGTATACCTATCCTGCGGAGCACAGTTTCTGTAAGTTCAGACGGACTATTTAATTCCATTTTAATGTGTAAAATTATTTTTAAATAACGAAAGAAAATGAGTATGAAACTATGAAACTCCATACCAATAAGAGTCACTCGAAAAAAGTTGAACTAAGTGACGTCACAGACACTCAGCCAATCACAAGGCGTTGTGACGAGCGTGAAAATTAATGAATTTTTATGACCAATTTAATAATTATTGGCACGATTTTGAGAGCACTTTGTTGCGACAAGTTCATTCTTAGGTTCTACCTAGCCCCCAAAAAAAATTTCTTTCTAGAAAATTCCGACCCATGCAAGTTCCTAATTGGTTCTCAGGGCGATGGTATCGCTTTCTTGTAATTGTTTTGATAGATTGATAAGGCGTGATCGCCGGTATTTAATTGAAGGAATTGAATAAAAGCGATAGATTTCTGGACGACAAGGAGGAAGGGCATAGCCCACCACAATTCGAATTTCGAGAAGAAATGGATTCCCCGGCGGGATTTAAACCCGCAACTTCTGGATGTTTAGCACACCACGCTCTCATGTCGGCGCAGGTGGGTGTGTAAAATTTCAGTCCCCTAGACCTTTCCTGAGAGCGCTATCGGGAAAATAACTATATTTCGGTTATTTTTGAATACCTCAGCTTCTATAGTAAAGATAAAAAGTGCGCATTGAACAACATTAATTCTCTTCACGATGCCCGAAAGTGAGATGTTTTAATTAATTTTCCAAGGAAGATGTCCAAGGAAAAGCCTTGACGCAAGCGGGCCTTGTTCACCCGCCGTGGAGCAGAGAAATTCGGGCAAAACCAACAACGACCTATGTGAAACGCTCATTCATGGCCACTTTGAGAGGATCTGACGTTCCATGAGAGGCGTTTTGGCCCAAACCGCCTTGCACGTGAGCCTGACCCGACCCTTAACGCATATAACCACGAAAAAAAAAAGGAGCCAAATCGTTGTCCATCCTTTTCACATAGGCACCTATACATCCATGAATTTAGAACCGAAAGCCTCATTATCCTGTATTCGTAAGCTTTTCAGGGGCCCCGTCTGATAGGTGGCCAGGGGCGGTCCACCCCCCTCGCCCCACATCGGTACGCTACTGAAACGCACTAATAGCAAGCAATTCAAATCCTTCAGGGTCGCCACATTTTGTAACGTTCATTTCTCGAATTTCGCCTTGCGAGAATTTTTGCGAAAAATACATTTTCGCAGATCATCAGTGGCGGAACAACACCTATCGGGGCCCGGGGCGGAAATCTCTAGGAGGCACTTTAGTCTCTAATTAAACTAGGAATATACTATTTCAGCAGCGTTGAGGTGTTGAGGTTCATATTTTTCTCAATTTTAGCCATGAAATTGCCTCCGAAAACTGCGTATGTGCGTTTTCCCAACTTTATTCGCAAATTAGCAATTTTTCTAAATTTTCGTGCTATGAATTTCCGCTTTTCTCCAAGTTGAACACCAATTTGTGTTCTTCTCCCCCGTGAATTAGCGCTTTTTCAAAGTTTTAGCCGCCTGAATTAGGGTTTTTTTTTCAATTTTATTCCCAAAGTTGCCCGAGGAATCAACGAGTCTCATCAATATCAGCTGTGAATTAGCGTTTTTCTCCCACTTTTAGCACCGAATTAGCACATTTTATCATTTTTAGCTGCGAATCGGTGTTATTATAATTTCCTAGCCGTGAATTAGCCATGAATTTGCCTCAAGAATCCGCAAAGTAGAGGTAGCATTTGAGTGCACTGCCGAAATTGTATCCACAAATTAGCGGTTTTCTCCATTTTAAACGCCAATTCGTGTTTTTCTAACAGCAATTTCCATTCAACACCCTACACAAGTGTATAGTGCTGCGTCCTCTCCTTGAACACATGTTTCAATTCAGAGAGTACTGGTGGAAAAACTTTCACTACACTAGTGTATTGCATTGAATGGAAAACGCCATAAATTTTACCCGTGAATAGCACTTTTTTTTACTGGTTTAGCCGCTTTGGATCCCCAAGAATCTGCAAGTTGTTGTTTTCTCAATTTCAGCTGTGAATTAGCCTTTTTACCCTCAATTTTAGCAGTGAATGAGCACATTTCTTAATTTTAGCTGCGACTTATAGCGCTTTTTCACGATTTTATCCGTAAAATCGTAATTTTTCATGTCTTAGCTGAGTTTTCCTCCACTTTTATTTAGACGTGAATTTGCGTTTTTGTCTATTTCACCCGTGAATTTAGAGCTTTTTCTAAATTTTAGTACCAATTTTGCCCCGAGAATCCGAAAATTGGCGTTTCTCTCTTTTAGCAGTGAATTTGCGCTTTTTCTCAATTTTTAAACCTGCAAAATTATAGCACTTTATCACAATTTTATCTGTGAATTAGCGTGTTTCTTGTTTTTCAAGACGCGAATTCACGTTTTTCTCTTTTTCAACCTTGAATTAGCGCTTTTCTCTGTTTTAGCTGCGTGAATTAGCGCTTTTTCCTTATTTCAGTCACGATTTTGCCCCAACAATTCGTGGTTTTGCTTTGTCTCAATGTCAGCTTGAACTTAGCGCTTTTTCTCAATATTAACAGCCGTAATTTTCAGCAATTTTTCTCAATTTCAGCCGCGAATCAGTGTTTTTCTCAATTTTACAAACGAGTTTAGCCATTCGTTCTCATCTTATCTACTTAAAAATCACGATTTTTTCATCTTTAAGCTATTCGGGGGCCGCATCCGAACGGGCGCCCGGGGCAGTCCGCCCCCCTGGCCCCTGCCACGGTACGCTAGAGCAGATCATACTCAACTATTTACGAATTTCAATCCATCCGACCTGGAGAATATAACGCTGCAAGTGATGTCAGCAAAGAGTGTGGGTTGAGTATTCGATTGAGCACCCGAAAGCGCTATTCCGAAGGGCTCAAAACGAGAAAATTCGCCTTCACGAGGAAAATTAGCGGCTAAAATAGAGAAAATACACCGTCCCCAGTTTCAGCAGATCCTTTATCTGACTAATCTGCTAATCGGCAATTTGAAATTTGCTGACGCGACAAAGATTTTGGAAAAAACGCTAATATTTGAGAGTATAACTGCAGAAAAGCGTTGATTCGTGGTCTCATGATGCAAAAATCAAGAAAAAATCGGTGGTTCGCGGTGTATGGTGGCCATTCTACTGCTAAGTGTTGTTTTTGGGCCAAGCCAGCGACTAAAATTGAGAAGACACGTTACTAATTCAAGGTTATTAGTGAAAAAAAATCGCGGCTAATATCGACCAAAAAAAAATTCGGGTGAAACTGGCAATCCTGATCTGAACTGAAATTTCGAAAAATCGCCGATTCTCATGTAAAAAAAACAATAGATTGCTAATTCGCTGCCAAATTAGCATTAAACGCTATTTCACAGCTGAAATTGATACAAATCGCAAATTCGCGGATAAAATGAAGGAAATCAATTATTCGCGGCGTAATTGGGAAAATGCAAATCCGTACTGCATCGACACTCAAACTGAAAAACAGCGCCAATCCATAGCAGAAACTAGAAAAATGCTTATGCGGGGCTAAAATCTAATATACAACGCGCGGATAATGATGATAAAACTAATTAGCGCGGCTAAAATTAAGAAAAACGCTAATTTTTCGCTAAAAATCAGAAAAAGCGCTAATTCACCGCTAAAAATATAAAACATGCCTAATATTTAGCTAAAATTGAGAAAAAGCGCTAAGCCGCGTCAAAAATCAAGGACAATCACTAAATCGCGGCTAAAATTGAAAAAAAAGCTAACCCACATAAAAAATTCAAGAAAAAAATGCCAATGCGGGACTAAAATGTAAGAAAAACGCCGCTATAATTGACAAGGAGGGGTCAAAATTGAGGCCGATCTGCAGGCGTTCATGCATCTGCAGATCTGCCCGCTACGGCAGGAAGTGCCAGTTTTATTGACAAGGAAGGGTCGAAATTTAGGCAAATTTTCACAAATAGAATAATGAGCGCTGTTGTATGCAATTTAAGGCTGAACGAAGTAAGCTAAAAAGATTGATTGAGTGAGTCGCTTATAATTATTGTCTTTTCAAAATACGATCAGCTATGTTGTGTCTATTATTGGTCTGTTGTAACTTTGTTTTCCTATTTTCGTTGAATTACGGAATTTTATGTGTTTATCTGCATATTTGGGGTGTTAATCTGTAGATCTGCAGATACGAGGTGTTAATCTCGCAGTTCATTTACTGATTCAAAGGTTAGAAACACTACTATGGTGCTGAAATCGAGAAAAAGCGCTAATTCGCGGCCAAAATTAAGGCAAATCACAATTCGCGGATAAAGTGTAGTAAAATTTCTAATTTAAATACGTGCCTTCGGAAGAAAAATTATTTGGGGCTAAAATGGAATAAAACGGCTAATTCATGGCTATATGAAAAACGGCTGTCTCGGCTAGAACTGAGAAGAAGTGCTATCTATAGCTATAAGTAAAGCAAAATTGCTAATGTGGTGCTAAAATTAAAAAAAACAGCGCTTATTTGCATTTCATATTGAGAAAACCAATAATTAGCCTGGCTATAATTAAGAGAACGCCTAATTTTCAGCTTAAATGGAGGAAAAGTGCTAATTCGCTGCTAAAAATGGTAAAAATCGCATTTCAATTTGCGTCATAATTGAGAACATGCCAATTCATGGCTTCTGAAGGAAAATTTGAGGCTAAAGTTGAGAAAAAAAAACGCCAATTTATGGCTATAGGTGAAAAAACGCAATCACTGAGAAACGCTAATCCATTTTTGTAAAGATCAAAAATTCCTAATTTTTGGCAAAAATTTAGAAATTTGCGTCTAAAAGGAAGATAACACTTCAGAAAAACGCTAATTGTCAGCCCAAACTGAGAACAATGCTAATTTGCCTGCTAAAAAAAAATTAGAAAAAATAGCTAACTTTGATGAAAATTGATGAAAATAAGAAAAATCGCAAAAAAAACGCTACTTTGCTGCTAAGTTGAAAAAAAGCACAAATTCGTGACTATTGGGGGGAGGGGGGGCGCTAGCCCGCGCCTGAAATTGAGAAAGGCGTTACATGCAGCTACAATTGATAAAAGTCCTATTTGAGGGTAAAGTAGACAAAAAGCACTCATTCGCGGCTACAATTTAGAAATTCCTGGCTTGAAGCATAAGTGCTTTGGTGGATATGGGTGTGGCAACTGCAGTAATTCGTGGCTAAAATTATGAAAAGGCCATAGTAGACTTGAGGGCCTCTTAGGAGATTTCAGCCCCTGGCCCCGATAGGTGTAGGTCCGCCAGTGGTGCGTTTTGGTTGGAACAGCGGGTGCGTTCCGCAGTGGAGCATTTTCCGAAGGTCTCATAAATTAGATCCGTCTAAAATCAAAACACTGAAAGTATTGCCTGAAATTTACAAAATCATTGAAAAGCCTCGAGCGATTCCTTCAAAAGTTGTGTACATTTAAAAATGAACGAAACGGCCTATCTTGGGGTTTTCGCAATTCGGAAATACCAAAAATTGAAACGAGTTTACGGTCAGAGAAGGCGTGTGCATCAGTTTTCTTATTTGCCTAAAAAGAGCAGTTGGGTGGGGGGACGATGTGGCCCTAAACTGGACGTTTCAAGTTCTGCTCGTTTCAATTTTCCCTCATTGAAAAATCCTTGAAGATAGTGGAAAAAATAATAGTGGTAAAATATTGCGTAATAATAATTCCAAGCAACTCTCTCGTGCACAGCAGGTTCAACGCACCGTGCTGTTGACTTCGTAAAATTTACATGCCCGAAGGACGTCACCCTGATAGGAATTTAGTCTTGAGGAGCAAGCGTGGCACACGTATTTTATAAAGGCTATTTTCCATCCGGTATCAAATGCCGCTCGAGCAATATGAAATGAGAGGGGCGTGGCTGTGAGGAGGAGGAGGAGGAGGGGGGCGTTAAAGCTTTATTAACGACCGGCAATAAGTTAAGGATTACACTGGCGTAACTTTTATAATTAATCTCAATTTTTATGGAGTGGGCGCATACAACTTTTTAAAATTAGTCGACCTCGTAAATAGCCATACAAGAGAAGAAGCATTCCATGGTTAGAATCAGCTTTTCAAAGTCTCGAGATGGTTCGTGTCCATCACACTTTTCATTCGTGTTTTTGTCCATGCTATTGCTTTTCTTGCGACCGCGGGGAAGTTTTAAAACTCAAGAGCTCTGTATTTTTGAAAAGGAAAAAAAGAACAGAATTCGGAAACCATAAAGCTCATTTTGTGTTCTATTCAATAAAATTCAATCTATGAAACATCACGAACATCTCCGCGGCTTCTACTCAAGGGCTTAATGTTCCCGTCGCTTTTAATAAAAAAAAGTAATTAAATATCTTCGGTTCGCCCATTCTGTGCCCAGACTGTGTCAACCTTCGTGTTTGCTTAGAACGAAAAATGCGTAACTAACATGAACAATAAACAATTACCACAATAATGTTGTAAAAACATTATTCTTCAAATTCTCTCACGACAGAATTCTTTTCACAATGGACACGCGACTTTTTCTAAATTGCAACTTTGCTATTTGTTCTTCGTCTTCCAAAAAAAAAAAAAAAGTAAAATTTTGTTCCTGTCAGTTATAATGTATGCTAAAGTGTGATTCATCCGATTAGTTACGTCGAAGATTTTGTAAAGTTGCTTGCTATTATCACGAGAGGCTTGAATTGTTGAAAGACCTAATTGCTTTTGATGATTACTCCCTAATAGTTCGAGCCTCAAACCTGTCTCAACAGTTCAAACCTGTCTCAACAGTGCGCGTTTTATTTTTCCACCTATATGATAGACCTTCGTGTTTTTGTTATTTTCTATCGTAAAAAAAAAAACTACAATCCCACTCGTTAAAAGAGGCCCATGTGGCCTGTTCTGTAAAATTTTATTGCTACCTTCTTTTCATTGGTTTTTGCGGCTCAGGAGACGAGAAAAAAAGAAGGATGTCCCTGTAGAAACATCGGCAGTTTATAGAGAGCTTAGGACAACTGAGGGACCGAACTCGATCCGGTCCTCGGTCCGATTCGAACCTTTTCCCCTCGTCCGCTCTTCGGTCCGGACCTTAATTCATTCGGTCCGGTTCGACCTTTACGTGAGGACCGGACCGGTAAAAAAATCGGCCCTTTAAAACAATATTTGTATATAGTGAAACCGTGAGCATGTGCGAACACTTATGCGGGAACTCTTCGTGGTGACCCGAGATACGAGGTTTCGTGAATTTTTGAATTTTGGCAAGTCGCAAAGATCACCCGCCACAAGCACCCAATACATGGGCAAATTTTTCTCAAAGTGTTCTGATTTGAGTCTTTTAGACAGTGGCGGATTTACGGGGTGGGTTTTGGGGGTCTGAATCCTCCCTAAGAAGATGGAATCTCAACAACGATACGAGGGGGGGGGGGGTTCCATCCAGAAATGGTCAGACCAATTCCGTGCCGGTCGGTGGCCACAAAAGTGTTCCAACACTTGAAATTTCTACGAAATTAGGGCCTTGAAAATTGCAGTCATGCGAATATTCAGTCAGGAAAACCCTTGTGATTGGAATTTGTCGAGCCTTGCGCTGATGAGGCCAGCCCTAGCCCCAGATTTTTGACACCATAAAAAAGGCCACGGAATGATGGAACTGGCAAATTTGCGCGCAATAAGACCCGAAACCTTGCAGTTTCGCTTAGGTATAGACCCAAAATTGTCTGTCTCACGCATATTCAGCCAGGAAGCTTCAAATTTCATAGGAATTTGTCTGGCTTTGTGCTGGTGAGGCCAACTGTTGCAATTTTTTTGGCAGGGGTGGAGGGGGGATGTGAGCATTGTCAGCCTACGACGCCGCACCATCCTCTCGTGGCCGGTTAGCCAGGCTGAGGTTTGAGCCCACAAAAAAAAAACAGTAGCAATCGTCCAACTTCACCCCAAAACAGTCATTTCTACCTGATTAAGACCCGCAACTCACCGTTTTGCTGACACTATAAATTGCATTTTCGCAAAAATTAAGACCCAAAACTTGCAATTTCTCGGATATTCTTCCAGGAGACTTGTAATTTTGCTCGATTTAAAACCCAAATTAGCAAACTCAATGCTTGACACCGGCTTTAATTAAAACCCGGCTATTGGTGAGGCTATATGGGTGCAGTCGGAGCCCGCCACCGGCCAACCCAAGGTCCGAGATCACTAAACCAAAATTAGGTACCATAAAACTTGTGCACTTTCGCTTGATTTAAGACGTGAAACTTCTTCAGGGGCGTATGTACGGATGGGGATAAGGGGGATATACCCCCCCCCCCACCAGAGCTACAAGTGTACGAACGAAGGAGCACTAGTACCATAACGAAGAGCCCCATAAAATCTCCAAAAACGAGCGTTTCACGTTGAAGTTAGGTCTAGCAAATTTCCCGGACTTAAAGCAGCCCGAAAAGGTCCGAGAACGTCCAGCTTTTTTCCTTGGACTTGAGACCCAACGCAGTAGTGTACCGTGGCACGGAGGGGGGGAGGTCGCCCCGGACCCCCTCATCAGACAAAAATCGGTAATATTCGTGGCTATAGCTGCGAAAAAGCGCTGATTCGTGGTCTCGCGATGCAACTTCCAGACTAAAATTAAGAAAAAATCGCTGATTCGCGGAGCATGGAGGCCATTCTACGAATAAATTGTGGAAAACAACGCAAAAGTGTTGTATTTGGGTAAACCCCGCGGTTAAAGTTGAGAAAACACGCTATAATATTGACAAATATAATACGCTTTCTGGTTAAAATTGGACAATTGCAAGTTCACAACTGAAATGGCGTAAAATCGCCCATTCGCGTATGAAAATCACCCTTTTTCCCGGCTGAATGGCCGCAAAATTAGCACAAAACGCTATTTCACAGCTGAAATTGGGAAAAATCGCTAATTTGCAATTTGCAGATATAAAGTTGTGGAAAAACGTTGATTCGTGGATACAAAATGAAGAAAATCACTAATTCACGGCAAAAATTGAAGAAATCACCAATTAGCGCAGCTAAAATCAAGAAAAACGTTAATTTTCAGTTCAAATTGAGGAAAAGTGCTAATTCTCAGTTAAAAATGAAAAAAGATGCTAATTTGCAGCTTAAATTGAGCCAAACGCCAATTCTTGGCAAAAATTGACAAAACTCGGTAGGTAATGCTCGGGTTGGGAACGCTACCACGCTGCTAAAATTTAGAAAAAGCGAAAATTCGCTGCTAAAACTTGGAAACATCACTAATTCTCGAATTAAGTGTCGTGAAATTCGTAATTTAAAAATGATGATTTTTTGTCAGAAATGGATGGATAGATGTAAATTTTTTGGTTTGAAAAAAAAAATTACATTTATAATTAAAATTCGCACCTTCTGAAGGCACTTTTGTGGCTAAAATTCAGAAAAATGGCAAATTCATGCATGGACATAGTATAATGTTAAAAAATACGCTAATTCACGGCTAGAACTGAAAAGAAGCAATAATCTATACCTATAAAAGTTATATAGTTTTACTAATGCGATGGAAAAACGTGAAAAACTGCTAATTTGCGGGTAATATTTAGAAAATATTAGGTCAAAATTAAGAGAAAGGTTAATTTTAAGTCTAAAAATTGGGAAATTGCTAATTTGCGACTAAAAATGGAAAATATCGCCAATTTACAGCTAAAATTGCGCCAAACGCCAATTTGTGACTGAAGTTGAGAAAATTCGCTAACTCACAGGGTTGAAACGCTACGACGCGTCGCCGTTACAATTTTGAAAAGGCGGTGATTCGTGGTTGAAATTGAGAAAAATTCTAATTTGCGCCAAAAACTGAGTATGACTTTTCAGGCTGAAATTGAAAAAAAAGCGCCAATTTTCGGCAATATAGGCGAAGAAACCGCTAAATCGCGAGTAAACTGGGAAAAGTCGCTCATGAATTGCGTATGGTGAACCAAAAAATCCTAATTCGTGAAAAGTCCTCCTTTTGCGGCTCATACTGTGGAAAACACTTAAGAAAAACGTTAATTTCCAGCTAAAACTGAGAAAAGTGCTAATCCCCTGGTAAAAAAAAATTAAAAATCGGTAATATGCTGCTAAAATTGAGGAAAACGCCAAAACTCGTGGATAATTAAGAAACGTCGCTCACGGGATAAAAACGATACTTTGCTGCTAAAGTTGAGAAAATGCGTAAATTCATGGCTATGGGAGGGGGTGGGGCAAAACCGCTAAAATGGAGAAAAACGATACACTCGGCCAAAAAAGCGCTAATTTGCGAGTAGAGTCCAAAAATCGCCCCTGGCTGAGAGATTGAGGCTATGATGAGGCCAGCAAGATGTCTAGATTCAAGAGTGTGCTGGCTGGGTGGGATAATGACTAAAATGTGAAATTACCCCCTTCCCTCACTCTTACAAGATTTCAATCTGATCCCCCCTCCCAGGACAAGTTCCTACCTACGCCACTGAACTTCTTAATGAAAGCCAGATGCTTTAAAAAACGGGATTTTTCCAATTTTGCGGATATTTGCCTCAGAAATGTTGTGATATTGCCGTTTTTCGTTCGGCTAGTTCGAGGGTTCCGCGAATGGCCGGCGCCGTGGTCGCTATATATCCCCGGAACTTTCAATAGCGCGAAATTAAAGACCAGAAACTTGCAATTTAGATAAAATAAAGAAAGGTAACTAGCAATTTCGCAGAACTTGCATTTTCGTGCTTTTTGGCTCCAGGGGTTGTAATTGCGTGGCTATATATTTGTCTGGATTTGAGTGCAGTCGGGTCCCAACATTCACGATCACAAAAAACCCCTAAACTTGCAATTTCCTGGATATTTGGATCCAAAACTTACAATTTCACAGATATTTAGCTACAAATGGTGTAATTTTGCGACTATTTGTCTCAATTTTAGCTGCGAAAAAGAGTTTTCCCTTGATTTTAGCTGTTAATTAGTGTTTTTTCTAATGTTATCCGCTAGTACTAAGTGATTTTCACAATTTTATCTGCAAATTGACGATTTTTTTTACTTTTAACCTTGAATTAGCGCTTTATCTCAATTTATGCCGCGAATTAGCGTTTTTGTCGATCTTAGCCGAGAAGCGAAAATGCAAAAAATGACATTTTTTTCCGAAAATCCGTATTTTGGGCGGAATTTCAAGAGGTTTTAGGGGCAAAATGTTCATTTGATGATAATCAGCCAGTTTTTAGGTGGCGCATTGACGGTTTCCGAGTGTAGCTGGTTTCGAACAAAGATGAGTTGAAGAAGAATGGGCAGCTGTCCGCCCTAGCCCCCCCCCCTTCTCCTGGTATCGAGACGGGGGAAAACCGTGAAATTTCCCGGTAAAACTTCATGGGGGCTTTAATGTTATTTCTGGGACGAAATAGCAGGGGCTAGTTGTTTGGTAATACAACTTTATTCGCGAGTATGCAAGAGAAATCTGTGGTCATCTTTGATACAAATCGTACAGGTGTAGAACATGGAAGTGCATCACCATAAGTCAAAGTAATTCAGTGTTGCGGGTAGGGGCTCGGAAACCTGATTGACAAAATGTCTGGAGCATTGTTTCATAAAAAGAAAGAGTTCATAAGATTTATTATGGAACCCCCTCCCAAGATAAAATCCTGGATCCGCCACTGCTTTCAGACCATACTGAATTGAGAAATGCAGGCGGTTTGATGCACTGAGATGCTCCATTCAATTTTTTACGTTAGTTTAGCCCCTCAAGCACTTTGAAGAACAAACAAACTTGAGTACGGCTAGCTTCACGCTCCCCACCCATGATCGGAATCGTTTGTTCACCCCCATTTCTAGTCGTAATATTGTTCGTTTACGTCTTTTCATATTTTTCTATTGTTTACGTCTGTTTGAGTATGTTTTACGTTTGTTTAGAGTAGTGTTTTTTGAATAAGTTTTGCTTCGAAAGGAAAACAAACCAAAAATATGGCTAAACAAACGAGTGTACGTCTAAAGCCGATAAACAAACGATTCCGTTCATGGGTCGAGTTACGTGCATTGACCAAACTAATCAATGTTTTTTTTTTGAAAAAATAATGTTTCGAAACGCTAAACAAACGATTTTACATCCAGATATGCCGCTAAATAGTACGATTTCGGTCATGGGTCGGGGAGCGTGAAGCTAACCGCACCCAAGTTTGTTTGTGGTTTAATATGCTTGACAGGCTAAAAAAATGAAAATTTCGGCCAAACAAACGTAAACAAACGATATTATGACTAGAAACGGAGCTAAACAAACGATTACATAAAAAGTTGGCCAAATCCATCAATCATGCAGCTAGCTGCACCCAAGTTTGATTGTTGTTTGAAGCGCTTAACATGCTAAACAAACGAAATTTCGCCTAAACAAACGACATTATGACTAGAAATGGCGATAAACAAACGATTCCGTTCATGGGTTACGTGAAGTTGGCCGCAACCCATGTATTTTTTCAAAAAATTGTGTTTCAAAATGCTAAACAAACAAATAGGACTGTTAAAAGACAAATTTCTCATATGTAGCATCAAAACCCAAAATTTTGCGAATTTTTAAACCGATTTCACGCATTTTGCCCATAAAACATTTTTGCGCGTTTGACTCACTCAAAATCAACTAAATAATATTTCGCTATTTAAAAAACAGTAATTCTCGGAGTTGTTCAGCAGAAAACCGTGAGTTTCGGTGGCTGAAAAATCAATTTTGTGGGTTTGCCTTATTCAACGACAAATTTTGCAGATTTGTCACACCAAATGGACCATTCCCACAGGTTTCACTCACTGAAACCCCAATTTCTCGGATTACGCGATTTCCGAAATCTAAGCGATGAAATTAGCAGCTTTGTGCGAAAAATCTCAATATCAGTATCTATTATGTCGCCAGTTTTGGAAATGAAATTGTCGGTTTTGGAGTAAAATACTCAGTTTTTGGGTAAAATGATCACTTGTGTGGGGGGGGGGGTATAACCACCAGATGTAGGGTAAAATCGTCAATTTAGGGACATGATGTGAGTTTTTTGGATGAAATTGTAAGATTTTGAAAGTTAAAACCTTCCTTTTTCTGATAAAATTGTGAGTTTTTGTAGTGAAATATTAAGAAAAAAAACACTTAAGTTGGGAGTCAAAATTATCAGTTTCAGAGTAAAATATTTCTTTTTTGGTTGAAAAAAAGTTCTTTGCATGGTAAAATAAACATTTTCGTTGTGAAATATTCAATTTGGAGGTGAACAAGTTTTGAAGCAAAATCACCTGTTGTGTAGTGACATTTTTTGGGAGTAACGTTTCAGTTTTGGCGCGAAATTGCCTGTTTTAGTGTAATCTCGTATTATTTGGGAACAAATCGTCAGTATTGTGGTGGAATCCGTCAGTATTGTGGTGAAATTTGTCAGTTTTGTGTTAAAATCACCAGACTTTTCAAGGCAACGCTTCAGGATTGGAATAAAATCTCCAATTTCTGGTAAAAAATGGACAGTTTAGTGGTAAAATAAACAGTTTCGGGGTAAAATATTAATTTTTAAGGTAAACCCGACAAATTTTTTGGGGTAAAATCACCAGTTTTGTATTGTCATCTCTACTGTTGGGGTAGCACATCGGCTTTGGCGTGAAATCGTCTGGTTTGATGTAATATCGTCTTATATGGCAACAAATAGTCAGTAATGTGGTAAAATCATCAGTTTTGTGTTAAAATCGTCAGAGTTTTCAAGACAGAGGCGCCAGTTTTGGAGTAACACTTCGGGTTTTGCGTGAAAAATTTTCTGTTCAAGAATAATATACATATTCAGTTTTAGAGTAAAATCTTCAGTTTTTGGTTTAAAAAATGTTAGTTTTTAACGTCTCTCGGGCAAGAAGTGAAAATTCGGACACCCAGTTATCAATATTTTTTTGGAAAACATGGTCAGTTTTTGGGCCGAAAATCCTAAATTGAAGGCTGCAACGATATTTCACAATCGGAAATGTTAGTTTTTGACGGATTCTGACCCTTTTTGTGAAAATTCAATTTCTGGGAACAATTTTACGATTTAAAGCGCCTATATATGAGTAGACACTTCACACTACCTGTTCTCTTGCTGGGGTCTCAGGTGCATCTGACATCTCCTGCCCCATCCCTAAACCAAGGGCTGGCTACGCCACTGCTACATTATATCGAATGCTCTGTCCCTGAAGGGGCAAAAATGATCCATTCCTGACCACAACAAAATTCCAACCACGAAAGTAGCTCCAATCTCAATAAAGCTCCAAGCACAATGAAAAGCATCAAAAATCCCCAAGAACTGACCTTTTATCTATAAAATGGCAAATGTTCTAAAATTGGCGATTCGGTCAAGAAACACAAAGGCGCGATATTTTTCGTGCGGAAATTCTGAGCAAAATTTTGCGAAGATCCTCACTCGAGAAGTCAACGGTGAGAAAGTGGAAGGAGCGAAACAGCTGGTTCCAACAATGTGTATGAGATTAGTAGGTTTCACGACAACACCAAAACCAAAATGTAGCGGACTTGACTCTCAAAAATCAATATCATGGGTTTAGCCCTGTCAACGCTCAAATTTTGTAGATTTGGCACTCGCAGCGGGTACTGCACGTATAGAACTACAATTTCACCAGGATTTTCTCTCTAAAAAGCCAATTGTTCGGCGATTAACTATTCAAAAAGTACAATTTCACTCGTTTGGGGTCGTCATACAAACAATTTCGCGTGTTGGGCTCTTCCCAAGTTCAAATTTCACGGATTCTGCACTTACGGAACTTGATTATACTGTTTTGGCTTATTCTTAAACCAATTATTTTGCCTATGGCTCCTTCAAAACGAGAAATCTTGGTGGTTTGGCTCTTTCTAACGTCAAATTGCGGTTCTGTCAAATTTCGGGGGTAAACCCGCAAAATTGATTTTTTTAAAGGGCAAAATCTCCGAAGTTTTGGTATGAAGGGGGTGAAAACCGCGAATTTTGCCATCGATTTTACTTGGATATATATAAAGATAAGCGGTAGATGAACTGGCGATATTTGGTTCTCCGAGCTCCAAATCCGCGAAATTTGGGTTTTGAAAGGGCTGACCCTGAGAAAATGATTTCAGTGTGGCAAGTGGGCGAAATTTGGGTATGGAGAGGTGACAGAGCGTTTCAAGCCCTACTCTTGAGCTTGCCCTTCTCCTCCTTGTTTTCGGGCTGAATATACGCCATTCCATTGACCGATATTGCCGAAGAATTGTAATGTTGCACAAGTAGGCGTATAATTGATTAATAAATTAATTAAACTGATTGTTATCCGGACGACGATGGAAGGGCATAGCCCAACACAATTGGAGTTTCGAGAAAAAATGGCTCCCCGGCGGGATTTGAACCCGCAACCTCTGGATTACCAGTCCAGCACGCTGCCAATTGCGCCACGGAGACGCCTTTGGGAGTCCGTCCTCCGAGGGATAAGCTAAGCCGAACCCCACCCAGGTCCATTGTTTCTCGAAACTTTAGGCGTTTCTCCTGATCGGTAAACCACGCCGAAATTTATCTTATCTAGATGTTTTGAGATGGATATAATGAATATTTCTGTCGCCGGTATTTTTAATGAATAAATTAATTAAACTGATGTTATCCGGACGACGATGGAAGGGCATAGCCCAACACAATTGGAGTTTCGCTGAGCCATTTTTTCTCGAAACTCCAATTGTGTTGGGCTATGCCCTTCCATCGTCGTCCGGATAACATCAGTTTAGTTAATTTATTCATTAAAAATACCGGCGACAGAAATATTCATTATATCCATCTCAAAACATCTAAATAAGATAAATTTCGGCGTGGTTTACCGATCAGGAGAAACGCCTAGAGTTTCGAGAAACAATGAAACGTATAATTGACTCGAAACACGATATTTGCGGAATGGGATGGAGGGGGAGGTGTTAAAATCTGAACTTCTCAGGTTCTTGCTCTCCCAGTGCGGTCTAACTTCCGCCGCCGCCGTAACACCCGAATATTTCGCACACCCAGCAGGGTCCGGCTTCATTGATCCAAAAAATACAACACTGCAGCAGTAAACGGCCCTAATAACTCTACATTCGGCTAGTCGATACATAGCGAAAATTCTACCCCAAAAACCAGCCAGGATACAGCCAGAATAATATAATCTTGTCCCCGTGATTGATAACTATAAATAAGGGACACTATTTCCGAAAGTGACCTCAATCAGCCTAAAACGGGCCGTTTATTGCTGAGATATGGTTGTTTCGTGCGAATTCGGCTCCTGAAATTGGCTGTACGTCATGAAGCTGGAAAAGTCTTGAAATTCGATTAGGCGTAGGATGCGGAATACTTATATTGCGTTATAAACCGGTTATTTTTTAAATAAAATGGCAATTTAATAACAAAAATTTGACAAATGAAAAAGGATTTGTGTTTGATTTGTTTAACTCCATGTTTCTACATTACCTAGCTATAACGAGCTGTAAAGGGTTATCAAGTATTATCGACAGTTGTTACTTTTTGTTCAGTAAAATTTTTTTTTTCTACGAAATGTCTACAGCATGGTACGCTCGGTAGCAAGTCTTCATCATTCACGCACATTTATTTAATTAAGAACAACGCAGCGATCGTCTGTGGCTCAGGTCAATATTTGAATAACAATCTTCGAGATAAAAATATGAATATTATTATCTTCTTAAACACAAGATTAGTTTATCATTCGGCAAATAAAGCCAGTTGCGGGCATTTTTTCTTGCCAAAATTAGTTAGAAAATGGCTCTCTTAGAAATCATCGTTACTGTGACCTTCATAGCGATTCTCTTGTATCTGTATGGAACCAGCACTTACAACTTCTGGAAGTCCCGAGGCGTGCATTATGTCAAACCTAAATATCCCTTTTTCGGAGAATCCCTCGAAGAGTTGCTCAACCTCAAGGGCCCTATCGAATCCCAACAGAAAATCTACAACGCCTTCCCTGGAGCTCGATTCTGCGGGTTTTTCAGCATGCGTCAACCGAAACTACTCATCCGTGACCCTAAACTGATTGAATCCATCACTATAAAGGACTTCAGCCATTTTTACAATCGCTTCCATAGATTCGACACCGACTTGGACCCTCTGTCAACACATCTTGTCTTACTCCGCGACGACCGGTGGAAACATCTTCGAACTAAATTGACGCCAACTTTCAGTTCGGGAAAGCTCAAAGGCATGCACAATCAACTGTTGGAGTGCTCGGACTTTTTGATACAACACTTGGCCACAGTGGGTGAGAATAGACCGTTCGAGGTGCGTGACATCGCTGCCCGTTTTACGACGGACGTTATAAGCTCGTGCGCTTTTGGAATCAACGCCGAAATTATAAATAATCCCGACTCGAAAATTCGGGCACTAGGGAAAAGAATGTTTCATTTGTCTAACTGGAGCGCTTTAAAGCGCATGTTAAGGGAGGAATTCGGTTGGATGTTGCGACTTTTGAAATGGAAAAATGTTCCGATTCCAATGGAAAAATTTTTCGTTAATTTGATTCGCGATGCACTAGAGTACCGAGAAAAGAACAACGTCCACCGGCCTGATTTTCTTCAACTGATGAACGAGTTGAGACTGAAGGATTTGGAGCTCATTAAAAGCGGGAATCTCAGTCAAGATAGCCCTTGTAAGTTTATCAGTCTCTCGAATTCGATTACGAGCTGTACACTTTTTTTTTTTTTTTTCAAGATATTTTCACTGAAAAACTCCTACTGGCCAACTCATTCGTTTTCCTCTTGGCTGGTTTCGAGACAACAGCCGCCACTATCAGCTACGCGTTTTACGAACTCGCTTTGAATCCTGACGTTCAAGAAAAACTCTACAACGAGATCAAGTCAACCGTTGCCAAGTATGGAGGCGAGCCTACCTATGAAGCAATTAAAGAAATGACTTATTTGTCGCAAGTCGTTTCAGGTAGAGCCGTCTGGGAAATCATATCGCCCAGGGTGGTTGTTCGTGTTTCAACGAGCTTTTTTTTTTTTTCTCATGTTCATAGAAACCCTTAGAATGCACCCACCCGTACCGTCAGTTTCAAGGGAAGTAACCCAGGACTATCGAATCCCCGATTCGGACGTTATTATTCCGAAAGGTTTAGAAATCAGATTACCAATTTATTCGATTCATTTAGACCCGTTGAATTACCCGGACCCTGAAAAATTCGATCCGGATCGGTTCAGCGATGAGAACAAAGATGGCATCAAGAAAGGTTCTTACCTGCCTTTTGGTTACGGTCCAAGGATTTGCATCGGTAAGCGTTGAAAAACAGTTAATAATCGTTATAATATTCTAATTTCTTCTTTTAACTATTCTCAGGACAAAAATTTGCTATTCTTGAGGTTAAAGTGGCTCTGAGTAAAATACTGCTCAATTATAAAATTATCAAGTGCGATAAAACAGTAAGCCCGTTGGTACTCGAGAAAAGGACAGTGTTTAAGGTTCCGCAGGGAGGAATTTGGGCCGCGTTGGAAAAACGACGCTAAAACAATGGGTAACTGTGACTGTTAAGACTTGTACAGATAGTTTGTTAAGCCATCGGCAGAGCAACATCATTCTTTTGAATTCCCGTCTATATTTTCAATACCACTTGGCTGCCAGACCAAAAATAAGCTGCAACACAAGAGCAATAAATGTCTGTCGCGGTTAGAAAGACTTCTAAAGTTATTCTTCGCTGTCCTTCCTCACGCTCTCCTTCCCCGTTATCTTCTTCATCTCAAAACCCCTCAAAAGGAAGATGATCCTCAGCCGATATTATGAATTATGATCTCTCTCGGGTATATGAATGAAAAATCGAGGCGGGCTACAGAATATTATAAATAAAAGGTTGCTGCGCTGCGTTTAGTATTGTTCCACGATGGAGAGGACAAGATGAAGAAGAAAGGCGGGATGGTGGAGAGGGGCAAAAATGATTGAGACCATGTTGATGGGATTCATCGTGGTCTTGGAGGGGAACTTCTTCACCCAAACGAGAACAATCACTTTTTTTCCCTTCCTACCCCCGTCCACCCCATCCCACCGTCCATCACAACCTTCCAACCAAAGTCAAAAAAGGCCCCCGGTGACAAATCTCAGGGCATTGTTGAACAACCCCTCCCCACTCCACCCATCACACCCCGCCACTATATCCAACCCGAATCATACCACAGTACCACAAGCCGCGGGGGGTTGCTCCTTTACCTATAGTCTTGACCGCAAAGTCTCTTTTGTCTAAAGCCTCAAAAGCCTTTACTCTTATCAACCTATTTATGAAAGCAAAGATTTCACTGAACAAGGGTGGTCCTTTTTTTGTTTTTTAGAAAGTCTAAATTTGAGTCCCCATCATCGCAAGCATTCCAGTAATCAATTTGACGGGGAATCTTCTCAAAATCCTAGACAAAAAATGATGAGAATTCTTAGGATTAATTTGAAAAAAAAGCTAGGGCATCACTATCTTTAGAATAATAGGGCAGAGCTGCCGTTGGGTTATGGGAAACTGCGCTTTATTATGAGGTCAACATACTTAGGGAGCTACCCGATTTCTTCTTGTTTCCTTCCCATAGCATTTTTTTTTCCTCACAATAAATATTTGAAAAATTAATGATCGTTCCATAGATATGGAAGTCTTTGAAATGACAAAATTTTCACATTCCACGATTACTTTTTGGGCTAAGGCTAGTGGTGTCCTCGAGGTCGCGGCTATCCCACGAAAAGCTGCGCACTTACCCCCCTCCCCACTAATATCCTAGAAAAATTGGAGGCGTGTACCGATAAAAGTCGTTTTAATCCGAATAACGTTTTTGATTGTCGCTATACCGCACATCGTTTGAACTTTGAAGACACAATGAAATTATCATCAGATAATGACTGTTTTATTTTTTTTAATGATAATTTTAGCCTCACAAATGTATGGAAATATCGTATAATCAGTTCTTCCCGCACGTAAATTGAACCTCTCCGCCACAACCCAATCATGGAAAAGGCGGGTGTGGGGCATTCGTCCTCCCCTAAAACGTCTCCAGGGTCCGCACCTGGCAAAACTGCAGTTGTCTGCGGACAAATTTTAATTCCGATTGGGCCTAGGGTTGCCGACTCGAAATTTGACAAAATCAGGCCAAAGGTTCAAAGTTCAAAATCTGCCGGGACAAAAAAAAAAAAAAAAAAAACCGGGACGCTCGACTAGAGGTGTCGTCATTAGAGAGCACTCACGAAGGACATGCTTGAGCTCGAACCCTAGCCACAAGAAGCTCTAACCACAAAAATGCTCTAACGAACCCTAAAATGCTCTAACCACAAAACACTCTTAACCTAAGGTGACCAGACGTTCTTCTTTCCCCGGACATTTCCTACTTTTTAGAGCGTCCGGGTTCATCCGGGCTTATTTTTCAGGTGCCGGGGGAGTGGTCAAAACTGTCCTCTTTTTTTTTTCGAACTTTTTGCTCTCCACTTATAATAACGTCTGGTACTTCTACTCCCAACAACTTCCACATTCATCTTAGATGAACAAAGCAGCATCTTTGAACAAATTTTTCATAATGGGCACCTTCAAAACAAAATTGCACGGATTTTATGGTTATTTTCGCTTATTTTAACGCTAAATGGCTCGTTTGGCTAATTCAGATAGTTAATTTGACTCGTTCAAAAACTAATTTTCCGGATTTGGCTTGTTCAAACCCCAACTTCGTCAATTTAGGTCTTACAAATCCAATGCTTTGCGGAATTTCCCCCCCCCCCACCCCATTTCACCGATGTTGGCTATTCTACAAGCCAAATTTCGTGGACTTGGCTTCTTCTGGAATCCACAGTTACACAGTTTTGGCCAATTCGAAAAGGCAAACGGTAAAAATATTTTAAACAATAATAATGTAGCTCTAAATCAATAAATAATAATTCTAATAACTCTAAAAATAAATAAAATAGGCCAAAAGTTTGTTACAACCCAAACTGTACCGTGGATTGTCGATTCTTTCATAACCAATATCGCGGATTTTGCTCCTCCAAACCCCAATTTCACGGATTTTTGCCATTTCAAACCATTTCCATTCTTTCAGAACCAAATTCCGTGGTCTTGGACCTTTCAGAATAAATGTCGCAGTTCACAATTCTTATGTGGCTCTTGCTAAATGAAAATTCACGGATTTGGCTCATTCCATCGTTTGGGGTCTTTCAAATCGCGGTTTCATGGATTTTCATTCTTTCAATACCTATAATTTCGCTCCTCTAAATTACTTTGAATCCCCTGGATTCTGGGGCTGCCGTATGCCAGAAACGCCACATTGGTCGTGGAATGGACAACAACATTCAACATGCAAATGTGTTAATTCGCTGCTACAGTGTCAAAAAAACGTTAATTCGAGGCTAAAAGTGAGATAAAGAGCTAATTCGCGGCTAAAATGAAAATAAAAACGCAAATCAGCTAAAATTGAGACAAAGCGCTAATTCTCAGTTAAAATAGAAAAAAAAATCCAGTTCGTGCTTGAAATCGAAGAAAAAAAAAATGATTTGGTATTTCTTGATGCTATATTTGAAAAAAAAATCGCTGATTCAAGTTATAATGAGGCACTTTTACGGTTAAAATTGAGAAAAAACGCTAATGTGATGTTCGTAGGGCAAGTCCGCGGCTAAACTTGAGAAAATTCGCTTGTTCGCAGCTTAGCTTGACAAAAACGCCAGGCAAAATCGGGAAGACGCCACACCGCGTTTACTGGGGGCACATATTGGCTATAGATAAAGACAGGGTGCAAATTTACGGCTAAAAGTGAGAAAATGCGTTCATTCGTGGCAAAAATTGATTAAAACGCGGCTAAAATTGAGATAAAACGGTACATAATACGCGGCACAAATTCTGCAAAAAATTATTTGCGAGAAAAATTGAGATACGGCGTTGATTCTTTCGGTTAAAATAGGGAAAATTTCCCCCTTTCAAACAGACAAAAAGGCAGTCATTCGCAGCTAAAATCATGTTAATCCGTTGTTTCTCGATTCAATTCCATGACCAAAATTAGGGAAAAGCGTGAAATTGTGACTAAAATTGATGAACCATGGCCATACACATCTAAATTTGAGCTGTCCAAGCTGCACAAGCAAGCGCAGAAATGCACGTTGGTTCCCATCTTAGCAAACTTGGTCATGAAGTTTTATTTCTACCCAATTTCATAGTATGAGTGAGTTCACTCATTTTTTTCTTTTTCACTTTTTTTACGCCACTGAAGCTGTTACATCACTATCACATTTTACATAAGCGAGCCAGTTTCGACACCCTCGTCGAGTAAAAACAGTTTTAACATCGGTAATTGATCAACGATTTGTTTTTAACTTTATTTCAAGACGTCCTACTGTTTTGTCCTACTTCCCGTCGCAAGCGTCCTACTTTTTCGTGCCAGGCGTTCTCGGGAACCACTTTTATATCTGGTCACCCTACTCTAATCACAAAATGCTCTAAAAAAAAACAACTCCAAAATGCTCTAAAAAAAACAACTTACAAAATGCTCTAACCACAAAACAAAATGCTGCAACCACAAAATGCTGTAACCGCAAAATGCTACAACCCCAAAATGAGCTAGCCTCAAAAAGTTCTAGCCACAAAATGCTCGTTCATCATCCAGGTTGGGGTTGGCCCGACACGTACAATGCAACGCCCATGCAACCTTTGCAATGCTTATGGAATTCGGTCTTCGTTCTACGATTGCTGAACACACCAGAGTGCATTATAATGGCACAAAATCCACGATAGATTTCATTTCCACTAATTTTCATCATAGTCGGTGCCTTAGCGGGGTGATTGCCGAGAGTTTTTCTGGCTGGGAGTTTACTTTCACGCCACTGGACCGTTGGTAAACAGGGGCCACGGATCGCGTTGTCTCGTCGGCTGCTACGCCCTTCTAACCATGATTCTCTGAGAGACATCCTGTCTTCCCCTGGGTTATGGCTAAGCATGTACGCGGCTGCACCCAATCAGATACCAGGTGTCTTTTTGAAGACTTTTCCTTCTCGCGGTTGACGTCTCCTGCCCTGGAACTCTGGAAAAGCACAGACTGAGGAAGACCCGGAAATATGCTTGGTATTGGCGTTGAAACGTGCACGATATGTGACCTTCCTGCATCTCGCTCAGTGCGATCTTAGCAATGCTGAATTGCTGACGCGTGGAGATCTGCCCTGACGTCGACTCTTAGGGATTACCGGTGGAGTCTCAGGCAAGCTATAAGATCAAATGTAATGACGATAAATAATCAATTCAGTCAACACATCTCAAACAGCCTGGAAACTGATACATGATGAGCTGAGGAGATCTCCATTGACGCTTATGGGCTGACTGGGAATGTGTTAAAACACGTTGCTGCAAATCGCAGAGCCCCTTTGCCACGTGTTCAATAACTTTGTTCGTCTTGGTAGCGTGCCGCCACGCCGCGCTGTCGTTTAAACTAGCTCGGGTTATCCCAGTTCCAAAGAAGGGTTAAAAGGATTATGGGGACTATCAGCCAATTGCCATTGAGAGTGTTCTGCTTTAGGACTTTGAGTTTCTGGTTGGTGAACGTCTTTCGGCGTATTTTGGAATCTTCCGCAATTTTGTAGGATTTCGTCAGAAGTCTGGAGAATAGAGAGAACGTCTCTTCGACCTTTCGATCTTCTGAGAACAAAGCTGCTCATCCTTGGCGTGGGTGATTCAACTGTACCTACAGTGATAATGCCATTTATTTCAGGCTGGAGTCAGTATGTCAGCTATGGCGGTGACATGTCTGAAATTCTCCCCACATTTGACATTGGAGTCAAGCAGGGCGCTATTCTCGGCCCGTTACTCTTCATTGTATACATTAATGATTTGCCGTTGTATACCACTAAGTATGGAATTCTACCACACCTTTACTTGGATGATCTGACAGTTGTTTGCTTTAGTGGCTTGATGGGCTCAACATTGGATTTGGTAACGGGCTTCGTCAGGAATCATTTTCTCAGATTTGGCTAACTAAAAAAAATCGCTCTTTCCAAAGCTTCGGTCTATCAAGCCTAAATTTTGCTCTTCCAATAGCAAATTTCTCGGATTTGTCTCCTTCAAAACACAATTTCTGGATTCATGCTTCATCAAAAGCCTAAAGTCGTGGCTTTAGGCCTTCCTACAGGTTTAGTTTGTACGAAAAACTAATTCGGCTTGTTTAAAACCCAAAATCGTAATTTTGGCCTTTTTTACACGACAATCAATATCACCACGGATTTTCAGTTTTTATAACAAAATTTATTTTAGTTTATAAACCAAATTTTACGGGTTTTCGCAATTTCATGCGCCAATTTCGCGTCCACTTTTTCCAAAACCCAATTTTGAGGCTTTGGCTCTGTCCTACATTTTTGGCTTGTTGGAAAAATCCAACTTTGCTAATGAAGAACTTGCTTTTTTTTTTTTTTTTTTTTCTGCTCACCGCGTTGAGTGGTTAAAGTTTTATAGAGGAAAGAGTAAGAAAAAATGAAAAAATCGTGGAAATATTTTAAATTTATTTTTAAAGTAAAGTATTAAAGCAAACGTCATTATTTACTCTTTTTATCACGCTTATCACAGGTAACTGAGCCTACTTGTTGATAATAATAATAATAATAATAATAATTTATTCTTCCCTGTCAACATAGGTACAGCTATGAATAGGTACGTCATCAAAAGCGTGCTACAACTCTGTAAGCGAATATAGCACCTTGTACGTTAAATACGCTTTAAAAGTAGGTAATGTAATAAGTCCATTTTCCGCTTTGAAGTTTTCAGGAATGCGTTGAGACAGCTTTAGTCCCATGACTTCGGGATTTATCAGGGCCTTGTTCGTGCGGATTAATGTGTCATCGGCTGGCTTGCACATCTGGTCTCGTATTCGTGCCTTCTCTTCAGCAGTTCGCTACCATCGGCGATGTTTTTGTTTACGACCTTCATGCATTCGCATACGTAACAGGCGTATAGAGTAGGGATTTCGAGATCGGCGAACGCTTCCCTGCACGAGTCTCGGGCTCTGAGTCGCGCGACAATCCTAATCGCCTTTTTTTGAAGTTTGAATATGGACTGAGTCCTTGGAACTCCTCCCCAGACAGAGATGCCATAAGTGAGAATAGAGTGAAAGCACCCAAAGTAAACACTGCGCAGCACATCCCTCGAAACGATAGAAGCTAGTTTGCGCATCATGAACATAACTCTGGTTAGCCGTAAAGTCAAATTCTCGAAATGTTATTTGAACGTCAACTTCGAGTCCAAATGCACGCCCAGAAATTTAACAGAAATTTCAGAGGTCAGGGGTTGTCGGAGCGTAAAAAAGACGCGCACAGTTTTCTGTTCGTTCATTTGTAAGCCATGGGTTACAAACCAATTTTTCGCTTTCTCCAATGAATGATCAGATATCATGGTTTTGAAATCTGATGAGCATGTCTGCAGTGTAGTGTCATCGGCGTATCTATAGGATGTGCTGTCTTCCAGGCAATAACCGAAATCGTTGGTAAGAACAATGAAAAGAGTGGGACCGAGGATCGACCCTTGTGGAACCCCGGTGATCAATGTCGTCACTGTAGACTCGTTCCCTAGTCCTAATGAGACGTATTGCTGCCTATTGTCTAGGTAGGATTTCATGAGGTCGAGGACCGTTCCCTTGACACCATATCACTTCAGCTTGCATAAAATCTGGCTATGATCGGCGCTATCAAAGGCGTGGCTCAGGTCCAAAAAGTCTCCCACTGCAGTTCCTTTTGCTTCATAAGTTTCCGAGATTTTCGATGTGAGAGCCACAATTGCATCCACAGCAGATTTCTTGGTGTGGTATCCAAACTGATTCGTAGAGTAAACTTTGTAATTTTCGAAATACTCGTTTAATTGTTTGTTTACGAAGTATTCTACAACTTTTGACACTATTGGCAAAACCGAAATTGGTTTGTAGTTATTCAGGTCGTCCGAACTTTCTATTTTATAGACTGACACCACTTTTGCCAATTTAAGAGCATCCGGAAAGTGGCCGGACAAGAGGCACGCGTTCACCAACATGTGCAGAGGTTCTATTAAGAGTGGGGCGATTTCCTTGAAGAGATTGGTAGACATCTCGTAGCAGTCTCGGGCGTCTGAGGACTTACGTTTATTAACATACTTCAGAATGTCTTCCCTTCAGACTGGCTTAAAGTCAGACAGACTGAGTGACTGAGGATTCAGTATGTTTGCTGCCTGCTCACTAGGGCAAGGAGAAGTCGGTTTCGAAGATTTAGACCCATTGAAATTCTGGTTGAACTGTTCAGCGGAAAATTTCCAAGAACTACGTGACCTTTTAGTTGTTCCGGTTTCCTGCTTCACTATGTCCCAGGAAGCTCGGCATTTATTCTCAGAGTGTGCAATTTTATTCGAATAGTGTGCCTGCTTTGCACGAGCCAGTTCAGCGAAGTAGTCCTTTTGACCTGACCTGAGGAGGTAGTTATCAGTACTGTGAATTAAGGAACCTTTAAAGACGAGTAGACGCATACGACGCCATGTTCGTTCCTATCAGTTTAATAAGAATGGTTGGGGGTGGTTTGTTGACATGAACAAAAGGTGGATTTTACAAGACTGATAATTGATAAGAGCGAACATGGCGTCTGTGATTTTACCTGTCTGATTATAGGTTCTCTACTATGAATGTAATTGGATTGAATTGGCTTGGATTGAATTTTGTTTTTTCTTGTTCACGTTCTTATTTGTTGAGTTTGTTTTTCTTGAATAGCGCGTGGTGAAACGTAAAATAACGGTTCTTAGATGTGAGGTTTGCGGGAGGAAAATACATCAGAGCAATGAACGAGTTTTCAACGGTGCGGTGGTAGGAAGGTTCTACGACGGTATAGCACTGATAAATAAATGTGGTGAGTGGTTGGAAGGATCAGGTAGTGGGGATAGGTCAGGGGGTGTTCATTGAGCAGGGGAACGGTAAGTAGTGACGTCAAACGAAGTCGATCAGCTGATGGCTCACGAAAACTATAAAAATCAAGTAAAAATCAGTGCCCGCTCCTATCGCGGTGCAGTTTTCACCGTTTAGTTCTATTTTACCACCACTCTCGACCGAACATAAAAAAAAGGAAAAATAAATTTCATGCAAGTTCTCCATTAAAAACCCCAAATTTGCGGATTTGGCATAAAAACAATATTTCGCCATTTTGGCTCTTTCAAACCCTCATTCTTGCGTATTTTCATTACTTCAAAACATAATCTCGTGGATTTTGCTCCTTCAAATTTCGTTCCCGTTCTTGGGGCCCCTATACCAAAAACGCTGCAAGTGCAAATTGTTCTTCTGATGTACCTTCTTCCCCCCTGGACAGCTTCAGCATTCACAGACCACGCCTAAGCGAATATTACCATAAACATTATTTTAGTGCAATTTTTTCCATTCAAAAAGTATAATGCATGAAATGTGGAGAAAAAGTACTACAATGCTTTTTTAAAAATTACCTACTATAGGCTACCCTGTTTTCAACTTATCCTTGGGGGACCTCCGGCCGACAAAAATTGGATTCTTGAATATTAGGGACCCACCGCCACGTAAACGGGACCCCCCACGCGAGCCTGAAAGCACACTGAGTAAAAAGGAAGTGTATTTTAGAAGAGGACATCCGCGTTTTGAAACTTTATTGTTATTTGTTATCGATAAAAGTAGATCAGGAAATGGAAAGTGTTTCTCTTTAAAGGCCACCCCATTTTTTTTTTTTTTTTTTTTTGCCCAAGGAAGGAAATCTCCTCATTCGTCTAAATTGAGTGAAGAGCATCACGAGCAAGCACTCCTTTCAAAAAGGGGTAAAGGAACTTCGAATCTCTTTTGGGGGCCAGGAACCCACGTAACCCGTTACCAATCGAAGGACGAATTCTTCCCACATACAAGGGCGGCCGCTTTCTCTACTCTCTTCTTTACATTCAATGTTTTTTTTTGTTTTTTTGTGTACATGGTTGAAAAAAGACTCCTTCAATACACAATACTGCCTAATTAACAAGAAAAACGCATCATTTGCAACTTATAAGGTCAATAACTTCCTTTTCCAAGCCAAGGACTGGGTTTAGGACGAAAATAAATTTTCCTCGAGTGCAACCCCGAGAGGGGATCGGGCTCGTAAATCCTACCTCGGGCAAAATAATATTGATGATCCGAACGTTAGGGGATGGGTGAAATGGGATTTCTCCTTGGACAATGTATATAAAAGAGAGGAAGAGGGTTTTTTTTTTCTTTTAAAACTCAAGCCCGGCTTCAATAAATTGCGATTCTTCGAACGTGAATAAAAAGTGAACAGCGAGCGCCCTGCTCCTTTGCCCTCTCGTTATTATCTGATTTTTTTTTTTTTTTAAGCGATCTAGCTTCGCTTAACAATATCGAGGCTTTTTTCGAAGTGGTTTGACCGAACCTGAAGAAGGTGACGATAGGTCGTCAAATTGAATGAAACATTACGTTCAAAGCGTTCCCTTTTGAGAGGTGGATGCCTCTCCGTATCGATAGAGCAAATGAATCTTATCTGTTCTATTAGCTGTTCCACTTGCCCATTCCAAACTCCTTTTATTGGAAACGTTAAAAACTAAAAGTTTTTTTTTTTCTTCTTCTTTTTTAAAATTCCTACCGTCCAACTAGTACGACCAGTTCGTTGAGTACCGTGCTGACTTCAGAAAGTCACTCAATAAAAAACGTCCAGTTTTCTTCAGAAACTTTTAATATTCGTTGTTATTCCTGTCTAAAATTATTAATTATAAATCAAAACTCATATAAATTAGCTTAATCATGTCGCTTGTAATTGGCCAGTCCCACGAAGGAAACGCCACGTTTCTCCCCCACCCTTCTTCTTCTTATTCATTTTTTTTTTCCTCGAACAAATTAAGCGGCGCTTACAAGATTTCAACTCAGTGTAAAAGGGAATGCATAATTTCCTCTGTCCATAAAATAATGTTTTCTTCCAGTTTTGTAGGCTGCATTCCTTCGACACCATCCACACGTAGCACGTGAGATACTCCGATCCGATAACGAAAAATCCTCCCGCTTTTTCTCTCCCCCCCCCCTCTCGCCAACATACCAAGCTTCACAACCGGTCTTCTGTTGCACTGAGAGTAATTAACTTTTATACATTCGAGAGAGAAAGAGAGAGAGAGAGTGAGAGAGAGAGAAAAAACGGTTGACAACGTGCCTCTCTTTTATTGATATATGCCAAGAATCCGAACAACGGCGTAGTAATTAACCCCCCCCCCCTTTCAAATTCCAGGAAGGGTGAAGGGCTCGTATTGTAGGAAGAGAGTACACAGCCATTGCAGAACCCACTGGCCTGGAAACTGACAATTGGTGGTTGAAATTGTCAATTTATCCCCTCCCAGGACGGAGGCAATATTTCATTCAGTTCGTTAATTGTTCACATCAATGTTACTTTCTGATGTGTGCAGATGACTTCTTCGAAGGACCCTGCCCGTGACTCACCCACTCAGTTTAGTACGGTGGTGACGGTGGCGGGGGGATCAGCAGTGAACTGCAAGTTTCGAGAGATACATTTCCTGATACAATAAGTTCCTGGGGATAGCACCCACAAAATGTTAAAGTTTCAGGGCTTCGTAGACAAAGCAGTTGAGAAAGACCCTGTGAATAATTAGCCACAAAATAGCGAGTTTCGAAGATGAAAGGCATAAACTGTAAATTTCCAACAACAATACGACCATTAGCTACAAAAATGGAATATTTTGTTGGATAATTTGACGCAAAATTGCATGTTCCCCAACATGCAGCTATTGCCGTAAAAATTCCGGTTTTGAATAATCAGGGGTAGTGCAAGTGAGAGTTCGGTGCCTCGAAATTGTAAGTAACTCAGGAAACGCACCGCAAAATTTCTAATTGGTGGCCGGAGGGACAGCCGCTAAATGCAAGCTTATAGAGATTTAGATAGCCGGACTTTGGAAGTGTCGATGAATAAATATAGTCACTAAATGGAGTTTGTAGGGCAGCATTGCTAGTTTCGGTGTTGCAAGTTTTAGAGAATAATCAGCCGCAAAATAGCTAGTTCAGGCACGATGGGACTGATATCTGGACTCAACTTGTGAGGGGTCTGGACTGCAGGAGGAGACCATGAGACATGTTATTTGCGACTGCGACAGATTCGCGGCACCGGCAGCCAGATTGGTAATATTCGGAACGGATTGGCTGACCAAACTAGAATTCTCCAGGACTCTGGGTGTCCGAGCGCTGGAGGTTCTAGGGAGGGTACGGAGGTATGAGGGCCCGAACTAGCCCTGTCGAGTCCGGGACCCTCAATGGGTATATGACGTAGTAGCCCACTTGTGGCCTTCACATCGCCGGACTCGGCTTGGCCAGAAAGGCAAAAAAAAATCATCTTGATGCTAGCTGGCTAAAACAAAAACAAAAACAATTTCGTTGTTTTGGCGCATTCGAAAAGCCAATTTTAAGGGTCTGGCTCCTTTCAGCAGTAACAAATGTTGCAAGGTTGGCCTGCATCAATCCGCACCTGCTTGTAGGGTTGCCAGATAGACGAGGCTCTTCGCCCGGAGATAATTCACGTTTGGGGAGGGATGATTACATAAGTAAATATCAACACCTGAGCGCTCAAAGGCCCAATCTGCACTATTTGAACACAAGAGCCGAATTGGACTAATTGGACCAAAGAGCTAATCTGAAAGCGGTTAGAGGTCCTAAGCCGTTGGGGCCAAATTGCAATTTCTCGAGCATGTTTTTAAGGCCAATCTGCAAGTAATCTTCACCCCATCAACATGTTTTTGTCAATTCCAAGGTCCAAATACTTCGCTCATTCATTTCTCATCTGTACAAGCATTCTGGGGAGTGATGAGTCTTTTTTTTCAGTGCTTCTAGTGGTTAGAGTCTACTGCGGATCCTGATTGGGCATGCACCCACCTCTGGGCCATTCCAGTTAGTCGACAACGCTGAAAACTTTGACCCGCGATCTGGTGATCCTAAAATGGGCTGTTCACCCTCAAAACAGAATTATGTCTTTAAAGTTTGATTTACATTATCACAAAGAAACGAAATTTCATTTCAAATAAAGTTTACAACGTGCTGTTAAGCTCTGAAATTTAACACTCTGTCCCCCCCAAAAAAACATTTCGACCCAAAAAATGGCTTTCACTTCATTGAACTCGAATTTCGCCGATTATTGACACTTGCGTAATCAAATTTCTCGGGGTTTGCTCATTCAAAACGCCGATTTCGCGGATCAGCACGTAAGAAACCAATTTCGAGCGATTAGCTCCTTCAGAAAAGCCAACTTCACGGATTTCACGCCTTCAAAATCAAAATTGCCGGTCATTCGCACATTTTGAAGAGTAATTCCGTGGGTCTGGCAACTTTCAAAAACTAAATTTCAGATGGTTGGCCCATTATCAAAACGAAATTTTGGATTCCCTCGCCAAAAAGAAATAATTTCGGGTTTCGCCAACACGAAGATTCAATTTTGTAGTTTTGGCTCTTTAAAAACCAATTCCACCGGGTTGACTCACCCAAGAAAGCAAGTAATTTTGCGGGATTTGCGCTTTTCAGAAAGCAATTTCGAGGAATTTTCTCATTCAAATAATCCCTTAACTGCGGATTTAGCTCATTAAAACCCGGAATGTCGTGTGTTTGGCCCTTTCAGGAACAATTTTCGTAGATTCGCCACCTTTAAAAACGAAATTTCGAGTTGAGACCCATACCTGCTGCTATCCAAGAGGGAGAGAGTGAGTGAGAGAGAAAAAGCTGTCTCGGAAAACGCTGCAACTGTGTGGTTGTCGCTGGTGGCGTGTGCCGCCCCTTTTTTTTATCCCTATAGACACGCCCCTGTCCTCCACGGAACGACGTTTAAATTCCTGAAAGAATGTTATGACCTCTAATCGATTGACGATTCGTACCCTGAAAACGTCTGAATGGAGTATTCCCTCTCTGGAAATGACAAAACGACCAGTTGCACGCCAAAAATTGGCCAAAATGAGTATTCTCGCCCTAGTCTGACGCACTGTTCGCGCCATATAAATGACAAAAGCTCATTGACTATGCGCCTTAAAAATGACCTTTACTAGCTGTCCAAGCCAGGAAATCGGCAAAACTGACTCTATGCTCCTTAAAAATAGCTTAACTGACGATTCGCGCCTTGAAAATGACTAAACAGAGACGAAATGGACAAAACTGACCATTCGCGCCTAGAAAACTGGCAATTTATCGCTTTAAAAATAGTCATATAATGGCAATTCCCGCTCTGTAAACAACAAAACTGACCATTCGGACCCTATAAAATGTCAAAATTGACGATTCGTGCCCTGTAAACATTACACTCTGATTATTCACGCCCTGGAAAATGTCCGTACTGGCAGTTTGCGCCGTAAAAATGGGCAAACTGGCTATATTCACGCCCTAAAATTGATAAAAATTGTCGACTAAAATTTTTGAAAAGTGCTTAGTCACAGCTAAAGTTAAGAAAACGCTAGTCGCTGAGAAAAATAGCTAATTCACGTCTAAAACTTAGTTCACGGCAGGGTCGTAGCCAGCCTTTGGGCCTTTGGGTGGGCAGCTTGACGTGGGAAGTCAAGTTGTAGGCTTATAATCGGGGACGAGTCTCCAGAAAGAGAACTCGGTGTAGCTCATCAATTATAACGCGAGGTGAATCGACGCGGAAAATCGTCAATTCGACCCTAGAAACTGAATTAGGACAATTAAAGGGTCGTGAACCGTCAAAACCTAACATCCCTGCTGTAAAACTGTCTTTTTCGCATTCTATTTCGGAGTTACCGTCAAATAACTGGCAATTTTCCCCCCCAGAAAGTGATATTTTGGAATTAAACTTGGAATTCTCGTCTCCTGTGATGGTAATTGTGATATTTTAGCCCCCTGCTAAACTGGACTCTTTTCGTCGTAGAGGCAAATGGTTTTTTTAGGAACAAACAGCCGCAAAATTGGGTTTTTAGCAACAGAACAACTGCGACATCGGGTTTTCTGTGAGTCAGACGTGTAGAAATGGGTTTTTAGTACGCAAACCCCGTGAAATTGGTAAATATTGAGCGAAATTCGGTAATAGAGGGGGCCCAATGTTATCCCGGGCCCGGGGACTCGACTTTAATAAAGACGGCTCTGGCGCCTATAGACAATGCCAAACTACTAATTCTTTTTAACTAATTTATGTCGATGTTCATCGTTTTTAAATATTCATTAATCAAATGCAGTTGTTTGGGCATTTTTTGTCGTCCGCATTTTTCCCACTTGAACTGCTAGATGCGTCTCTTAGAACCCGGCGCCCCCGGGCGATCGCCCGGCTTGCCCCCCTTAAAGCAGGCACTGTTCAACAGTTTTCGTCCCATGACGATTATTGGGAAGCAGAATCGGCAATTTTTTCGGCCAAATATCGTGTATATTTGGGGAAAAATATGTACCTATACAAATGTTCGGGCTCATTTTCCGCTTAAAATTCGGCGTGTATCAATTTTCTGTGAAGGATTTGTCAACATTTTATGGAAATGCAGACCGTTTGGATAAATGGATAAATTTGTATTTGCTGCCTCAACAGAGTCTCGGGAAAATTTTATATTTTCTTCTCATGCTGCATGAAGGGACGAGGACAGGCCCATATTTGGTCAGAACTTTCTAATAGTGTTGGAACATTTATGTCAAATTTTAAATGTTGTTGTCTCCCAACGAATAATAATATTTATTAAAAAAAAAAAAAACTTTTCGCCAACTTGGAGGCATCCTCAGTGTTTTTGTTTACAAACACAAAAATTTGGGTCAGACTAGACTGGTCAGGTACATTGTTTGCAGGTTCACACTTTGTCTGGAACATAGAACATTTCCACCGGACTTTTTGTAGTTTGAACATTTTGAAGAGATCGCCGAAATAAATACAACTCACGTAAAATAATTCTAATTTTTTATTTTATGAAGAGAGTTTTTGTTGTACTTTTTGAACTAAAGCGAAATATTTTTTGGTCCGGAAATATTCTCGACCCGGCCGGAGACCGGAAATCCCAGGCCCGGAGACTCCGGGTAAAAAACGAAGATCTGGCAACTCTACCTGCATGATATCATGCATTTTATTTGAGAAGCTGTAGATCTAAGTCAATCGAGTCTAATATAGCCTGCTAATAATTATTATTAATTATCCATTGTAGATGTATTATGTATAGAGTTTTAGCACCATTCCGATAAATCATCCGTTAACCACCCAGCAACGATTGATTTAACCTTTCCCCCACTTCGTTAGCAGAGCTATAATGCTATAAAACTCCCTATTAACACGAATCCACCATACTCTAAATCAAAAAATAATGGAACTTGAATTATTATTAGCGTTTTAAACAAACATATAGGACGCTATTTCCATTTCTGACAACACCCGGGGAATAGAAATAGTTATGTTGATTAACACCCTTTTAGACTGGGCGAGAAACAGACGATTTTAAGCGATTGATGAGTTCAGATTAAAAGTTTAGATATAAATACATTATCACCCATTTCGGATCTTTTCTATATTCCCTGGATCATCAAGTCAAGGTGTTTGAGTAATGAAGTTTGGGTCAGTTTGACGTTTCGGAATGAAAAGAGAGCATTTTTATTTAGTTGGACCAGAATACCTTGTTTTAAAGCATTAAGCGTAGGAAAAAATATATCTGGAACCAATCAATTTTAATTCGACCATAGTTTATCTATACAGTTTTTTTTTTTTTGCAGAGTTTGAAATTAATCCTCCGCCTCTATATACCTGGAATTATTAGATACGTCGTCCATCATCGAACGATGTTAAATGTAAATGAGGTGTCACGAAAGGGTTCAACGTCACGGCTTTATCGGCTTTAAAAAAAAAAAAAGTCCCCCTCGTAAATAGCTTCATTAAAAAGGCAGGAAAAGGCTTCTGAAGCTGGTGACCCATAGAGGCCTTATTTAGGTAAAGGGAAAGGAGAGTGTCTCCTATGAAATCTGTTTATCCGCTTTATAAATAAATAAAGAAATAATTTTTGTCAACGGTTCAAAAGATCAAGGTATTTTTTTTTTTATCTTCCAAAGAAGATCAAGCCTACAAATTAGAGGTGCCATCATTCATGAGAAAGCAGTTTGTTTTTTTTCTTTAAACGTACCACATGCAATCTTTTATTTTTCGTCGCCATAATTTACTCCAAGCCACGCGCTTTATCTTGATTACTCGCGTGGCCCTAAAAACGCTTTAGTATAGGTCCAATATCAAACACCAGTTTTTTTTCCAGGATTTTCCACTATCAATGGTGGGGTGAGGTGGGGGTGGGCATTCTTGTTTCCGGATGTTAAAGTGTTCTACATGAATTCACGTATGAGGAGGTATATAAAAAGATAAAATATTTTGAGAGGTTTCACAGTTAATGAATCAATTTTAGTTACGCCTACTGCCCTTTTCTTTGAACCGGTAGCAGATACTCATTTCTCAGCTCCCATTGACCCCTTCACATCCCAGCCCCAGCCACGAATATAAATAATAGAAAAATAAAAACAAGTTCCTCGCCGGGGAAGTTGAAACCCCCTGCCACGGTGTGGTGCGTATAGCGGGAAATGTCTCTCGAGAGTGTCGAATGCTTTTAAAAAGGTTGAAAAGTTTTACGGAATTTTTCAATTAATACGTGGAAAGAGTTTTTTTTTTGGTTTTTGTTTTTTTAAAAAACACGTTTAAAGACAAAACGCTATGTTAAAGCAAGGGCAAAAAGATGAATCATTTATGGAATGTTGTACGTTTTCCCCTATACATAGACGGGGATGGCGTGACCAAAATACATATTGACTCGATAAGTATAATTTGTTTATTCCGAGCTTTTAGGTACGCCGTTTAAACCTAAAATCCCGCTGTGACGATGATTCATTATAAGAAATGCGTATTAATTGACGTGTCACAGTGAACTTGGAAAGAAAATTCACACCGGTTTCAAATTCTGATCAAGTCTCCCCCTCTCCACTCATCCTTATCGCTCCATTTGTGGTTTTCTACCAGCCGAAATCGTAATGAGTTCTAAAAGGAATTGATCTCGGTTACTCAATAAAAAAAACTAGCAATATTCAACTATAGCAGGGCATATTTTACTTTTCTTATAACCGTTTCTGTATCATCCTGACAAGCGCCGTCTTTTGAATCCTATTAATCTCTATTTTAGTTTTGTCCGTTGAAGCGTTTTATTTAATGATCCCAGCTCAGGGTGATTCTAATTTCTCAGCCTTTTTCGAGCTCAATAATGTGAGACCTGAGCTTTTGTAGATAATTTACACCCGTTGGTCCTTCGAAGAACCCCATAAATAAATTTCATCTATGATGTGGGGTTTTTTTTTTTTTTTTTCTAAAGGAGGTTACGACGGGTGAGACAGTAAAATAAAAGTTTACGATTTGTGCAAGGCTTTCAGAAATGGCGGGAACCTTAATTATTATTAAATTAGTTCTCATAAGGAATGCACGCCGCGTGTGTCGGATGAAATGGTGAGAGGGAGGAGAGTGCGAGGTTTACAAAAGAAACCCTCTTGATCAGCATATGGAGATGGAGCATGGGCGTAGCCAGAGCGTGGCAGGAGGGGGGCAGACACCCTCCCCTAGACTCCAAAGCAAGGCTTTTAGTGGGGCAGCTGCCCACCCCTATGAATGTATAAATCCTTCAGGGTCACCTCATTTTGTTACGTTCACGCTCACGAAAAAAATCATTTCTCAAATTTCGCTCACTGGAAAAAACAATTTCGAGGATTTTCGCGCCCTAAAAATACATTTTCGCAGATCTGACATAACTAAAAGACAAATGTCTCGTATAATAGCATCAAAACCCCAATTTTGCGAATTTTTAAACTAATTTCGTGCATTTTGCCCTCAAAAAACATTTTGACGCGTTTGGCTCACTTAAAACCAACTACAAGATTTTAGTCCAATACTAAAAAAACTTCACGCCAAAGGTGTGACGTATTATCAAAACTGAAGATTTCAACCTCAAACTTTTGTCAGTTTTTCCTAAAAAATGAAAACTTTACCCCAAACTGGTAGTTTTACCAGCCGTGAGTTTCGGTGGTTGGAAAATCAATTTTATGGGGTTGTCTAATTCAACAACTAATTTTGCAGATTTTTCATACGCAGGTTAAACTCACTGAAAACCCAATTTATCGGATTACGCTTCTCCGAAATCTAAAATCACCACCTTTAGTGACAGAATTAGCAGTTTTGCGCAAAAATCACAATCTCACAGTACCTACCTACAAGAATCGCCATTTTTTTTTAAAATCTCCATTTTTGTGCTAAAACCGCAATTATGTGCTAAAATCACAATTTTTGTGCTAACGTTGCCAGTTTGATGTAAAATTTTTAGTTTTAAAGTAAACCACTTAATTTATTTTTAGAATGAAATCACCAGTTTGTAGTGAAAACATCAGTTTTCTGTTAGCAGTTTTGGGGTAAAAACTTCAATTTTCGGTTAAAAAACGTCAGTTTTCTTGAAGATTATTATTAACTGTTGGCGCGCGAGGACTCTCTCTCCGCTCTGTTATCACCTTATCTCAACCAGAAAGGGTCAGAGTTTTCAAGACAGAATCATCATTTTTAAAGGTAAAATAATATTTTTGGAGAAAACATCAATTTTGGAGTGAAATTGCCAGTTTTGGTGTAAAATTTCCAGTTTGGGGGTAAAATAATCGCTTGTGGGGGGGGGGGGATAACCATCAGTTAAAATCGTCAGTTTTTGGGATGGAATAGTAAAATTTTGGAAGTTATAACCGCCATTTTGCGGGTAAAACTGCCAGTTTTTGTAGCGAAATATTCGGGTTGGGAGTAGGCAAAAAAAATCGTCAGTTTTAGAGTAACATCTTCCATTTTTCGATTGAAATAAAGTTCTTTTCATGGCAAAATATTAATTTTTGAGGTGAGACCGTGAACGTTTTGAGTCAAAATCGCCAGTTTTGTAGTGACTTCTATCGGGGTAGCACACGTCAGCTTTGGCTCGACGGTATCGGTGTAATCTCGTGTTATTTGGGAACAAATTGTCAGCATTATGGTGAAATTGTCAGCATTGTGGTGAAATTGTCAGTTTTGTGTTAAACTCGCCAGACGTTACAAGGCGCAGTCATAAAAGTTTCGGCGTAAAGTCATTCGTTATGGGGAAAACGTCAGTTATAGTGTGAAATTGTCAGTTTTGTAGTAAAATATCCAGTTTTGGGGTGGTGCCGTCGTCAGTTTAGGGTGAAATTGTTGGTTAAGGGTCATAACATGAGTTTTTCTCTTCAGGTTTGGAGTAAAATCGTCAGTTTTAGGCCCGCTTTATCAATTCTCGATTAAGAAATTTAAAGAATTGATTTGTAAAAGTCATCTGTGAACCACGACGAAATATTTGATCACGAAACGTCATCATGATCATGAAACCGTCATTTTGCGGATAAAAGTGCCAGTTTTTGTAGCGAAATATTCGGGTTGGAAGTAAAATCGTCACAGTTTTAGAGTAACATCTTTCATTTTTCGATTGAAACAAAGTTCTTTTCGTGGTAAAATAACCAGTTTCGGGGTAAAACATTCATTTTTGAGGTGAGACCGTAAACGTTTTGGGGCAAAATCGCCAGACTTTTCAAGGCATAGTCATAATTGTTTCGGCGTAGAAACATCAGTGTTGGGGAAAACGTCAGTTATATTGTGGAATTGTCAGTTTTGGTGTGAAATGTCCAATTTTGGGGTTAAAACCGACAGTTTTAGGCAGTATGACCAGTTTTTGTAGTGAGACCATCCGGAAGAACACTTCAGGTTTGGAGGAAAATCGTCAGTTTTAGAGTAAAATTTCCAATTTTCTGGTTAAAAAAATAGACAGTTTAGCGGTAAAATAAACAGAGTCTGAGTAAATTATTTATTTTCAAGTTAAAATCGCCAAATTTTTTTGGTTAAAATCGCCAGTTTTGTAGTGACATCTCTACTTTTGGGGTAACACGTCAGCTTTGGCACGGAAATCGTCTGTTTTGGTTTATTATTGTCTCATATGATAACAAATCGTCTGTATTGTGATAAAATCGTCAGTTTTGTGATAAAATCGTCAGTTTTCAAGACAGAGTCACCAGTTTTGGAGTAAGATATCCAGTTTTAGGGTGAAATCGTCAGTTTTAGTGTATAACGTGAGTTTTGGGGTAAAATCACCAGTTGTGTTGTGAAAACTTCAGTTTTGGGGTAACACTTAGGCTTTTGCGTGAAATTGTCTATTTCAGAATAAAGTATTCAGTTTCGGAGTAAAATCGCCAGTTTTGGGTTTAAAAATGTCAGTTTTTAACGTCTCTCAGGTAAGAAGTTGAAAATTCGGACATCCTGTATTGTGTATTGGAGTAGGTATTAAGCCCTTCCTACAAGTATCAATATTTCTGGGAAAAACATTGTCAGTTTTTGGACAGAAAAGCCTAAATAGAAGGCTGCGACGAAATTTTACAATCGGAAATGTTAGTTTTTGACGGATTCCGACCCTGTGGTTAATTTGTTGTTTTGTGGGCCAATTTTGTCGCTCAGACAAAGAGGAAATGATATAGCTCTCAATAGGTGGGTTTCGCTCTTGAACTGTTCAAGTGTGTTGTCCTTTCGAAGACACACACATGTAGAAAGCCCAGTGTGAACGGTTTTTTTTTTTTATGCAGCCTGTTTCATTACACAGCACAAAACGTGACTGGGTCAACTCTCAGAAATGATCGAGAAGAGAGAGAGAGAGAAAGAGTGAGAGAGTAATCAGTGCAGGATAAAAATAGACCCTCCAGGTTGTGATAAGAGGGGCAGGAAGGTGTCGCAGTCAATGTGTCATTTTCGTTGTATTCGAGTAAATTAGGGTCATTACTCGGAATCACTGTGTTCGCAAACGCTATTGGAAACGTGGGTGAGAGAGAGAAAAAAATTACAGTTCCTAGGTAATGACCGAATTAGTTGGATCGCTCGGGACTCAGAAAAACTCTACGGGACCCCCCCCCTCCCAACCCATCGAAATTCCTGTATATTCATAAGATAAAAGCGATTTACACTGCACGTGACAAGGAAAAGAATGACACGAGCTTAATGGTTTCATTCAATTCACGCAGGAAACTGATTTTGATTTGGTTCTTTAGAACTAACAGTAAAAACGTAAACAATGGTGGGGGAGGGGATCGTTTTAGCGATATTCCCTATGCAATAACAGTAGCTGGACAGGAACAGCTAGCTTAATAATGTAGTGTTGTAGGAGATTGAAGACAACAGGACGTGGTTAGAGGTAGGGAAGGGGGGAGGGGAGAAAAAAAAGCAGGTTTGGGAAATTATGGGCTTAGTAAAAGAAGGAAGTAAGAATTGTTGAAGAAGCGCGTGATGACACCGCTGAGCGGAAGGGAGCCGTGGTTTTTATTCAGGAAAGAAAAAAGTTCCAAAGAGAATTTTCAGTTTTTGCTTTAACAAAGCAAAAACTGAAATCAAATTGCTTCTCTTTTCCCTTTTCAAACTGTTATAGAGACCCCCATCTTTCCATATTTATTCAAAGAAAGTAATAACAATGATAATTTTTAGGCGTGCCCATGATTTAAATAATGCATATAAGCTTGTTTATTATGCCGGTCAAGTTTCCAGGGCCAGGAAGGGCCCAGTGTTGCACGTGAACACGTTTTAACCGTAACGGAGGAAAACTGGACATGAATTCAAAGGTCAATCGACTCGCATATTCGGCCCATGACGCGAGGTCGATTGTTGAAAGATAACTTCATGTATGTGTACGAGCAGTGTATCTTTATTTGTATTGAGATGATCACAGATTTCTGATGCATGCTCTTTAAAACACGAATAAAGTCGTTTTACGAAACAACTAGCCCCTGCTATTTCATCCTAGAAATAACATTAAAGCCCCCCCCCCTTAACTTTTACCAGGAAATTTTACGTTTTTCCTCTGACTCGAGGCCGAAGCCACTTAGCCAGGAGGTGGAGGGGGCAAGGGTGGGTTTCGAGTCACATCAGGCGTGCTATGAATATTGTCCTTTAAGCCGTATGCATATACATACATGGCGCAAATGCAGTATTGACGACTTTCTGACGCAAACAGTCAGTTTTGCCATTTGTGTGGTGCAAATAATGCGTCATACCATTTTTAGGTTGCGAAGCCATTTCCAAGGGGCAAATTTTCTGGTCATTTATATTATGATAAGTGAATATTAGCCAGTGCGATACTTTCAAGGCAAGAATCTTCAGCCATTTTCCACTTATGAATGGTCAGGTTTGCCCGTGTTTGGGGCTGGAATCACCTGTTCAGGCATTTTAGGGCGCAAATTCGGGGCTAGTAAAGTCAGTTTCGTCATTTTTAGAGCGTGAGTCGCCAGTCAGTTTAGTCATTTTCAAGGCGCCATTTTTCAAGCCATAAAAATAGTCACGTCAAGCCAAAAGCAAACAATGGCCAGTCGAATCATCTGTTTAGGCATTTTCTCGGTGCGAATAGTCAGTTTAGCCGTTTTTGGAACGCGAATATGGCCCGTCAAGCCAGAGACGCGAATGATCAGTATTGGCCATCAGTATTGGCGCGCGAATTGCCAATTTTGCCATTTCGACGCGCAAATGGTTGACTTTGCCATTTTTGCCGCGCAAATGGTTGATTTTGCTATTTTTGCCTCGCAAAGGGTTGATTTTGCCATTTATGCAGCGCAAATGGTTGATTTTGCCATTTTCAGCGTCAGCTTTGCCATTTTTAGGGCGCCTCAAGACCGTTTGGCTTTTTTTTATAGCGGGAATTCCCGGTTTGGCAATATTTAGGGGGCGAATATAGTCAGTTCAGTCATTTGATCGGCGCTAATCGTCAGTTTAGCCACTTTTGGGTGCGATTGCAGTCAGTTTAGCTGTTTCTATGGTGGGAATAGCCATAGTTTGGCTATTCTGCAATTGAAAATGCAATTTTGTGTCAGCAAACCCGTGAGTTGCGGGTCTTAATTAGGTAGAAATGACTGTTTTGGGGTGAAGTTGGACGATTGCTACTGTTTGTTGTGGGCTCAAACCTCAGGCTGGCTAACCGGCCACGAGAGGGTGGTGCGGCGTCGTAGGCTGACAATGCTCACATCTCCCTCCACCCCTGCCAACAAAATTGCAACATTTGTCTCAAGCAGTGGCTGAAAATTGCAAAATTGCCAGTTCCATCATTCCATGGCTTATTTTGCGGCGTGGAAAATCTGTCTAGGCTCATCAGCGCAAAGCCCGAAAAATTCCAATGACACTGTAACTTTCCTTTCTGAATATCTTTAAGAAGGACGAAGGGTGGTACTAAATTTATATAGTCTGTGGCCCCATGGTCCTTTGGGAACCTTTAGGAAAAGGTACTTCATTCGAGAAGATGCTACACTTTTAGAAGGGCCTCATGAGTTAAGAAAATTAAACAAAACACAAGCTTACTTCCCAAATGAATTAAGTATGAATTAAGTAAAACCAATAAAATCTTGAAATTTAGTCCAAGAAACAGATTTTCCACATCATAAATGCCGTTTTTTTAGGATATGCCATCAATAATGTTTTCAAACTGGCCAAGTCACTCGGAAAATGCGACAACCCCCCCCCCCCCATCATGATGACTGACCATTCATGTAGAAAACTGCGAAAAATACCGAAACCTGATTGGTTTTGCTATAAAACTTGGTTTTTTTACCATGAAACTTACTGAACCTTATACGGAGGTTTATCTCCGGTTATAGGCTGTCCATTTCAGCCTCGAATAAACAACCAAAAATTAGTTTGTTATTTTTCGAGTGATGGAAATTTTGCCGTAGAATCATATTGTTCAACTACTTTTTTTTGCTACTGGAGGTGTTTATTCAGTGGCCAAACAGACGATGTGGCCAATAAACAAGTTTCGGAGGTTAACAATCACAAAAATTACTATAGTCATGACGTGTAGTAGTCACGAAACTGTAAAGATACAGGGTCAAGCAGATATGAATTTGCCAGTTTCGGGGGGGGGGGTAAACAGCTGCCAGCACTGTAAGCGGTGAGAGCCAGTGCAAATGTCTGGTCCTAATATCAGCGAAATCGCAGGTTATTATTATTATTAATCAGTGGGCCCGCACCCGGCCATGCCGAGTCCGATGGCGCCAAAGCCGTTATTGGCTCATACTCCATACCCAAGGGTGTTGGGGTCGGGCTCGGGAGACCTGATGCGGGTCCACAAACCTCGCCGCCCTCCTAACAAACTCCAAAACTTGAACCCCCTCGGTTCTGGAGAATGCCAGGGCGGGTAGCCTATCCGTTCCAAAAAACCTGGAACCTGATCGCCGCGAACCTATCGCAGCTACCAACAAAGTGTGCCGTCGTCTCTTCCTCCCCTTCACACTTCCTACACATCGGGTCCGCCATTATGCCCATCTTGAATAGATGCCTACGGACAGCATAGTGGCCCGTAAACATCCCCACTGCTTTTCGTAGATCACGCCTATGTAGAGACAACAGCCAAGCTGTTGCTCCTCTATCCCAACTTCTCATGCACAACCTCACCTGCCTGCCAGGCTAGCGCCTGCTTGCCAGGAACTAATCGCAACACCGTCTGCCCAGTTTTTTATCTGACCCTTTCCTACTTTCTTTGAAACCGCAATGGACGGCTCCGGTCCCACGTTGCTAAGTGAAGCTCCTCTTTTAGCCAGCATTTCCGCCCTCTCGTTACCTTCAAAACCTCTGAACGCTGTTCGCCAGTTCCTGTACGTCTGAGATCACACGACGACAGTCAGCCACCAGTGCTGAATCCTCGACTGGTTTTACGATGGCCCCTAATGCCGCCTGACTGTCCGTGTACACTTGGAGCTCATTGTTACACTCAGATACTTAAGCTCCGTCACCCTTTTCACCTCTTTTCCGTCTATTTTAATCCGTCTCCATCCAGTGATGTTCCTTTTTCTCGTAAAAAGGAGAAGCTTGGCCTTCTCTGGGTTTATAGCCAATCCCCTCCGTGAACCCCACTCCTCTAGTATATGTGCTGCCTGGTTCATCAGGCCACACAAAGTTTCCAAATCCTTACCCCTAACAACTATCACTCCATCATCAGCAAAAAACTGACAATACACACCTTCTTGCTCCAATGCTCTGATAAGACTATCATCACTAGACACCACAAAAGGGGCGAAAGGCACGAGCCTTGAGGAGTCCCTCCCTCAGCCTTTACTTCCACCCCATCACTTCCCAACGTGGCATTCACACCTACCTATTCCCAAGCATCACCTCAATCATGTTGACCACAATTTGATCGACTCCGAAGTCCTTCACTGCTCTTACCATGAACTCCCGTGAAACATTATTAAAAGCACCCTTAATGTCAATAAACAACCCCAAACAGTACTCTTTAACAGACAAACTGTCCTCTACCAGCGACATCAGCGCATGCAAAGCGGTATCCGTCGACCTGCCTGCATTATAGGCATGCTGATGCCTACTAAGCTCTTTAACGGACAGTATCTCATGACGGATGTACAAATCAATCACCCGCTCCAATATTCTTAGCCCCACACAGTTTATACTTATAGGACGGAAATCCGCTGCTCGGTTATGAAATCTTCTACCACCTTTAGGTATAAACTGAACTCTTACCCTTTTCCAAGACGTTGGGATTTCTCCCATAGCCAAACCTTTTAATCATTTTCTGACGGAGACGTTCCTTCATCTCATCCGTCGACTGCTGGATGATTACAGGGAGAACACCGTCATGACCCGCCGCCTTATATGGCCCCAACGACGAGAGTGCCCATTTAAAACGTTCCTTCGTGCAGATATGTTGAATCTGCTCCACTTTAAATTCATTCACCCTTCCCTCGCCACAGTGAGAAACTGGCTGTCTCTCCGACCCTGGAAAATGAGTACTGAGCGTATGTTCCAATATTTCCCCAATTATTCACCAGTGCATCACCTGAGGGCAGTGTGATAGATCCTAAATGGCACACTGCTTCCATCTCGGAGAATTCTGCTTAACCTCGCCGTTTCCTTAACAGTTTCAATCTTCTCACAAAAAACTTTCCATGCTTCTCTCTTAGATTTCCTAATGGCACACTTATACGCCTTTATCGCCGCATCGTGTCCTCACCATTCCAAGTCTCCATCGGTCCTTTTAGCCTATTTGAAAGTTAATCATACCTCCCTCCTTAATCCCCGCAGGTGTGCGTTCCACCACGGCGACCCTGTCCCCCGAATCCGTCTCGCCAGGCAAGCCTTTTCATAGGCCGAAATCGCAGGTTTCTGGTCTTCACTTTCGCGAAATGGTAATAGCATGGCCAAACGCCACTGATTTGCCACATTGGAGCCGAGTCGCCGCGAAATTGGAATATTCGGAGATGAAAATTTGAAAAATTGCAAGTTGCAGGTAAATATCAGTGAAATCGCAGGTTTCTGGTCTTAAATGGAAATGGCAAAACATCAATTTCGTGGTCTTGGCTCACTTAGATCCTAATATCAAGGGTTTGGCCATTCAAAACGAAGAAGTAGAGTAAGTATAAAGATGAAGGCACAGAGCAGAGGTCTCAGCAAGAGGTCTCAGTCAGAGCCAGTAAACGTGAGAACCCTCAAATCTGACGCTGAAAGTAAAACCGCTGCTTCTATTCTGTACTATACGCAGAACTCATCCCTTACAGGCTGTACAATAAATATAAAAACAAAAGAGCCTCCTTCCTTCTGACAATTTCAGGAGACCTTCTCCGTTACGATGAGACCTCTTACTAAAAAATATTCACAAGGGTCTAATCTGATACTCAGTTGATTGCCGTTTGACTTCTTTCATTACCGGCGAAGCCTTTAGCCAACAATTTCCCCTCAACCCTTCTATTTCGCATCAACTTGTAGCTTCCACTCCCACACAAAGTCTTTCGCTCATGAGAACCTCTCCGTTCCTCCTCCTCCTCACTTCCCTGTGACCCTAACACAGTCATTTACACGCAAACTTTTGCACGCGATATCTTCACGTAACACCCCCCCCCTCCCCGCGACGCTTTTATCCCCACCTTGCTGATACTTGACACCGAAATGCGATCGAGCCCTTTTTTTTTTCTTGTCCTGAACGCGTAGTACGGTAGCGACTGGGAAATGATTTGAAGACTTCAATGGTGTGATGTAGTAGAGTAGTGTGTGAGTGAGGAGACAAGGACCTCTGGAAAGAGACGCGGTCTACAGTACCCGCAACACAAGTTGTGAAGAAGAAAAAGCGGCTCGCAGAAACAAAAGAAGGACTTCATAACAATGTGACCACGCTCGCAACAATGCTTTCTTAATTAAAATACCAAAAAAAAAGCTTCGTAACCGAGGGTCATTAGTGCCCCGAGTCTTGGGGGGATTTGTCAAAGATATACAAGTATAATCTTATGAACTTGTATAGTTTGAGGAGCGCCATTTATCAATCCTACCCATCAATCAGAAATGTTTTTCGAGATTATTCAATTTTATAGCCATCTTCTATTTCCAGAAAAGGTCACTTAATGAAGGAAGAAGGAATTAAGGAAATTGATATCTGAAGACGCTATCGTGTCTTACCAACCGCACTTTCCCCAAGCAAACAAAAACAAAACATCGTATATTAGAGCACAAGGTCTCTCCAAACTCGTAACTTCACGAGGGCGCATTTTACACGATCTTGTCGTGTCAAGATGGCTTGTCTCAGTGTGAAGACAGACAGTGGGGGCTTTGGACACGGCACGTTCCTTCTCCTTCGCCGCTTCGCTTGCGGCAATCCGCGGAGAATGTCATGTTTGCGTGGTTAGGAATAAAGCATTGTTGGTTCTATTTACCTTAATGTTATTTTGTTATTTATAAAGCGTTATTTTAATTGATATCGAGATGATTCACTTTGCACTATGGGAGGCAATTTCGGAGGATCTTCGCCATTGCCTCCAGGGTAACTCCATTTTTCTGCTATTCAACTTTCACGCGTAAAAAGGAAAAAAAGTTTAGAATTAATAGCTGCTATTTACACATCCCTTCAAAAAAACAAAGAAAACCTACTAAGGACTACAAACGATTCAAGTATGTGTGAAAAGGAACTATTTAAATACGGCTTTCTTTCAACCATCCAGGAAAGGAAAAAATGAATAACGAACAGGCCCAACTTCAGGCCGTTCATTTGCTAATGTAGCCACACGGCAGCTCTTAAAAAGCCAAGCCTCCGGCTTCTTCGAGTTTTTGTTTTTCCATAAGGAATAAAGAAAGCGACCCCCCCTCCCCACCTCTTTATCCACAGTCTCCTTTCAGCTTGGCACACCCCCATCCCACCTCAAGCGACTATATATGCATATGTGATCGCTTTTGCTCCTAAAGATCCATGGAGTGTTTTTAAAACTCGCTGTATACCGAAAAAAAAAAAAAAAAAAAAATCCACCGCCTTCCTCTGATCCCGGGACAATGCCTCAAGGCGAGTTGTGCAAGTTTTATTGTGGGAACCGGTGCGTGGGTCGAAGGTCTCTTCTTCTACTTCTTGAGCCCTCCAGAAAACTAGAGGAGGAGCCCTTGATTTTCTTTCTTTTTTTTTTTTTCGAACATGACTTCTTGAATAAATCAGATGAAGGAAAAATGATTGTGTACTGTATAGGGAGGGGACTCCAAGAATTTAGTCGAGGCGTCGGCAGCAGCGTCTGTGTGTCGATTTGAAAGTGAGAGAAGGGGTTCGTATGACCATATGGTCAGTTTCCGTTTCATTTATAATTGGATTCCGAGAGGATAACCCAAAAAAAAAAAAAGTTTCTTTCTTAATTTTAAGACTCAATTAAGCGCTGCTCCTTATACTGCTTCACTCGGCCCCTACCGATAAAAGGCAGCCATGATCCGTATAATTTAATTCGCTAATGGAATCCGAACGGGTGGCCACTTTTTTTTTATTTTATTTACCCGGACGCTTTCTTCCCCTTACCCTCCTTCCCATGAATCTTTTCCTCCGTAAAAGGTAAAATGTTGAAGGATATAGTCAATTAATGAACTGTATAAAATACATTAGTCATACAGGGGGCCATAGCTATGAAAATTTGCGTCCACTAACCGGACCCAGGCTCGTGGCCTAGCTCTGCCTCAGTCGCCCCCCCCCCTCTCACAGCAGAAACTGGTTTTTCAGACAGGAAACTACAAATTTAGCCTGAAAATCTATCGAACGTGTGTTGTTCCAGAAATGCATACAATAAAAAGTCAACGAAACAGAGAGAGAAGACGATTGTAATCGAGTTTGAAATGTATAATGAATACATTAGGCCGTGGGCTTACTATATCTTGTAAAGAACTGACCTTATGCTTTAAAAGTGCAATTCAATGGACTGAATTGCACTTTTTCTGGTCGTTAAACTGAATCGAACAAGCAGAATGTGATCCTCCTTATTAGTGTAAACACTTCCCTTCTTTCTTTCCTTTTTTTTTATACGCTCGCGGTGCCTTCGTTATTGCGGTGAAAAAAAGAGCTCGTTTAATTCAGCAATATTGCAAGTTAAACAGCCATTGAATTTTATAGTTCTAGTTTTGTAGCGTAATACGTAGACTGTTGGGGGCTTCGCGAAATAAAACAAAAGAAAACACACTGTGCCTGCAATGTATAGTTTTTTTTTCTATGCCTGCCTTGGCGGTGAAAATAATGCGGCTCATGCTGCTGAATGTAATTTGAGTTCCACGGATGGTTGACATCAATTTTATGGGACTTGTTTTATACCCTTTTGCAAGTGCCCGAATACTAAATTGACGAAGAAAATGATCTTCCGATGTTAGAAAAAAATGTGAGACGAAAGAAAAGTTATGAGTTTTGAAAGGCATGGAACATATACGCAACATTGTATAAAATAAACAACAACAACAACAACAAAAAGCGGCTATTACAGATTGGAGGGGAGCGGTAAATAGTTGTGTCAATCTCAGATTCATGTCGTTTTTATCGCAGTGAAGTTACCCCCCCCTTTCCCCCACCGATCTCTTTTTCTCCACAACATATATAGCTGAGCGCCTTTTTTTTCTGATGCCCCCAAGGGGCCTTCGAGGGTCTTCTCTCTGGTTAGCACGGTGTTGTGTCGGATGCCCCATTATTATCTTGGCCGTTGAATACAGATTTTTTTGCTCTCTCTCTCTCACTCTCTCTCTCTCTCTCTCTCTCTCTCTCACACTCTGCGCCTCTCTCGACCAGATTTCTCTTGAAGGCCACCGCTTTTCACATTTTGCTTCGGAAATGAATCACAAAAAACTATTAATGCCCTTGTATTTTCGAAGATTCACCGAAAAATAAAAGCGAGAGCGGAAATCGGTCAACAGGAAAAAGACGCCCTCCGTGCTTTATGTTTCCCCCATAAAAATAAAAAGTGCTTGGCTAAAACATGAGTATGGCACAGGTAAGAGAGTTGATCCAAAAACTTTTCCTGGCCCAACTCAAAAGATTTATACGGTTGGAAGCTTGACAACAAAAATTCTTAAACTATTTTCACTCAATTTTTAAAAGACTACAAACAAGTGGCGGAGGATGTGGGGGCTGTGTTGAAGCGTATATAGGATTCCTCAATATTTGAAGTGAATACAATAATCTTAAAGAAAGCAAGCTAAAGACCTAAATCTTCAGGTAATACAGGACCCTTTTGATTCAACCCTCTTCCAAGTTTAGAATTTCAAAAAAAGACACCCCACCCCCACTCCTCTTTCTCGACACTGCCGAAAAAAAAAAAAAGAAACCGCTTAAAGCGAAGAATTGTGTTAAGGCAAAGGAGACAAGAAGGGAGTTTGCTTCAGCGGGTGCAAATGGGATTCATTTGAATCAGATAGGAAACTTCAGTTTCTCAGGTAGCGCCCCCCGAGAGTAGTATGGTGCTGCCACGGTGGAGTCAGCGTGCGGTGGGGGAGGGGGACCTTTTTTTCTTGATTTGAGCCCGCTGAACGACGCTGTTGCCTGGAATGTGTTTTGTCATTTCCACCCACACAATTTTCCGGACCGAAAAGCACGGCCCAGACCTGTGAAGAAGGATTGGAATGCTCGAAAGGGGTTTTTTTTTTGTGTGTCTTAGGTCATCTTTTGTTTCTTCCTTAGAGGGTTTTTTTTTTTTTTTTCTTTTTAACGAAACGGCAGTCTGATATAAAGCTCTACAGATGAAATGGTCCAGTATTTTCCCCATTCATCCATTCCCCTAAACCAATACTTCATTCTAATCAGGAGAAGAAAGCTCAAATGTTAATTTATAGGTCATTTCAGATAAGTATCTGAAACAATCCAAGTCGCTACCTGATTTTAAAGATAAACGATCACCCTTAATAAATAAACGAAATAATATAAAAAGTCTTCCTTAACCCCCCCCCCCGCCTCCTCTTTATACTAATGATCCCTTTTTTTCACTTCTAAATCAATTTCATCGAAGTTTTTAAAGAACCTCAAACAGTCAATGACCTCTAGTGTCATACAACCCCAAAGTTCATGACGTAAAAAGTGGGGGGGGGGGATACATACATGAAATTATAATAGATACGACCTTCGTTCACCCACGCAGTCTTTTGTTCTAATATCAATTTCAGATTGATCTTTGGTAGATTTTAATAGTGAGAGCGAGAGAGAGCGAGAAAAAATGAATAAATCGTGAAGAAATTTCATTGGCGTTTTTTTCGAACCCCACGACACCTTATAAGGCCACGCTGATAGGAATAGACTCTTCTGGGCAACCGCATCCACCATATATAAATGGGAACCCCAAAGTCCTGCAAACCCCCAAGGAGGATTTTTTTTTTTTTTTTTTTTCGTGGTGCGCGGACCCGGCCTAGCCAAACCCGCCGGCGCCAAAGCCATCAGTAGGCTCATACACCATACCCCGTGGGGCTGCAGACTCGGAAAGGCCTAGTACAGCTCCTCAAATCTTCCTATCCTCTCGAGAAACTCCAGAACCCGAACCCCATTAGTCGGGGAGAATTCTTAGAGAGGGTATCCTGTCATCCCCAAAAACTTCAAATCTCGTCCTTGCGTACACCTAACGCATCATTCACACACTATGTGTTTCATCGTCCCCTCTTTAAAGCCCGCACTTCCCACAGATAGGGCTGCTGACCACATTCAGCTTGTGCAGGTGTCTCTCCACAGCAATAATGTCCCGTGAAGTACCCCACTACCCTCCTAGTGTGCCTCCGCCCTAAACTGAGCAGCCATTTCATTGTTTTCCTATCCATACCCGTGATGCCTTCTCTTGATTGTCGACAGTGGGTTTCCTCTTCCCATATTGCCTGAGCGCGGCCTATTGCCCATCCTCTGATCTCTCCTATAAGCCGGACTCTTTTGTCACCCCCAGAACGGGTTCCGGTCCCACGTATTGGGTTGGGTCGAGGTCCCTTTTTTCCCCAACTCATCTGCCTTCTCGTTGCCCGGTACACCCACGTGCCCCGTCACCCAGCCCAAGGTCACTTCGTTCCCCTTTTCCTGTAATTCTCTGATATTTTTCCTATAACTCGCTACCACCCCGGATTTTACTAACGGCCTGGTTATAGCACCGAGGGCAGCCCGGCTGTCGGAGTATATCGTTATCAGCTTAATGGGGATTGATGTCTCAAAATCCGCAATCTGTGCTACCTGATCTGACCTCATCTTGGTCTTGGAGGCGACCTCATGCATAAATTTCTGTACTTCTCCTATTCTCCCCCACCCCCTCACTGTTTGATCTCTGCCCACTCAAACATTCCATCCTGTAGGCTGTCTCCATGGCCCGCGCCTTTACCTCTAGGCTTAGGGGTTCTTAGCCCCAGTACTACTTCCATCGGCCTAGTTGGCGTCGTTTCAAACGCTTCTAGCACTGCTAGACACACCAGTCTCTGAATCCTTTCCGGCTTACTTGCATTCGAAGCCTTGCTGACAGCCTTCCACCATACTACCGCCCCATATAAGATCCTTGGCCTTATTACTCCTGTATACAGGGTGACTGGTACTTGGATCACATGCGGAAGCAAGGACTGCGCTTATGAGCTACTAGGAATAAATGAGAGGGGTGATTGTACACCCAAAATGCAACAAAAAATGCCCTATGACTCTGGGTCCGATTTCCATTCCTAGTTGAGATAATCGATTTTTTCACGTTTTTCAGCACAACATGGGTTTTTGCAACAAAACCAGCTGTAACTTGGGAAATAAACGTTCTAGGTTAAATCCAACAACACCACTGATCACGACCATACCCAATCTTACCAGATCTTCCATCAGTTCCAGTTCCCAGTCCAGGCCGGTTTGTATTAGAGGAACCCACGCTAGGTGGTGAGCATTCTTAGAGAGGGTATCCTGTCATCCCCAAAAACTTCAAATCTCGTCCTTGCGTACACCTAACGCATCATTCACACACTATGTGTTTCATCGTCCCCTCTTTAAAGCCCGCACTTCCCACAGATAGGGCTGCTGACCACATTCAGCTTGTGCAGGTGTCTCTCCACAGCATTAATGTCCCGTGAAGTACCCCACTACCCTCCTAGTGTGCCTCCGTTCTAAACTGAGCAGCCATTTCATTGTTTTCCTATCCATACCCTTGATGCCTTCTCTTGATTGTCGACAGTGGGTTTCCTCTTCCCATATTGCCTGAGCGCGGCCTATTGCTCATCCTCTGATCTCTCCTATAAGCCGGACTCTTTTGTCACCCCCAGAACGGGTTCCGGTCCCACGTATTGGGTTGGGTCGAGGTCCCTTTTTTCCCCAACTCATCTGCCTTCTCGTTGCCCGGTACACCCACGTGCCCCGTCACCCAGCCCAAGGTCACTTCGTTCCCCTTTTCCTGTAATTCTCTGATACTTTTCCTATAACTCGCTACCACCCCGGATTTTACTAACGGCCTGGTTATAGCACCGAGGGCAGGGGTCCGTTGTACCCCTTTTTTTCAGTTCCACCGCACATGCCTAAATCGCTGTTACTTCCGCCTGAAACACAGTCGCGTGTGTCCCAAGCGTGATGCTTTCCTCAAACATCAGGTCAGGCACGTAAATGCCCGGTCCTGATACCCCCTCACTTTCCAGTCTCGAACCATCCGTGTAAAACACTTCAGAACCGTATGGTCGCCCGCGTCCGGATTTCTTCCCCTTCCGTACCCTAAACTCAGCTTAATGGGGATTGATGTCTCAAAATCCGCAATCTGTGCTACCTGATCTGACCTCATCTTGGTCTTGGAGGCGACCTCATGCATCAATTTCTGTACTTATCCTATTCTCCCCCACCCCCTCAATGTTTGATCTCTGCCCACTCAAACAGTCCATCCTGTAGGCTGTCTCCATGGCCCGCGCCTTTACCTCTAGGCTTTGGGGTTCTTAGCCCCAGTACTACTTCCATCGGCCTAGTTGGCGTCGTTTCAGACGCTTCTAGCACTGCTAGACACGCCAGTCTCTGAATCCTGTCCGGCTTACTTGCATTCGAAGCCTTCCTGGCAGCCTTCCACCATACTACCGCCCCATATAAGATCCTTGGCCTTATTACTCCTGTATACAGGATGACTGGTACTTGGATGACACGCGGAAGCAAGGACTGCGCTAATGAGCTACTAGGAATAAATGAGAGGGGTGATTGTACACCCAAAATGCAACAAAAAATTCCCTATGACTCTGGGTCCGATTTTCATTCCTAGTCGAGATAATCGATTTTTTCACGTTTTTCAGCACAACATGGGTTTTTTCAACAAAACCAGCTGTAACTTGGGAAATAAGCGTCCTAGGTTAAATCCAACGACACCACTGACCACGACCATACCCAATCTTACCAGATCTTCCATCAGTTCCAGTTCCCAGTCCAGGCCGGTTTGTATTAGAGGAACTCCACGCTAGGTGGTGAGCATTAGCATCTGCTCCCACTACCAAGACGCTTCCCGGTTGCGCTACAATAATCCCTCAGCCGTTTCAGGCTTTCTGGGATTCCCCCACTCTTCGCCCCTCTATACCAAGAAGCCAATACGACATTCTTCTTTCCTCCATCCGGCAATGTTCCACATACGGCCGCCGAGACCAAGTCCCTAGTCTCGTATGCTCTTAACAGCTTCGGCTTGAGGCCTTCCGCAACTATCACGCATGCCCGAGGCACTCCCTTTCCAAGTCTCCACCTGCATAAAATATCCCATAATTTCCGTTATTTAACCCCCTCACCCTCCCGTTGTATACATACGGTTCCTGTGTAAGGCAGATGTCGAAACTTTGTCTGCCCAGCATCACCGCCACGTCGGCTGCAGCGGTCTTGCTACGCTGGACCCGCAACTGCAAAACCTGCACGTTACTTCCTCGGAGAGCGTAAGAGCTCCTCCTCCACCTTTTACAGGGCCCTCACGAGTGGCGGCCGCCGCAATGCCCCCGTCGATTCGGTACCTCTCGGTTCCTCCTCGACCTCCATTTCGCTCTCCCCGTCTGTTTCCTCCCCCAACCATTTGTTGCGGAGCACCCAGAACTTGACTCTGGTCAACTCCACTCCCAAATGACCTACTACTTTTACCCTGGCGGCATCCTCTTTTGGCACTTCGATAGTGACCACCGTTTTATTCCCGCGCGTCATAGCCCACCAACTTCCATTCGTCGAACTTCAGTTCGATGTCCGGGTTGACCGACGTCCACGGAACGAGCTCCTCTCTGGTCAGTTCATAACCGGTTAGGATTCCCTGGATCCTCTTCGGGATTGGGAGCTTCGATAGCCGATAAATTTTCCAACCCTTACCTTCCGCCTGCTCCCGCAATATTCCTAGTAGCTCATTTGCGTAGTCCTTGCTTCCGCAAGTCATTACATAGAGCTTACTGTCCTGTACCAATCCCGGGTCCACAAACGAGACGACGACCGCCCTCTCTTCAATTAGCGCTTTTTCCAAACTTTTTGCCGCGTACTTGCCCCAAGAACGGCATATTTCGACGACCTGAGTCGAATGGACTGAAAATCGTCGAAAACAGCGAATATCGCAGTCCAACCACGTATCAAAACTCGATTCCACTTACCTAAATACATCAGAAACATAAAACCTGAAAATCCTCATTTTACCATCTTTAAACTTTTCGGCGGCTCACTCTGCGCAAGGTCTGTCCCCGGCACCCATACCTCGGTACGCTACTGATTCAACGGACAGAAGTGAGGAAAAAACGCTAATTCCCCCATAGAAATATGCGTTTTTTTCTCATTCTCAACTTAAGCAGCACAGTAGCTTTCTTATCCCCTGAATTAGCGACGTTTCTTAGCTTTCCTCGAGTTGGCGTTTTCACCAATTTTAGCTGCAAATTAGAGATTTTTTCAATTTTTTTAAAGCAGGGACCAGTGAATTAGCACTTTACTCAGTTTGACCAGATAATTAGCGTTTTTCTCAAGTGTTTTACGCAATTCTCTAGCCGCAAAAAATGGGTTTGTTTTCTACATTTTTGCCACAAATTAGCATTTTTTGGTTCACCATACGCTATGGATTAGCGATTTTTTCTCAGTTTTAGCCGCGAAGCGAGTTTTTCGCAGATAGCCCTAAATTGACGATTTTTCTCAATTGTGTAGTCTAAAGTTGCCGGCAAAAGCCGTGGATTAGCGTACTTCCAATTATTGACGCAAGTTAAAATATTTCTCAATTTTAGCCGTAATTAACGATTTTCCTTAATTTTAGCCACGAACTAGCGCATTTTCTTAATTTTAGCAGCTTAGTAGTGTTTCTAATCCGTGAATTAGCGAATTTTGTTGATTTGAGCCACAAATTGGCGTTTTCCGATATTTTAGCTGTAAATTGGCAATTATTCCATTTTTGACACTGAATTAGCAATTTATTATAGCTGCGTTTTTTTTTTACATTTTATTACCGCATTAGCATTTTTTCCTTCAATTTTTGCTATGGACTAGCGTTTTTTGTTTAGTTATAGCCTCGAACGGAAGCTACACATTCGCGTTTTTCATATTTAAGCCGGGGAATTAGTGATTTTCTCCCATTTTAGCCGCGGTTTATCGCTTTTTCTCAATTTTAACAGCGCAGTAGCGTTTCAATCGCTTGTATTAGCGATTTTCCTCCATTTTAGCCACGAGATGGCGTGATCGTTCAGTTGCAAATCATCCATTTTTATCGCCGAATTAGCACTTTTTCTCAATTTGAGTTGAAAAATAGTGTTTTACTTAATTTTAGCCGCGCTAATTATTAATTTTTACAATTTTAGCCGCGTTGTTTTTTCAGATTTTAGCGCCGCATAAGCGATTTTTTTCTACTTTCTGCTATGGACTATAGCGCTGTTTTTCAGTTTGAGCCTCGAATCTTTCAGAAGCTATATGGATTGGCGATTTCTCAATTTCAGCCGCGAATTACTGTTTTGTTCATTTGTATATTATTTGCTAATTAAAGTTTTCCTCAACTTTATCCGCTAATTAGCGATTTCTCCCACTTTGAAATAGAATTTTTCGCTAATTTTGCAGCGAATTGTCTGCGATCTCTTTTTTTTATAAGCGAATAGACGATCTTTCGCCATTTCAGTTGTGATTTTGCCACTTTTTGACCAATTTTAACTCGAATGAGCGATGTTTTTGTTAATATCAGCCTCGATTTTTTTTTTTACGTGTACAGCCTTGAATTAGCAGCGTGTTCTTCCAACGTTAGCCATGGGCTTGGCCCCAAAACACCACTTTTGCGTTGATTTCTACATTCTAGCCGTGAAATGGCGCCCTACACAGCGAATCGACGGCTTTTTCCCAATTTTGGACTGGAATTTACATCGTGAGACCACCAATTAGCGCTTTTTCGCAGTTTGTAGCCACGAATATTAGCGCTTTTTCCTCGGTACGGTCCTGGAAATTGCAAAAATAGAGACAAATCGCTAACTCGCGGCTAAAATAGAGAAAAATCGCAAATTCCTAAAATGAAGACTAAATAGACAATTCACGAATGAAATTGAGAAGAAACGCTGATGAGTAGAAAAAACGCTAATGCACCAAACCGCGGCTCATTCTGAACGGTGACTTCGTGGTGGGGGGGGGGGGAGCGCTGGTGAACGATTCACCCAGGGGCGACAAATGCCTAAGGCAAGGCTCACTCTCTGCGAATTTCACCCCCTTTCAACTTCAAATTGGGCACTTCGAGAAATCAATTTCACGTCGATCAACTCTCCTATACCCCCGAGTCCTACATCCGACCCCCACCACTATCCCCCAGATAGTTTGAGCTAGCTACGCCAATGACGTATCTGTTTTGCTTAGTTATTCAATCAAAACCCATGCAGAACGAGGTCAATAGAGATAAAAAAAACAAAAAAAAACAGAGGGCTTAAGCCCCCTCCCCCTCCTCCCATAAAGTTATTCAGATGTGAAGAAAGGATTTGTTCTCTTCTTATTATGGTCGAGAGAAGGGCACACTACGTAGTGTGCCCTATTTATACGATTTTCGCTAGTGCCCTTCTTGCATATAACACCGTATGGCTGAGGCGTATACTATCTGGCCACAAAGCTCGAGATACTGCTTCTCAACAAACAGTATGAGGAGGGCCGGTTTTGAGAGTCAAACTTACCCACGCACACAACTCTCCCCAGCATGCACCTGCTCGATTTTTCAACTTCCTCGAAAGAAACAGACAAGAAAAAAAAAAGCGCATTCCTTTTTTTCTTCAAATTGTAACCCGAGGGACCATTGTTCCCATCAAATACCAATGCAACGTCAACATTGCAGAGTATCTCTCGTTTTGGACATTACCATGTTTGGAAGGTGGCTGGTTTTCGGCGTAGAAACTTGTTTTTGCCAAATCCCCCCCCCTCCATCCACTTCACCAATCACTGGTTTCTGTACGGGAACTATTGAAACGGTTATTCGACTAGTTTCAATGTGTGTGTGTAGAGGTTTTTTACGCTGTGGGTGTGGGACGTATTCAGTGCAACTACCAGAAATAATTTTGACACGCTGTACTTCCATGTTCCTGATGAAAAATAAATAATAATCGAGATTGGACTCCCATGTTTGTTTTTTTCGCTGCAGCGAGTGGTTAGGTTTCACTATAGCATAAGATTTCTCCCTCTTAATTAATGTGCCTATACATTCAAGGCATCATCGAAAGGATAGGTGGGTAGAGTGCCACTAGGCCTCTTATCTACTTCACGACACTTGTCCATTAGACTAATACTAATGACCAGATTAAATTAAAACATAAAATCTAATAATTAGGCGGGGAAAATGGTGACGGGGAAGCCAATTAAAGCACGCAGAGACCACTCGGAGAAGGTGTTTATTGGCAAACAAAAATGTCCTCGACGCATTTTTGGAAGATCCAATTATAAACAAAAATGACAGTTCGCTTCCTTAGCTGTCAATTTAGAACAGCCTACAGGTGCCTCTTATGACAAGGTTTTCATGTAAGTCCAAGGCGTTTTCTTTTCTTCTCCTTCTATACACCGATGCGGTTAAATGGGCGTTTTAATAAGGTAGCCAAACTTCTTTTCGGCCTCTTCTGTAACATCAAGTTCATCTTTCCTAATGAGCGGTTATTGTTGAGTAGTGCTTAACAACCTGTAATTTCTGTATCATATTTTTACCCAAAGTAGTCAACTTGTTATCCGAAGGAGATCCCTTCTCTTATACGTGAAAAGCGGTGGACGGCTAAGAAGAAGGCGAAAAGAAGTACTCGACCCGTAATTATACAATAAGGATGCTAACTGGTGAAATAAACTTCACGTTATTACAAGACTCACGTTGACTATTGGTGAACGCAGTCTTCACAGGCAAGGGATGTTGGAATTCGAAAGACTGTATTTTGGCCTTTACCGAAACATGCGTTCCGCAAGTACCATAATTGACTGATTACTCTTGATCTCCATGCACGTACTTAATTGTGCTTAGTAAGATTCCTTTAAAGAAAATTGTTGTTGTGACGAACGAGAGCCTGAAGGTAAGTTGTTTAGTCTTGGACAAGCCAATCGTTTTTAGCAGGGAATTAAAAACAAAACAAACAAAAAAAAAAAGAAAGAGAGAAAAAAACATTGCTAGCCGCTGTCAAGCTCGATCCTTGGCTTCTGATGAAAAAAATAAAAACAAGTAACTTCCTCAGCTTCACCTTCCCTTTAACCAAATGATTGTGCCAAATTAATGGCTCACGACTCCCTTTTTTGAAACAACTTCCAGTCTATCAAAGTGAACATTTTCCAGCTTATTAGTTTCAACATCGTGGATATTCACCGGTAAAAAAAATTATTTACAACGATCGGAGGTGAATTTCTAATATTTTTGAAACAAGAGGGCATCGCCTTTTATAAGACCTCGTTTAAAAAAACAACAACAACAACAACAACAACGGAATAATGTCCCAACGAGGGTGGGTGTTCGCAATGTTTAAGAGATAAATGTAGCGGGGAGATGGTGGATGATGGGGGGGGGGAGCGTTACGTGAGTTTTATTTTATGCACGACTTAGAAAGTGAACAACGGGCCAGGGGGTTTAATTTCATTATTCGATTTGAGAAATTACCATTACATAGTGCCGTATTTGGTCAAATTATTCTTTGGCTTTGCACACGAGACTAACAAAAAGTAGAAAGATGTAGTTTCACTTAGGAAGAATAGAGAAATCTAAATGGGAAGGCCTTGTCAAAAAAAAAAAACTCCTCGATGTAAAAAGAAATTTTATGCTTTAGACGCTGTAATAAGCAGGGTCGCCCACGGAGAGGGACTGACTGCATCTTCTGACTTTATATACGCTATATGTACTGGCAATACTGGCATGGACTTATTATTTCGACATTGCCACCACCTACGAGAGGGCCCTTTTATACGTTTCCATAATAACTAAGGATATCAGACATCGTTACTGCCAATTAAATTCTTCATAAAGTGTTGTTGCAACTCCCTCTTGGCAGCATAACGAACTTTGGAAACAAATAATTGTCCATTTGTGTATTTTTCAATGTGGAAAAAAAGGTTTAATTGCGACTCTAAAAGTCGTACAATCAAGAAAGGGAGTGTTCAAGACAACTGTTTAACTAGGAGCCCTCATTTACGCTTTCTGAACGCATCTACACCAAGACCTATGAACGACCGTATTCAGAGATCTTCCTTATTGCAGCCAGGGGTGGATTTGGGGGAAAAAATGGGGGGGGGGAGAGGCTTATCCCTGAGCTCAAGATATCCCATACCTCCTCCCAAACAAGTGAAGAAAAGTCGGTAAGGTGACTCCGCACTCCAATGCAACATCTGCAATGCATCTGTGGCAGCACAGTTGTCCACTGCTTCATTACACATTTTACATTTAATTTTAATCATTTTCATCAACACGTATAAATAAAGTCAGTTGCTTTTTTGTCTTTGGTCGTAAAAAAATAGTTCTTCATTTAGTCTCGGTCTTATTAATTACCGCCTGACGACTAAAACTGGTGACCCCCGACTACTTTTGTTATCAACATTTCGATGCAGCAAGAAGGTGGCGGTGGATCTCGCATGGAAGCGCACGATCAAAATGCTTTCGTGGACAGAGTCAGCATTAAAATTCCCCCATTTTGGAAAGAAAACCCCGAGATATGGTTTTTTCAAGTCGAGGCTCAATTCGTCATTAGTGGAATCACGAGCGAACAAACAAAATTTAACTACCTCGTCGCTCAGATGGACCCCGCGATACTTGAAAATATATGGGACATCATACAATCGCCTCGATTAGACAAATATTCAGCAGCAAAAGAAAGATTATTCAACACGTTCAGAGAAAGTGAAGAACAAAGGATTCGTCGATTAATGTCTAACCTCGAAATAGGAGATGAAAAGCCAACTCAATTTCTTCGAAGAATGAAGGCCCTTGCCGGAAACGACGTTACCGAAAGGGTCCTCAAAACCCTATGGCTTGACAAGATGCCCGAGAACGTTAAAAACATCCTCGTCATCAGCAACGAAACCCTCGAAAATTTGGCTGAAATGGCCGACAAAATGCTCGAATTTACCAACCATCATTCGGAACTTTTTGCCACGTCAGTCGTCGAATCAGAATTTCAACAGAAATTATCAATGTTGGAAAAAGAAATCGAAGCGTTGAAATTACAAAGTTCGCGTTCGTTCGACAGAAGTCGAACTCGTCGTCCAGCTAGTCGAAGCCGTAGTAGAGACAATCGGAACAGATCATTCGATAGAGCGGGCAAATACTGTTATTTTCACTTCCGTTTCGAAAAAAAAAAATGCAAACCCGATAAATGTACCCCTCCATGTCAATGGAAAGCGGAAAACTCGAACCAGCAGTCAAATTAGCGGCGGATTCAACTGCTGGAAAATTTCACACACGTCGTCTATTCGTTCGTGACCGTAACACAGGAATGAAGTTCTTAGTAGACAGTGGAGCGGACGTCTCGATAATCCCGATGACGTCAACAACCATGTCAAGCAGCTCATACAAACTTTTTGCGGCTAATGGAACAGAAATACCGACGTTCGGAACAAAAATACTCAACGTCGACCTAGGTTTGCGCCGCCGATTCGAATGGCCATTTATAATCGCCAGGACAAAGAAAGCCATTATAGGTGCGGACTTCTTGGACAAATTCAATTTAGTGATCGATTTCCACAAGAGATGTTTAGTGGATGGCATCACAAACTTGAGTATTTCGGGTGATGTCTCTCTCGTTTCACAAGAAAATATCATTAGTACATTGTCGAAATCGCAAAAATTCGCTGACCTCTTCCTTTCTTTTCCCGGCCTAACAAAACCCAATCTTCTGCCTCTCGAAGTCAAACACAACGTTAGACATCACATAACGACGCGAGGTTCCCCCGTTCACTGCCGAGCGAGACAACTTGACCCAAAACGGTTAGAAGTGGCTAAACAAGAATTCAAATTCATGCTCGACAATGAAATCATACGACCCTCGAAATCTGAGTGGGCCAGTCCTCTCCATATGGTCTCGAAAAAGGATGGTTCGTTCCGGCCGTGCGGTGACTATCGTCGTTTAAACGAGCGCACCGTACCAAATTGCTACCCAATACCTCGGATTGAAGATTTTCAGAACATCCTCACAGGAAAAACGATGTTTTCGAAAATAGACTTGTTCAAAGCCTACTACCAGGTCCCTATGGCCGAAGAGGACAAAAAAAAAACGGCCATCATAACTCCTTTCGGGTTGTACGAGTTTAACGTCATGAGCTTCGGGCTGCGAAACGCGCCATCTACGTTCCAACGTTTTATCAACGACGTGCTCGGCGACCTGAATTTCGTTTTCGCATATCTCGACGACGTCCTAATTGCATCTGCGTCGGAAGCCGAGCATCGAGAGCACCTACAAATAGTTTTTTCTCGACTCGACAAGCATGGACTTCGAATTAATATTTCCAAGTCGGTAATTGGTGTCTCTGAAATAGAATTCTTGGGCTACCTCGTTACACCCACTGGTTCACGGCCTCTCCCCGAGAAAGTCGCTGTAATCCTCGATACAAAGCTTCCCGAAACAGTTCAACAACTAAGAGCGTTCTTGGGAATGCTAAATTTTTATCGACGCTATCTACCTAATGCTGCGGAAACTCAGGCCACCCTCCACGACTTTCTGAAAGGCTCGAAGAAAAATAATAAAAGAAAAATTCAATGGTCAACACATGCAACGGAAATGTTCCAACAATGTAAACTACAATTAGCGAATGCTGCCTTGCTAACTTTCCCGGATCCTAAACGTCAACTGCGTTTCATCCTCAGTCCAATGGGAAAGTTGAAAGACTTCACAGAACAATAAAAACAGCGATAAAATCTCACAGTTCTTTGAAATGGACTGACACACTACCGACTATACTACTTGGATTGCGAGCAGCAGTTCACGAGGAATCCAAACACTCAATCGCCACAATGGTCTAAGGCAAGACTATCAGCTGCCGGGACAATTTTTCGAAAAGTCACAAGTGACCTTCGAGCCCGAGTCGTTTGTAACAAATTTAATCCGGCAGATGAATAATCTGAAGCCCCTAAACACTCGGTGTCACTCGACGAACAACAAAATTTACGTCTACCGTGACATGGCAACAACAACGCACGCCTTCGTCCGAGTCGACCATGTCAAGACACCCCTTCAACCGGCGTATGATGGTCCATTTCCAGTAAAAACAAGAACAGAAAAATACTTCACACTTCTCATAAAAAACAAAGAAGTAAATATTTCCATTGATCGCCTTAAGCCAGCGTACATTTTGCACGCGACTTAATACTGGTCTCGTAACTCAGTTACTGAGGGAGGAGTAATGTGGCAGCACAGTTGTCCACTGCTTCATTACACATTTTACATTTAATTTTAATCATTTTCATCAACACGTAAAAATAAAGTCAGTTGCTTTTTTGTCTTTGGTCGTAAAAAAATAGTTCTTCATTTAGTCTCGGTCTTATTAATTACCGCCTGATGACTAAACATCCACCACTTTTTGACGGGAATAGCAGAAAACAACGGGAATACACGCTAACAAAAATATGTTGTGAATTTCCCTACTTTATTGCTACGTAAAAGTGCTTAATAAATCGAGAGCAACTCAATAATGCGATATTCAGCCTAATTCACCTCAAAACAGCATCATTCAACAATTGCAAGCGGTGGTCAAATAGTCGAAATTCCACGAAATAGCCATGAAGTAACAAGTTTCGAGGCTAAATATCCGTAAAATGCAAGTTCAAAACTAAATGTTTGCGAAATTGCCTGCGACAATAAACAACCGCGAAATAACTATATTATACAGGGGGAAACCATTGAAATTGTAGTTTCATTCAATAAACAAAGAGTACGGCGTGGTTAACATTGGGGACAAGTTGCCATCCGGAGATGGAAATCCAAAAAACAGCAATTTTCTGGTCAAATTATCAGCAAAATAGCATGACTCTGTTCTTAACTTTCGCGAAGTGGTAAGTTCCAGGTTCCAGGGCCATTTTTTCCAGCGTGCGTATGTTTAGTCCTGGCTAGCCGATCCCGACAGCGCCCAAAGCTTGATGAATAGCCGGCGATTCATCGTTATATAATTCAGAGCTAAATATCTGCAAAATTATGTGAAATTCTCGAATTGGGGGGGGGGGGAAGAGGTCCGCGGACCCTGATCCAGCTGGCCCCGTGAGCGCCCACCGCCCAATGTCAGATGAATAGTCACAAAATGACGTTGCCACAGGGCTGAGGGCTTCAAGACAGCCCCAAAAGTAGTTTTGAATTCACGACACTTGAGCCTAGAGCTTTAAGAGCCGCCAAGCTGTCAGACATGATAAAGATCTTCGCTTTCCGAAGACCCCACTCACCAATCTTCCGTGCACAGGCTTCTATGACATAGATCTCCATCTGATAGTTGGTGGCGGTCGCCCCAAGGGACACCCAATGCTAAAGCCTAAGGCCAAAACTCCAATCCCAGCACCCCCCATCCTTTACAGATCCATCAGTATAATATACTTGCGTGCCGGGCTTAAACCTCGGCAGACCTTTATCCCAAAAGTCGTGGTTACCTATTTCGACCTTGAAGGGTTTTTCAAAATCCATCCTCACTTGCATGAGATCCGTAAGCCGTAACCAGCCGCCTCACTACATGCAACTTCCTCCAGAATACACAAATGTCCAACCAGGACACCCCGCTTCACGTGCTCCGCCCGCAGCAGTCTCACCGCCGCCATATATTCGGTCACTGGCACATGAAGGTGCAGGGAAGACACGTTCAATAACACCTCCAAGACCGCTGTCGGGCACGAGTGCATAGCATCCGTTACTCCTTGACAGGCCTGGTGCTGCAACTTACTCAGCAAGGCCTGGACTGTCCCTTTTTTCGTCTTCTGCCACCATAAGAGTGAACCATAGGTGATGATAGGCCTAACAACGGCTATGCACAACCACAAAACCATTTTTTTCTTTTTTTTTTTTTTTTTGACGTTAGTCAGTACCCTCTTGATATGCGAGGTCCAATTTAGCCCCTGATCCGAAGGTACTAGACTTCCACACCCTGGGCACCCTGCATCCTATCGGACATGGGTATCATCGAATTTACCCCTAACTAGAATCACAAGTTCATCCGTGTAACCAACTACCTCATAGCCTTGCTCCTTTAGTATAGAGAGAAGCAAAGGAGAGAGCACACTCCCCTGAGCACAAGGCAGTTTCTTTCGCCTCCACAGATTTTTCAACCTTACCCACCAGTTCGTTCAGGGCGGCCTCAGTGGACTTGCCCGCCTGTTAGGCATGCTGTCCCCTCTGGATTAGTTTAGTGAGGCAACTGCCCTTGATATTCAGGCCAATTACCTTTTCATTACAGTTTCAATTGCAAATAATTTCAAGTTCTAATTCACATTATTCATAAGCGCAGTCGGGGCCGGCTTGCCCAGAGTTCGCGCCCACTATAAGAACAAAAAGCCCTAAAACTTGCAGTATAGTGAATATTCCGCCAGTAATCTTCTAATTTCACGGATGTTTGCCTACGAAATGTTACAACTTTGTGGCCAGTCGTCAAGCTTTGAACGGTGTCCGTAGACCGGGTGTTTGCGGAGGGGAGGGGGACCAAAACTTGCAATCAATTTTTGGGGGATTGATTATACCTCAAACCAGCAATTTCACGACAATAAAGATTAAAAACTAAGCGATTTCGCGGATATTCAGATCCGGACAAAATGCCCTGATACTTTCAGTTTCACTGAAATTAAAAACTGGTATTTTCTGTATCGCGATTATTCAGCGCATTTGATTACCTTCAAAACGCCTGCAATTTTCCGTCTATTCGTCAGGCTGACTGGGCAGTCTTGCCCGGGGTGACCCCCGGCCAGCACAAAAATGCCTGAATTCCGCTGAAATTTAGACGCGATGCTCGCAACACCGCGATTATTCAGCAAGAAAAATTCCAATTTCGCGGATATTTGTTTTCAAATTGTTCCAATTTTCCGGATATACTCGCCGGATGACTTTGGGCACTGTTGTACAGCCGGCTGGCCCGGGTTCCACCGTCACTGAGTAAGATCCCCGAAACTCCAAATTTCGAAGAAATAAATACCAGAAACTGGAAATTTCACGAGAATAAATACCGGAAAGAAGCTATTTAACCCTATTATTAGACCCGAAACTAGCAATTATAAGGATGTAATTTCATGACTGTATTTTTCAGGCTATGTAATTGCTGTCGTGACTGGCTGGGTCCACGGACTCTAAACAACAAAAAGCCTGAGTCCAAAAAACTTGCAATTAGCGGAATATATAGACCCAAAACTTACAATTTCTCAGATATTTAGGTCCAAATTATAGCGCGCCTCGATGGTGTAATGGATACAATGCTCGCTTCGCAACTCAGCGGGCCTGGGTTCGAATCCAGCCACTGCACATTACACTATAAGGCTGCGGCGAGCTGTGACACGGCACACTCGGCTTCTGTGGGCGTTCCCGGCGGTGTGCGTTCAACAAACCGCGCACCGACCGAAACGCCCGCGTAGTACGGGTGTGAAGTGCACAGTTAGATCTGGGTATGGCGTTGGAGCCCAATGGAGGCTTTAGGCGCCTGCCGGGTTCAAAGCCGGGCGCCCCCCCCCCAAAAAGGTCCAAATTATATGTAATTTGTGCGGCTATTTCTCTCAATTTAGCCTGTACCTGCGAATTGCAGGTAAAATTAAAAAGTGTTTCTTGAGTTTTCCCTTTATTTAGCCACGAATATTTTTCACCTTTTTAACAGTTAATTAGCAGTTTTGCACACTTCGAGCAGGAAATTAGCGTTTTTCTTAATTTTAGCCGCGGTAATTAGTGATTTTTCTCAATACTAGCCACAAGCTAGCGGTTTGTGAACTATTCTCGACCGACATTACCAATTTTTCGTTCGTTTAATTAGCTTTTCTCAATTTTAGGTCCGACATTTCCTTCAAAAGCCACGGATTTGCTTTTTCTCCCGTGAATTAGCGGATTTGGTTCATTTGTATTCGCGAATGACTGTTTTTTCTGGTCTTTATTCATGAATTACCGCGCGCTTTTCCCCCAGTTTATTATCCATTAATTAGCGATTTTTCTCAATTTTAGCCGCAAATTAATAATTGGCGATTCTTCTGAATTTTATTCTCGAATTAGGATTGTCTGAATTTTAGCTGCTCAAGTGGTCATCACCGTTTTTTGTCAATTTCTTCTGCAGATTTTTCACAATTTTAGCAGTTAATTAAATTAACGTTTTTTTCTGTTTTTGCCGTGGATTAGCGTTTGTTCCCATTTCAGCTGCTACTTAATTAGAATTGGCCGATTCTATTGACTCCGGGGTCACTAGTACGAGCGGACGGTGACAAAACGAAAATTTTGCCCCAATTTTCGGTTTCTCTGTGTAGAGAAACCCCAAAATGGAAAGATTCAGCCGCCAATCAGACTTGCTAATATAGGAGGGGCATGGAAAATTGTGTGTTTCGCTCTACTAGAAATAGCTTGACAGCCATTAACTGCTTTAAAACCATAGAAACAGCTGAACTGACAGCAATCGCACCCCAAAGTGGTTAAACTGATGATTAATACCTAGCAAATGGCTGAACTGACTATATTTGCGCCCTAAATATTGCCAAACCGGGAATTACCGCTCTAAAAATAGCCAAACGGTCTTGAAGCGCCCTAAAAATCGAAGAATTCAAGGAGAAATTATTGAACCCTCAGCCATATATATGTTCATTTTTTAATGAATGTGCATTTCAGAGCGACCCCCGCTCACTCATCAGCACAAATAAACTAGGGCTCAGCCCTAAAATGGCTGAGGCGACGCTGGAAATGGCTAAATCAACCATTTGCGCGGCAAAAATGGCAAAATCAATCATTTGCGCGCCAAAAATGGCTAATACTGATCATTCGCGTCTCTGGCTTGACGGGCCATATTCGCGTTCCAATAACGGCGAAACTGACTATTCGCACCCAGAAAATGCCTAAACAGATGATTCCAGCCCTGAAAAGTGCAAAAACGACCATTCGCGAGCAACGAATGGCCAAACTGGCCATTCCTTGTTTTTGGCTTGACGCGACTATTTTTATGGCCTGAAAAATGACAAAAATGACGATTCTCGCCATGAAAATGGCTAAACTGACTGGCGATTCGCACTCTAAAAATGACGAAACTGACTTTACGAGCCCCAAATTTGCACCCTAAAATGCCTGAACAGGTGATTCCAGCCCCAAATACGGGCAAAACTGACCATTCGTGCGAGGAAAATGGCTAAACATTCAATGCTTCGCAACCTAAAATTGGTATATGACGGACTATTTGCACCACACAAATGGCAAAACTGACTGTTTGCGTCCGAAAGTCGTAAATACTGCATTTGCGCCATGTATATATATATGTATACGGCTTTCGGCTTAAATGACGCTATTTATAGCACGCCTGATGTGGCTTGCTGAGCCGAAAAAATTGCAAAATGAGAGGCTATTCGCACGCTCAAAAGATATTAATTGACTCAATCGGTGACTCATTCGATCCCTCCCCCCCTCGAATACACAGTCTACACCTTGCCAACTGAAGTGAAGGAGAGGGCTCAACCCTCCTGAGCCTGGGATCCGTGACTGCTAAGGTTGAACCTTTGCAGTGTACTGTGGTTTGGAACCTGGTATCATAGTGAAAACCACTTCAACCGCTCGTTAAAATACGCGGTTTTGCCAATGTTCTTTAAATGTTTGGCCGTTTTTGCCAGAAATTTCCCAGGGACGGTTTGTAGGCTGAACGTTTATGTTCTCAAAGTGTTTCTATTTGAACTGGACGTGGTTTATGAGATCTTTTGGCATTTACCACAACAATTTACCACTAGAACACGTGCCAAAAGGTCAAGATATAAGGGCGTGAGCAAGGTTGAACGCGCAGATTTTCGGGTTTATCGCGTCCAAAACTGTGGTGGTACTGGATGGGGGTAATGGCCCCCTCCTTGAGCAAACTCTGGATCCGCGCCTGGCGTACTTGCCACAAGTACAGCGTATTAGTTCTCCTTCACATCTGTATCCACTTGAGGAATAAAAAAAAAACAACAAAAAAACTTGGGATCAGCGTATTTTCTCTATTTTGACCGCGAAGTTACCGCCAGAAGGCGTGATTTCTCTCAATTTGAGCTTTCAGAATAGCGCTTCTGTAGGCTAAGTCTAATATTCAGCTACACTCTTTGATGATTACCTTCAACGTTCCATACCGACTTATTGGGCCAAATGGACTTGAAAAGCGTCGGAAGGAGCCAATTTCGCTGTCCATAACAGTAAACCAATACTCGTTTTCATCTACCTACATGCATGACCATTTATATCATAAAAATCCTCATTTTTAAGCTTCCATCTCGTATCGAGGTAGTGGCAAGGGGGGCGGGCTGGCCCGGGCCTCCCTCTGGTTGTGGGCCCCAACGGTGGTACGCTACTAGAAGTGTCATCTCCTAGAATTTGGACCCTAACAAATCGACCTATGCAGGTGACCTATTCAGTAAATTTTAGCGCCGGCGCTATCGACCCGTCTTCTCCGAATTGAAACATATGTTTTTAGACAAGACGGGTGGGATAGCGCCGGCACTATGTTTTACTGAATTGGCTCCCAGGTGCCAGGCACGATCAAATAACCCGGATTTTTGATACGGTGGGCTCCCGGACTATCGCCTTTAATTCTAATAATCAGCCACTTTGAAGGGGCAATTTAAGGCGAAAGGGGATGACAAGTGTGCAAGTGAGAGGGAATATAGGCGCTGCGGCGGCACTCCTCACGGCTCCAAAAATGGTCCGACATTAATTTTTAAAATTGGATTTTACTCGGGTACTAAATCTACAATTCGTGTAGTTAACCTTTTTTTAGATTTCACCTCGTAACCCAAAAATCAGACAAACAAAATCTCGATTTTTTTCTAAATTTGGAAAAATCATGTACAGCCCAGTTGTAGGCTAAGTTACTGACTCCAAAACATTTTTTAGATTCACGATCGGGTAACAATTAGCGCCCGAAACAGAAAAATCGTGAATACAATAGAACACCCCCGCGCGCCGCCAACCACGGGTGGGTGTTGGGAAGAGAGACTCCTACTTCAACACTATACTTGCGGTCAAGGTCACTTGTCACATTATGCGGTGTTGCCACGTCTATGTCAGGAAATTTCAGCTTATCATTGTTGAAGTTCCGGAGGTTGAGATACAGTGACTTATTTTCTCAAGAGATCAATGGGATCTAAAAATCTGTGAACACCGTGTATAAAAAAAAGGAAATAACTTTAGGTCCGTTCCATTGTTTTGCTAGTGCTGCACTAGTGTAGAAAGTAATGTGATATCATTGACTTATTTTGAAAAATTAAATGAAACCAGATGATTTTCTTCAAAAGTGTAGCACTCGCCAAACAATGGAACGGACCTATTGCTTCGGGAGTGCTGCACTTTTGAAGAAAGTCATCTCGTTTCATTAAATTTTCAAAATAATTCAACGAGATCACATGTCTCTCTACACTGGTGCAGCACTAGCAAATCGATGGAAGTGACCTTTTGATTTCGACTTTGGAGTTTCCCTGTTTTCTCGCGTTCCACGTTTTTATTTCATTGTGAATAAATCCAATTTTATTATTCAACCTGTTCAGGGGGTCAACCATGAGCTAGCGTTAAATACCGTCAAAACGCGGTATCTATGGCGTTATAACATTATTTGTGATAGAGCGTCCTTAGTTACCGCTTGCGTTAATTTTTTAACGCACGCTCATGGTTGACCCCCAGTTCCTCTATAAATTGGTGTCTATAAAATTGTCCGCCCAAAACCGGTGGTAGTTCGGCTGATACCTACTTGGTAGGCAGCTTCTTGTTGCACGGGTACAGTAGCTTCCATTGTTTTTCTAGTGTTGAAAATCATGTGATCTCATTGACTTACTTGAACCAGATGATTTCCTTCAAAAGTGTAGCACTCAAGAAACAATGAAACGGACATAACAACAAGGAAACAATCATGGGTGTAGCCAGAGGGGGGCAGGAATAGGCAGTTCCCCTCCTCTAGACTCGAAAGCGCAGATTTAGTGGCGCAGTTGCCCACCCCTAAATAAATTCTGGAAGTATAAATCCTTCAGGACAATCACATTGTGTTTCGTCGAAGCTTACTAAAACAATCATTTCCCGGATTTCGCTATTACAAGCAATTCGCGAATTTCGCAAGGATGACATAATATTCAGATACCAATTTCGCCGTTTTTGCGTCATAAAATACCACTTTCGCGGACCGACGTGGATTCAGGATTTGCCAAGGGAGGGGCTAAAGAAAAGGTGTGCTTCCATCTACTAGAAAAATGGCTTGACAGCCATTTGCTGCCTAAAAGTAGTTAAAACTAGCTATTCCCACTATAAAAACGGCACTATAAACTGACTAAACTCGCGCCCAAAAATACAAAACCGACGATTCGAATTTGAAAATGGGTAAATTGACTTGCGCGCCCTAAAAATAGCCAGAACAAACTGCGCAGCTAAAAATAGTCTAAACTGGCGATTGGTGAACTTCTAAAAATGCCTTAAAATAACAATATTCACGCTCCGATTGTAGCTAAATCGACCATTGGCGCGCTAGAAATGGTCATACTGTCCATTCTCGTGACTAATGTGACCAAATACGCGCTTTCGGCTTGACGGACTAATTATCGAGGTCCTGAAAGCGGACAAAATGGCTTCACACGCCCTGGAAATGCCTAGAAAGATTATTCCTGCCCTGAAAATGGCAAAATTGACAATCGTGGAGTTGTCAAACTTGCATGGCCTTGGCTTGATGGACTACTTGAAGTTTTGAACCCTAAAAATTGCTAATGAACTGACTTTACTAGCTCTAAAAATGGATAAACAGACGAATCGCGCTCTAAAATGCCTGAATAGGTGACTCCGGCCCTGAATGGCCAAGTTGGCCTTTCTCGCCTTGGCTTGGGACGTACTATTCGCGCCTATAACAGAGAAAACTGACTCTATGTGCCCTAAAAATAACAATTATGGCTACTCAAGCCTTGAAATCGTCAATACTGACCCTATGTACCCTGAATACAGCGATTGTCGCCCAAACTGACCTTAGCGCCCAGAAAAGGATTGAGCTGGCCATTCTCGCTCTAAAAAACGGTTAAACTGGCAATTCCTGCTCTAAAAACGGCAAAACTGACCATTCGGACCCTTAAATGGCAAAACTGACTATTCATGCCAAGAAAATTTCACACTAGCTATTTCTCCATACAAATGACCATACTGACAATTTGTGCACTAGAAATGGCAAACTGACTATTCGCACTCTATGAAAAGGCAAAACTGACTGTTCAGGCTCTAAATTGGCAGAGAACATGGCATACTATTATTAATTAACGCTTTATAAATTGTCAAACTGATCATTTGCGCCCTTCACGGAGGCTGCAGATGGTGCAAATGACGATTTGTGTCTTTCAAAAAATGGCTATTTGCTCAACAAAGTAAAAAATGGCCAAACATGGCTATTCGCGACTTAAACCGGTAAGCCGACCACTGGTGCTTACGCACTTGACCATGGGCCGTCCACACATCACCAAATGGCTGACCTTCCCCCCCTATCACATCACCAGCTTTGGTTACCCGCAGCCTGAAGGACTTGATACACTGACCACTGTCGTGCTATAAAATTGCTTGCGTGGAGCCTGGCTAATCACGCCCTAAAAGTGGCTAGACAAACCAATCGTGCCCGAGAAATGGCGAAATTTAACATTCCTACATTGCCTAACTGAGCCTCCTCACAATGGAAAATAATGGGTCTTGAAACTTCAGACGATTCATGCCTTAAACGTAGCCAAACTGAATAAACTTTAATTTTGGGTTGAAACTCGTCAGTTGTGTTATAAAATTGCCTGTTTTGAGATAGAACCGTCAAATTTGGTTTTGGTGTGAAATCGCCAGTTTTTAAAGTGACATCTTCAGTTGGTGAGGGGGGAGGGGGTTGCACGTCAACTTTGGCGAGAAATTGTACGTTTTTTTTAGTACAATATCCTCTTGAGGGATAAAATCGGCAGTTTTGAATGCAGAGTGCTCGGTTTAGGTAAGAGCATTCGTTTTTCATCAGTTTGGGTTAAACCCTTTAGTTTTATGGTGAAATCATCAGTTTTGGGGGGGGGGGGGTAAAGCCTTGGGTTTTACAATTGCCAGTTGCGCTGTGAAATCTTTAGTTTAGGCGTAAACACTTCGGCTTCGGCGTAAAATCGTCAGTTTTGAAGTAAAATATTCAGTTATACGTGTATTCAAATCTTCAGTTTTAGCTTTAAAAAAACGTCAGTTCTGAGTTAAAATCGATATTTTAAAAAATGTTGGAGTTGTACGTCTCTCAGACAAAACGTTGACGAAAAATCGGACACCCAGTATATTTGAGTGCCAAGCCACTTTTCTAAAAGTATAGATTTCCGGGGAAAACATTGTCAGTTTTTGGATAGGAAATCAGGAATAAAATACTAAAACCGATGTTAGTTTTTAATGGATTACGACCTTTAGTGTGAAAACTCAGCTTCCGGGGAAGAATTTGACGATTTATTGCGCCTACTTCAGATTTAATGAACTACCAGTTCTTTTGCTGGGGTCCCTAGAACATTCGACGTATTCTGCCCACCCCTGGATAAAGGGCTGGCTACGACGCCCCTGGAAACAATAATCACACAGTGACATATCACAAACACAAGACGATAGTAAAGGCAAAAGCGATGTATCAGAAGTTTGAGGCTTTGGGAACATGAGCATTTTTGTTTCTTGAAAAAAACGTTCTCTCCTAGTCAACACCACTCATTTTTTTACTGGCGGGTGAAGGTCTCCGAGCAGGATATTCCTGCCAGCGTAAGCTGTTTTGGGCGAGGAAGAGATTTTTTAGTGCATCCGCATCACGAGGTCAAACCATTGGTTTATTTTGACTAGGTATTGAGACAGTTGTTACAGTAAGATTTTACAAGATAATTTTCTCTTATGGCTTTTCGTAGGAGAGCTTGGATACGACGACCAATTCCCCAGAAACTGTTGTCCTGGTTGGCATTGCTCAAAGTTGGTTTTCATAGTGAGCTGCTTTCTCTTTGCAAGCTGTCAAATAGAAAGCAGTGCTGGGCTTTACTTCCGTCTTCTTTTTCCCCTCTTTTCTTTTTTTCAAACAGATATAACGAAGAATCGGGAATGTTCCCGCAAATACAACACTTACGCATTGCCGCATTGGTCTTATTGTCAGATTTACTATTTACCTGTGCTCTTGTCCTGAAAAATATCAGTCCTCATGAAGAAATGTATATTACATAGGTATTTTTAAACATTTAGCTACATCGCATATATCACATATTTTATATGTATGCGCTGGTCGCTGAGCTCTACCTTATGCACCTTATCAATCAGGCAATCAGGGCAGGATACCAAATTACCAATGATATTTTACTCAAGCCCAATAAATGAGGTTTTATTATTAATAAAGTTATACACAGGACACCGGGCATTCGACTGCGATTCGCCGGAATCACTTTAAATGTATAACATTATTGTTTTTGCGTGAAAAAAGAAGAGATAGAGAACAAAAAACACGAACTGCGAGGTGAATGAGACGTGACCTTGACTTCAAGTATGAGTCCCTCTCTCCAACACCCTCTTTCCCTTGGTAGGTGACTCGCGGGGGTGTTCTATTGTATTCACGATTTTTCTGTTTCGGGCGCTAATTATTATCCGATCTTGAATCTAAAAAATTGTTTTGGAAACAGTGACTTATCCTACAACTGGGATGCACATGATTTTTCCAAATTTATAAAAAATCGAGATTTTGTGTGTCTGATTTTTGGGTTACGAGGTGAAATCTAAAAAAAGGTTAACGATGCGAATTGAAGATTAAGAACCCGAGTAAAATCTATTTTTCAAAATGAAAATCGGACCATTTTTGGAGCCGTGAGGAGTGCCGCCGCATCCGCGAATGCTTCGCGCGCGCGCGCTTGACATCCCCTTTCGCCTTAACGGTTTTCGATTGTAATTGGATTGGAACAAAGATGTCTTGAAAGAAGTGTGGGCAACAGCCCACCTCCTAGTCACCTCCTAGCTCCGTCCTCGGGGGGGGGGGGGATTCTTGCCTAGGCGGTGCCCCGAAAGTGCTAGAAACGGCCCTGCCCCGGGCGCCCTGCAGCCCTCCTCTAGATCGCTAATGGCGATAGGTGCATAATGGCACAGTAACTAGTTCATTGCGTACCAAAAACTCGCGGATAATACCCGTTTTCGATTACAATGTTTTATAACACAACCATAATTTATTTGAATTTGAAGGAAAAGAGGCACGTTAATGAAGGACAAAAGGACAAAATCGATCGTGTTTTCAGTTAGTGAGAAATTAAATCATTAAAATTCGTTAAATTTTTTCAACATGCGATTTTTTTTTGTACACCGATGTCTTTTACTTCAAGGTATGCAATAATTAGTGTCTCTCCAGTGGACGCTGATGTTCCCAGGACATTGAAAACTTCGGAATCCTACCAAAAAGAACTCTTTTTTTTTTTTTTCAACTGCGAGTCCCAAGTCATGAATATTTACCATCTTGTTTACCTTGCAATTTAAAGGTTTTTATTAAGTTAGCCATTTCAAAGAAGTTGGTCGCAAAGGGGATGTCCGTGAGAGAAGATGGAGAGGGTATAAGGATGTTCAGCTATATAGAAGTTATCGTACAGATGGAGTTATATTAGTTTATTTATTTATTTACTTTTCTACCAGATAAAACTTCCTCTATCAGTATCAGGTGTGATGAGTGATGGAGGGGGAAGGGTGGGTGAGAAGTTCAGGATAAAACTCATTGCCCTCCTTCAAACAGAAAATCCTATTAAATACGACCGAGAGGATTCAACGCAGAAAGGCAACCAGATAATAAAGTTAAATATATCAAATTAATCTGACTCTCCGTCTTCATTATAAAACGCAAATACTTGAAAGAGCGACTGAAGCGAGAATGAGAGAGACAGAAAGAACTAACCGAGTGGCCGAACCTGGAGAGTCGTTCGTTTAAAAATGGAGTGCAGAACAAGACTTCGTATATAGCCCATGTCCAGGGTCCTTTCTTGCGTATAAAACGTCTTGGTTCTTTCAATTATGATAATACGAAGCGTTAAATTTATTAGTGAATTATCGCAATTTACTCATTTCACAACTTATCTGTAAGAGGATCATCCTGAAAGAGTAAAATTTACGATCAGTTAAAACGCGTCCATTAGTCCTTAAATGTCAACTAATTACGCCTAGGTATTCCGGAACGGATATGAAAGAAAGAGAGGGTGGATGCTTCTATAGAATAATGATACATCAATTCAATGAGCTCCATTGGTAATTTAGCTGGTTACTGGTCTACTGGTTTCGCGTCATGAGGCGATGTAAATGTAAACAGCTCAGTGAGAGAAGGCTGTAGCTCTCACTAATTGGTCACAGCCCAAAACCTCGATAAGTGAGTGACAGTTGATGAAATCACCATATATGGTCACCATGGCCACCCTCGCTTAGCTCAACTTGGGGACGACACAATCTGTTGTACACATGACGACTCGCTGCAACGGGCGTTAAATATTGAAATCGTTAATTGAGCAAAAAAGTCATGCTTAAAGGCTGTATATAGCCCAAGTCAAGGAAGAATAATTCATGAGTATTGGACGGCTGAAGCTGCAACGCACTCAGAGACTGACTACCTGTAGAGGCGAATCGAATTAACGGGGGCGAAATCGTGTTAGAAATCGGTTACGTCCTCAAACCAACTCCTCCTCTCCCCTCTTCAGAGTGCTTTGGAATTCTCAACACGATGTAAAGAATAACGACCGTCGCTGATAAATTAATACCACGAATAATTTATAGGGGTTTGTTATTTTCAATGTTTTTTTTTATATACAAAAAAGAAGTCTGCAGGAGACTACGTCATAAATATCCTTCAGATATTCCAAAGATGACACGCGAAGCAGTTTTTCGTTCAGATCCGCTAAATGTCTTGCACCATGAAGGTCAATTAATTTAGCGCTCGTATTATTTCAATGAACATTCCGAGAGACTTTGGTTCGTTCATTTGCATCATTAATTCACGTTATTTCCTCCTTTTTTTGCGTGTGTGTGAACTGGTCATCACTTGACGCAGTCCAGATTGCTTATCTTTTGCATAGGTGTCTCAAGCCAAGGCGAGGCCTCTCCAAATTACCTTACGGAGTGGAATGCTCCATGTCCAGTTACCGCCCCCCCCCCCGGACACTTTTTATACATGGTTCAGGTTGGGGGGTTGCCATCTTGTTTTCTCGTTTTTGACTCTCTAATTAAATCCTTCAAAAAGTTAACTAGCTGTTATTTTAATTGTAATTTATCTGAGAAATGACCAGAGTGGTTGGAAACGGGTTGGCGAGGCATAAGAAAAAGACCATAACAAACGACGGTAAAAGGAGGAGCGTCGGACCTTTCCAGAGGGATTACTTTTGTTTATTTACATAATCCTCACATCGGAGAGGATGCTTTCTCACGCTAATAATCAAGTTTGACACCCGTCGCCTTCGTTTTTTTTTTTCGATCATGAGGACGCGTGTGAATTACCTTGAAAACTAGAACGTTGCGCAATGTCTCGTCATCAGTGTACCATTTTATTACGTGGTTTTATCCTTTGGTACAACACCATCATGAGCATTATTATCGAGAGTTTAACATCAGGAAGCCTTATAGGCGAGCTATGAGTAGGGGAAGGGCTTACATTATTTGAACACAAAAGAAGCTCAGTGGGAGGTCTAACGCTCCTAAATGGGATTATTAAGTTTCGCAGTATTTCTTCTAATCTGGAATGAATATCTCTTTGAATGCACAGACTTTCAAATTTTGTTTGGCCTAAGCCTCCCCTTTTCTCGAGTTATCAATTCATACACGCCTTTTTTTTTATTTTAAACTTCCTTTCCGCGGCCTCCTGGACTCTGGGTAGGAAATCAGGTCCTATTTTATCGAGGATCAAACCTGACGAGGAATATTACTACTCGTGTGGTCGAAGATCCCGATTTTTGGGGCCAAAACCACCAGTTTTGGCGGTAATATAAAGTTTGACAAACAGAACATAGCCAACCCCCGCACCCAGGGCCATTGTTTCTTGAAACTCTAGGCCAGTGATTCTCAACCTGGGGAGCTCAACTGTGGTTGGAGATTTGCAGTGGTTGAGACCTTTAATTGCCGTGGTTGAGACCTTTGCCGTGGTTGGACCTTTGCTGTAGTTGGATTTTTGCAGTGGTTGGACCTTTGCCGTGGTTGAGATAATTGCTGTGGTTGGACCTTTGCTGTGGTCCTTGGTTGGACCAAAATGCTGTGGTTGAGACCTTTGCTGTGGTTGGACCAAATTTGCTGTGGTTGGACCTTTGCTGTGGTTGGGCCTTCACTGTGGTTGGACTTTTGCTGTGGTTGTGGCGGGGCCTTCATTGTGCTTGAGACGTTGCTGTCGCTGGAGGTTCTACTGTAATTACAGCGTCGCTGAGGTTGAACCATAGCTTTTGGTATACCTTATGGGGTCATTGTACTGTGTTGGGGCCTTCTTGGTGGTTTTGGAGTTTGGCAGCAATTGGAGCTTTATACTGAGGTTTTATGTAGGCCTTTCGAGAAACAAGCGAGGGTGGCACTGGGTATGTTATACTCACCCAGGTGAAAGGGCCTCATTGAGTTTCGTCCCTGGGCTCGAATATTCTCTCCACGGCAGGGGCTGCCCTAGCCCTTAAAAGTGGTCATAAATGAGCCTTGCCATTTCGGTCAATTTTATCGACTCCAAGGCGGTCAACCATGGTCCGCGGGCGTAGAGGCTCTTCGTTGCACTTACGAGTTTTCGATTACGCGACCACCACATTTATACGTTCTGCAAAGTGTGCAAGTGGCTAAAAACGGGTGCGTCCCTTCGTGGTTTGACCAAAATCGAAGCTTTTCCTTGTTACGGGTCTTTAACATGCCTGTTTTGAATAATTAAGCTTAGATGACCCTATCGCGTCTTCAAAACCGTCAGTTTTTACAGTAGAAGTAACAGCAGAGGAGGCGGTTGTATAATGTACGTGAGGGATACGATAAAGTCCATACCGCTCCCGTCCGTTGAGAAAATGTGTGTTGAGAGGGAATTCGAGGTTGCTTCTGTTTTTTTGGCAGATTTGCGTATTATAGTTGTCTGCTTGTACCGCCCTCCTAATCCTTGCAGCGAGGCTGTAGCAACATTTTTCAAGCGTTTGGACGTGTTACTAACGGAGGTCACGAAGTCCAACTGCCATGTAGTTCTAGTGGCCGACTTCAACATAAACCTGCTTGACCCCTCTACAATTTTGTCGGACATGCTTGACCTTCTCGATTCCTTTGGACTGAATCTGACTCTACGGCAGGTGACGAGACCGGCTTCGGGTACTTGTATTGACAATGTCGCTTCATCTCTTCCTAGTAGTTCCTGTTTCTCCCAAATCTGTCCTTTTCTTCATTCGGACCATCTTGGGATTCGTTCAATCTTGCGCTGGGAGACGCAGCACCACCTATCTCGCTCTGTTTTCGGTCCCTTAGTGACTTGAACGTTTCGGAGTTTCGAGAGAGATTAAAGTCAATCAATTGGTTGGTCATGTATGCACTCAATGACCCAGATGAGCAAGCAGTCTTCATTGTCCGCTTGTTGGCTTGTAGCTTGGAGGAATGTTTTCCGGTTATTCGGAAAAAAAGAATCACTCCGGTGAAAAAGAAGAATCCCTGGTACACTCTCGAACTTCTAGCATTGAAGACTGAATGTTTTCGTCTCTTCGAGCTTTCGTCATGGGACCGCACAGCAAAAGATGCTTATAAGAAAACAAAACGTCTCTACAGGAGTCTAGTGAGAGAAGCCAAAGTGGGCTATTTCAGTGATCGGGTCCTCACGGAGGGGGGTCAGGCTCGAACACTTTGGAGGTTGATAAGAGAGGAGGCCGGCCAGAGCCGACATGAAAATGCCGATTACCACGGTATAACCGCAGAGGAATTCATTGCGTCTTTCCTTGACACAGTGGAGAAACTGTGCAGCGGGGGTAGCAAGGATATCCCGAGGGCAGACTGGAGGGACTTTTTTCGCTTGGGTAAAACAGATCCTCAGCCATTCAAGTTCAGTAGAGTCACTGTGGAGGAGGTGTACAAAGCGCTTCGCTCTTTGAAGCCGTCTCGTTGCGAGGACATATTTGGCATGAACAGCATTGTTTTGAGAGCGGTAGCTGATCTGATATGTGAGCCTTTGTCTCACGTTTTCAACGAATGTATCTCTGCTGGCATTTTTCCACTGTGTTTCAAATACTCAAAAATCCGTCCAATTCATAAGAAAGGGGATCCCAGCCCCCGCGAACTATCGGCCGATAGCAATATTGCCATACTTGGGGAGGGTGTTTGAGTCATCCCTGCGAAGGGATATTGCCATGTTCCTTGAGGCCAACAAAATTTATTCCGACTGCCAGCATGGCTTCCGGGCTGGTAGGGGAACAGTCACGGCTGGTATTCAGCTCGTTAATGACTGCCTCCAGGGGCTCGAAGCATGTGGGCGCTCCCTAGTCATGTCGTTTGACATGACAAGAGCGTTCGACGTCATACCTCATGACATTCTTTGCCGGAAGCTGGAGGGCTACGGTTTCATGGATGGCTCTCTTCGCCTAATAAAATCATATTTGTCGGATCGCTACCAGACAGTCTCCACTGGATCCGAGGTATCGTCTGTTCGTCCGGTCCTACACGGTGTTCCGCAGGGCTCCCACTTGGGGCCGGACTTGTGTGCTGTTTTCAACAATGACTTACCGGCTAGCCTGCCTCGATTTGCGGAACTTCAGAATTGTTACATATATGCAGACGACGTCTCGGTGCAATTTGCGCTCCCTGATAGTGACTCGGCCCCCCATTTGGCCTCCAAATGTTCGGAGTTTTTGGAGGCATGGTGTGGCGCAAATAAGCTCATCCTCAATTCTGGCAAGACCCAGTGCCTGGAGGTGACATCAGCGTCATCGGTGGCGCCTTCTCCGCAGGAGCCGCTCAACTTCCTGGGATTCAGGCTGGATAGCAGACTCAATTGGGAACACCACATTGACATGGTCTGCGGAAAGCTCTCTCGCAGTCTATTTTTGTTGCGGCGACTCAGGGGCTCTGTGTCGGAGGTTGCGCTGAGAAGTGTATATTTCGTACACTTTCACTGCCACCTTCTTTATGGGGTTCTGCTTTGGGGCGCTTCACATCAGGCTGGTCGCGCCTTTCAGCTTCAGAAGCGTGCTGTGAGGCTTCTTGCGGGTTTGAGGCCAAGGGACTCGTGTAGGGAGGCTTTCACTGCGCTTGGGATACTCACCCTCACTTCTGCTTTTGCCCTCCAAGTTTTGAAATACGTGAAGTCTAACTCACAACTGTTCAAGTCACACTCGGATGTCCATGTCTATTCGACGCGGAACGCCAACAAGCTTATAAAAGATAGAACCCGTTTGAGACTCACTAATAAGAGCTTTCACCAACTTGGCATTGATCTCTATAACATGCTGCCTGGATCAGTAACGCAGCAGCCTCCGAAAGCATTCAACAGGAAGCTTAAAGGACTGTTTCTTGCAAAGGCCTGCTACTCCGTGGATGAGGTGAAGGACGCTCTCTGCTCGTGGAAGCCTTTGTCTCTGTGATTTAAATTTGACGTTGTAATGCCCGTTTGGGTCTCTACAATAAATCGGTTTATTATTATTATTATTATCTACGGACATTTAAGAGATTACGCCCCTCCTCACCACACCACCCTAGTCACAACTGTGAATTCGAGGGAGTGGGGAGGCTGAAAATAAAGAAATTAATATTTAAATTAAATACTTAGGTACTCATCTCTACTTGTTTCGAGTTCCCAGAAAAAAAAAAATGCTCCCGAGGAGGGCTTCGAACCCACGACCTCATTGTTTCGCGCCCGGTGCTCTCCTATCTGAGCTATCCAGAGAGTCCACGCGTAAGTATTTAATTTGAAAATTAATTTGTATATTTTCAGCCTCCCCACTTCCTCGAATTCACAGTTGTGACTAGGGTGGTGCGGTGAGGAGGGGAGTAATCCCTTAAATGTCCGTAGATAGGGTCATCTAAGCTCAAATTATTCAATTAATTGTCAGACATATTAGGAAAAAATGATGTCTGTTTAAAAAAACAAAAAAAAAACAACAACAACAACAACAACAAGACAATGTGATTGGGGCGTGGGGGTCCACAAATTTTCATGTGCCAAAGGGGGCGTGACCGTGAAAAGGTTGAGAACCGCTGCTCTAGGCGTTTCTCCTGATCAGTAAATCACGCCGAATCTAGACGTTGTTAGATAGATACGAGAGATTCTGTCCCTGGGTGGGGTTTGGCTATGTTCATTCCTCCCCTTGCGACTTTGCTCTTACCCAACCCGAACAGCCAACCTCAGAGGGTTGTCTCACCCAAAATCGAATTTCGGGGTTTTATTCATACCAAAAACAAATTTTACGTGATTTGCTCTGCTTAGATCCTCGAAGACGGATCCATTAGATCTCATAAAAACCAATTAACGGGGTTTGCTCATTAGAAATTGCAATTTTGCTTCTTTGGCTCTTTTAAAATACAAGTTCGCGTTTTTGGATCTTTCAGAGGGCAAATTTCGCGACCTAGGCTCTTTCGAAACCAAGTTTCACGATTCTGGCACTTTCAAACCAAATTTCACGGGTTTAGGTTCTAGATCGATTGGGTTCTTTCACTTAGGCTTTTTCATAAGCCACAATAATCTTTTATAGGTTTGAGTAGGATTAGCTAATTCGACATATTGAAAAATCAAATTATTGGATTTCTCGATTATTTCTCGAAAATTCTCGATAATTTCAATCCAAGTGTCGTGGATTTGGGTCCTTCAAACCCCAACTTCGGTCGTTCAGAAATAAATTTCGTGGGTTTGACTCTTTCAAACGCGAGTTTTGCTGGTTTTCACGCTTTCGGGATCCTATCGCGATATTTGCTCTTCCGTACTTCAGCGGATTTCCTATATTTCGTGTGGTTGACTCTTGCCGATATTCATCAGTTCAATGAATATGGCTTCTCCAAAATTATTACGTGGGATTTGAGGAATCGGGGATTTGAGCTCTACAAAATCAAAATTAACAGACATGTGTCTTCTTCTCGGGCCTGACTGAAACTCCTTGGAGTTTATTGTCTAGCCGGGAGTGGCCGAAAATCATCGGGAGGGGCCGATCGGGAAGTGGCCCGACACGTGCAATGTCTGTTAGCCCGAACTTCAGTTCCCCGTCAGCCGCACCCACCGGCCTAAGTGGGCACGTCCCGGTTGAGACCGAATGGCGATGGGGAGCCACGCAGCCAGGCAGGGGTGCATCCGCTTGGCTGCGGGGATTTACCAGCACGATCAACCCGGTCGGACATTGAGGACATTCTGAGCCGGGAAGTTGACAGTGAACTGGAGCAATCAGGTGTGTAGGGGGGGATTGGGATGGATGTCGGGGAGGATCAGAAGGATATCAGTGGGGTCAGAGGGATCAGAGATTGCTCGTGGTTTACCCGCAACATCAATCCAACTCGGCATTGATAGGCCGAATCAGGAAGTTGATGCAAGAGGTATATTAGAGTAGGCCATGGTTGCCCCAAGACCTCTTCGATGGTACCATCATCTAGGAAATCCGTTCAACCGCTGAACAGCTACTCGAGAGGTAATTAAATAATGTGGTAATCGAGGTTGATTCCAGATGACGCGGAGATCCGTGTAACTTGGACTTGGGCTGCGGTCTCCTCTCGGTGGCGACATGGGCATTCCGGCGAGTATCTTCTCCGATAGAAGTGGAGTGCTACCGTGTCCAGTGAGGAGCTGGATCGCAGGGTAGGATAGTAGGCGTAGGAGAGGCATACGCATGCGCTGCTGAATCGAGGGAATAGTGTTATACAGATGACGCCCGTTGTTGTTTTGGTCCCATCGTTGTTGCCACTGTGCAATCAAGGCACGCCTTACAGCCCGACGGTACGAGGTAAAATCCTCCTCATCAGGAACTGCCATAATCCAGTCTGGCCGTGGAAGATCCGAATTTAGGCGTTTAAGTTGGATTGCAAGGCTCTCATCCAGAACAAGGTCTATTGGGAGACGACAGCCAGAACACGGTATGTTGAGTGCGCTGTGGTTTCGAATGCTTTAAGAAGCTTCAGTAGTATCAGACACTGAATCGTGAGAATCTTGTTTCCAGCACGCTGACTAGCACGGGGCCACCATGAAATACACCCAGAAAGGATGCATGGAACCAGTACCTGCTGGTAATGTGCGATCATTATCGGTGGCTCTAATGATGATGGCCAAGTCATCAACATACGCGATTGTTTGGAAATTGAGATTCGTGAGGCGTCGCAGTAGTTCACTGAAAGTTGAATCCCAAAGGGCGCAGGCAAGGACCGCTCCTTGGAGACATCCTGCGGTGATAGGGTAGGTTACGCCATTACAGTATGCAGTTCCGCCAGTGAAGTAGCTGCAAAGGATGCGATACAAGTTGGATGTGATTCTCGTTTCGAGCAGGGCAGTTAGGATAGCCGGCTGCCATAGCTCGTTAAATGCTCCTGAGATGTCCAAGAAGAGAACCACAGTAGTATCTCGCGAAGGCGTCGCTAGTTCCTCCCTGAGCCGGTTTAGGGCATGTGCTGTCGAGCACCCGGGTATGCCACCATACTAGGTTGGGTGCGCCCTAGCTTCGAGAAATGGCTGCAATGCAGTTAGGATAAGCTTCTCGAAAACTTTAGCCTCAGTTGACATTATGCTTATAGGAGGGAACGAGCCTGGCAGTGACCTGTCCCGATGGGGACCCTTTAGAAGGAGTCGTAATCGGCAGCTCTTCCACGCGACAGGGAAATTCCCTAGGTGCAAACACCGGTTAAATGTGTTCGTTAGCATATCAACATAATGTCTGCTGAGGGTAGCGTTACAGACGTGCTCCCCGTGAATGCCGGAGGGGCCTAGGGCCTTGGACGTGGCTGATCCATGCATTGCAGTAGCTACTTGTTCATTCGTCCATTGTGGGTGTAAGGGTGTGTCAAGGGGAGCAAGCACTTGACTGGCGTACTTCAGCGTCACACGGTAAGTCTAAGGACGTTTCGTCAGTTGGGCGCTGCAAGAGGTAGCGAGAGTTGAAAGCAGCTGAGACTGTGTCAACGTTGGCATCATCTTCAATGCATGTAGCGATAACTTCTGTGTTCGCCTCCCACTTCCAGATTGGGTATTGGGAGCCCCCATGGGTCATTGGAAAGGACATCAGTGATAAGGCGCCGCCAGCCCTGTTATTTGGCCCGTCGTAGCTCTCTCCTGTACTGGTTCAGTTTGGCAATGTAGGGTACCGTTTCCCAAGTAATGAAATCGTTTATCCAACCGAAAAACTCCCTCCCCCACATAAACTGCCACTGCTGAGGGGTTTCAGAATTAAGAAAATCTGACTCATGCAATGAATGTCGGACTGTCCAGCACTAACATTTATGCGTTGCGCAAACGCGCGCTTGTTAAACAAACCAATGTCATTAAATGTCCGTTCCATCAGAACGTAAAAAAATTTTTTTTTCTCTCTCTTTATTCCTTTAATGAAAAAGTCTCTCAAGAAAATCCCTAAGCGTCGAAACCCCAACTTCGCTATAGAGAGGAACGTTTGTTTCACTTGGAATAATTCAAAAGACACGTACTTAATCATGTTTTAGCTTTTGTTTTCCCAACAAGGCAAAGGCCTCGAAAGGAGAAGAAAGGCAGTAAAAATGGACGGTACAAAAGCCTCTTCCTTTTCGTCCCTTTTCATTAGCCGTCCAACTGTGGGTATCAAAGATTTGACAAATGTGAAGCGCATCAAATGATGAAATAAATGGTTTCTCTTAAGGGGTCAAAAGTAATTTTCTTAACCGTGCCCCCTCCACCTCAGCAGTACCAACCATTCCTATTTCAATAGACTATAGTAGTAATAGTTAGGTCGCCCTCTCACTTTTTTTTTCACTTTTTACTCGCTTTTCAATCCTATCATTAGCGGAGGTTTGCCCTTCGAGTTTAACTACTAAGCGCTCTTTTCTTTGGGAGTGTGTTTTTACTCGGGGAGGGGGTTTATTTTGTCCCGTGATCCTCACACACACAATCATTCTCGACCTTTCTTACTATAGTATTGTGCTTCGCTCGGGACTGTTTGAAGTATTAAAGGGGTTAATATTTAATTTTCCTACCTGAGGGGGAAGCTCGACAATAGGAGACAAAGCGAGGGTTTGACAAAGAGTTGTGCCTTGAAAAACTTCGGAATAGACGGAAAAGGGCATCTGTACTTCTCTCTCTCTCTCTCTTTCTTGGGCTATTCTTATTTTAAAATTTCCCAGACGCATAACTAATCACCCCAAAGAAGGTGTATACGGGAATACGGGGTAGGAGCAGACTGTATTCACTATACGCTTCATGAGACTCGAACTTCTGACTTCATGATCATATTTGAGCCATAAATTAAGAGGGAGAAAATCTTTTTTAACTTTGTTAGTTACCCCTCGTGGACAAGGCTCATCAATTTCCGGCGCGGCTTCTAATAGGCGGGCTTTCAAGAACGTTTTAAGAACACTGAACGTGGGGCCCCAGCGTTCGAGAATATTCAATCAACCGAAGAGAATGAAGGCAAGTTTCTTTCACTGGGAGGAGTGTTTAGGCATGCACGGCACGTGGTATTATCCTTCTTTAAGTGAACGTTAACTCGAACAAAATAACAGAAATTGGATGAGATAATGTCTCCCAGGCCGACGATGGTGCGTTTCCACCAAGTATGAAAGGCGTGGGTGGGGGTTATCGAGACCCTTGCTTGCACAATACGTACAATAAATGCGTATAAGACACACAAAGTAAGGATAAGACGTGAAAAAAGAGGACAATTTTTCACTTTCACAGTTGGGTGATTGGGGGGGGGGAGCCGTTTTCAGATAATTTACCCGCTTAATCAGACGTAATTGGTATTAAAATCTAGCATTTTGCACTTGAATAACAACAGAAGTTTTAGAATTTCGCCCAAAGAACAGGCTTTCTGACTTGACTCTTACATTGCTGGTTTCGGGGATATAAGTAGCCTCAAAATTTCACGTGGTTCACAGATGCCGATGTTAAAAGATTAAACAGACGACAAGAAATAACAAGTTTTAGAGCTAAATATCCACAAAACTGACTATGTGCCATAAAATGGGTAAGCTAACAATTTGCGCCTTAACCAACCGCAATACCTAAACTGGCGATTGCTGCCTTCAAAATGGCCAAACTTATACCATTCGCACGTGGAAAATAGTTAAGTTGTTAATTAAAAAATGGCCAAACTGGCAATTCTCGCTCTAATAACGGCATAACTGTCCGTTTCTGACCCAAAATGATCAAAGATAACGATTTGTGCCCTGAAAATAACACTCTGACTATTCATTCCCTGAAAATGGTCATACTGAAGGTTAGCGCCGTAAAAATTGCCAAATTGGCTATTCAAGACCTAAAATTGACAAACAATTACTCCTTAAGTGTGGCCTATAAATAGTTAAACTGACGATTCGCGCTTTGAAAAGGCCTAAATAGATTTCCTGAATGTCAAATCCGACGATTCGCGCTTCAAAAATTGCCAAATTGAGCACTCGCACTTTGAAAATTGACGATATTCATGCCCTAAGAATGGTATAATCGTACGGGCAATTTACGCTTCACGCTGAAGAAATGGCCAAACTGATCATTTGCGCGTGTTTAATGGCGATTCGCGCCCTCAGAATGGCTAAAAGCACTACAAAATGGCCAACATGTCTATTCTTGCCTTAAAAAGACATGCTGACCTATTGAGATTGCGCACAGAACATGGACCGTCCCTACCTTGCCAACTGATTAATCCCTCCCCTCCCTGCGTTGGTTACAATTGCTTGACTGCCTAATCACACCCCAAAAATGGCTAAACGGACCATTCATGCTCGGGATATGACGAAACTTGCAATTCGTGCTTAATATAAAATGACCAAACTGAGCATTCGTGCCTTGAAAATGGCTAAACTACAGACTCGCGTGCCCTAAAAATAGCCGAATTGATCATTTGCACCTTGCAGATGGTGTAGCTGACAACTCATTCCATTAAAATGCCTAATTTGACGACTTGCTGTCGAAAAACTGTCTATTCGCGCCCTAAAATAGCTACATGGTGGATTAAGGATGCGATTAAGGGTTTCAAGTTTCATTGTCGAGCGCTGGGTTTTCACCGGCTTATTAGCTTTCCACCTGGAATTATCGTGCGAAATTAACCGTTTTACTGTTAAATAGCTAGTTTCATGCTCCCAATGTTGAATGAGGGGAGGGGGGCTATTACTAACAGATTCTTCAGCTTCGAAATTAACTGTGTCGTTATCAAATTATCGCATGCACAGGCTGTTTATAGCGTGAAATTAATTTCAAATTTTGAGGATTTCACGATTTCCTCACCTTTTTCCGAGCCAGAGTGGTACCAGGGACTCGAACCCATCTATCGCTGCCGGAAGGAGAAGGCTCAAGTACTCTTGACCGCGACAGCGACCGCTACTGACGATGGATTTTCAAGCAGGAAACTGTCATTTCTCACCCCTCAAGAGTCATGACGTGTTTTCCAGCGTGAAAAGCGTAGAGAGATACCCAGAGGGGGTGTTGTAACGACCGTCCTAAAGTCCTCCGTTTCGAGGAAGAGCCTCGACGCCGCTCCCGACTCGATAAAAATCTGTCGAAACCAACGACATTGACGTCGCTAAACGCTCATTTTGGCCTGATTCAAGGGGGTGTTGACACCTATTGGTGAAAATTAGAACAAATTGGATGGAGGGGCTATGCGCCCACCAAACATTCACGAAGATTGCACCCAAAGTGCGGTCCAGTCTCCGTTCGACCTCAGACCTTCAGCCACCAGGGCTACTCGGTCCTGGTCTCATCAGCCCGGCAATTGAGCCGAGTATACGGAGCCGATGGACCTCCCCAACGCAAAGGTCTGAGGTTGAAACGGAGACTGGACCGCACCTTGGGTGCAATCTTCGTGAATGTTTGGTGGGCGCATAGCCCCCTACATCCGATTTATTCTAATTTGAACACTGGCCGCGGCGCCTATAGCCGTAACATCGCCAGTCCCCGTTTCGCCCTCACGGTTCTCATCAGTTCACCATACTCCCCGTCTACAGAGAGCAGAGGGACGTATTGAGCTACTATTAGCCAGGGTAGAATAGCCGGCCTCTGTTAGAGGTGTGCTCGGGGGGGGGGGGGTGTAATTTGAGCATGTCACCATGTCAATATCTGTCTGGTGCATAGTTAGGTTTGCCAGATAGCCAAGGCTCTTCGCCCGGAGATATAAATGCCTGTACGGTTGGGGAGTGTACGTTAAATATGTGCAAATCGACACCTGAGCGCCCAAAGGGTTAATCAAATCTTCTTGCACTACCAATTTGATCACAAGGGCCAACCTTTTTCTCGATTTCATTTTTTTGTGGTGAGTGAATTTTGAGCGTCTTGTGGTCCGAGCGTTTCTGAGATCAGAGCTGTTTGGGGTTTGAAAATTGAGTAAAAAGCGCTAATTCGTGGCTAAATGTTGAAAAAAGCGACAATTCGGGCTAAAAAAATTGTGAAAAAACGCTGATTCGATGCTGAAATTTGGGAAAAGAGCTCATTCAAAGCAAAGGTTGATAAATCGCGAATTCGAGATTTCTGGGGACAACTTTACGGCTGAAATTGAGGAAAAGCGCTAAAATACAGAAAAAGCGTAAATTCGATGCTAAAATTCAGAAAAGCCGCTAATTCAAGGCTAAATGTAAAGACATCGCTCATAAACTGCTGGAGTTTGAGGGAAAGCGCTAATTCGTGACTATATATGAGCGCTAATATTTAATTGAATATAGAAGACCCTTTCTACGGACAATTATGGGATTACTCCCCTCCTCAGCGCATAGCCCTAGTCACGACTATGAATTCAAGACAGTGGGGAGGCTGAAAATAAAGAAGTTAATCTTTAAATTAAACACTTACCGTAATAATGCACTGCACAAATTGAAAGACAGCGCTAAATTGCTACTCAAATAAAAAAATACGCTAATTCACTGTATAAATGGAAAAAAAGCGCTAATTTGCTTTTTTAAAGCTAAAATTCAGGAAACACCATACCGCGATTTCTGGAGTCATTTTCATGGCTAAAATTGAGACAAAGCGTTAATCGCGGCTAAAATTGAGATAAAAGACTACACTTATTGTTGCTATTTGTGATTATGCATCACAAATTCGCTGCTAATATGGGGACAGAGTGATACATAGAATTCGCAGCTAAAATTGAGGAAATGCGCTATAATTCGAGGCTAAATGTGATGGTACATCGCTAATAATTCACTGCTCGCTCAAATTGTGGAACAGTGCTAGTTCGCTTTTAAAATTGAAAAAAAGCACTAATTCCCCGCTAGAATGGAAAAAAAAGATCTAAATCACCGCTAGACGTGAAGAAGTCGCCAATACTCTGCTGAGCTTGATGGCAAGCGCAAATTCGTAGCTTGAAATGAAAGGCATCGCCGATTCACTGTTGAAGTTGAGGAAAGCGCATATTCGAGGCTGAAATTGAGATAAAGCGCTGATTCGTCTCTAAATGGTGGTAAAGGGGCAACAAATTCGTAGCAGACATTGAGAAAAATCGCGTATTCACTTCTAAAATTGAGAAAATTCAAATTCGCAATGTTTGGAGGCAACTTGAAAATTGAGAAAAATCGCTAATTCATGGTGAAATGTGAAAAAATCGCTAATTCACTGCTGAAATTGAGAAAAAGCAATAATTCGTGCCTAAAAGCATCGATAATTCGCTACTACAATAGAGAAAAAGCGCTAACCGTGGCTAAGGCCGGTCGTCCACCGCATTCATACAAAAAGACATAAATTGAATTCAACTGCTGCTAAGCCTGCAGTGAACGATGTCAAATTCAATTTGAGGCTTTGAGATGTACGCTCGTTGTCGTGTGTTGTAGCGCCGCAGAGAAAACGCTTCCAGTGGAACGACTGACCTAAATTTAAAGCGCGTGGGCCCGCCGCAAATTGAGACCCACGCGTGGGTCACCCAAGCTCAAAAAACAGTTGAAAATGGATGGTCTTTTAACTGTTTTTTGAACTTGGGTGACCCACGCGTGGGCTCAATTTGCGCTGGGCCTTATTCACGTCTAAAGGCCTGTTTCACACGATCAACAGAAATCAACACCACACCACAGAACGACAGACGTAGAAAGTTGACGAGTGTTGAGTTGATCGTCTGAAAGACGTATAGGTATCTTATTTGTGTACGCTAGCTGTGGTGTGGTGTGGTGTTGATTTCTGTTGATCATGTGAAACAGGCCTGAATGTTAAAACAATTGCAAATTCACTGTTTTAATTAAGAAATACGCTAATTTGCACATTGAAAACATACATACATCATACATGAAAGAAAAATCCCATTCGTAGGTAAAATTGAGAGAACATTAATTCGCGATTCTGTTGCCAGCTTAATGGCTAAAATTGAGAAAAATCAAAACGCAAAAATTATAATGCCTTGATTTTTTGGAGATTGAGAAAACTCATTGAGATCACACCGTCCGAGGGTTTGATATGTGCAGTTTCACAAGTGATTATACACTACATAAGCCTTGGATCAATCAATTGGGCGATTTCATGGCCAAATAAGCAGTTTAAGTGGATATTTATCCGTTTTCGTCCCATTTCGTGGGTTATTGGGTTGTAAAATTAGCATTTTTTTCGCCGAAATATCTCGTTTAAGTTTATTGGGGAAAGTAAAATGCAAATATTCGGGCTAGTTTTCAAATTAAAATTCAGCGAGTATCAATTTGCTGAGAGGGATTTGTCAACAAAAACCTGACCGTTTGGTTATATTTATTTTATTTTATTTTTTATTTTTTTTTTTGGCCTCAACAGAGTCTGGGGGAAATTTCATATTTTATTTGCATGCGGAAGGGCTGTATTTGGTCAGAACTTTCCTTGGGGTTGGAAGGTTTTTTGTGGTCGGGGTTTTTTTTTTTGCAGTTTGAACCTTTTCAAGAGGTAGCCAAAATAAATTTGTTTAACGCCCACGTAAAATAATTCTTAAATTTTTTTGGAAGGGATTTTTTGTTACTTCCTGAACTGAAGCGAAATATTTTTTGGTCCGGAGATAATATTTTCGGCCCGGCCGGAGACCGGAGATCGGGTCCCAGGCCCGGAGACTACGGGCGAAAACCGGAGATCTGGCAACCCTAGTACACGCTAAAATGCCCAAGCTTCGGTGCTTTCCACACTTGAGGAGCCTCGACTTGGTTTGTCGGATTATCGTGGCTCGGTTTGGCTCTTTCAAGTACTTAATACGAGCCACTCGATTAGTGTAATGCCATCAAGACAGTGCACCCGTGTAATATACTTTAAGACTTAGCAATAGCACCACAGTTCCCCACTCTATCTTTTGTTTAAACGCCCATCAGTTTATTTGCCCATATCTCTTCGCGTTCTCGCTGCTATTTCAACAGAATTAATAATCCCTTTTTTTGCTAATTAATTTTACAGTCGGCATTACTTTTCCCTCGATTTAATAACCCTCTACTTTGCTTCTCACCATCTTTTTTTTTCGTCTTCTTAATTTATTTTTTATCGGTCTGAGAACAAGCCGGTGCGTGCAGCCTTTCAATTCAATTCAACGTCCATTTGCTACGGTTATTAAAAAATAAAAATAAAAAGTCATTTGCTCGCTGCATTCTGCTTTTTAATAAAGAATATATGACGATAGCGACGAATTCTTTACACTTTCCCGTTAAACATGGCAAAAAAAAAACACACACTCACAAAAATGTCTGCTGACATATGTGGTACAGAGCTTCCTCAATTGTTCTGTTTAAAAAAAAAAAAAAATACAGTGAAATTGAGCCTTCAGATAGCTGCAGTCTGTATAAATCGTGAGGGCATTCACAACGCTCGTATATTTATTTTATTTAAATCTCGGTCAAATCCTCCCAACTGTCACATTCCTCGTTATTTTTCACTCTCCGCTCCTTTTGTTTTATGCAGTCGACAACCCATGAGAACTTGGCCAGTGTTTTTGTGGCCTTTTTTAATTTTTTTTTTTAATTTAAAACAGTGCGCTTGAAGCGCTCTGAAAAGATCACCTGCTTGAAACCTGTCTCCGATTTATTCAAGAGGCATGCCTTGTTGTGGATGTGTGCCGCCTCAATAAGTATTCAAAGCCTCAAAGGTTGTGGGTAAAAGTGAGAGAGGGGGTGAGAGACACAGAAACGTCGCACCTTCCTTGTCGAATCTCTTCGACTCCTCTTTATTCCTTCACTAGGCAATCACTGATATACTAATGAGATTTGAAGTAATTAATGGCCTAGGGAATACCAATTAAATAGACCTGCGCGTACAGTAAAGATTATAAACGAACTATTCATAACAAAAACCCTTACAACGAGTTTTTGGCTTTGTCTCACTGCTCTAAAATATTTCAAGAATTGTGTTAGCCATCGCTAATTGCTGAAATATTTTAGGTATTTGGGTCGCGCTGACCATGGTAACCCACATTTATTGAGGGACCGCGTCCCTCACTAAAAAAAGTCAGGAAAACCATCGGTTTTGGTGATAAAGAAGCGAGTGAGCCGTATAACTCCCGCGATGATGCCTTTTCATGGGATGCAACTTATTACATGCGTTTAAAACCATCCCACCCACTCCAAACACAGCCACTCACAATAGAACGCATCACGTCTACACGTCTATTGAAGAGTCTTCATTTTTTTCAATAAGATTTTTTACGACAACCCCCTTCCCCCTCCCTCGCCGCCAACAGTCGCCTATTTTCAAAGGCTGATGGCCACCATTCAATAGATTTTTTTATATAGGTACGTAGCGTATTAATTTGAACTTGAAACCCTCAGACACCCCCCCCTTGCCACACCCACCCATATGATCAACGACCCAGACAACGAAGATGATGGAGGAGGAATAAGATAAGATTAAAGAGATATTGTTTTTTAATTATACTCGACCAACAGATAGATATGGTTGCCCCCTGATCGTATCAAACGCACTGTGGGAACCTTTGGGGTGTACTCTGGGGCGCGTCATCATCAAGAGAAATTATCTCACGAGTTGTAATTTACGTCCATGACGTTCGCTTTCATTGAATGAAGGCGTGAGGGGGGGGGAGGGGACGCGTTTCTCATGTTCAGCTCAAATGAGATTTATGCCGGCGAATATTGAAGTTCAGTATTTTATATTCCTCTTTATATTATTATTTCGCCGTGAGGTCAGTCTAATTTAATTCTCAGCTTGATCGTATCTCTCATATAGGCGGTCTCTTCCAAATCTCAATCCTGTTATTCTCATTTATAACCAAATTATAATTGTACGGTCCATATTGATCAAAACTGTCGATAAAATAAACTCGTAGGTCTGAAGAAGGGGAGGGGGAATGTTTGTCTAGAATTAGCCACCGAAGTTGGAAGGCATTCCAAACTGGGAGAGTTTAATGGAATCCTGAGCTTCTGCAATCCATGGCCTCTCATTTTAACTTAAAATTAGTTTTGAAAGAAATAGTTTAGTCCGGAATCCTTTAGGGCCTGAATAGGGCAACAAGACGCTCATGTGTCGCTCTGAATATTGTTGGGCTCCGGTCTCTGGAGATTGTCTTAGTATACGAGTTTGACTCCTTCTGGGAAACTGGTTTAAAGCGAGACAGGCCGAACGCATGGAATGACAAATCTGCAAAAATGCTGAAGGAGCTGATGCTGTAGTTTAGTATTTTGTAAACAAGGCACTACTCTGTTAGCATCGGAAGTCGGTTGTTAATGAGTCCAGTTCTTCTTCGAGAGAAAAACAATTGAAGGGAAAGAGGGAGGTTGCTCCAATGTCATGCATTATTGAAGTCACGAGGAACTCCGTGCCACCATTACGTATTGAACAGTTCCGCGTATAATTATTCAACTCAAGTTTTTTCACTTAGCATCCTCTATAGTACAATTTAATTTTGCGGCTTGCCCCCCCCCCTCACTGTCCTCCTCGCTTTATAATTATTCTTTTTTCTGTTTTAAGCGTTAGACAAGCGTGTGATGTCTCTCGGAGGCTACAAACCCGTTAAATAAGGCCAGAACCGGTCTTATTTTTTCAGTAGCATACCAAGATTTTTAGAGATGAGCTAGCCATCTCTCTCTCTCTCTCTCTCTCTCTCTCTCTCTCCGTATCCAAAATAGATCCGAGCCTTATTCGCGGATAAAATCCGAGTAAGAAAAGAAATAAAAGATTGAAGGCTTCGGAGATTCAAAATGCGGAACGCATGTCAGAGGTCTAGACCCATAATAATGGGCGATCATAATCTGTGACAAGTCGCGCGTAGGCGGGCGAATTACAGCGCACGAATACTCCACGCCGAAGAACCTATGCAAATTAAAATCCTGAACTTTTCTTACGTTCTAAATCTTTAGAGGGAGGGCAAAGAAGATATTAAAAAAAAAAAAATCCAACTATAGTGATTGGTGAGAAGAGTGGGCTTGATTTTAATAAAATAGTTGCCCGGAGCGGCGGCGGAACGGTTCTGTTTTAAAAACCAAGGGAGGAAAATCTCGGTGGGGTTACTCGGACGTTTTCATTTAACGGCGATTCTATTCGCTCAATCGGAGGGTGAACTGAGCGAAACGAAGTGTGAAAGCTCGTCAATGTGATAACGTTATTCCACCTCGCCGCATCAGGTGAGTTTTCTCTTTATTTGTTTACTTCCTGTGCCACTCTGCCCCCCCCCTCCCACCCGTTTTTTCCACAACCACCCCCTGACCGTCGATAAAAAGCAACAACCTGTGTCTAAAGCTAACGAGAACACCTGAAGTCTATAATTATGCAAAATGCAGGACATGTGGTCGTGTTACTGTAATTACTTTAAGAGCGTGTTCATAAAAAAAAGCCCCTTAGCTGAAAAAAAATAGCACTTTTCATACTCATGAATTCCACACATTAACAAATAGAAAAATAGTTGGAGCCATTTGTTTTCATTTCTGTCCGTTTCGCATGCTTTTCGCTTTATAACGAGACTCTTGTTTGTTTTTATATTCACGCCTCCGGCTTATTCCCTCCTATATTTGTGTGATGAGTTTAATTTCGATCGAAGAGGAATGTTGAAACGTCACAAAGGGGGACGGGGTGGGGGGAGGGAGTGTGTTGTTTTTTGTAGCACTTTTCGTTAATGTAATGTAGCATATGTTAAAAAATCTTGACAGCCGTGTGAGCACGCCTACCTTCCTATATAATATCTCTTTGGGTTCCTTTGACTTGTCCGTGAGATGATTCGTATATTTTTGTTTTCTTCTCTTCCAAATCACCCCTCTATGCGCCAACACTTTGGGCTGAAGGGCTTGAATAAGGAAACTTTTTTGGTGTACGGGTTGAAGGGCTCCAGGGAGCTTGTTGATTTGAATAATAATAGAACCCTAAAGAGAGAGAGAAAGAAAAAACAGTAATGTGTGACACAAAGGAAATCATTTCATGAGGGTAAGGGTAGGTAATTGACCTGTGGGGGATCCCACATAAAAAAAACTGAATTCGATATTAAGGATACAACAGTAATGATTTTTTTTAGAGGCATTGTTTTCAGTAAAGGGACTGAGAAGTACCAGAATTCATTATATGGGACCGTGTAATTTGGAAATAAAAAAAACAAGTGAGACTGTCAAAGGTGTTTCCAGCGCATTCGGACGCATGGAGGGAAGGGCTGAGTTCCAACCGGGTGGCGTCATTTCACGTTCACGTGGCGTAAAACCCCACGATGGATTGAATGCAAAAATGGGACTCTCAGATGGTTTCCATGGTGAGGGGGAAGGGAGTCCTCTCGGACGCGGAAATGGTTCAATAAGATGGGAATGGAGCACGGGAACTATATAAGCCACGGTTCACCTTTGTATTCCGTTGGGTAGGGGGTGAGTGAAAATATCAATCTAACGCGTTCGACCATTTTTATACACAAAAAAAAAAAAAAAAATGAAAATTTTACCCCGAAACTGGTGGTTTTTTCACAAATCAGAAGTTTTTTAACCCAAAACTCAGGTTTCTAGTTTCAGAAATTTACCAGAAAACGTCAATTTTCACTACAAACTGCCTACCTCGAAACTAAAAATTTTCCAAAACGTCAGTTTTGGTGAAAAATATCCAGTTTTGGGGTAAAATAATCACTTTTGGGGAGAATAACCACCAGTTATAGGGTAAAATCGTCAGTTTTCGGGATGAAATCGTAAGATTTTGAAAGTCAAAACCATCAGTTTTCGGATAAAAGTCCCAGTTTTTGTTATAGCGAAATATTCGGGTTTGGAGTAAAATCGTCAGTTTTAGAGTAACATCTTACATTTTTCGATTGAAACAAAGTTCTTTTCATGGTGAAAAAAAAAAACAGTTTCGGGGTAAAATTTTCATTTTTGAGGTGAGACCTAAAACGTTTTGGGGCAAAATCGCCAGTTTTGTAGTGACTTCTTTCGGTGTAACAAGTCAGCTTTCGCGCGAAATTGTCTGTTTCTTTGTAATCTCGTCTTAATTGGGAAAAATCGTCAGTTTTGTGGTGAAATTGTCAGTTTTGTGTTAAAATCGACAGACTTTTCAAGGCAGAGTCATAATAGTTTCGGCGTAGAATCATACGTTTTGGGGAAAACGTCAGTTATTGAGTTATACTATGTCTGTTCGCGAAAAATAAGTGTAGTGTAGTGCAGAGGAGAACACGAACAGTCGTGTTACCTTCTCTGTAACCTAAAGCCCCCTCTCCCCCTCCCTTCTATACATCCATCTTTACACCAGCCTGCACCAAACTGCAAAAATTTCTCGCGAACGCGTTTGGGGTGCACTGGTACGCCCTGGTGCACCCCAGAGCAGGTTCGCGAACAGAGCTATTGTGAAATTGTCAGTTTTGGAGTGAAATGTCCAATTTTGGGGTTAAAACCGACAGTTTTAGGCAATGTGACCAGTTTATGTAGTGAGGCCATCGGAAGAACACTTTAGGTTTGGAGTAAAATCGTCAGTTTCAGAGTAAAATTTTCAATTTTCTGGTAAAAAAAAAAAAAAAATAGATAGTGTTTGAACCCTGGACCATCACATACACATGTGTTCCTACATAATAAAATAATATAATTGTTGTTTCGAACGAATTTATCGCGTTTCTGTTACGAGTCGAAACATTGGTGCCGAAACCCGGGATCAACTGCTTGGAAGGCAACTATGCTGACCATTACACCAAAAATAAAATCCGTGTAGTCTTTAACGCATCCCAACGTACATCCAACGGAAATTCTCTCAATGACATTTTGCTCACCGGACCCAGACTCCAACTCGACCTGGGAGATGTCATCACCAGGTTTCGTTTCGATCGGTGGGTCTTCACAGCCGACATTCGTCAAATGTTTCGCCAAATATTACATTTTCCTGCAGACCGAGAATTCTTGCGCATCGTGTGGCGGTTTTCCCCAACCGAACCGATTCAAGATTACAGGTTGACTACGGTTACCTATGGAACAGCATGCGCGCCATACCTGGCGGGAAAGGTAGTTCAAACTTTAGCCGTTGAAAACAAAAATTCACACCCTGTCGCTTCTGAAATTCTTGTCAAAGAACGTACGTGGATGACATCAACGGTGGAGGTCCGACTATCGACGAGGCTCTTGAAACAAGACGAGAAGTCAAAAATTTACTTTCCGTAGCTTGCCTTGAAGCCAGGAAGTGGGCAGCTAATCACCCCAGGCTACTCGACGACATTCCTAAAGACCATATTCTTCCTTCTCTCGACTCGGTTTCAATGGATATTCAAGAAGCAAAAACTCTAAAAATTCTTGGGCTGTGTTGGAATCCAAAGCTAGACGTGTTCCATTTCAACATAGTCCCCGTTCTCGAGATCTATACAAAACGAGAACTCGCAAGCCAAATTTCAAAGATTTTCGATCCCCTAGGCTGGTTGATACCAGTAACGGTCTTTGCAAGAGAAATTTTCCGGAGAATTTGTCAAAACTCGTACCACTGGGATGATCAGTTACCTCCCTCCATTGTTGATGACTGGAAAAATTTGGCTCTTCAACTCCCCTCATTAAAAAATATAAAACTACCTCGTCTTATAAAAAGTCATTCAGCTGACTTATGGTTAGTCGGTTTCGCCGACGCTTCGGAGCGTGCCTACGGTGCAGTTTTATCCGGTATTGTCAGCAGGTCTCAAGGTTCGAAAGACAGTTCAGTTCGCCTCTTAACAGCAAAAGCTCGTATCGCACCAGTGAAACCAGTCACTGTGCCACGTCTGGAACTTTGTGCCGCTCAACTTCTGGGAAGAACGATTAAGAAGTTTTTACCACTCATTCCTCGACTCGATCCAGAGCACGTGCTTGCTTTCAGTGACTCTATGATAGCTCTATCGTGGATTACTGCAAATCCGCCACCTGTGTGGAAAGTTTTCGTCGGTAATCGAGTTGCAGACATCCTGTCAAACGTCCCTGCAAGTCACTGGTACCACATAGCGTCGGAAGAGAATCCTGCCGATTCAGCATCTCGTGGCTTGAAACCTTCGGACCTCCTCACCAATGATTTGTGGTGGGAAGGCCCCCCGTGGTTGAAGGAAAACTCCCTGAATTGGCCTCTAGTCAGAATTACTCCGGAGCTCGTTCATCCAACTGTTCAAATCGAAACCAAGACTGTTTTGACCACCTCGTATTCAGTCCGCGAATTTACAGGGTTGAAAGAAGTACTGGAAGACAAATTTTCCAATCTCACTACCCTTCAATCAGTAGTTGGGTGGTGTCTCCGTTTTCTTTATAATTCTTCTGCCGCTAACGTGCGACGCAAAGGCCCCCTATCAGCTTCAGAACGTAGACACGCGATGGATGTATTAATTCACAGAGCGCAGGCGCAAGAACTTTCTCTGGAGCTCTCCGACGCTCAACTCTCGAAACCAAACCTACGTTTGACTAAAGTCCTGGGTCTTTTCTTCGACTGCAAAGGAATTTTACGAGTTGGAGGACGCCTTAACTATTCAAATCTTTCCGAGAAAGCGAAACATCCTGCTCTACTCCCACAAAAGCATCCTCTCACAAGACTTGTAATTGACCAAGCTCACACATCATGTTTACATGTAGGTCCTCAGGCTACGTACGCTTACATCAGAACGCAGTATTGGATCGTCAATGGACGAAATACCGTACGGCGTCAGTTGAGTAAGTGTGTTCGATGTTTTTCAGTGAAGCCTCGACCGTACGAGCCTCCTATGGCTGATTTGCCCAAAGAACGGGTTAGCGGTACTTATCCTTTTCACATTGTCGGTGTCGACTTTGCTGGGCCTTTCAAAGTCTCGAACACTGGGAAGCGTGGCTCCAAGATTATAGACGTATACCTAGTTGTGTTCTTGTGTTTTTCTACGAAAGCAGTCCACATTGAAGTCGTTTCGGACTTGTCAACAGACAAGTTTTTAATCGCCTACGAACGTTTTGTCTCAAGAAGAGGCTATCCGTCAGCTGTTTGGAGTGACAATGGTCGAAATTTTCTTGGAGCCGCGAATGAAATTAAGAAATTACGGCATCTTCTACTTAGTCCGGAACATCAAAATGCTTGCTCGATGAAAGCCGCCAAAAATTTGACCGAATGGCACTTCATACCTCCGTACGCACCTCATTTCGGAGGTCTTTGGGAAGCTGCCGTCAAATCGATGAAGCGTTTACTTAAGCTGGTACTAAAGAATCAAATTCCAACAATGGAAACCTTTCAAACTATTTCGATTCAAGTAGAAGCTGTTCTTAACTCTCGCCCTATGACTGTAATGTCGAATTCTCCAAAAGATTTGTCGGTCTTAACTCCAGCCCATTTTTTGGTTCAACGTCCGTTGACTAATTTGCCGACCGAGCCAAATTTTGACGATCGGTCTACTCTGACCTCGAAATGGCGATTCATCAAGAACACAATTCAACAATTTTGGAAAAGATGGCGACTAGAATATCTACAAGAAATGCAACAAAAAACCAGGTGGAATACACCTTCAAAATTAGCTAAAATTGGGGATGTGGTACTCGTCGTGGAAGAAAATGCTCCCCCTCTTCAATGGGACAGAGGTGTCATCGTTAAGGTCTATCCTGGAATTGACGGTATACCTCGTGTAGCCGACGTGAAAACTTCCTCCAGCATCATACAGCGGCCAGTTCGCCGACTTTGCCCTCTACCTGAAACTTAAGACGCCCGGGGAAGATGTTTGAACCCTGGACCATCACATACACATGTGTTCCTACATAATAAAATAATATAATTGTTGTTTCGAACGAATTTATCGCGTTTCTGTTACGAGTCGAAACAGATAGTATAGCGGTAAAATATACAGTGTCTGAGTGAAAATATTCATTTGTAAGGTAAAACCGCCAAACGTTTTGGGTTAAAATCGCCAATATTGGCCGCGTTGCAAAACTTCAGACTTGTTCAGCGCTTAATGAGCACTTAGTCTTTTGCCGTTGGAAAACTGTCAATCTAGCTCAACGCTGAGTAAGTATTTAAAATCAAACAAAACACGTCCCATCGCGATACAAATCACCGTTGCAAAACTCCAGTAAGCAATTAATGCTACACTTCAGCGTTTAAACACGAGCCCCGAGTTTTGCAACGCAACCATTGTAGTGACATCTCTGCTTTTGGGGTAAAGCTTTGGTTTCCTAGAAAAGCGGTGCCGTAATATCGATGGTGTTTTGCAGGGGCGTAGCCAGCCCGTGATCAAGGGGTGGGCAGCCAGCTAGGCACGGATCCACAGTGGCTCGTTCGTGATTTCTCAAACAACGGTAAACATTGCGAGAAAGAGCTAATTGACCGTTTTTATACATATATATGGCAAGTTTGAGGGTGAAATTGAGAAAGAGCGTGACTTAGCGCATACATTTTTGAAAAAATTGCTTTTTCACGGCTAAAATTACGGGAAATTGTTCGTTCGCCCGTGAAATTGAGGAAAATACCCATTTCAAGGTTTCGCGATGCCACGTCCTGGTCAAAATTAATGAAATTCGCTCTCACGCGGATTATGTGAACCTTTTCACTGCTAAAATTTGAAGGGAGAAAAAATTGCACAAGGCAGAATTAGGAAAGAACACTAATTTGCGGCTAGAATTCAGGGAAAACGAATTGGCAAAATTGCCACCGTTTGTTGTAGATTGGTGGAATTCTCGTGGCTAAAATTGAGAAATAGCGTTCATCCACATGTTAAATTGAGGAAAAACTTTTTTTTTTTTTTTTTGCGCGGCTGAAATGGACAGACCGCACGAATTTGAGGTTAGGCGATGCCCAGTGCCGGCCGTAATTGATATAGTAAATCAAAAATGTGTTATTTCACGGTTTTTTGATACCTTTTCACGGTGAAAATGGGCTAGTTCGAGGTAGAATTGAGAAAAAGCACTCAGTTTCAGTTAAAGTTAAGGAAAACGTCAATTCGAGGCTAAAAACAGTGCTCATTCACGTGTGAAATCGGGGGAAAAAAACTCTGTGCAACTACTATCGAGAAAAACTGGATCCACACCTGCGGGCCAGCTTCACTGGCTCACTGGCAAAAATATCAGATGCACCATTGCCTTTTTGCAGGCTTATAACAGGAGCTAGAGGTTAGAATGGTTAGAATCGCGTCAATTCACGGTCACCAGAGACTAAATTTGCACAGAAACGGCCACTATCCGTCAAAAAATAAATATCTGCTGGAAAACCGTCGTTTGTAGCCTTCTATTTCGGAATTTTATGTCGAAAACCTGAACCCCCCCCCCCGGAAAGTGATACTTTTTGAGCTAAACTTTAAATTTTTAGACCTGAGACGGTAAACAGAGCTGGCATTTCTTCTCCCACCATAAGTCTGGATGACACAGGGGGGTAAACACGATTTGAGCTAGCCAAAACACACGAAATTTGTGCGTCGAACCTGAGAAAATGGGATTTTAGTGTAAAAATCGGTTTCCAAGTTAAGCCGACCCTCGAAATCGATTTGTCAGCAACAAACATCAGCGAATTTTTGGTGAAACCGATAAGCGAAAATGTGTTGTTTTTTTTTTTTGTGAGAATAATCCGCAAAATTGGTTTTATGGAGAGGAATACAAGAAAGCCAGATCAGGGATTTTTGGGGGTGGGCAGCTGCCCCACGAAATCTGCGCTTTTGATTCTAGGGGAGACAACTGCCCACCCCTGCCCCCCGCTGGCTACGCTCATGGTGTTTTGCAAGAAGGGCCAATCTGTAATTTTTCGCAAGGGGCCAAACTGTTTTTTATCCTTCCATGACTAACATCGAAAAAGGGCCGAACTGCAAGGGCCGATCTGTAACGTTTGATTTTTCGTAGTAAAAAAGGGCCGATCTGCTTTTGAGTTGTTGATATAAGTTGAATTGAAGGAGAAGGAGCCAATATCTTGGTTTTTCACGGATTATAGTATCACACTGGTCTCTGCTGCCACCGGCAGAGAGTACAATTAGATCCTTTCGGTGCTGCTAACATAATGCGCCGGGTTCCCGTGCATTCCAATCTTATCATTATCACTGCGTAAAAGAACACGACAGTGCAACAAAAGTGAAGCTGAGGACGGTTAAAGTTTTCTCTACACATACCCTAGAATAACCCTTTTCCCGCTCGCTGAACCCTGCTCCAGCGTTTAATGGGCCATTTTCTCGCCCTAGAGCGAGAATATTACCCCAGTGTGAGAATGGATTTCATTCTCGCGCACCAGTGCGAGAAAATGTAAAAGAAAAAAAAATCAAATCTGAAGCCTTCCAACCAATAGAATTCTGCTGGGATAAAATATGCCCCGCCTACTTCATCTCACTTTAAAGGATTTTGAGGCCTCTCCAATTTGCTATTTCTTCTTCCATAGGACTTCTTCTTGTAAGTGTTAGGATAAAGTTTTTGAACAATTTCGTTCGAATTTTATCATCTTTGGCCATTGGTAGGAGTAGAGAAAATGCCGTACGATACACAAGCGGAAACAGCTCATTCCGGAGCTCGTACGATTAAACCGCAACTCGACTTCGTCTCGTGTTGGCAACTAATCGTAATCGTTCGGAATGAGCAATTTTCCGCTCTCGTATCGTAATATATGTACTGTTGTAACATTGTTTCGTGAGTCTTGTGTAATAATTATTTTATGTACGAATATCGGTTTTACTAATGGTGAGAGTGAAAAATCCCAACTTTCCCAACCACGTCAAGGGGTGGCTTGATAGTTTTAAAAGATGGCCCGAGTACATGGTGGTGCAGCGCAACCTGGGCCTGAACGTCTTCTCCGTTTTCGACGTGAATTTCTGCTTCAGCTCCCCATAAAACTCCCCCACAATGATTTTTGGGTTGTATTTTGACACTCTTGTCAGGAAAATTCTCGGAGAGGACGTCCACGTCCAGGTTGGGGTGCACCACGTGTCCGTGGGTGTTCGCCGAAGCCATAATATTTGAATTCGGTGCCCCAAAAAAACCCCCTTCACGATTTTTGGTTCGTCTTAAGAGCCTGCCGCACAATTTATAATCACGTCAATATACGCAATAAAAAAGGAAAATTTTGCGTCCTGGACAGATCGGAACGCGGTTTTTTGCATTCGCTTCCAGAAATTATTTGTGAAAAATTTACCTAATTTTCATAAGGGAGAAACCGGCATTGCTGCAGCCAAAAGTGCATTCAAAAAATGCATCATCTGGGAGGCCTTTTGGAAGATTGGTAAATAAGTGTCAGAACTGGCCCAGATGGGGTACTCGGGGATTTTTGAGGTCGCTAATCACGAATATGATGTTCAAATTGACGTCCGAACACCTAGTGCACCAGAACCTGACCGTATACGTCATCTCCGTGGCTTTTTATGACACAATCCAAAAAGGCCAACCAAAAAGCATTATGGGGGTTTTTGGGGCGCTGAATTCAAATATGGCTTGGGCGATCACCCCGCGGACACCTGGTGCGCCCCAACCTGGATGTCCTCTCCGAGAATTTTCCTGGCTTCTACTCGTCTTTAAAGGTTCCTTACCGTCACGATGGAAGCGGTGCCGCTGTCTGTTTACCGCTCTCCAGGCAACTAATATGGTTTGATTTAAAAGGGAAATTTTCTACCGTAATATTACGGCACCGCTTTTCTAGGAAACCAAAGCTTAACACGTCAGCTTTGGTGTAAAAATCGTCTGTTCTGGTTTATTATTGCCTCATATGGGAACAAATCGTCAGTATTGTGATAAAATTGTCAGTTTTGTGATAAAATCGTCAGAGTCCTCAAGACAGAGCCACCTTTTTTGGAGTAAAATATCCAGTTCTAGGGTAAAATCGTCATTTTGTAGTGTATAACATGTGTTTTGGGGTAAAATCACCAGTTGTAACGTGCAAACTTCGGTTTTGGTGTGCCGCAGGCTTTTGCGTGAATAAATTCGTCTGTTTCAGAATAAAATATTCATTTTCAGAGTAAAATCTCCAATTTTGAGTTTAAAAATGTTTGTTATTAACGTCTCTCAGGCAAGAAGTTGAAAATTCGGACACTCTTGTGTTGGAGGGCTAAGGCCTTCCTGCACATGGGGAAAACAATGTCAGTTTTAGGACAGAAAATGCAAAATAGAAGTCTTCAACGATATTTTACAATCGGAAATGTTAGTTTTTGACAGAATCAGACCCTTTTTGTGAAAATTCAGTTTCTGGGGAACAATTTGACTATTTAAAGCGCGTATATCAGAGGAGACGCACTATCAGTTCTCTTGCTGGGATCTCTGGTGTAGCTGACATATTCTGCCCACCCCCAGACCAAGGGCTGGCTACGGCCCTTTATGGAAGAGTGAAAATATTCCCAAAAATGTTTGTTTGAATGGGCCAAATTCACGACACTTGGTTTTCGAACGAGCCGAATTAGTTTTCCGAATTGCCCTGGCACGGCGGCCCAGCTCCATTGCCCCCTGATATAGCTAGACCATGATATTTATCGTTTTGGGACCTCGAGAGGCCTAGAAAAGGCACTAATTAAAACGATTCACATGTTCACAAAAACATGGAAGAAGCTATGGACGTCTTTTTTTTATCTCACCCCTCTGATGAAAGTGTTTTGACTTGAAGATCTTAGAGTTGATCATTTGTGAATGACAAACTTACTTAGGAAAGACGCCTCTCCAACCACCAACTTTTTTTTTATTTCACCTTTTTTGTGCCTGCCTCTGGCTCCACCTTCTTCCCCGTCCCCGTTGACAATATCTTTCAAGAAATGATTATACGTGTAATGACCAGTGCATGCTCATTCACACACGAAGAAGGGGGAACATTCATTATAGAATTTGATGGGCGTGTTGGGGGAAACGGGAACAAAAAGCTTCACCCTCACCTTGGCCCTTTTCAACTTGAAGGTAAAAAAAAAAAAGGTGAGGAGACGAAAGCTAAGGATTTAAAAGGCCGGAAACGCCTTTTTGTGTCAGACCTCAATCTCCGTCTTGCGGCGAGCGGGTAATGATGTAAGAATTGGACCCCCGCTCAAAAGCACTGAGGAGAAAGGAATGAACCCTCTTATTTATCGGTCGACCCTTTAAAAGACATTCCTGAAAGAAAACTACTTGGTGTGTGTTCACTGAGTAAGTTGCAAAGAGGCTTTTCTAGTTCCTGCATTGTTGATTTGGCTAGAGTTATGACTGCGAGATCATCTTGTTACGTAATGAACGCATCCTAGGAGGGACTTAGGCCAGTATGTCAAGTCGTTCCTCGAATTTTCCTCAACTCAAAGCTCCCTCACAAACTGGAAAAATTATAAAATAACAAATGTGATTCTACAGTTTGTGAGGTAGGTTGGAGTTGTGGAACAAATTGGCATACGGGCCTTAACCTCGGGACTTAATTGTTCGTGTATTTAGAAGAAAAAAATCTCCCAACTCGAATTTCTTAATTCATGAATGCCTTCGCTAATTACTCGTAAAGTTGTTACCCACCTGCTCCCCCAACACCTGTTGAAAAGCCTTAAACATTTACGCTGGGGCTTTTGTTTCATTTTGTTAAAAAAAACAAAAAAAAAACAGAGTTAGGACGATAAAAAGAACCGTCAGACGCTTTTCCTGGTAAGCGAAGGACTGCGAAAAGTTAATGGCGTTCCGAGCGACGACCGTGTAATTAAGAATATAAATGGAGCCGACCTTAAGAGGTATAGGCCCGAGATTCGATCAGCGTTGTTTGGATGGCAATCGCTGGCATTCCGCTTTGTCCCCCCCCCCCCAATGCACCCCTGTACACAAATCCCTCATCGTCGATTCAAATAGAATCGACCATGTCACCAAATAGGTGGCATAGCATCAAGAGGTAGAGGAATAAATGGAACAAAATTCCTCTCGGAAATATACGAAAAAAAATCCGGTTTTCCCTTCCCAGGGGAGCGAAGAGGCAAATATTTTTTTGTTAAGACAACCGGCTTGTCTAGCAACCAAGGCACGCTTCAGAACAGTGCGCCAGGGGTAATTATAGTAACTCGTAAAGCTCGCTTCTCGAAGTCAAAGGGTCAATCCCCCTAATTTTGACGTTTTTACTTCAATAAATCCTTGAAATTATTTAGTTAACAAAACAGAGCCCAGTAAAATATGAATGGCTCGGCTTTGTCTGTTTCGTTAGGAGCCCCCCCCCCCCCAAGTCTCACGTCTTCAGAATTTAACGTATAACATATTTTTTTCACATAATTTCATCGCAAAATATTTATTTAGATCGAAAACGAAGGGCATTTTACAGAAGCATTTGGGGTTTTCTATACAATGCATATCGTTCGCGTGTATTGGTCAGTGAAGTGGACGGCCTTCAGTGAGTTTTTGTGGACCCTTCTTCCCTCACCATAACGCTCTTCTAGCCTCGTAATTGGTTTGGCACATCTCAACCCCTTGCTGTTGTTGTGGTGTTGATGGGGGGGGGGTGGCTGGAGGGGGAGACACAGTTTGTTTGGCCTGAGAACGGTCAGTCAAAACCGGCGGAGCTTTTTACGCCCACCAAAACACCGACAAAAGTCTCCGCATGATTTATGCTCTCTGCTTAGGTTCCACCTATTTATTTAGAATTCTCGTATTAATTATCACGGTGGATGTTTTGTTTATTATTGTATAGTCTGGCATTTGCGTTCCTTTTTTCGGTCGCATGTTATTTTTGCGTCTTCTGGTTTCAACATGCCCACACTCGTCTTTCAAGAGTAGCATGTATTTTCATCAACTGATGGTCCTTGATAACCAGTTTTTATACAGTCACTGATCTTTTGCTTCTGCACAATCCGTCCAAACGTCATAAACGGCAGGTTTAAGTTTAAAGTCAACAAACTTTAATCTTAATATTTACACATCCCGGGTGAGAATCGAATTGCCAAATTGGGGAACCCTGTACATCTGAGGAAAATATCTTTAAGCTTTGAGCTAAGAAGATAATCAGTAAATAACGACAGCACTGTCTGCCCTATCCTCGGTAAGCTGCGATTCTCTTCATCTTCCCAATTTTAATTTTAAACAGCTAATTTTCTGGCATTTGAAACTCTAGGAGAGGCTAAATCATCAATCAACTCACTATCTACTGTTTGCCTACTATTAAGGGATTCGTTGTACCTGGAGTGACAAACGCTGTATGCAGAAAAGAAAGTGGGGGGGGGGGAGTATTTGAAGACATATTTTCTTAACCCCTCCCCTCTTCCATTAATCAACGCTTTAAAATGCCGAATGTTTGAGAAAGGAGAGTCTTAAAAACTCGCTATCAAGATAAAACATTGACTCATTGTCTAAGCGAGGAGGCCTGCAATTAAGGAGCGTGCAGTTAAAAAATTCTCACGAGCGCGAAGTACATATTGCTTTGGACTAAGAAAGAGAGAGAGAGAGTGAGTGAGGGGGTGAGTACGTGTGTGTGTGAGAGAGAGCCCCTAAAAACGCTCTACTCCGGGTATAACGGATTCATGTACTACGAGGGGAAAAAATTCGAGAAAAAAAATTAATTATATACATAGAATTTTTGATATGCTCTACTTGCACGCCAGCTATACACGGCTTGAAGTATCTCGCGATCTCATTCTCACTTTATACGATTCTGTGAGTATGCTTCATATAAGTAAAATCCTGTTATGTTAATTACGTGAAATGTACGTTGTATCAGCGAAGATTCATTTAATATCCGATGGCTATTTAATGGATATTGCTACACAGCTCTTGTTAATCTAAAACCGCGATAAAAAACGCAGATTTACTCCACCTAGTGATGTACACCGAGACCGAGACGAAAATTGTCAGTATCGCACTATAAGACGACGATTTTTACAAAAATGGGCAACATTTTAAAATAGGACAAAACTGCGTCCACGAAGGTTCGATGTCACTGAAAAATCACAAATCCAGAGGGATTTCCGATCAGGTGGGAGGACGAGGGGAGTGATCTCCCCATTGAGCGTATTTTGACCGCTTTGACCCATTTTCACCCAGGGACCGCGAGAATTTTCCCGCGCGGACGGCTACAGCGCAATTGAACAGAAGTTTACGGAAGAGCCTCTGATTAAATAACTTCTCACGGGCTTTCATTCCCTATGTGGAAAAGTGGAGCAGGAGAGGAAAATTGAAACACGATGTAAGACGAGATGTGATTGACATTAACAGCTAAAATTTACGCATACAATGGCTGTGATCCTGTGAAATTCAATCTCAACTCATCTCACGCTGTGGCGGATCCAGGATTCATAAATCTGACGAACTTCTTCTTTTTGTAAAACTATGCTTTAGCCATTTTGTCAATCAGGTTTCCATGCCCCCCCCCCCCGGAACACAACACTGAATAACTTTGTTTCTATTCCTTTGTATTGAGATGACCACAGATTTCTGTTGTATGTACACATGTTATGTTACCCATGAAATAGCGCATTTTTCCAATTTTTTCTTCAGGCATTTGCATCCAGAAACGGCTAATTAGCGCCGATCATAAATTTTAGCCGCAAATTAGTGCGTTTTCCAAACTTCTAGCCGCGGGATTGCCCCCAAGAACAGCTCATTATCGTGATTTTTCAACTTAGCCGCCTATAAGGATCAAGGGAGGGACTAGCAGTTGTTTATACCACGAATTACTGTTTTTTCTTCAATTTCGGCGGCAAGTTACAGTTTTTCATCAAATAGCAAATGATCGCTTTTGTTCTGAATTTTCTCGAATCAATGCCTTTTATCAATGTTTGCCGTGAGTTAACGTTTCATCTCAACTTTAGCCGCGGACTTGCCCCAAGATTGGGCAGCCCATAGGCGCGATTTCTCAGTTTTATAGCCGACTAATAAGGACCTAAAGATACTGGAGATTTTGCCACGATTATGCCTCCAGAGATCACGAATCTCGCATCAGCATCACGAATCCTCAATTTCAGCCACAAATTGACGGTTTAAAACCTAAAAATGCTAATTTCCCCACTTTTAAGTTGTGGAGGGGGAGGGTCTCTGAAATGGTTCGCTACAGGACTTGGCTAGATCACCACTGTTGATGGTTCCACAAGCATGTTCGATAAGAGATGTGTCTCGAGGGCACTCCACTCTTCTTTGCCGCTCTCCGGTGGGAAAAATCAATTCCAAAGACCCCTGAAAACATGACCAGGTCAGCTCGGAAAGCACTAAAAATATATTTGTTGAAAATGTCAATTAGACCCGATGCACACGAGCGATAAATGTCTTCTGGTCGCCGTGACACACTATTATAGCCGTGGAGAAACATAAAACCCAATCCCGTCAAAACCATAGTGTCGTCCGGTCGGAAACTGGTCGCCGCTCGGCCATGGACAAACACAGGAACCAATGGGGCATTTGACACGTACCACGATGGTGACCTCATATCGCTTATTATGACACTCGGAAAGATGTCGTTGGCTCCTGTGGGTCCACGCGACCGGCACACCGCCTAATACTGCAGAGGACGCGATACAGCGGGTATATTTGGCCCCTGCTGTGGTGTTTATTCACGATGAAATACAAGCTGCCAAAAATTTGTTGCAATTCAACAACTTGACCTAGCGACGAGTGAGTTTGCAAATTCGAGTCCTATAGCTTCGGGCCTTCGGGTGTTACATTATTAAATTAAGCGAAATTTCAATTTCAGACCTTTAGTTCTCGCAAAATTGGAAGTTTTGGGACATTTTTCGTGACGGCGCATCCAAAACATACAGAGCCCAGAGCCTGACGAATACCAAAGAAATTGGAAAACTCATCACCGAATATCCGCGGCAAATGCAAGTTTCGGGGCTTAATTTCAACGAAACAGGAAGTTTCGGATCTTAGTTTTTGGAAAATTGCAAGTGTGGCAAGTTAGGCTGAGCGCCCAAAGTTTGATGAAATCGCTGACCCCCCCCCCCGACCACAAAACCACTGGTATTAACCGATGCATTCATGTTGAGACGAATACGCTCCTCAGGGGAGTGCGAAAAGCTGTCCACCCTTCTGTTCTGTTCTTCTTGACTGTCATGGTTCTGGGCTTCTGGGTTCTGACCAGGTCTTGACGTCTTCGACTTGCGATTGACGGTCATTAATTTAACGATTTAATTATTCAAGCTGTGCCCAAAACCTGGATGAGGGGCTTATACGCAGCTTATAAGAAAATAATTATGAAAAAGAAATCAGCTCCGAAGGTATGAATTTTCTCCCGGCGATAATTAATCAAACTTTTTTATTAGCCCAGTAAAACGTTTTGTCGACAGCTGCGAGATTTTTTTTAAGCAAACCAAAACGGGGAAAAGTCCAATTTCTTGTACCATTAAGTAATACAAAAATAAAATATATCGAGTTGGCCGCATTTTTACTGATAAAAAAGTACTAACTTAATTTATAAAACCGCTCTCGGCTCGGTGCGGGCGATAAAAATAAATTTACAAAAAATGGTCTCACAGAAAGAGGCAAAAAAAAACTGGACTATAGTACTCCCGAGTGGCGGCGAACTACCATGACGGGGAAAGAGGGGTGGGGGACTGACGCCAAAGGTATGAACCTCTCTTCGACGTGGTCCAAATATGGCCACTAAGACAAGAGCCGAAGACAGAACAGCAAAATAATTAGCTGGACTTGATCCAGTGGTCACTTATCAAGCTCACTTCTCTTTTTTATTCAGACTGGGGGGGTGGTGGTGACGGGGTTCCAACAGATAAAGGTCAAAACCTGTACAAAAAAAAAAAAAAAAAAAGTGATCTCTGTGGGAAAACGTCTCCTTTCTCGCGCACGCACGTCGCTGAAAGGGCGCGGAGAAAATGTTTAAATTTTTCCTTTCGATAAAGTAATAACGAATTGTTCAATTCGGCATGAAGTAAAACAACAACAAAAAAACGCACGGGATACCAATTCTTATGTTCCACTCCTTCGATGTTTCTTTATCGAAATCCTTCGTGGGAACACGGAATTACGTACATAGAAAATAGCCGCGGTACAAACCGGAAAGTTTTGCGGTTTTACAATTTTTTTCGTTGCACGGTATGATTCGAACGTTGAGGGACAAGCGGTACCCTCTGATCTTACGGCGTTGAAGGAATTACGTTTGGAACTCAAAAAGATGATGGACTGGAAAAGCGAGGGGTGTAAGCAATGATGTTGGCGGTGAGGGGTGGGGGGGGGGAACTAAGCATCAAGACAAGAGACAAAGAGGTGTTTGTGCTCTCCATATAATTTGACCACGCAACAGAGCAGGACCCCCCCCCCCGCCCCACCATTACCCAACCCACCATCGACAAGCAAGCGCATTTTGAGAAAAAAAAAAAGACAGCCGGGAAAAATTAAAAGTATATGATTCCCTTTCAACCGCAAGTCGTCTTTTTCCTTTCTCGATCTCGTTTCCTTTGACGCCGCGTCTTTCCCAATATAATTCAGTTCGGTTTTTTAAAATTCCTCATACCCTTCCCTCCCAAATCCTTAAATGGCTCAAAGGAAACAAATTTCAGCCGCGGTGGAAGGCCCCCAGCTTTCTCTCTCTCCTGGTGGGGTGAATTTTTCAAATTCCTTTCTCAACTTCCGAAGCAGAAGGTCCAGGAACTATAAGGCAATTCACCGGACTGCCTTCTATATACTAAAACGATAAAAATAAAAAAAAGGCTGATGACTGCACCTTTAATAGCGAAAACCCCAAGAAGATGTAAAAATCGGACTTTTAAATTAAAGCGGTGCCTCATAAAATGAGTTAGTTTTTTCTCTCTCTCTTCTTAGTTAAAGGTGCTGTAAATACTGTGGTTACTCGACGAAGACACATTTTATTGTACATGCTCGAAGGAGATTACTAGTGAGCTAGAAAAGAGAGAGACGGACAAAAGTCGTTTCTCTCCACCTTCCGCACGGCGTCTAATTTTCTAGAAAACCAGAATTCGAACTTAATTTTCTCCTTTCATCGCTGGAGTGAAGACTGAATCACACGATGCAATTTTCGAAGCAATATTACAAGTTATACGTTACTCGAGAGTAACGATTTTTCAGTCACGCGGTGTTTACCCAATTTCATCAATGAAACCAGGAAATTATCCTGGTAATTTTGCCACAGAGTATGGATTGTTGTGACTTCAAACAAGGGTGTAGCCAGCCCTTATTTAAAGAGGGGGGGTTGGACGCCGACGGCGATCATCTGACGCTAGTGGGGAGGGAAGCTCAACACGTCATTAGGAGGGGGGGGGTAATAGAAGTTATTCTATAGAGGAAGGGAGTGTCCAAAGTCAGAGGGAGGATGCTGTCCAAAAGTTTATGATTGGCGAGTTCACAAGGGTGGATACGGATTTTTTAATGAGGGGGGGGGGCAGTTTTCGAATGGTCCTCCCCGAGACTTTTCACTCAGAGTTGTGTGGTGAGAAAGGGGAGAAGTCGTGAATTGTGAGTTTTGAGGGATACAAGGAAAAAAGCAACATAGACAACGCAATTGAAAATTTCGGTGAATAATCAGCGGCGAAATTGTGCAGGGATTCGAGATTAAAGTTTTAGGGCTAACTAACCACAACACGAGCAGAACCTGCAAATTTCTAACGACAAATAACCACAAAATTGAATATTTCGGTGGATAATCAACCGCGAAATTGCATGTTCCCTGGGAGCAATATATCGCAAAATTTCCGCTTTTATATTATCAGCGCCAGTGAAATTGCTAGTTCGGTGGATAAACAGCCTCGAAATTGTAAGTTATTATACCACCGTCAGATTTAAGGGGTGGCTAGAGGGACTTAGCCCCCTAGTTGTTCGAAATAGCCCCCCCCCCCACTAATTATTATTTCTCAAGCCCGACTTTTTTGCTCGTTTATTCAGCTTCTGCCAAGCATTCTTTCTCAGGCATAAGGAGACTTATTTGAGATGCAAAATGCTCAAGGCTGCCCATTCCTCCCTCAAGCTTAAGACGGAAAATCAATGCCGCAAATCATAATACAGGTCCCTGAAATTTGGGCTTGAAAGAGTTAAACCGCGATATTGCTTTTTTTCAATTAGTCAACCCAGGGAAATCATGAAATCATGTCCCACAAAATTGCTTTTTGAATGGGTCAAAAGCACCCAAATTGAATTTGCTGGGGTGAAATCTGTAAAATTTCCTTTTTAGGGAGAGCCTTCGACGCCGCAGAAATTTGCTTTTTTGGGTTTCGATTTTTAATACACCAACTCTCCCTATAAACTGATTTGTGATGGGTCAGCGGCACAAAATGTTTTATAGTAAGGCAACCCCGCAAAATTTTGATTTTTCAGGGGAGCCAGCCCCAAGAAACTGGGTTTGAGCCAGACCCACGAAATGTCATTGTTAAATGAGTCAACCAGTCCAAATTATTTTTCGAAAGGCCCGTAACCACAAAGTTCTTCTCCCCCCCCCCTGGTAAGCCAATCTTGCTAAACTTGTTTTGAATGGACCAATCCTGCGAAATGTTGTTTTTGAAAGGAGCCAGACTCGTGAAATTGCATCTTAAAATGTAAAAATGAGCCAAAGCCGCGAAATTGCTTTTTGAATTTGTCTACGGCGCAAAATTATATTTTTGTATCAGTTTTTTGGGCAGAACCTGTCCAGCAAACCTGGTTTTTGGTTGGCCAAAACCTGCGTGATTCTGTTTTTGGAAAGTGCCGGGCCATTTGAAATGAGCCGCAACCACGCGCAAAATGGCACTTTGGAGTCAAACCCCGTGAATTCGGATCTTGTGAGCAACGATGCACAAAATTTGAATCGAATTGAGTGAACTTTATTTTTCAAATTCAAAGTGCAAAATTGGGGTTTCAAGACGTAAGATCTTCATACTCTAACCATCGACGTTACTAGGACATGGAAGGATGGGGATCTTCAGCTCAGGGCTAAGCCCCCATAAACATATTAGCCTAACTCCGCCACTGGTTATTCCTGGAAAACAACTGGAAATTCACCACAAAATGTGTTGTGGTGGGAGGGGGGATAGACACGAAATCTCTGCGTGAGTCTCCTTAGTCTCTAAATAAACAAGGAATGCCATTTTTCGTTGCCTTAAATTATGGATTTTTCTACATTTTAGCCACGAACTTTCCTCTAGGAACTGCAAATTAGCGTTCTCTCGATTGTGACCGCGATTTAGCATTTATTCTCAATATTTGCTGGAAATTAGTGATTTTTCTCAATTTTAGCCACGAATTATTTATCAATTTTAGCCGAATATTACCGTTTTACCGAGTTTCAGGTGTGTATTAGCGGGGTTTGCCAATGTGTACATTATATCCGCGATTTTTCTAAATTTTTTCCGGTTTATCGTTGTTTTTTTTTTCTATTTCGGACGTTAATCATGGCTTTTTGTCAATTTTAGTCGCGAATTATTTCTCAGTCTAAACCAAGAATGACAACTTCTACTCTATTTTAGCAGCGGATTTTCTCAAATTGATAAGCGAATACGCGGTTTTCTTCATTTTGCCTGCGAATGAGCGCTTTATCACAAATTAGAGCTTTTTGTCATGTTTAAATGCGACTGAGCAATTTTACTCAATTTTATCCGCAAGTCATCGATTTTTATCATGCTTAAATGCTACTGCTGAGCGCTCCATCTCAGTTTTAGCCGCAGGAATTACCGGTTGTTCCCAGTTTCAGGCAGGTATTAACGGGTTTTCTCAAATAGATCCATGAGTTAGTGTTTTCTCTCAATTTTAGCCACGAATTAGGGCTTTTCCTTAATTTTAACCGCGAATTATTCCCTAATTTTAGGCCCGAATTATTACCTTAGTTTTAGCTCCGGTTAATTAACGGATTTTCTCGAATTGATCAGGGAATTTGCGTCCCCCCCACCCATTTCATTTTTGCTGTAAATGAGCACTTTTTGCCAACGTCAGCCGCGGATTAGAGCTTTTCCTCAATTTTAGTCTCGAAAGTTGCCTCGAGGAAGCTCGAATTGGCGTTTCCTCAATTTTAGCTGAACCTTCATAATGCTGTATGATCGATCCCTGCTTTTTTCTGAATTTTATATCCGCGAATTAGCGCTTTTTCTCAATTATGACCGGGAATTAGCATCTTTCTCAATTTTTAGCTGTGAATTAGTGTTTTTTTTTGCTTTTGCCATGAATTAGCACTTTTTCGCATTTTTAGTCACGAATATTAGCGTTTAAAAAATTTTTTGCCGCGTGCTTGCTTCCAGATTAGCAAATTGGCACGACCCAGCAGACCCATTCAGCTTCTATCCAAGAATAAGAGTTGGTGAGTGAAAAAATCCACCGTAAGAAAGCGGCTGTAACGTCGTGTGGTTGCAGCCGGGTGCACGTGCCAGTATTGCACCCCTTTAGATACGCCCAAGTCCTTTCCTTTGTTTTGCTAGTGCTACGGTGGTGTAGAAAATTATCAGGTCTCATTCAGTTTTTTCAAAATTAGTCAATGAAATATCCTGGTTTTCTTTACTAGAGCACTATAGCGAAAAAAATCGAAAGTACCCGCCATTTACTAACATTGTTATTCAATGTAGGCTAGGCACCTTTTCTTCTACTGCCTTTTAATACTGCTGGGGGGGGAGGAGCTCCACTCACAAGGGGGGATTTCGCGTCCAGCCATCAGGGAGGAATAGACGCCGCTGATAATTATGTCAGGCTTATAATGGGGGATGAGTCCCCCTGTGCGCAGTGCCGTCCACCGTCGGGGTCACCGTTCAGAATAAGCCTCGATTTGGCATTTACTCCATGTTGGCCGCAAAATAGCTATTTTCCAACACTTTAGCGCATCTTCTCAATTTCATCGGTGCATTAGCAGCTCTTTGTCACAATTTTAGCCGTGAATAAGCGATTTGTCTCCATTTTAGCCGCGATTTTTCTCCATTTTTGCCGTACATAACGGGTTAACGCTTTTTCCTAATTGGCCACGAAGTTGCCTCCGGAAACCGTGGCTTTCCATTTTTTCAATTTTCTGTGGATTAGCCACAAAAAAAAAAGTATCCACCCAATCAGCCATTTATTTTGATTTTAGCCGCAAATTAGCGTTTTTCCTTATTCTATTCACATTTCAGCCATGAGAATAAGAGTTTTTTTTTCTTCCAAATTTTCGCCACGAATTACCTAACGCTTTCTCGAAATTTGGCCTCGTTTTCTCCATTTAATCCGCGAATTAGCGTTTTTTCCTCATTTCAGCGCTTCTTCTCAATTTTATCGGTGAATTAGGCACGAATTAGTGACTTACCTCCATTTTAGCCGCGATGACGCGAATTAGGGATTTTTCTGAATTTTTGTAGTGAATTCGTGTTTTTCCTGATTTTAGCCTCTAATGAGATTTTCCCCAATTTCATCCATGAATTAGCATTTTTTCTTAATTTTACCTTCGAATTAACGCTTTTCTCATGCAGTTTGATCCACGAGTTTGCCTTCAGAAGCCGAAAAATGTCCTTTCCATATACTTTTAGCCACTAATTAGCGGTTTTTCTTCTCTTTATCCGTACGGGAGCTTTAATGAAACTTTAGCCTCGAAGTAGCTAAGTACTTTTCTTAATTTTAGCTGTCATTTAGCCATTTTTTTCGCACTTCTGTCCATGAATCAGTAGCGTATACCGAGGTATTGGTGAGGGGGCGGATAGCTCCTATATCACGGGGGCCCTCCGAAAAAGCCTTAAAAATGGAAAAAAATGAGGATTTCTAGATTCCATGTTCATGGATGTAGGTATACGTGAAAACGAGTTTTGGTATGCGGGTTGGACAGCGACATTGGCTCCTTTCGACGATATTCAGTTCATCCGACCCATGGTCGGCAAGAAAATCAGCAAAGATTGTAGCTTTAATATTCGATTTAGCCCACGAAAGCGCTATCTGAGGGCGTGAAATGCTCAAATTGAGAGAATTCGCGCCTTCTGAGGGTAATATCACGGTTAAAACAGAGAAAATAAGCTGATCCCCAGTTTTTGTTACGACCTTAAGCGATAAGAAGCTATAAGAAGACGCACATGCTGTTCTTGAGACAAATACGCAGCACAAATTTGGGTGAAAGCGCTAAAATTGAGAAAAATTGCTTTGGCCACTTTATGGCTAAAATGAAGGAAAAAGCGCAAATTTGCCGTTCATTGGTAAAATTGATACGTTCTCCGATTTTTGATTTTTTGCAGGCACAAAAAAAGGAGACAAATGGCAAATTCGCAACTGAAATTTCGAAAAATCGCCCATTCACAAATACAAAAGAGAAAAACCGCTAATTCACGACTGAAATTTAGATGAAGAGCTAATTAGCAGCTAAAACTGACGGCAAACATTGAGAAAATTGCTGGTTAAAATGCTAAAATTAAGAAAATCGCTAATTCGCTAATAAAGTTGACGTAAAGCGCTAGTTAACGGCTAAAATTGGGGAAATCCTAATTCGTGGACTCATCTGAAAAAAATCGCTAATTAATTTGCGGCTAAAATTGAGAAAAATCTGTACAATTCAAGGATGAAATTGAGGGAAATCGCTAATCCGTAAATAAAGTCTATATAAAAAACGTTAATTTGCTAATAAAAATGAAAAAACATCGTCTAATTCATAACTAAAATGGTGAAAAACGCTAATTCACGGCTAATATTTAGTGAAACGCTGATTTGCGGCTAAAAATTATGAAAATACAAACCTATGGCTTCTGAAGGCAAGCTAATTGTCATGAGCTAAAAGTGTAAAAAAAAATGGTAATGTGGAGCAAAAATAGTTGAGGCACGACCAATTGCGGCCAATATCGAGAAAAATCACTAATTAGCGGGGTTGAGATGTTAAAAAAACGCTAATTTGCAGCTCATAATGAGAAAAAGTGCTAATTCACTGCTGAAAAGGTAAAAAAAAAACGTTAATTTGTTGCAAGAATTGGGGAAAAGATCAATTTATTCATGGCAAAAATTGAGAAAAATCGCTACCATCCGCGCTTTGTCGCTAAAATTAAGAGAAAGTTGTAGGTAATTCACGGCTAAAATTGAGGAAAATCACTAATTCGCGGTTAAAGTGTAGATGAAGCTGTAATTCACGGCTAAAAAACTTTCGGCTGTAATTGAAAATACGCCAATCCGTGGCATCTGAAGGCAACTTCGGGGCTAAAACTTGGAACGTTTTGAACGAGAGTCAAAATTTAATAATTTAGAGAATAAAATAAAAAGGCAGTCTCATGTTTCCATCTACAGTTATACATCTATTATCGGCTGTGTAGTGCCCTTGCGCCCTGACTTTTGTAGATCTCCAGGCAATCTCTTTCTTCTCTTTTTTAAAACTAATTTTGAAATATTCATTCGTCAAATGCGCTTCCTAGGTCATTTTTTCTCGTCTGCCTCCCCCTCTTATTGCCCTCCCCTCCCAGCTTAAAGCCGGCACTACCACAGCAGGGATAATTGACGCAGTTCAACAACCCAGAACTCGATGAAGGAAATTGTCAATTCATCGCCAGAAAATGAATTTGCGTCAAAAACATTGCATCCCTTCGGGGAAACGTGCCGGGTTTTCGCTCAGTTTCAGTTGCGAATAAGCTATTCTCCATTTTAACCGCGGCCACGGTCACGGCTAAAATGGAGAAAAACGCTAACTTGAGGTTGGGGAATCGCTTATTCAGTATAATTATTTTGTTCTATTTTTTTTTTATTGGGCAATATGTTTTATGTAGGTGTGTGTGTATGTATTAACTTTAATGCTAATCATCCAGTTTTATGGGACAAATTGAGCGGTAGCGATTGCAGGTGGTTGTGAACAAGACGATTTGAAGAAGGGTGGGCAGGAGCCGTCTACCCTTTCCCCCTCCACGTCCGCGCTTTTTTTCCTCTACGCCCTTGGCTTGAGATCCATGAGCATAAATGAACGACGAGAAGCGAAATATAACTTTCGTTTCTCGCGCTTATAACTGGTGACCCCGACATTCGACGTGCCCCTTCGCTCGTAGTACAATGGCTCAACCGGCTAACGACGACGCGGTTCTAGGGCAACAATGCATAGAAAGTGTCTAACCAAGTCGAAGCTCAATTCGATTTACCAGCCCACCGCATCACTCAGGACACTACGAAATATAATTACGTCGTTTCCACTCTCGACATGGACGTCCACGAATACGTCAGCGACATCATAAGCCACCCACCTGTGACCCACAAACTTAGACGAACGCAAATTAACGAAGCTACTTCACGAGGTCGAACTGGGACTAAATAAACCATCACAACTTTGGGGGAAAATGAAGGAGCTCGCCGGCACTCAAGTGTGCAACAGATCACCTTTGCCCCAAACCAAGACTGCAAACGTCAACCACAAATCCCGGTTTCCGTTATTATCACGAAAGGTTCGGAGACAAAGCTAAAACATGTTGTTCCCTCGCTGCTCCTTTTCTTCAAAAAAGTTAATATTCCGATCGCAGGTGGCGGCAAGCGAACGGCGTAACTCGACACGCCGCCTATTCGTCACCGACAAAACAACCAAAATTCGTTTCCTCATCGACTCAGGCGCCGACCTAAGTGTCATTCCCTGCACTCGCCGCGACAAAACTAATGGCCCACTGAAGTTCAGCTTGTCTACTGCCGACGGCTCTACGCGATCCCTACGTACGGTTCCCGCCTTCTCTCACTCGATTTCGGTCTTCGACGTTCGTTTAGATGGTCCTTCGTCCTAACAGAGGTAACATATCCCATAATCAGTGCTGACTTCTTAGCACACTTTGATCTGCTCATCGACCTCCGTCGTAACCGTCTGTTAGATGGCACTACTCAACTTTCTACCGCCGGCACTCACCCTACGACCGCTACACTGTCAAATAATCCAGCACATCTGAACCTCTGTGACACGACGAACAAGTTTGCCGCGCTGCTCACGCAATTCCCTGAGCTCGTTCAACCTCGCTCTTTTTCATGCTCCTCTCTTCCACACAATATACCAGCACGTAATCGAAACTACTGGGAACTAACGGGTTCCCGTTATACTTCGGCATCTGTCGCCCCCGTAAATCTGGTTGGTCTAGTCTGCTCCACCTCGTTCCTAAAAAAGACGGCACCAGGTGACCTTGTGGTGATTTCCGAAAACGCTGTCACCAAACCTGACCTCTACCCTCTCCCTCACCTTCACGATTTCACGTCAAATCTTCACGGAACGACAATTTACTCGATGCTCTTCGAGCATACAACCAAATACCGATCGCACTCTCCGACATCGAAAAAACCGCCATCATCACGCCTTTCGGCCTTTTTGAGTCCGATTCATCCGACTTTTTGAGTCCGAGTCATGATGTGTTTCGGCTTATGCAATGCCGGTTAATCATTCCAGCGATTCATGGATGAAATGCTTCGTCTATGTCTACCTCGACGATGCGCTCATCGCTTCAAAATCTCCCGAAGAACATCTCATACTCTCGTTTTCCAACGCTTCAAGAGCTACGGACTCCACCTTAACGTAAACAAATGTGTTTTCGGCGTAACCGAAGTAGACTTCTTGGGTTTCCGAGTCACACCGTCCGGCACATCCCCACTTCCTCAACGTGTTCATGCCCTCAACAACGACCCTCGACCTTGCGTCGTTTCCTCAGGAACATCAATTTCTACGGCCGCTTCATTCGCCGCGCGGCCTGGGCTCAAATCACGCTTCACGCCGCCTTAAAAACTAGTAAAAGCGAAACATCTCGTCGATATCGTCAATTGGACTGATCAATTGATCGAGGCGTACGACCGTTGCCTGAAAGATCTCACTAATGCTTCTCGTCCGCAAAATTAACTTTCGTTTCTCGTGCTTGCATACATTTATAACTGGTGACCCTGACGAGCGGGTGGAGTAACTCCCCGACGAGCGAATCATTTTGGTGTTTTGCATAAAAAGTCCTGCGCAGTTTGATGAACCGATTCGAGTCGACAACCCCGTACATGTATAAGAAAAACAGTGGCGTATATAATTGGTACATTTCAAACAAATAGTCAGAGGCAAATCTAACGCTGACGGCTGGGCTGTCCAAGGTCTATTAAGGGGTTGACGAAAGACACTCCCCGCAATAAATTATACGTTTTCAGATTTGTCCATAAAAGTTGCAAGATGCAAATTAGATAATAACAGTAATTATTACTCTTTTTCGTCATTTTCTCCTGTCTGTTTCACGCCACCCAAAAGGCTCAACCTCTAGAGACGTTCGTCCCGAAAGAAAAACCCTCCCGAGTCGAAATTCCCCTCCGTGTTCGAATTCAAAAGGAAATGCTGGAGAGCGGGAGTCTTGACGAACGTCCTTATAAGGTAGTTAGAAAGAATCTTAACGGTTTGATGATTCCCCTCCCCCGCTGAGTGGACACCAACACCAACTTAAACTCACCCAATTGAACCAGTTAAAATATCTTTATCTCTTTTCTTTCATATTCCCTTCTTCTTCTTCGCCTCAGTCCGACATGTCGGGTCAGTAAATTAAAAAGGGCGCAAGTTTTTTTGTTCACAATCTGCGAGATCTCATCTCGACGTACAATAGGACGATTATTTATCTGCCTCGAGGTTAGTGCACTGATATTTACACCGATCTCGATAATGGATTAAGAGTGGCGGGGTGGGCGGATTCCTTCAGGGGGTGAAAGAGATAGGAATGTACATCTGCATAATTTCCAGGAGAGAATTTTTCATGGATGTGACGGTAGGAACAACGGGATTATAGGAAGACAGGTTGTTTGTGGTCGAAATCGGATGTTTCGAAAGATTAATATGACAAACTTAATTTTCAAGCCTTGTGAATTAATGCAAATAAGGTGAAACATACGCGTATTATCCTGAATCGAAAGTAAACGCGTGTTGTATAATTAGGAAGTAAGTGAGGAGGAGAACGTGTTCCCCCTTGTACCCCTCCAACATTTTTTGTAAGCCTCGGGAACAATGTAAAATGCGGAAAAATGTTTAACGAGCTTGTTCTTGATTCTCCAAAGAGTAAAAGCGTCATCGGTTCGGTCACGGGCTGGGGACGCAAACATCAAACGAAGAATGTTTCTCCCTCCTCAGCATCTTCTTCTTCAGGACTTCTTTTTTTTTTAAAGACACCCCCTCCCCCTCACAAATATCGCCCCCACCTACACACTAGCGAGCTTCGCGGATCGGTCCGTCGTGCGAGTGTTTGAATCCTCCCCGACCAACCTCACCATCGCCTTATGCAAAGAGAAAGGGCAAAACCTGGACCGTCGATGCATACACACCACACACACACACGCTCACAAGGTTCATCAGGTTCATTGTCCACTGCACAATGGAATGCAAATCTTCCAAGGTCCGGAGAAGAAGCACCAAGCGCTTGTTTGACCCCTCTGCACCACCCCCCTTCCAACAGCTGCTCCAACTCGCTTTTACCATTTCGCCAATACGGACATGGCGTCGCGATAATTCATCCAGTTTAACGGAACGCGAGCTAGTTTTTCGTCGATTTTTACAATATCACCGTTCTTCTTGACAAAGAACGTTAGAACAGATAATTAAAAAACCACTTCCTTCCTCCCTTTTTTAAATCGAATTCGATTGTTCCAATGTAATTCGATGCGTACACATTACAACAGTGGTTTTGATATCTTAAATAAGGGTGCCGTCACCATATAAAGTAGTAGCGTCGACAGGACGTGCAAACGTTAGTTTGTTCCCAAGTTTTACGCTGAATACAACTTTGAAAGCAAGGTAATAACAAAACTCATAATTATAGGAATGTTTGTATGCACCCGGAATCCCCTTCCCCCCCATCAACAACTCACATAATGACATTTTCTTACCTCGAAAAGGATTTACCCATTTTCTTCAATGCGTGACGCCTCTTTTTTACTTCCCAACCCTATGTTCCCCCCTATCACCCCCCTCTCTTTTTCTTATTCCTCTGGGAAATAAGAATCCCACAATTCCTTCTGTGAATAATGAAAACGTTGCTTCCTTTTCATTCACATTTTTACGAACGCAATTGATTTCTCGGTATTACTGTTCAATAGGGAGAAAATAAACACTTTGGACGGTAGGCGATGATATTTCGGTATTGAAAAACGGAAACGCTGATTAAACTTGACTGATGTACAAAGATGGTAAAAGGAAAAGCTGTCTTTTGATACGTTTTCCATGAGGCTTACGTGGAAGACTGAATAAAAGAATGAAAGGAAGGAGAAACTTGATACGAAGGAAACTAGTAAATTCTACTTCTTCCGTTACTTATAATTCCGAAGCGGATTTAGAATAAAATGTTTAGATCTCTTTAAGGTCCCATTTTAGGCCTAGGCCAAAATGGCGATATTTTGTCGAGAAAACTACAGGCAAAGTCGCTCGAAAACTAACAATTTCGCCCCCCAACCCCATACAAGGACTGACCATTCAAGCGGAAAACTGCAAATCTAGATCCCGTTGCTATAAAACGTTAGTTTTATTTATTTATTTTTTTTAATGCTTTGACTCGATAAATGACTGTCAAAAGTGGCTTTGTGACCGTGAAACATATACGGAGGTTTATCTTAATTTATTTATTTAATTAGTTTATTTAAATATATAAGCCGCCCCGACGTCAATTTCGACCCTCGTAAACAACCATACGAATTTTAATTTATCCTTTCAAACCTACTTGGTATATTGAAACGAAACATTTTGCCAATGGAAAAATGACACAATCGTGGACATTTCGAACGAGAAACAGACTCTCCTCAGCAAAAATGACCATTTTCCATCGGAATCTGTTGGCGTTTTGCCATTAAATTCGCACAGTCGCTTAGATACTGACAACTTCGTCAACTAGACTGACTACTTTGATTGGACTAACTTTAAAAACATGCGTCTCATAGCCCCCCCCCCCATCAGAGCGGGCCCCCGCAAAAGCTTAAAGATGGAAAAATGAGGATTTTTATGTATCTATGTTCATCGGGCACGTGATTCACAAGCGATTTGGCTATTTTCGACGATTTTCAGTCGATCCGACCTGGAGAATAGAACGTTGCTGGTGATCAGCAAACAGTGTCCCTGAATATTCGATTGAGCACACAAAAGCGCTATTATGATGGCTCAAATTGAAAAAATTCACGCCTTCTGGATTTGCAATTCGTGAGCAAATGCGCTGATCCCCAAGAAAATGGAGAAGAATTGCTAATTTTCAGTTCAAACTGAGAAAATGTGCTAATTTCCGTCTTAAATGGGGGGGGGGAAAGCGACAATTTATGGCTAAAATAGAGAAAAATGTCAGTTCAAAGTTGAAAATAACACAAATTCTTGTCTTCGGAAGGCTTATTTGAGGCGAAAAATAAGAAAAAGCGCTAATCCATAGCTAAAAACACACGAAAAATTGTTATTCTGTAACTAAAAATGTGAAAACCCCGTCAAACTTGCGGATAATTTGGGGTAATTACTAATTAGAGCGGCAAAAAATTAAGAGAAACAGTAATTTTCAGCTTGAACGGGGAAATGTGCTAATTCATTGCTAAAAATGAGAAAAAAAATATTGCTAAGCAGCTGTACATAAAGTGTAGTATTAGCTCTAATTCACGAGTGAAATATAGAACAATTTCAAATTGCGTCTAATGTCGAAAATATGCCATTTCACGGCTTCTGAAGGCAATTTATCTCTGGCAGAAATTGAGAAATAGCCGAAAAAACCGCTAATTTCATAGTTCATAATGAGAAAAGTTCTAATCCACTGCTTAAAATTGAGGAAAACTCTAATTTGTGGTGGAAAAATTAGAAAAAAATGCTAATTCATAAGATAAAAACGCCAATTTGCTGCTAAAACTGAGAAAAATCGCTAATTCGCGGCTAAAATAGAGACAAATTTCAATTCATGTTCCCAGGTTCTGAAGGCAACTTATTTGAGGCAAAAATACAGAAAAAACGCTAATCCAAAGCTAAAAGTGAAAAAAAAAAAAAAAAAATTGTTGTTGCGGGGATAAAATGTAAAAAACCAGGCTAATTTTTGAAAGTCGCACTAATTAGCGTCGCTAAAATGAAGAAAAACGCTAATTTTCAGCTTGAATTAGCGCGAAATTGTTAATTCGCCCTAGTTAACGCTCTTGATCTCTCAAAACCACCAATTCGTGATTAAAATTGAGGAAAATTGCTTATTCCAAAGTCATAATAGAAAACCAAGTCCTCAGACTCGAGGAAAACAATGTTTTTTTATTTTGGGTTGGGATTTTTGCTCCCGTTAAGAATAAAAAAGGAGAAACCCCGCCAAATACAAAAAGTATTATATTTATTTTCGGTTTGAAGTTGTAGCATGATATCTATCTGGATACCATATGTTTTTTTCAACACTTGCCTTTTGTATAATATTTGAAATTTTAGCGGGTCTACTTTCATAGTAGAGCAGCGCAACGTATCGGGAGCAAAAATACCAACCCACGAACCGCTTCATTTTTTTAACATACAAATAATACAAAGTTTAATGACTTTGCTTATTTACAGAATGAAAACGTTATACTTTGCGATTCGCGGGTACAAAATACAGAATATTTTCAATTTTTGTCTATAATCGTGGCTTCTGATGGCAATTTTATGGGCATAAAATTGAGAAACAACGTAAATTCTTGGGTTTAGGTGACAAAAACAACAAAAAACGGTCTAATTCGTGGCTGGACTGATGTGACGGCGAGACTGCTCTAAGCTCAAATATGGTGAGGAGGGTATTCTCTGAAGAAAATAACTCGTCTTTTTTTCGATGGAGTCTCTCCTGGGTGGACTGGTCAAGGCTACTTGGGAGGTGCTATGTCGTGACGGGTCAGTTTTGGACGACATAAAGTGGTCCGCATCGGCTTTGCATGACGGGGTTGCTCGATTCGGTTTTGTCGAGGTGAGTGAAGCCTCATTGAGCTCATTCAGCCCCTTGTCCCTAAGTGAGGGGCGGGCTATTGTGGCCAATCTATCGGCATCAAAATCTACCGACGTCTATGATATTTCTCTGTTGCAATTGGTAAGCGCTGCGCCTTGCGTGGTCCCTGCTCTCACGTATTTGGTCAATATCTGCCTTGACAATTGTGTTTTCCCTAATTCATTTAAGAAAAGCAAAGTGGTGGCTGCAAAGTGGTCATCCGGATCAATTTGGCTTCAGACGGGGTAAAAGTGCTTCGCAGGCTATCATGTCCTTGGTGGCTCGTGTGTATCCGGCTTTCGAAAAGAAAGAGTATGCGAGCATTTGATTGTGTTTCTCATGAGAAGCTTATTAAGGAACTTTCTGCCTACGGAATCAGTAGCCTAGGAGATTATTTGACCAATCGAACGCAAGTGGTCTACTTCATGAATAGCTCGTCGGAGTATTCGGCATGGTGTCCCCCAGGGGTCAATCCTTGGGCCACTATTGTTCCTCGTTCTGATCAACGATTTGCCATCCTGGACAGCCGCCAAGGTCATTCATTTTGCTGACGATAAGGAAAATCTCGTCGAGCGGATAAGTACTGAGCTGAAGTTAGCTGAATCATGGCTGTTGCATAACGATCTGTGGGTCAATACGGCTAAAACTAAACGGCTCGTTTTCGGCATGCGTGTCTTGCTTCCATCTGAGCCAGTGAAGTTTCTTGGAGTGTGGGTGGGCGACAAGTTGGATTGGTCGGGCCACATTTGCCACATTGAGCACCTGTTGAGGAGATTAAGCCGAGTGCTGTTCGGGTTGAGAAGACTGAGAAGCTTAGTTGCGTCGTCGGGTCTGCTGTCAGCGGATTTTGGGATATTTCATTGTCTTCTAAGTTATGGAATAGTCGTTTGGGGGCGGTTCATCGAAGGCTGGTCTGGTTTTTACTCTCCAGAAAGAGTCATTGCCAGCGTGCATTCTTCTGCTCGCTGTAGGGGGCTTTTTAAAATACGGCGAATTTCTGACGCTAGCGTCTTTTTGCGCTAGCGTACATTTTGGAGTGCCTTTGCTTCGCTCATTCTGCATGTGACCGACGCCCTACGGTTGAGGAAGCGCGACTTGCATGCTTCTGCGGATTGCCGATGACATCAGGCCTCTTTTTACTACCGGCTTACAATTAGTAAGACAAAGGCACGTTTTTTGGGCCGCTCGTCCGAACTTTTCAATAAATTGCCTGTCTCCATGCGCAAAGTGGAGACGATGGACGTTTTAATGCTTTAAAAAAAATTGAAATTTGCTGAATGAATTTCCACGAAATTGGAAGTTTTGTTGCTGAATGTCCGTGAATTTGAAAATTTTGGGTATTCATTCCCGCGAAAATCGATATTTCTTGGCTCAATATTATTGACATTGGAAGCGGGGTAGGGAAACTTCGAGTTTCAGGGGTCGATTTCCTTGAAACTGCAAGTTTTATGGGCTTCGGGCCACCTGGATAGTCTAGTCGGATCCGACAGTTTCCCGAGCCTGATGAATGGCCCTTTGCAACATTTGGAGCTACTAAAAATATCTGTGAAATCGAAAGTATTCTGATTCTTTTATATGTCCCAGCAATTAATTAATTAATTGAAATTTAGACGTCCCTTGTCCTGGGACTTTTTCAAGGGATTACTCCCCCTCACCGCACCACCCTAGTCACCCTGCAGTGAATTCGAGGGAGTGGGGAGGCTGAAAATAAAGAATTAAACTTTATTGAAGTTAAATACTTACTATTTTTACTTGTTTTGAGTTCCGAGAAAAAACTGCAGGGTGACTAGGGTGGTGCGGTGAGGGGGGAGTAATCCCTTGAAAAAGTCCCAAGACAAGGGTCGTCTAAATTTCAATGAATTAATTAATTGCTGGGACATATAAAAAGAATAATAATAATGTTATACGTGCACTGACCCGATGGGTGCAATTGAGTTCCGGGAGGGAGTTTCTCTCAGGTGGGGTTCGCTCTTAGCGTGAGCCTCTCAGGCTAGCTCAGTGGCAGAGCGCCTGGCGCAAAACTAGGAGGTCGTGGGTTCGCGACCTGAAAAGTCCCAAGACAAGGGTCGTCTAAATTTCAATTAAGAAAGTATTCTGGTTGAATACCCACGAAATGGCGAGTTCTTGGTAAAACTTTACGTCGATTCAGTCGCTGACAGGGGCAGATTTAGGATTTCATCTTGGGAGGGGTTCTCCCACAAATCTCTCTTTGTTTCCGAGTTTCAGCTGCAAATTTGCCTCTGTAGGTGCCGCGAATACGGTGGTTTTCTCAATTTTAGCTGCGTAGGTTAGCGGTTTTTTCACTTTTATTTGTGTGAATTAGCGATTTTTTTAAATTTCAAACCTTTTGTTGCTTCGAGAAATCCCGGATTTGCATTTTAAAAAAATATTACGTAGTTGTGCCTGCTGAGCGATGGACTTCAAATTTTTTCAATTTTATAGAAGGGAATTAGCGCTTTTTCTCAATTATCGCCTCATATTATTGTTTTTCCCCCATTTTGAATTGATTTTCAGTTAAAATTCTGGTGATAAATCAACTGATACTCCATCCATTGAAATGTTTTATAGCGCGCAGGACTGAAGAACGGCTGCAAATAGTTCAGAGGATACTTTCCTGTTTCGCAGCTGAAGAGTTTTGGTTCCTGTGGGTGAAATGACCAGTTTTGGGGTGGAAAAGTTCCGTTTTGGTTCAATTGACAGTCTCATGGCTCAACAACTTGGTAGTTTCGTGGCAAAAAAGCAATGCCTGTGGGTCACATTTTACGCAGCTGAATATTCAGCTTCTTCGGGCTTAAATGATAGTTTTCTGGCTGAATACAGCGGCCAAACAGACGGTGTGGTCAATAAATAAGTTTCAGTGGTTAACGATCAGTGTGTTTATAAGGTCAGGGCTGCAAAGATTCAGGGCTAAGGAAGGGCGTAACCAGCTCGAAATAAAAGGGTGGGCCGGTTTCGAAATTCCCTACCAATCACCCTCCTCCCCCATCATTACAGACACCGCTCCCACGCAGATTCGTATTATTTGATCCAGAAACTGATGCTAATATTGCGGCAGAAAACTACCATTTCCAGAAACGGCTGATTCAAGCCCAAATTTTGGTGGATTTGGCTCTTTTAAAAAGCTAAATTTCGGAATTTGGCTCATCTGAAACCCAAATCTTGCGGATTTTTGCCCGTTCAAGCCCCAATTTTGAGGATCATTCATTTCACAGTTTGCCTCTTTCAGGAAACCAACGTCGAGGCTCTGACCCTTCAAAAAAAAAAAACAATTTCTCGTGTTCCACTCGTTGTCGTTAGTAAAAGGCAATTTTGTGGACTTGACTCTTTCATAAAGACAAAGTTTGAAGCTTGTCTCGCCACGCATAGGCATAATTCCACAGATTTGGACCGTTGAAATCCTATTTTGAAGGATTTAAATTTGAAAAATTCTCGGACTTATAGCTCACTTGAATGGCCAATCAGTTGGTATGGTTGCGGGAGCGTCCAAAGCTCGGTGAATAACAGCAAAATTGCAGACTGCTGAGATAAATATCAGTGTATTCACCAATTTTGTGGCTAAAATATACTTGAGATTGGAAGTTGCCAATTGCTTTTTGTGGGCTCCGATAGTTTATGCATCTTTGGAGACGTATTGCCATGTGGCATATTTGTATACTATAGAGAACCAATAAAGGCCACCTCAAACCCAGGTTCCTTCTTTTGAAGTCTCGCAGCGAGACAGAGTTTCCGTACCAATAGACGCGTTATAATGATTCTGATTTATGAGTTAGGCTTAAGAAGTTTGGGAAAATACCGTTTAATACCCTTAAAAACGAACCTGAACAAAAATATTGAATTTAGGAATAGTTTATGGGGGTAACTAGGTTGCAAACATGTCTACAACTTTACTACCTGAAGAATAGCCTTTCCTATCTCTTTTTTCCTTTAACTCACTGTGCATTCCCTCTTCAATTTTTGTTCTCTTTTTTCTTTCATCCTCCTCTTCACCCTTGGAAGCCAGGTATAACACCTGGAAAGAAGACGAGAAAAAGACTTTAGGCCCCTAGAGGTTCTTCTTCCTTTCAGTGCCATTATATTCTACCGAAATGGCCCATAGGAGAATTGTAAAAACACGCTTGCTAACAAATAGTATTGCCCTGAAAACTTGACAAATAAATCTGACGCTAATAGCGAAAACTTGACACCCCCCCCCCCACAACACAACTCCAAATCCTTCCATGGCCCCCCAGAGGCGTCGCGTCACAGACGATGAAAGTCGCTCCTGAATGTGAAAGGTCCGTTTACACGAGAAATTTGTCAAGGCTATTACTGCACAAAAATGAATTGAAGCAATAATTTAGTGAAGAAATTGCACGGCATTGCTCGTTTCGTGCAATTTTTCCCCTCTTGGAACGTTCCCTTGGTTGCGTACTGTGAAACAGCACATTTTTACATCAAGCCCACCATTTCCCGTCTTCTTCTCACGTTAATTAGCATATATATTAGCACATTTATAGCATATTATCGAATACACGAGCTGTCGAGGTAATCGATTCTACCATTTTGAACGCGTGAAGAGGTCTATTTTACGTTTTTCCCATTTTCGCCGCAAATTAACAGTTTTCTTCTCTTGAAGAGATTAATTTGTCCCATTTTTCTCGATTTTGGCCGAATTGGTCTCCATAAACAGCAAATTGGTATTTCTTATCAATTTTAGCCACGAATTAGCGATTTTATTAAAAACAAATGGGACGCGAATCGCCGTTTTCCTCACTTTTAGCCGCGAATCAACCGTTTTTTCAACTTTTAGTCACGAATTAGCGCGATTTCTCAATTTCGGCCGCGAATTAAGTGCAGTTTCCCTAAATTTTAACAGTGAATTGGCATTCCCCACCCCTTCAATCATGAATAAGTGTTTTTTCTCAATTTTAGGCAACATTGCCTCCAATGACGGCAAACTATCGTTTATTCAATTTTTGTCGCGTTAAACTAGGCCTTTTCCTTATTTTAGCCACCAATTATCGTCCATTTCCACGCCTCACATCCGTAATTAGCGCTCGTACCCAGTTTAAGACGCGATTTTCTCAATTTTAGCCACGAATAAGTGCTTTTTGACAAGTTTACCCTCAAATTAGCGCTTTTCACAATTATGACCGCGTGTAACGTTTTCCCCAAGTTCAGCCGCGGATTATTGGTCACCCCCCCCCCCAAACCACCACCAACAACAGCCATGAATTTGCATATTTTATCAACTTTAGCAGCAAAGTAGCGTTTTTATCCTGTGTTTTCCTCAATTTTAACTACAAATTAGCAGGTCTATTTTAGCAGGCAATTACCCTAGGTGTTTTCCGGAATATAAGCCACAAAAAAGCGGGTTTGTTCTATATCTTTGGAGCAAATTATTATTTTTTCGTTCACCATCCGCTAATCCCAGTTTTAGCCGCACATTAACGGGGTTTCCACCTATAGCAATAAATTGGCACTTTTTCTCAATTTTAGTCTCAAAGCGGCCTTCAGAATCCGCGAATTGGTGTTTTTTTTTTCATTTTTGACCCAAATTGAAACTTTTCTCGTTTCTAACCGCGAACTAGTGATTTTCCTCAATCTTGGCCGCTACTTTTCTTAATCATAGAAGCGTATTTACTACCTTTTTCTTGCGAATTGGCAATTTCTTCCATTTTCAACAGAGAATTAGCACTTTTTCTCAATTTAGGGCTGAAAACAGTCCTTATCTTAATTTTAGCCAGGCTAATTATTGATTTTCTCAATACTGACGTCATGCTAATGCATTGTTTTTTTTTCTGCATTTTAGTATCGCATTAGAAATTTTGTTTTACTTTTGCCTATAGATTAGCGCTTCTTCTCACTTCTAGCCGCAGTTTTTTCTACTTGTACGAATTACCGTTTTTCTTAATTTTAGCCACAAAGTTCCCACGCCACGCTTTCAGAACGCGTTACGCGAAATTTTTACAGTTTATCCGCGAATTAGTGATTTTCCTCAATCTTAGCCGCGAGTTAGCACTTTTTGAACTGCAAATTAGCCATTTATCATATTTTAAGCAGGAATCAGCATTTTTTCCCAATTTGACCAGAAAATTAGCGTTTTTTTATATTTATAGCGCGCTATTTACTGATTTTTTTTTTCAATATATTTTGCTGCATTTTTCCCTCAATTTTTGCTACGGTTATCATTTTTCCTGTTTTTGCCTAGAACTCTCAATTTCAGCTGTGAAGTAGCGTTTACTGCTCATTTTGCAGCGAATTTGCATATATATATTATTATTTTTAAATGCGAGAAGTGAATTTGCCGTTTTTCCCCTATTTTAACCGGAATTATCGTTTTTTTTGTCAAGATCATTTTTCTCAATTCTAGTTTTCTCAATTTCAACGGCGGGCTTCGCCCGAAAACAACACTTTTGCGTTGATTTCGACTTTTTAGCTGTAGAATGGCCTCTGTACACCGCGAATCAGATCATTTCTGAATTTTGTCCTGGAAGCTGCATCGTAAGACCACGAATGCCAAGCATACTAGCGCTTTTCCAAAAGATTTTGCCGCGTCAGCATCAGCAGTGGCAAATTTGCTATTTTTCTCATTTTCATCCACAAATTATAGGGTTTTTTTTTTAACTTTATGAGCGTTTTTTTATCCACTTTGATGGCCTTGAATTAGCGTTTTTTCTCAATTTTAGCCGTGGGCTTGGCCCAAGAACAGCACATTGGCGTTTTTTCTTCATTTTTGCCGTAAAATGGCCTCTATACACTGCGATTCAGCGAGTTTTCTCAATTTTAGCTGCGAAGTTGCCTCCAGATGCCAGTATAGTCTCAAATTTTTTCAATCGAGCCTTCAGAATAGCGCTTTTGTGGGCTGAACCAAGTATTCTGCCACACTCATTGCTCATTGCACATTGTATTCATAGCTGTGGAATTGTAAGTTTCGGGTCTGAATATTCTAAAAATTGCAAGCTTACGGTCTTGATTATCCCAAAATTGCAAGTTTCGGGTTATTTTTTCCCTCCCTGAATAGTCGGCACTGACAGCGCCCAATGTCTGGCAAGTATCTGATACGAATTCTCATCACTCAGAGCGCATAAAAATATGTGAAATCGCAAGTTTCGGGTCGGAAAGTTGAAATTTATCAAGTCGAAGTGGTCAGTTTTTCCATTTTCAGGGCACGCGATTGCCCGTGTTGCCAATTCTAGGTTGCGAATAGCCAGCTATGCCATTTTTAGAGCGTGCAATCGCCAGTCACGCCATTTCATTTATGGCGAGAGCAGTCAGAGTTCATCAAATCTTTCACCCCTCCTCCCCCTCTACAACAAGAAGAGTTCGATACGGAAACGAATACGGTCAGTTTATCGTTTATAGAGTGCGGAAAGTCATGGAATCATTTGGGCGCAGATAATCATTTTAGCCATTTTCAATGGGCGCATTGCAATCTGCGTCCTCTGGGGGATGAAAATGGTCAATTTGACCATTTTTAGAGCGTGGATTTGCCAATTTTTAGGGTGTGAATAGCCAGTTTGGTTATTTATAAAGGACGCATAAAAATTATCCGTTTTCCATTTTTAAGACGCTAATTAATATCCAGCGGGTCGTTTCTATAAGTTGCGAATGATCAGTTTGCCATTCAGCTTGCTGCTAGCTTAGCCATTTTTAAGGCGCAAATCGTCAGTTTTGCCATTTTAGAGCGCGAATCACCAATTTGAAATTTTCTAAGCGTGAATAGCCAGTTTGACTGTTTTTAAGGGCACGAATCGTCAGTTTAACAATTTTAATGGCACTTTAAGTCATTTTGGCTATTTTTAGGACTTGAATAGCCAGTTTAGATATTAAGGATGTGAGTCGTCAGTTTAGTCAAGTTTAGTAATTTTAATGGCACGAATCATCAGCTTTGCATTTTTTATGCAAGTAATCTGCTCTAAAAATTGAGCAATTCACTGCAATACAATTGCAAAATCTCTCTATAATAAGCTCACTCAGCGAAAATTGCTTGGTATTGCTACAATTTTTGTTTAGAGCAGAATTGTCTCATAATTTCCGAATGGCTCGAGTAAACGGACCTAGAGTTTCCTCATTTTTAGCAGCTAATGGGCCGCTATAGCAGCTAAATGGGAACGAATGTACACATTTTTTAAAACACAAATCATTCGTAAACAGATAAATTTCTCTCCAATCATTCGTCTCACTGTTTACACATAACCGTATGATAAACGTCCACCGTCCTATATTTGTTAGATTACGCTTATAAATTTAAAAAAATAGTTGTTGACTTATTTCACTTTATCTCGCCCGCTCCTTCTTCGTTTTATTCTGTCAGGAAAACAACTCTCCATATAAATATCGCGTAAATTCATTTAGTTTAACGACCTTCACAATGTCGCCTAGTTTACTACAAAAGGCCAGCATTCGTGACAGGCTTTTTTTTTTTTTTTTTTACGCGGAGTGGTGCGGCTGTTGTTATGCGTGTGGGAGTCTATACGTGTCATGCGGATTTTTGACTAATTTCACCCTTGTGGGGACCGATGCTTTAGGTGCGTTTTTATCATAAACCTGTCGCGCCTAGTGTCCAAGGAAATTTTATTGAGTGCCCGACGTGTCACCAGAACCAATTGCAAATTTCCAGAACTTACCCGATCTGCCCCTCACAACAACGACCCTTCTCCCTCTCACCACTATACCGGCCGAGGGCTCAGCAACTTCTTAAAGGTACAAAAAAAAACCATTCACAGTGCCAAAGCTGTGTCGTCTCTAGTCACCCTTCGTGTGGCGTCACAATGACAGTTCATGCTATGTCTCCCTCCTTTTAAATACAACGTAATTGTTTTTATTTTCTGCCGAGGAAGAATCCAGCGGGGGTGGCAGGGCGGAGGATGCGGGGGAACGTTCGTTGATAATAATTCTAGTATGAAACCTGATTTCGTAGAACGGAGTTTAATGGGGACGGGGAGCCTCAAGTAAATGGAGTTTAAACCTTTATATGGGATGATAGCAGGTCTTAGCAAAAGGAAATAAGCAATTACTTTAAGAAGCTTTATTTTCCAATCATTAAAAGCTCGAATAGCGTAACGAACCCGATGAATGTTATTTTTGTGTGCGTGTGTGTGTAAGCGACGGCGATGGAGAAACGAAAATGCATCAATTATTGACTAGGTTCGTTTGCAAAGAGAAATATTCAATCACACAAAAAAAATGTGCATCGCCGGTCGCGGTGGTGTAAAAATACCTGAAGATGAAGTTTGTAGACGACGATTTCCTACTCGTTATAGGAGCTAGGGGTCAAAGGACAATCCAAGAAACAAGGTACGTGAACCTGAAGGCTTCGAGAGTACAGTGATGACAGAACTGAGCGGCCTTCTCAGCTTATAGCTCTTCCGGTCTCGAAGCTCCAATCACTCGCTATTCCCCTGATTCAGTGGCGTACCTAAACCCCAGGCCCAAGGTGGAGGCGAGAAATATGATTAAAGACAACACAATTTCAAAAATTAGCGCCACAGAAATTTAGCCACAAAAGTTGCCTCAAGAGTCAGTGAATTGGCGTTTTTTCAATTTCAGCTGAGAATGATTTTTCTCAATTTTATCCGCAAATGGCGTTTTTATTTTATTTTACCGGCAGTGAGTTAACGCTTTTTCTCAATTCTAGCCCCTAATTATCGCTCTTCCTCAATTTAATCCACGAATTATCGTTTCCCTCAATTTTAGCTGTGAATTATAGCGTCTTTTTCAATGTTTTCCAAGAATTGGTCGGGGGAATTGGAAATTTTAAACGACTTTCAGCCGCGAATTAGCACACTTTTTCTCATTTTCAGTCACAAAGAAGGCTCCAGAGTCCGCGTGCAGCCGTGAACAGCGCTCTTTAAAAACTATTAGCCGCGAATTGGCCCGCTCGAAGGCGAAGAGAGCCCTCTCTGATGGGTGGTTGGCAGAGCGAGAGGTAATATGGGGAAAAACACCAATTCGTAGCTAAAATTGAGAAAAATCACTAATAATTAGCGGATAAATTAAGAAAAATTGCTAATTCACGGATAAAGCATTCATGAAAATCACCAATTCAAGGCTAAAATTGAGAAAAACGCCATTTCGCGGCTAAAATTGTGAAAAAGTGCTAATTCATGGCACAAACGGATATTTTGTGACTAAAATTGTACTACTATACTTAGATTTTTGGTTCTAAAGCGTTTATGCGCGGTTTACACTGAGAATTAGCGCTTATTTGCCACTAAAATTGAGAAAAATTCACCAATTCATAATGCAATCAGCACGACAGGGTATCTGAAGCCAAGTTTGCTGCTATAGAAAAAAGAGAAAATGCTCTGATCCATGTTTCTGTAGGCCCTTAGGAGGCTGAAATTGAGAAGAAACGCAAATGTTCAATCTTGGGGCAAGTACGTGGCAAAAACTTTGAGAATAGCGCTCATATTCGTGACTAAAATAGTGAGAAAACGCTAATATTCGCAGCAAAAAGAGGGAAAAAATCGTGTATAAAAATGAGAAAAGCGCTAATTCTCGGCTATAAAGTTGAGGAAAAGCAAGAATCACTCAGCGCAGGCTCAGCCAATGTTGAAAAAAACGCCAATTCGTAGTTTCTCAAGGCAACTTAGTGACTAAAATTGAGAAAAAGCGTTACTTCGCATGCGATATGAGCTCAGCTAACTTAGAAGATCGAGAAAAAGCGCTCATCCGCAGCTACAATGAAAAATAAGAAAATGCCAATTCGCGGATCAATAATGACGAAAGCCGCTGATCCCCCGGGGACAAAATTGATACTTTGCGGCAGAAAGTAGGAAATAATTCAAGGCAGAAAAAAAGCCAATTCACGGATTTATCGGAAAAACCTGCTGAACCATGCTGCATCTGAAAAAAAAAAACCGCTAATCATTGGCTAAAATTAAAATAAAGCCAATTCTGACAAAAAGCAAGCAGCTTTGTCAGCACAAAGCTGGCAAAAATTGCTTATTCGCAGCTAAAATAAAAAATTAAAAAATACCGATTCGCGGATTAATTTGAGACATGCCGCTGATTCTTCGAGATGAAATTTAGTAAACTCTACGGCTGAGAGTAGGTAATAATTCACAGTTAAAATGGTGAACAACGCCAATTCTCGGATCATCATGAAAAAATTGGCTGATTCACGACTAAAATACACTGGGGAAAAAAAGAGGCACTTTCTCGGTTAATTTTAACCGAGAAATCTCGGTAAAATGTTTGCAACCGTCACGAGTCTGTAATGTCAACCGACAAGCTTGATACGGTTGAATTCACGTCTTGACTCGGTTAACGCATGTTGTCAGTAAAATGTTTGCAACCGTCATGAGTTGGTAAAGTCTACCGACAAGCTTGATACGGTTAAATGCACTCGGTTAGCGCATATTGTCGGTAAAATGTTTGCAACCGAGTCTGATGGTCAAGCCACAAACACGGTTAAACACATGATCCCAGTCAGTTGAGACATATCTGTTGAATGAACCGTCACTAGACGGTTAACTCTAACCGTTACTTTACGGTAGATTCTTCCGACCCACAACTCCCTTGTCTGTTACAGCAACTGTCTAACATCGGTGAAAGCTGACCGTATACTCAGTAATCACAGCCGTGTCAGGCGGTTAGTCCAACAGTGTGTTTACGGTAGTGGCGAACCGAATTTTGGATATTATACGGTAGCATCAGCAGAAAAAAAAACGGTAAAATTTTACTGTCATGACGGTTGCATCAACGGTTACTCAACGGTAAAACAGGTATCTCTACTCGGTTAAAAAACACCGTCTTGAGTCTGGTGTCAACCATGACATAACGGTACATGCTACCGTTGGCATACGGTGGAATATACCGTTATATCACTGTTAAAACAGGTGTCTCACCTCGGTTAAGAGGTACCGTCTTGAGTCTGGTGTCAACCGTGAAATAACGGTATATACTACCGTCGGCAAACGGTAGAATATACCGTTTCTACTGTGGTACAAACGGTAATTTGTCACCGACTTTCTCGGTACGTGCTTCCACTTTTCACGGTTAGCCTTACTGATTCTTTACGGCCAAATTTGCCGCAAAAAATGGTTGAGCCGAGCGTCAGAGGTAAACCGCAGATTAAATTTCCATTTCAAATCCTGATGTCTCTCGACGCTCGGTTCAGCCTTCCTTGTGGCCCGTTTGAGACCCTAAAAAAAAATGTGAGTTACCGTGAAAGTGAGTGTTCTGAAATTCTGTTATTGGTCAAAAAAGATTAAAATTGGAAATGGGATGAACGTAAATTTTAGTTCACATGCGAAGAAGTCGTGAAAGAAGAAACACGAAATATATTCAAACATAGTACAAAACAATAAGTAGAAAATTCACCACCGTCATTTCAATTCACCGTCATTGAATTCTGCTTTACCGTCACTTCGCTCGGTTTTACCGTCATTCATCTCGGTAACACGACCGCTCAACTCGGCTTTACCGTCATTCAACTCGGTAACATGGTCGCTCAACTCGGTTTCACCGTCATTGAATCGTGTAGTCGCTCAGCTTCCACTCTTGCAAAAGAGTTTTAACATCTTCATCCATTTCGGAGTCACAAGTTCTTGTTTCAACACGACTCAAATCACTTCACGAAAAAAACAAAAAAACAAAAAAAAAAAAAAAAAAAAAACTCTTTCACTGACTACAGTGACTGAAAAAACTTCAGCAGGCGAGGACTAAATAATGAGAAGTGCGAAGTTACTGGGAGCAGTGAGGAAGACAGACCTTGCGCGTTTTCTGCAGATGCCGCTAAAAACAAAGAGAGGGAGTGCTTCAACCGATAGAGCACCCTGAATCAACAGAATTTTGACGGTTAAGGGTTGCCTTACTGAACCGTCTACTTAGTTGTTGCATCTAGTTACGAGTGCGTGAAGTCGGTTAAAAACTGCTTGTCTAAGACTGCCAGAACAGGAGAGTTTTATAGGATGATGAAATGGGGGAGGGGACCTCTTGGGTAATGTTATATCTATATGTATCTGAATGCTTTCATTAAATAAAAATAAATACTAGGCTACGGATGGGAGCATTGAGTTTGATTCGATTTACATTTTTTGTGTGTGTTCTTCATCGAAAAATATCCCGCTTTCTTTGATTGTGACCTGGGACCCAGGGCAATTTGCGAAAGTTGCAAGATCCGGAAGTTTTAGAAAATGAAAATTTCGTTTCATCGGTTTTATCGTCCGCCTACACAGTACAACGTCAGTACATTTGATATTAGTGGCCATGGAGCCGGGTTCACCGTCATTCAACTCTGCTTTACAGTTACTAAACTCGGTAACGCCGTCATTAAACTCTGTTACATCGCCATATTCAACTCAATTTCACCATCATTGAATTCTGCTTTACCGTCACTACGCTTGGTTTTACCGTCATTCATCTCGGTAACACGACCGTTCAACTCGGCTTTACCGTCATTCAACTCGGTGACATGGTCGCTCAACTCGGTTTCACCGTCATTCAACTCGACTTCACCGTCATTGAATTCTGCTTTACCGTCACTTCGCTCGGTTTTACCGTCATTCATCTCGGTAACACGACCGTTCAACTCGGCTTTACCGTCATTCAACTCGGTAACATGGTCGCTCAACTCGTTTCTCCATCATTCCAACTTGATTTCACCGTCATTCAACTCAGTTTTACCGTCGTCCAACTCTATTTTACTTTCATTCAGGTCGGTAATACGGTCGTTCAACTCGGTTTGACCGTCATTCAGCTCGATTTCACCGTCATTGAATTCTGCTTTACCGTCACTTCGCTCGGTTTTACCGTCATTCAACACGGTAACATGGTCGCTCAACTCGGTTTCACCGTCATTCAACTCGGTTGCACGGTCATTCAAATCGGTTTCTCCATCATTCCAACTTGATGTCACCGTCATTCAACTCAGTTTTACTGTCATTCAACTCGGTTTTACCGTCTTCCAACTCTGTTTTACCTTCATTCAGGTCGGTAATACGGTCGTTCAACTCGGTTTTACCGTCATTCAGCTCGATTTCACCGTCATTGAATTCTGTTTTACCGTCATTCAACTCGGTTTTACCGTTATTAAACTCGGTTACACGGTCATTCACCTCGGTTTTACCGTTATTCACACCGGCTGGGCGACAAGTTTTCAGCTCAACCGACTTTGTTTGTACGGTTAAGCACGTGAAAGTGTGGAAAAGACTGTTGAATACACGGTAAAAGAGTCTTTTTGACGGCTGTTTGCACTCTTAACCGAACAAATAACTGTTGGAGTCGTCTTTAACAGAATGACGTTTATTTTTCACAGTTAAGTTTAACGGTTGAAACTACTGTTTCAACCGAGAATACTGTTTCAACCGAGTTCCGGAACCGACTCTTTTTCCCAGTGTAGAGTACAAGCTCTAACGGCTAAAATTATAAAATCACTAATTCGTTGAAAAAATGTCTTGATTCCCTTCAAAAATTGAGAAAAAACGCTAATTATACGTGGCTGAAACTGAGGTAAACCCATAATTTCTGGCTAAAATTGAGAGAACACCTGGTTCTTACAAACAAGCTCGTGGCTAAAATTTAGATATTCATCGCCTCCATGATCGCGGACTACCCACCCCAGAGGTGTAGCGGCGGATACTCCTTGGATAATGGTGTCGGCGCCACTGCTGACCACGAATAGACGTTTTTCTTAATGATAGCGGCACATTAGCTCTTCTACTCAACTATATCCGCAAATTGTTTGTTTTTTAAACAATTTTAGCTGTGAAGTAGCCCGTTTTCACAATGGAGAACTTGCCTATTTTTTTTTCGCTCACGGCGTTCTTTGATAGAAGTTATTGAGGAAAGAGTAGGAAAGAGTAAGAAAATCGCGCAGGAAATATTTTTAATTAATTTTTAAAGTAATGAGTTTCGCGATGGAGGGGGTTTTGACAGAAGTGACCTTGTGACGTCGAAACCGCTAGCGTGTTTTGACAGTTGACAGGCTTATCACAAGCAACCGCACCTGAACGCTGGTTTCAGTGCTCCTCAACTGAGTACACAGTTTGGATGCAACAAGGAAAACAACATTTTAGTGCATTTAACTTTTCTGACGAAATTATACGGAATTATTATATTTCTCTGACGGACAATAAATAGAAACGCAGCACACCAAGGCAAAACAGCGAAGCAATGAACGTGCAAGTATTTGTTAACTGTAAGGTTCTATGATGGTTGCAGTGATACTGGATGAGGGGTGAAGTGGTTAGGCAGATGGTTGGTGAGGATGGAATGGGATCGTGCCTGAGAGGGGTTGGTTGGCGGTTGTGACGTCACATTTCCAACCCTCGTCCAAGTCGATCAGCTGGTAATTCACGGATGTTTTTAATTCAATTAAAAATCGCTGCCTGCACCTATTGAGTTGCGGTTTTCACCATTCTCTTTTGTTTTAGCACTACTCTCGACTGACACCGAAAAAAAATTAAAATAAATTTCATGCAAGTTCTCCATTTAGCCGCAAATTAGCGTCTATCGATATTTTAGTCGTGAACTAGCTTCTTCTTCTTCGTCCACTACGCTACAGCCCACGAGAGGGGCCAAGGCCTCCTGTAAACTCCTCCGCCAGTCATCTCTGTTTCCTGCTTCCGCTCTCCAGTCATGGATTCCGAGAATGGTAAGCGCATAGCTGGCCGCTCCCTCCTCCCAGCGCAGTCTCGGCCGACCTCGTCGCCTTTTAGTGTACATGGGAGCCTCAAGGGTTCTTCTTGGCACAGAATCTGGGCTCAAACTAGCCGTGAATTAGCCCCTTTCCTAAATTATGCCTGCGAACGAGCATTTTTACTCATTTTAGCCTTGAATTAACGCTTTTTGCTCAACTTTATCCGGGTATTATAGCGCTTTACCCCCATTTTGCACGGAATTAACACATTTTCTCAATTTTAGCCGCGATAATTGACGTTTTTTTTAATGACAGCAGTGCGTTAGAGCTTTTATTCAACTTTATCCTCAAATATGTTTTTTTTTTTTTTTCAAACAATTTTAGCGGTGAATTAGCGCGTTTTCTCATTTTAGCTGAGAAATTGCGTTTTTAGGTATTTCAGCTGTTAATTAGCGCTTTTTCTAAATTCTAGCAGCAAACCAGTGTTTTTACTCATTAGCAAATTAGCGATTTTTGCTCAACGTTATCCGCGTATTACAGCATTTTATTCTAATTTTGCATGGAATTAGCACATTTTCTCAATTTTACCCCGCAAATTGACGTTTTTTATATTGTTCGCAGCGCATTACTGCTTTTGTTCAATTTTCACCGCGAATGTGCTCCTTTTCTCAGTTTTAGCCGTGAATTATAGCGCGTTTTCCCAAATTAGCTGTGAATTTGCGTTCCTCTGAAATTTAGCCGCGAATCAGCCATTTTTCCCAATTTTATCAGTGAATTAGAGTTTTTTTGTATTTTACCGGCGCCCAGGGCCATGGAGAGAATATTCGGACCCGGGGATGGAACTCAATGGGGCCCTTTCTGTTGTTTTAGTAACTCGCTGTAGTGCTAAATGTTTCAAACCCCAAGAAAAAGCTCTCAACAACAATAGAGCTTCAAACCACAGCATATCTCGAACCATAGCGAAGCTCAAAGCCCGAACTCACAGCAAAGCACCAAACCACAAACCACAGTAAAGCTTCTAACCACAACACAAAAAAGCTCGTAACCACAGCAACGCTGTAAACAAACTATAGTAAAGCTCCAAAACACAGCAAAACCCTAGACAGTATCAAATCTCCAATCCACAGAATAGCTCTAACCACAACAAAGTTCCACCAACAGTAGAGCTTCAACCACAGCAAAGCTCCAACCCCGCAGCAAAGGTCCAAAACACGGCACAGCTGCAAATTGCAGCAAAGCTCCAAAGCACCAGACCATAACAAACAGGGTTACCACAGACGCCCCCCCCCCCTGGTCGGGGAAATCCGGGAGAAGTCATGGAATTTGTCCATTTAGGCACCAGAGTCAGAGAAAAATGAGCGGACAGCTTCTTTATTCTTGAATTCCGAGTATTTGGTGGTTAAACGAAAAAATAAAGGTTTCTGATTGACCAACGAACCCCTAAAAATGGATCTAGTGCGAGTTCTTCTACCCGTCACCACCGTTTGTCGGTCTCTTTCGTTCTCAATTTTTTTTAGTTATTCTTATACCAGTCAGGCGCGGATTCAAGGTTTGAGAAATTGTGTGCTTTGCTCGACTAAAATTGGCCTGACAGCTGGTAGCTATTCTCTGCCTAAAAATGGCTAAACTAGTTATTCCAACCGTAAAAGCGGCTAAGCTGATTATACTCGCACCCCAGAAGGGCAAAGCTGACGATTCGCACCTTGAAAATGGCTAAACTGACTGTTTGCGCGCTAAAAATAGCCGCCTCCCCTAATTCCTTCCGTGGCTATATCGACCTTCGCGTGCCAAAAATGGCCAAAATGACCATTCGCGTCTTGCCTTGACGGACTATTCGGGCCCTAAAAATGGTTACCCTACCTAAAATGGCAGAACAGGTAGATCACGCCCTGAAAATGGGTAAGCTGACTATTAGGGCGCTGATAGTGGCCAAACTGGTTATTCACGTCCTAAAATTAGCAATAGTGTCAGTATGCTCCTTAAAAAATGGCGAAACTAACTATGTGCGCCTTCAATATGGCTAAACTGACGATTCGCGCGCTAAATATACAGAGGATTCCTGCTCCTGTCCCTAAAAATGGCAAAGGTGACCATATTCGCTCTCCAAAAATGGTCAAACTGTCCATTCACGCCATGAAAATGGCTAAATTGACGATTCTCGCGCTCAAATCGATCAACTGGTCATTTGTTCCGTTTTAACAAAACATCGACTCACCCCCCCCCCCTCACGATCGTTCCTGCCAAACTTAAACTTCACCGTGCTAGGCCTTGCGCTATTAGTATAAAGCTTGACTGGCTATTTCACGCTCTAAAAATAGCTACACGTCGCCTTCCAGTTGCAGCACGTCCTGAGTCTTTCTGAGGCTGCAATGCCTGGCTGATGAATCGGTTTTATGGGTGTCACGTTTCAAGTTTTGTGAGCGTATGACCGGTTATTGTAGTTTTCAATCTTGGAAAATCCAATTTTCGTGTTCAAACAACGAATCAACAGTTTTACAGCTAATTATTTTCGTGCTCCTATAGTGCTGGTAGTGGCGTGGAGGGCGTTAGCGATTGATCGCAGTCATGCAGCTTAACAACCTCTGTAACTCTCTGTAACTGTTACTGAGTAGCTCTCTTAGAGCTTCTTATCGTACAGAATTATGTGAGTTTAATTTCGTAGACATTCTTCTTCAAATGTCACCCGAATTTCACGAAACTATGGTCAGGGAAAACCGGGAAAAGTCAGGGAATTCCCCCCAACCCTGAACAAAGCGTTACCAGGCATGACCAAGTGGCAGGAAGACCTCGGCCTTCCTATCCCCCCGAGGCACAGCCCCCTCCCTCCAACATGGTCACAATCAAGTTGTGAGCCCATAAGGTTGTGAACGGCACTACGGCACACGACACACACAACCCTAATAGCGTCAGATTGAGTGGGTCACATAAGGTGAAAGGGCGAGATTCACAAGATGAAACATGACCTGCTTATCCCACCGTCTCAATTCAATCCCTATCACCCCCTCTTTACCACTCTAAAACATTTGTGAGCACGCGTAAATGAAAACGATCTCCTTCCAATCGCGCCTGAGCTCTCTTTTCTATTTTTATTCGTCACGATAAATTGACCGCATCCTAATTTTCTGAAATGACATTGGGCATGAAGGGAACTCTTGGGGCGATGTTAGCCTTCAATGTAAAACATCCGAGACGTGATTCGCTTTTTTTGCCATTATTTTTTGTTTTTTAAAGATCCAACCCTTTCAACTTCTTATTCAACTTTTAAAGCCAAGGAGAAAGAAGCTAGTGAAGAAAAATATTCGTGCGTGTTCAAGGCAGGACTCAGGATAGGATAGACCTTTGGCTTTGGTGGGGCCCCCGGCCCTCGTCTTGTTCTTCGGGTGGGTCCCCCCGCTTACTCCTCCAGAGTACTCCCTTTCCTCCATTCCTTTGTTGACTCATTCATGTTGTAAAAGGGGGCCTCCTACGGGCCATCATGAGTTGATGGGTTATGGTCGGGTGAGGGTTGGGGGGGGGGGGTTAGACCGGCCCGGCCAGCCTTTAGTGAAGACGATGGTGTGTGTGTGATGAAGGAGGTGGGGAGGGGGAGCGCAAGTGAGACAGAAGTCCCCACGCAGGATAGGGGATCCGGGGAATGTGCCTTGTGAGGAGGAGTGAGAGTGAGTCCCTCCGGCAGCTCAGATTTTTCAGTCTACCTGCCAACTCCTTGGGACATGCTCGATTTCTTTTTTACGAGTGTCTCATTTTATATCCGCGCGTCTCGTGACTACCTGCCGAAAAACCAGAACAACAATCAGCTCTTGAACTTCCTGTTGCAGGAATGATCCTGTGGCCATGCCGCTTCGGATATTATTCCTCCTAGCCGCCTCCGCCTCCGCTGGTGAGTAAACTCTTCCTGTCGCTCCCTTATTAATTTTTTGGGAAATTTATTCCCCCCTGGTATACGTTGAAGAGGGCCCTCCCAAGTCTGCTTCCAATTAACTGCATTCCTTCTTTCCCAAGAGGCAGAGAGCGTCTAGCCAGAATTGCCTACAATGTAATCCGAAGGCATGTCGTTCTGGATTCAGACTAATGGGTCTCATTCAAAATAATAACAACGAAAAATGTATTCCCCCGACCACCACCCCACCCATCAATATCCACCAGACTCACCTGCCCTCGACTCTGTTTTGATGATCGCTAAATAATTAAAAAGTTCAGTGGTGCCAGTGTTCAAAACAAAAAAGTGATATTTTCCGAGAAAAAAAAAATCGCCGCGTGTGGTGCAGTGCTTCGAAGAAAAAACAGTGAAGTGTCCGGAATTTGTACACAGTCAGAGGGCAGGTGTTCCTTCCCAATTTTTCGAGGTCAACGCTATTTCAGAGTTCTTTTGGAATTAATTTGTTGCCTAAGGCACATTTGCAGTGGATTTTCAAAAAAAAAAACACCGGGCTCCACACAATTTTTTTTGCCCTTTCTGCTCGTTCCTCTTGATCCCTTAACACATTTTTTCCTCCTATACGAAGAAGAGTTTTTAACACTTTTTTTTCCTCCAACGTCTTCTATTCAGTCAGGTACCCACTTGAAGGGGATGAGCCCCTGTGAGAAGCTCTTAGCATAAACAAATATTTTCTAGACGTGCTTTACTTGTGACAAATCACTTCCCATAGAAATTAATATGAAAAGCGGTCTCTCTTTTTTTTTTTTTTTTTTTTAATTTTTTGGCCTTTGTCCAGGTTAAATTTAAAATAAATCACGTCAAACGGCCCTAAATGAATGCATTCGAGGACCGGAAAGTATTTAGGACATTTTTTATTTCATCTTTTAAGTTCCGCGACTGGAGGGCATATTTTTTTTTTTTTTTTTTTTTTTTTTTTTGACTCAAAGCCAGGAACTCCCGCTGTCACCATGAACGTTGGCGGAATAGTTTTCACTTTTATTCGATTTTTTTTATTTATAGCGTTTTGGACCATTACGCTCCCATCTTATCAATGACGTGACAATGGAACGATGTACGTAAAAATATTTTGTAAAGCTTTCAAACTACTGTTGAACTCGTCCCAAGCCCAAGAAGAGGTTTCTTCTTTTAAAAAAATAGGGTGGGCGTTAGTAACGGAAATTCTTTTTATGATGTGCCTGTGAAGCTGCACTTGGGCAGGAAGGATGGGCGTCGAGTTTGGACCATCGAAGATTGAAAAGATTTCTATTAAAAAAAACAAAAAAAAAACTGGCATCTGAGATGGATTTGAGCCCTTCACCGTCCGCGTGTACGTACAAATTATACGGACTGAACTGTTTGAAAATAAGGTTTCAAACTGTACTGGATTTTTAGAAAGAACGTGTGTACTGTAACTACTTCGGAGAGCCATCAAATTTTAATTAAAATTCTCCCAATCCCATCTGAATATCTTTATCGCTTTTTTTTTGTCGTTCTGGCATCCAAGAGCTCTGGGACATTTTAGTGCTCTTTCAATAGCTTCCCTCGACCAATCGCGAATATAAACATTACCCGAAAGACCAACGTGAAACTCTCATTTGGGGCCTTATACACAGGAACGTTTTTGGAAGCGGAGACCGGCTGCAATTTGTCTTTTTTTACGCACGAGGCGGCGTATGGTCTGAGAGACTCAACAACCCGCCACCCTACCCAGCCACCACCTGCCGGTCCGGCTAAAATCGAAACACCTTGAAACACAAGAAATCCGTCTCGTGGAACGGATTTTGACGAAAACAGTCCAAAATTTAAAATCGGACGAATCGGCATGTTTATGGGTGTCGACCAGGCGACTCATTGAATGGGTTATTCCACTTCCAGTACGATGATTCTGCCAATTTTCTGGAGCCGCACGGCCACGGAAATGACAGCTCTGCTGAAAAGTTCAAGTCCTCTTTAGCTTCCCATAAACGCACAATAATGATTGCGCAATTTGGGGTTTGTACAATAAAATAGTTCATCTGTGGATATAGTATTGATGGGCTGTACAATATTGTGCAATCCATTTGTGTTTAAACATCAGAAAAAAATTAGTAAAATCCCATTATATTGTGCAATTCGTCGTCAAGGGCCAACGTCAACATAATATAGTATTGTGCGTATATGGACCCCTTTAGTCTCACTGTCAGAATGAACAATATATATATATATATTCAAAGCGTTGAATTATGGCTAGTCACGAATTAGCTTTTTCAACACTGCCCACGAATTACCGCTTATGCTCAATTTAAGCCACCAATTACCATTTTCATAAATTTGAGCCTCGAATCAGCACTTTTCTCAAGTTTGCCGCGCATTGGGGTTTTTTTCATAGTTTTTTCTTTTAGGTATTGCCTTAAAATAACGTTCGTATCCCGTGAATACAAAGATTGATCTCAATCTTAGCAGCGATTCATCAAAATTTTAGCCGTGAGTCTTACTCGTTAATTAACAATTCTTCTCAACTTCAGCCGCAAATCAGTGCTATTTCTCAGTTTTAGTCGCGAATTACCGATTTTTCTTAATTTGAGCATGAATTGGCGTTTTCCTCAATTTTAGCTGCTGTGAATTAGGTGATTTTTTTCTTTTTCATTTTTAGCAATGAACTTAACGCATTTCGCACGCCTTATCCGCGAATTGCCAACTTTTTTTCAATAAGAGCCGCGAAAAATGGTTTTTCTCAGAAGTCAGAATCTATTATCGCTTTTTCAATTTCATCCGCAAATTAGCGCTTTATCCGCGAATCAGCGATTTGTCTAAATTTTATCCGCGCATTAGCAATTTGTCTCAATTTTTGCCGCTAATTAGCGATTTTTCTCAATTTCTGGCTCACAGGCCAGAGAGCAGATTAGGCAAATCAGCCTCAGAGGCAGATTAGCGTTATGCTCATATGCAAATGTGAATTAGCGCTTTTTTACATTTTTAGCGACGAATTAGCGCTTTTTATACATTTTATCCGTAAATTAGGTAGGGAGTTTTCCCAATTTTAATCGTGATTTAGCGTGTTTCTCAATTTCCACCACGAATTAGAGCATTATTCTAATTTTTTTAATCCCCGAATCACTGCTTTTTCTTAATTTTGGCCAGGAATTATAGTGTTTTTTCTACATTTCACCTGTGAAATTTGCCATTTTTCTCGATTTCAGTCCCGATTTAGCGTTTCCTCAATTTTAGTCGTGTCCCCCCCCCCCTCACACTTTTAGTTTACCAATGAATAAGCGCCTTTTCTCAATTTTAGCCGTGGGCATGGTCTAATAACAGCAAATTAGCAAATGTGTTGATTTTGACCGTAAAATGTCCCCTCACTCAGTGAATCTCTGCCTTGAATTAGCTTTTTTGTCAATTTCGCCCGGAATTAGCGTTTTTTAAAAAAATGTTTGCCCTGAATTAGCGTTTTACCCAATTTATGTCGTGAATTTGTGATTTTTCAGTCGCGAACTAGTGTTTTTCTCAATTTTAGCGCCGAATTAGAGCACTTTCTCATCGGGTTTTATTACCAAATTACTGTTTTTACTCATCTTAAGCGATTTTTTCATACTTAGCACATTTTCCATGCCTTATCCGCGAATTAGCGCTTTTTCTACATTTTATCCGCAAATTAGTTAGCGAGTTTTCTCAATTTCAATCGTGAGTTAGCTTTTTTATCAATTTTAGCCACGAATTAGAGCATTGTAGTTTTTTATTCCCGACTCACTGCTTTTTCTTAATTTCGGCCATGAATTAGTGATTTTCCTCCATTTAACCTGTGATTTTTTTTTCACTTTTAGCCCCGATGAAGCGTTTTCCTCAATTTTAGTTGCGTTACCACCCCTCTTTCAGTTTGACAATAAGTAAACTTTTCTCAGTCTGAGCTTTTTCTCAGTTTTAGCCGTAGACATGGCCCAATACCAGCAAATTAGGGTCTATTTTGAGTTAATTTTAGCCGTAAAATGTCCGTCACTCCGTGAATCTCTGCCTTGAATTAGCGTTTTTACCAATTTCTGCCTTGAATTAGCGGTTTTTTCTGCTCTGAATTCGCGTTTTTCTCAATTTCTGCCTTGAATTAGCGGTTTTTTAAATTTCTGTCCTGAATTATCGCGAATTATTTTTCTCCTCAATTTTAGCCACGAATTCGAGCTTTTTCTCATTTTTTTATTCGCAAGCAGTGCCGGCCAGCCGCCCAGATCAGCCGAGATTTGGCGTTTTTTCAACGTTTCTTCTCAATTTCATCGGTGAATTAGGTAGTTTCCTTCATTTTAGCCACGAATAAGCGTTTGTCTCCATCTTAGCCGCGAATTTGCGATTTTTCTCATATTTTTCTACATTTCAGCCACAAATTAATTAGAGTGTTTCCCAAATTTTCGTCGCGAATCACCTAAAGTTTTTTCTGAATTGTGCCGTGGATTAGCGTTTTTTTTCACTTTCTGGCACAATGTTACCCTCAGAAGCCGTGAATTTGACCTTTTCTCCATTTAAATCGTGAATTAGCCTTTTTTCCCCTAACTTCAGCACTTCTTCTCAATTTATCGGTGAATTAGCCACGGATTAGCGATTTTTCTGAATTTTTGCGGTGAATTCGTGTTTTTCCTTATTTTAACCGCTAATGAGACATTTTTCTCAATTTCGTCCATGAATTAGCACTTTTTCTTAATTTCAGATTCGAATGTAGCGTTTATTTTTCGCTTATAGCTATGAATTAGCGCTTTTTCTCAGTTTGAGCCGCGGACTTGACTTCAGAAGCCGAAAATTGTGGTTTCTATACTTCTAGCCTCTAATTAGGGCATTTTCTGTACTTTATCCGCGGAAGCTAGCCGTGAAGTAGCTAAGTATTTTTCTTAATTTTAGTGATTTTGTGTGTATGTCATTTAGTGCTTTTTCTCTTGGGGGCCTTAAACTGAGAAAAAGTGCTAGTCCATAGCTAAAAGTGTAAACAAAATTGTTAATGTGGGCAGAAATAGCTCATGCACCGCTAACATGCGGCCAATATTGAAATAAAGTCACTAATTAACGCGGCTGAAATCAATGAAAAACGTTATACTTGCTGCGCTCAAAGTGAAAAAAAGTGTTAAGTGCTGAAAAGGTAAAAAAAAACGCTAAATTGTTGCAAAAGTATTAGAGGAAAACTTCAATTAATGCCAAAAATTGAGATAAATCGCTAACATGGGATAAAAACGTTACTTCGCGGCTAAAATTGAGGAAAACCACCAATTCCCTGATAAAGCATAGAGGAAAAGCTCTGTAATTCACGGCTAGACTTGAATAAAAATCCAATTTTCGACTATTATATAGTTTTCAAATATGCACAAATCAAATGCGCTTTTTCTTAGGGCATTTTTTCCCCTCCTCAGTTTGCTGGATGCGCCCCTTAGAACACGGCGTCCCCGGATCGCCAAGCTCGCTCGCCCCCCCCTTAAATCCAGCACTGCTCCAAAATTACTGTTTTTCCTCATTTTCAGCAGCGATTTTCTTTATATTTTTAGCAACGAATTTGCGTCGTATCCTCGAATTAGCGCTTTTTCTACATTTTATCCGCAAATAAGGTAGAGATTTTTCTCAATTTCAATCGCGAGTCAGCGTTTTTATCAATTTTAGCCACGAGTGAGAGCTTTTTTTTATCCTTGACTCACTCTTTCCTGCGAATTTGCCATTTTTCCAGTGCGAATTTGCCAGTGATATACGCGTGTATTGAGGCCTTTTTTGTTGTTTTTTCGACTTCTGGGCTGTCTATTGCGGGCTCGCCCCCCCCCCCCATCGAAAACGGTGGCTCACGATGAGAACCCCTTCAATGGCTCGTCTGATGGATTTTCAGATTCTCCGCAGCGCCTCTTAAAGCGAAACAACTTAAAACAAACAAAATGATCGTTTTTACTGGTTTCGGCAGATTTTATCGAGTCCAGACTAGTGCGTCCTCGGCTCTTCCTCGGATATTTTAGGCCTGTCGATTGCTTGGCCATCCCTGCACGTGACCCGTGAAAACATTGAATCCAGAAGCCCTTCAACGTGTTCGCCTGCTCGAGATTCCCCGTGTCAAAAAACTCGGAGATACGTGGTTTCGTCCAATTTTGAATTTTGGCATTTTTCGTCCAAATCGCCCTTGGGCGTTTTTGACCATTTTTTAGTCCTCGATTTGAGCCGGGCGCTTTGAACAATGCAACCAGTTTCCCATTAAAACTCCACCACCTAGTCTCCTCCAGTGCCCCTCCAAATATAAGTCAAAAATGAGCGTTTTGCTTCGTCATAGATTTGGTCATTTTTCTCGGCCGGTTGAAGTCCATTCGGATCGAGGCTACCAATCTTGTTGACTCCCCCCCCCCCCACTCTTTCGGGAATAATTTGGCACTCGGAAAGCGTGCCGGGGGTAAGGATTGAAATCGCCGTCTGATTTTCGGGTTCGTCGTGTCGACGAGTCATTGAACATTTGGAGACCCCAGTGGTTGGGGGGGGGGGGGAGATGCTGGACTGCTGAGTATGGTCACAATGCGGTGGCGGCCGGGTGGGGTGCGTGGCCCTGCCTTTGGATCCGCGCCCGGCTGCTTGCCGCTGTCGATTATTGTCCCTATATACGTATATGGGGACTCATAAACCGCGTCCGTCTCAAATCGAAACACTTGGCAAAAATTGCCCGAAATCGTTAAAATCACCCCTACCACTGGACGATTTTTACGAAAAATTCCGACATTTAAAGTTGGTCCTCGACTCGGTAAATCCGAAAATGGAAACAACTTTTTGGCCAAACGAACCGTGATTTCATCGTTTTTAGCTTTCAGAATCCCCAAGTATTTCCCTGCACACAACTTGAGACCGAAATTCTCTCAATCCACCGAATATTTTTACATTGCTTTTTTTTCATTTTTCAATTTAGGGCTCTTTCAACTTCCCCCTCCCCCATCCCTCGATCCATTCACAACCGTTTCCCCTACCTACCTTTCCTAATACCACACTGTGTGATAGAATCTTAGCCCATCCATTTAAACGCCAGACTTCTTCGATGATGAAAATCTCTCATAGTACGTTATTTTCTTTTTGCTTCTATTGTCCAACTCCTATAAAGTCAGTGTTCTCCCCCCTCCTCCTCCAACCGTCCACTGTTTCGAGAAACAAACAAACATAAAATCTCAGCAGTTTTTTTCATTCATTAATTAGCAGAATAGATTTATTACCCTCTCTCTTGAGAACAAGAAAAAATATACAGCAGGGGGTGGGAGGATTAATGATCTCTTGGCCATTTTTTTTTTTTAATTTCCGCAGGTCTTTTTACCGGGCAGAGCCATTTTTGTTCGTAAAAGCCTTAACATTTTCAAACTTTCCAATTAATTTGTTTCTGGATTTTGCTGTTGAATGGGAACAGGGGGGAGGGGTTCATTGTCGGACCAGTACTTGTCATGGCCGTGGGTTATTGTCGCGTCATTTTTCGAGTGACTAGTGGGGGCGGGGGGGAGGCCTCGAGATTTCGTTGAACAAAAAGATTGGACGAGGAAAAATTGAAGTTGAAAAAAAAAAAAAAATTAAAAGCGTCTTTTTGTTTCTTTTTCACGAACTTCTCTATCTCTATTTCTATGAGAAGTGAGAACCTTAAGTCTCTTCCTTCCGCCCACCTTTTTTCCAAGTCGCATAGAGTCAACAGCCTCCCTGTAACAGCCTGGCAGCTTTTTTTTTTCTCTCTCTCTCGGTCTTCTTGGAAAAGCACGCAAGAATTTCTTGGCTAAGATGATTCTTCCTCCTAACGCTGAAGAAGATGAAAAAAAAAAAAAAAATGTTGTAACGCATAATCCGAAACTAAACTCCCCCCCCCCCCTGAGATTTTACCGACTGCTGTGGTTCGCCGAATTCCTCGCTGTTGGAACTTGGAAGCCTCTCGATATTATAGCTTGTTCACACGTGGCCGTAATTTGTTAATTACCCCCATATTCATGCCGTCTCACTCGCTAAAATAACAAAATTTGCATCTAATTTAAAAATATAATTCGTATAATAGTGGAGGTAGTAAAAGGGTTGATATGGTCAGGGGGAGGGGGGAGACCACTAAACAACTCGCTTCCTTTTTTCGTGGTCCGAGAGGTTTCTTAATTTACTACCCACGGAGCTTTTTCTTGAGTAAACTAACGATCAAATTCAGGTTGAATACGCACGCGGGTAATTAAAGAGAGGGTTTTTTCATTGTGAAACAAAAAAAATGGGGGGGGGGGCAGGTGCACCTTAGTCCACTAATGCCTCTACTGTTCTTTCTATAATAAAAGTTATTGTTGCCGTTTGATCTATGAGCTGATGATGTTACAGAGGAGGACTCCCACCTTTCAACTTGCGGTTTTACGAATATTTTCGAAAGATATTCGGTTTCGTATGTGAGGTCGCGAAAGACGCCAGAAATACCTAACGAATTAATACGAGCTGGAAAAAGGTTAAGTTTCAGAGGGGGGAAAACAACCTTAAGGGTTCTTTTTAAATTTAATGGCAGCTCCTTTGGCCATATTTAGAACGCGTGCTGGTGCCAAAAATTCTTTTCAGCTCCAGTATTAATGACATCTAAGGCGGTCCCTTGCCTCAAGAGATACGATCTAATATGCTAATGACTCCTCTGAACAGTTATAGGGTTTCTAAGTGTAATCTTGGAGAAAACATTGTATAAAATATAAATTTTTAAATTAAAGAAACCTGCGCTGAAGGATGCCGCATGCCTTTCAATAATACTTTCGAGGTGAAAAAGTGGAGTTGTCTTTGTGTAACAGTATTATGGAATGAAGATTAATGAATGCTTCGGCCCATAGGCAGGTTGTTTTTTTTCTTCTAGAGTACCCTCGTATCTATCAGAATTATAAAGCCCTTCGACGATAAACTTACACTGCCCCTTAATTGTCAAGTCTGAGAAGAACTTCTATCTTCATGGTAGTAAAAGACGGCAGATAAATTAGTTAATTTACTTTTCTTAGTTAAAAGATCGACCGTCATTCTCGACATGATGCTGTTGTAGTGGCAGGACTAGAACATTTTTCAGAGCCTCATACGATCGGAGTCGGAGAAATAAATTCAAAAATTACTCGTACGAGTGCTCAAATCACCCTACCCATTCCCACCATTTCACTATTACTTATTTAACTTGGGAGAATCACTGTCTCAAAATTGCCTGCTTCCTGTTTAGCTCTAAGAAAAAATAAATTTAAAAAGTAAATCGTCTTGCAAGGTATACAAATCCCATTTTATAGCCGCCTTGGAAGATTAAAAACGTTTAAAAAAATAATCAGAATAAACCCCGTTCGGCGAAAAAAAGCAATTAGGTACTCTTTTCTTCATTATTCTTCGGTTGGCCTCTCCGTCAATTAATAAGATGGCCTATCGTAGTCAATCTCCGTTCATTATATTCGTGGTTAAACAGATTAGGTCAATTGGTGCCGTTTCTTCCGGAAAAAAAACGTTCATTTTTTTTTTTTTTAAACTAATCATGAAACTATGAAAACGGGTTGTTTTTAATTAGGTTATACTGGTGCAATCAATCCTTCCCCCTTCTTCTCCATCACGCAGGGTCCGTGAAGTTTGTCATTGAAGCGAGTCGCACAGTCTCGCCGTCTGTCGCACAATGATTTATTTCCGCGAGAGCGCAAGCCAAATAGAGGAGAAGGGGCGTGCCTCTGTTTACATCCGGCGCCTAATAATCTGCAAAAAGGCGCCGCCTGGCCATCGCAGGGTCTCTCGCTGTTTGCATTGCACACTAGAAATGAAGTCGCCGAAGGTTTCCGTATAAAGCACGCGGAGAGAAAACGCTCCAACTCAGTAGCGTAGCGAGGTATAGTTGAGGGGTGGGCTGGGGGCTCTTTTTGTAACACCAAATTTTGCCCATCTGGCCGCTCATTCGTTGCAACATTTTGCACTGTTGACGCATTAAAAAAAACAATTTCGCTGGGTAGGCTGATTAAACAAAAAAAAAAAAAAAAAATGGGACCGTTATGCCATTCCCTTGTCACTGAATTTGCTTGATATTCACGACACCCGACTTCTAAAATTGCCCCTTGAAATTCGCACGCGCTGTTTTGTTGGAGATCCGTGGCCAAAATATAGAAAAAAAACCGCAGCTTTTCGTGCAGAAGCAGCATCCTGAAGAAAATTTAGAAAAAGAGGCAATAATAATGCGCTGTTGGGACGGTCCTGTGACCGAAATTCCGCTAATTCACAGTTAAAATGGAGGAAAAAGGACTACTCGTGGATGAAATTGAGAAATGGAGCTCGCATTTAACAAAACATGCACATTCGTGATCTCGCCATCCTGCGTCAAGGCCAAAATTAAGAAAATACGACAATTCGCGGTTTATCGAGACCAAAAATGAGAAAAGGGGCTCGTCCACGAACAAGACCCCCAGAATTGAGAGGAAGCCCTCATTTGCAAGAAAAATTGAGGGGAAAAAAACGCAAATTCGTGGTAAAAATTAAGAAAAACAGCTCTTTCGCACCTAAAATCGCACCAATTCCTCGTTTCGCGATGTAAAATATCCATGCCAAAAATATAAGAAAAGCAGCTAATTCAAGGTTTATGCAGACCTTTTCGAGGATAAATTGAGAAAAAAAGGCTCGATTGCGGACCTTTTTTGTGTGCCCCCGCCACTTTGGAACAACTCTGGATCGTGCGCCTCTGATTGAGTCGTGGCTCTCGCTGCTACAAAAAAAAATTTTGCGCTATTGACTCATTTAAATAGCAAGTTTCTCGTTGTTGCCAGCTGACACACTGAAGAAAGAAAGAAAAAATCCGTGAGTTTGGCCCACCCAAAACCACAATTTGGCGTGCCCCGGCTCGTACAAAATGAAATTTCGCTTAGTTGACTCTTTTTCAAATTCGATTTCGTGGGCCTGAAAAAAAAAATTGTATTAAAAAACAAATTATCACGCTGATGACGTGTTCCAAACTGAATTTCGCGAATTATATTCAAAATTAATTCAGCGGGATTGAGTACGCCCCCCACCCTAACCACAGCAAGCCAATGTCCAAGCACTGCAATGGTCCAACCACAGTAATGGTCCAACCATAGCAAAGATCGAACCACAGCAAAGGTCCAACCACAGCCAATGTCCAACCACAGCAATGGTCAAACGACAAAAAAGGTTCAAACACAGCAAAACTACAACCACATCCAAGGTTCAACCACAAACATGGTCCAACCACAGCAAAGATCCAACCACAGCCATGGTCCAACCACAGCCATGATTCAGCCACAACAAAGGCCCAACCACAGCCATGGTTCAGCCACAACAAAGGCCCAACCACAGCCAATGTCCAACCTCAGCAATGGTCAAACGACAAAAAAGGTCCAAACACAGCAAAGGCCCAACCGTAGCGAATGTCCAACCACAGCCAATCTCAGCCAATGTCCAACCACAGCCAAGGTCAAACCACAGCCAATGTCCAACCACAGCAAAGGTCAAACCACAGCCAAGGTCAAACCACAGCCAAGGTCAAACCACAGCCAAGGTCCAACCATAGCAATAGTCGAACGACAAAAAATGTCCAACCACAGCCAAGGTCCAGCTACAGCCACGGTTCAACCACAACAAAGGCCCAACCATAGCCAATGTCCAACCACAGCAAAGGCCCAACCATAGTCAATGTCCAACCACAGCCAATGTCCAACCACAGCCAATGTCCAACCACAGCAAAGGTCAAACCACAGCAAAGGTCAAACCACAGCCAAGGTCAAACCACAGCCAAGGTCCAATCACAGCAATAGTCGAACGACAAAAAATGTCCAACCACAGCCAAGGTCCAGCTACAGCCACGGTTCAACCACAACAAAGGCCCAACCATAGCCAATGTCCAACCACAGCAAAGGTCCAACCACAGCCAATGTCCAACCACAGCAATGGTCAAACGACAAAAAAGGTTCAACCACAGCAATGGTCAAACGACAAAAAAGGTACAAACACAGCAAAACTACAACCACATCCAAGGTTCAACCACAAACATGGTCCAACCACATCCAATGTTCAACCACATCCAAGGTCCCAACCACAGCAAATAGCTTCAACCTCAGTAAGGCTTTCTTTGTTCCCTCTTCTTCCTTTTCTTGAATTCTAAATTCCGAGCTCCCAAGGAAAGCCGCGGGCTCCGGGATAACGGAGTCAGTGTCCCCTTCCCTCTTTCGACAAGCCTGCTAGCCCGCGTTCCGAAACCCCAAAAACAGGTCCGAAACTTGCTATTTCGCTGAAACAAAGACCGGAAACTACCAAATTCCGGGATACTTTGACCGGAAACACGCAATTTTGCGAATATTTAAACCCGAAACTTAAAATTTCACAGATATTTAGCTCCGAATGATGTTACTTCTCTCAATAGGTTATATGTGTACATGGCGACATTGGATTTTCAGCAGCTACAATGTGCAAAATTATTGATTATTAATAGCGAGGCAAATCCGCGAAAATGTTTTTTCGCGAGTGTAACACGCGAAAATTGGTTCAGTGAGCCAGATCAGTGTATGAATGGGTTTTTTGGTTTAAATTGTTTGTATAGTCGCTTAAACTACGTGGGTTAGTGGATAAAGCTTGCGTACATCTGTAGCCGTAGTAGCCTACATCGTCTGTCTTCCCTCGTTGAGGTTCATAAAAAATGAACCGGTTTCGGCTGCTCGCCATCTTCAGCATTTTGGTTCCCCAACCAAATGCTCAGTTCGAAAATCCGCGAAATTACTTTTATAATGATGAAATTAAGTTATTAGCGAGTCAGACCCACGAAAAAATGGTCTTTTAGCGTGCCAAATCGGCGAAAAGGGTTTTGAATTAGGCAACCCCGTGAAACTGGCCGTCTGAAATCCCTAAAATTGGTGTTTCAGTGAGATTTGTTATACCGAGCCGGATCCGTGAAAATGGGGTTTTCGGCGAGTTTAATCCGCAAAAATGAATATTTTTCTCAAGAACAATATCCCAGATATTGGGTTGAAAGCGACAAGAGCCCGTAATATTGGGTTTTTAGTCAGCCAGATCCGTGATGATGTTTTGTTTCTGTTTAAACTTGCCCCCCCCCCCTTCAATAATGTGTCTTGAGAGGGAAGCACGGACCGCGAGTATCACTTTAATTAAAAGAATAAGTATAGTAAGATAAGTAATAGAGACTACCAAGCACTCATGAATGGGATGTTTATTTTTGTCTCCTGCTGAAAGTGAAATCCTTTTTTTTCGTATTGCGTTCCTCACTCACTCTCTCTCTCCCTGATATTTTCTGACAACATTTTGCCATCAGATACGTAGGAAGACGGAAGAATACTAACTAATCATTTCTTTAAAAAAAAAATCGTAATAATAATATGCCTACACGTTCCATTTAAATTTTTCTTCACAACCTTCGAGAAAGTGATAATTTACCTCGTAGAATCGAAACAAAATAACAGCGGGGCCGTACCACGCACTTCTTTCGAAAGTGACACGACTGAAAAAATTGATTATTTCTCACGATTACACCACTCCCATAATCATTACCCAACGATTGTAATTGGCCCACCATTTTTAAATCAACTTTGATATTAAACAAAGCAGCCTCTCACTCCCCTCACCAAAGCAGGAAAGGTTCACGATTGTTGACACAGTGATGGGGCTTGATCAAACTTTCGAGAGACGTATCTTGTTACATTTTTAATAGTTTGGTCTATTTCAAAAAGGTTTCGAATAGTGGGGGGGGGGGGAGTCTTTTTTTTACTATCACATTTATAGGCTTAAAATTGATAAATCTCCTTGTTCCGTGCGTCAACAAACGACGCATACGTGAAACGCGTTAGGGAGGGGGCGTGAGATAGAGGAGACGCCTGTCTCTTAAAAACATTCAGGTTTTAGGGAGAGAGAGAGAGAAAGAAAAACAGTTATCACCGTGCGTTGACCCCACAAACTTAGTGTTTTGTTTTAAAGTCCATTAAGCTTGGAAACAGTAAACGTTTGGCCGATCTTACCAGCTGCCAAAATACAAGGTGACATAAAATGTAGACGTGGTACGGGCGAGGACCTGGACCGCTGTGGTCCTCCATTTCAGAGAGGGCCACCGAAAAGCTTAAAGATGAAAACATTTCAAATTTTTAGGTTTCGTGCTCATGGATGTAGGAACGTGAAAAAGAGATTTGGGATCCAGCTGGATGGCGAAAAGGCTACGAGTGATTTTTTTGGGAAAGACGGTAATGTGTGGCTAAAGTTGAGTATAAAACGCTATAATTCGTGGCAAATTGAGAAATGCCTATTTCAACTAGAGTAAATTTTAAAAAAGGGCTAATTCATGACTAAAAGTGAATATAATTGCAAATTCGCTGCTAAAATTGAGACAAACAATAATTCTCGGCCAAATTTAGAAGAACCACCAATGCATGGCTGAAATTATTGAAAAAAAAAAGTCCCTGATTCGCGGATTAAAATTGGAAAACGAATTAAATTTACTAACATGAACCGTACGTTTATTTTTTAATTATATAGAGAACTAAGAGGCCTCTTATTGCTAGAGGTTTGCGTGCTGGGCCCTGATAGGTATGTAAGACCGCCATTATAGGTCCAGAGTTAATACGAGCCATGGTATGGGAGACCTTAACCCGAGCATTCCCCTGAGCCCTTGAACATAATCGTCTCAACAACGAAAGAGTCACGGGCTTCATTACGCTTAGGGCGCTCCAAGGGAGTGGCTGAACCGGTCCAGTGCAGGTCGGCGGCCACATAAAAAAACTGTCCTAAAATTGGCAATTTCTCCGAATTCAAATACCATAAATGTGAGTTTCTAATTTTAGCACAATTTAAAGTTTCCTGACTGAATATCGGAGGAATTGAAAGTTTCGGGTCTTCGGGTTAATTTAAGCGAAATTGCAAGCTAAGGATGTTATTGTTAGTTTAGACATCAGAAACTCGCAATAGCATGGATATTCAGCCAGAAAACTTCCAATTTCGTGGGTATTCGTCAGCCTCTAAGGCGCTGCTTGGTACCCGCCGCGCCGGCTAGCCTGGCCCCCAAAAAGGACCCGAAACGTTCAATTTTGTTATATTAAAATTTCTGGCCTTAAATAACTTGCATTTACGAAGGAATTAAGACCCGAAAGTCGCATTTCTGCTGATATTCGGTCACGGAATTTCCAATTTCCTGGGTATTCGTCGGGCTTGGGCTTTGTTGGGGATGCGACGCTGCCGCCAAATAGACCCCAAAACTTGCAATTTCGCTTAAATTAACACCCCAAACTTTCAATCTCGCGGATATTCCAGCCAGAAAACTTTTAATTTTGCTCAAACATCCAGAAATTGCAAACTCACTACAACATTTATTTCCAAGTGTTGCAATTACACGGCTATTCGCCAGGATATGAGCGCAGTCGATGCCGTTTAGCCCAGGGTCCTCACGCACTATGAGGAAAGAAACGAAACTCGCAATTTCATTCAAATTAAGACGAGGAAACTTGCAACTTTGCTGACATTATGACACAAAAGTTGCATTTGCGCAAGAATTAAGATCCGAAATTTGCAATGTCGCGGCCGCTCGACCCAGAAACTTCCGGAATTTCAATGTAATCGTCAGACTACGGGCGCTCTTAGGTAGAAATTTTGCTTTAAATCAAGGCCCTAAAACTTGCAATTTCACCAACACTAAGACGTAAAGCCCCAAAACTGTGAATTTTACAAATTATTCAGTTGAATAGCTCAATGTAGGACCCGAACTTGCAAACTCAATGTTGAGCGCTGTGGGCGCAGTCGGGGCCGTGCGAACTCAGGAGTCAGTCCGAGGCTCACTAAAAAGAAAAGGAATTAAAAAAAAGAGCCTCAAACTTGTCATTTCGCTTAAATTCAGCCGTCAAACTTGCAATATCATGAATATTCAGGTACGAAACTTTCAATTTTGAGGTTATTTCCGTCAAAAACTTTGCGGTTATTCTTCAGGGTGCTGTCGTAGCCCGCTAGCCTGGGTTCCGCGATAGAAATCCTATAGAAACTTTGAAAATTTGTGGAATTAAAGACTAGGAACTTGTAACTTCGCTAAAACATAGACTGGAACATCGGAAGCTAGCAGGTTTGCAGATATTTATACCCGAAACTTGCAATTTCGCCGATTTCTATATCCCTGAGATGTATTTTGTGGCTATAACATGCCAGGTTTTTAGCTCTGTCGGCCTCCACGACCACTAAGAGAAAAAAAAATCCCGATAATTTCAAATTCGCGTAATTAAGACGTAAAACATGCAATATCGTTAACTTTAAACGGGAAACTCCCATGACGTTTGCCTTCAAATTGTTGCAATTTTGCGGCTGTCATGCGTGGGAGGCTATAGCCCCGGTTCCTTCACGAGCACCGAAAACAAAAAAAAAAAACCAAAACTTACAACAGATTTAATCCCAAAAACTTACAATTTCGCACATGTTTAGCTCCAAATGGTGTCTCTCAATGTTGGCTGCGAATGGGCGTTTTTCCCTGTGAATGGGCGATTTCAGCTGTGAATTTAGCGCTTTTTATTGATTTTAACCCAAATTAGCGGTTTTTCTCAATTTAATCGGTGAACTATAGCGCCTTTTTAATTTAATGTTATCAGCGAATTAGCGTTTTCAATTTTTCAAATTTTGGCCTTGAATTAGCACTTTTTCTCAATTTCAGTTACAAAGTTCCAGAATCTGCAAATTGGCGTTTTCTTATTCAGCTGCGAAGAAGCACTTTTTCTCAATTTTATCCATGAATTAGCTTTTTCCTCCAGTTTACCAGTGTATTAACGTTTTTCTAAATTTTACTTGCTAATGAGCGTTTTTACTAATTTTAGCCTCGCAGTAGCGCTTTTTGCTCAACTTTATCCGAGTAATGATCGACCGAGCGAGTAGCGCTTTTTTGAAGCTTTTCGCTATGAATTAGCGCTTTTTTACAATTTCGCAAGGAACAGCGCTACGTATCAATTTTAGCCGCAGTTGGCGACATTTTTGTTAATATTAACACTAGGCACTTTTATTAAATTTTACCCGTGAATACCTATGCAATTCTTTTAAATTTTAGCCGCGAATTAGCGCGTTTTCGCAATCTAGCTGCGAATGAGCGTTTTTACTAATTTTAGCTTCGAGTTAGCGCTTTTTGCTCAACTTTATCCGAGTACTAGTGCTCCATTAAAATTTTGCTCGGAATTAGCAAATGTTCTCAATTTTGGCCACAAATTAACTTATTTCAAATGTTAGCAGCGTATTAGCGCCTTTAATCAATTTCATCTGCAGATATGCGCTTTTTCTCAATTCTATAGCCGCGAATAAGCGCGTTTTCTCAGTTTAGCTGTGAATTAGCGTTTTTCTCCATTTTAAGGTTGGGCGAGCTACTCATATTCAATGCCTCACTCCAGGGGTCTGTTTATCCAGTGTCGTGAAAGGCTGTGCCTTGGTGCTGCCCCTGCCGAAGAAAAGAAATGTGATGCAGATGGAGGATTTTCGCCCTATTTCATTGTTTTGTTGTTTGGCGAAGGTTCTTGATAAGTGCGTTTATGGTCAGTTGTCAACATTTTTGAAATCGGCGGGACTCACTGATCGATATCAAAGTGGATTTCGTGCACGTTGATGTCGTTGGCGTAGTTGATGAGTATAAGGTGACTGCGATGGTTCAACTCGATTTTAGTCGAGCTTTATCGATAGAGTTAATCATGGTAAACTTTTGATTAAGCTTACTGACCTTAGACTGTCTCTTGGTGCGTGTACTCGATTTTGTCGTATCTGACGGGTCGCAGACAGGCTGTCGTGTCCCCTTCGGACCGCTCAATGACCTCTTTCTTGCTTGGAGAGAGCGGCGTTCCGCAGGGTTCGGTTTTGGGGTCATTTCTGTTTTCTGATTACGCTTGTATTATGCACTCCAAGCACATGTGTATGCGGACGACGTTAAACTGTACTTTTCGTTTCAACCACATCTAATTTGTGGTGCAGTGGAAAAACTGAACAGCGATGTGACTGCCATTTTTGATTGGGCACGAAGGAACGACCTTTTAATTAATCGACAAAAGACTCAGGCTATATTGTTTGGGACTCGATATTTTTTGTCGGCATTGTCTGAAAGTAACATTCCCAGTGTGGCGGTGGGGAGGCTGTGCGATTCCGTGGGCATCCAGTGCGACTACTCTCGGTGTGACTCTGGATCAGGGTCTTGTCTGGGATTCGCACGTCTCATCTGTGTGTCCAAGTGTCTTCCGAATCCTTGCCCAGCTTTCTTCGATAAAGGAGTCCTTACCGATTGCTGTAAGAAGGTTACTTATTCGCTCTCTGGTATTCCCGCAATTCGATTATTGCTCAGCCGTCTTCAACGGTATGAGGTGCTGATCTGGATTCCAGGCTGGAACGAGCGCTCAACTCGAGTGTCCGAATATTAAATGGTGTTAAAGTGGTTGAGGGTACAGTTCCGTTGTAAATACTTGCAAGCATGCCTTTTGTACAAGCTGTTCGTCATCCGGAAACCCTCTTTTTTTTTTTTTTTTTTTTGACGGTAAGGACTCGGATCGGCGCCTAAGCTCTTGCGACTCTTATACCATACCCTGTAACTCCATCAGCTGTGCACTTCACACCCGTACTACGCGGGCGTTTCGGTCAATGCGCGGTTTGTCTTACGCGCACCGCCATGAACGCCCACACGAAGCCGAGTGAGCCGCGTCACGGCTCGCCGCAGCCTAATAGTGTAATAGGCAATAGTTGGATTCGAACCCAGGCCCGCTGGGTTGCGAAGCGAGTATTGTATCCATTACACCATCGAGGCGCGCCCACAAACCCTCTTATCTTCTTGAGTTACGTTATGACCAGAAGGCGTATCAGCGCGAGAGGCACTAGAGCTAACCCAAGTGACTTGGTTATGCCAACGCATAGGACTACCCCGGCGGACAGGTCGTTTGTATGCACATCGGTGAGACTGTGGATTAGCATCCCACACGAAATAAGGTCGCTACGGAGCTTTCCTTTATTTAAAAACAAGTTTTTGGCATGTACCTGAATATTCAAGGGCCTCTCAGTGGATCTATGAACTAACTTTAATGGAGCAAACTGATAATGGCTTGATTTACGGGCAAGACGTCAAGTGTCGGTGTGTGTGATTTGTTTTTGGATAGAGCTCTCAAGTCCCTAGTGGTCTAGTTCTTTTCAGTCTAGTCTTTTAAAATTTTTAGGACGGTTTTCAGCGAGCTTGAAATCATTATTACTGTATACCTAGACGAGTGCTTTCTATTCATTCGTTCCCTTCTATATTTGTTTACCTTCTTTTCATAATTATTTTTATAATAGACTTTTTTATCATTGACTTATGTATTTTTCTTAATTATTATAATATCGCATCGCTTCCAGATAGTCATGACATCATTTTCTTCCTCCTTATTTTTATTTTGTTTTTATTTTTCGTTCTATCAACGTTTCGGACTACTTTCAGTTTTAAAATAACATAAATTAACATTGTATTTTATTGAGATATTTTGCACTTGACAGTTGCACTAAACATTTGATTATTCATGCTCCAGAAGGTCAAACGCCCTTAAAGCAAACATGCACTACCGTACTGTGTTTTTTTGTCTGAACAATACATACTCATACTCATCAGTATATTAGCGCTTTGTCCCTACTTTGCGCGGAATTAGCGCTTTTTATCGATTTTAGCCGCAAGTGGACATTTTTATAAATGTTAACTATTAGGCACTTTTACTAAATTTTATCCGCGAATATGTGCTTTTTTCCAATTTTTGCCCCGAATTATAGCGTTTTACTTAATTTTAGCCGCGAAGTGCTGTGTAAAATCTGTTTCTTGGGTGGAATTTCAAGATTATTTGGGTTTTTTAAGAGGCAAAATGAACAGTTTTAATGCCAATCAGCCAGTTTGACGAATTTGATGGTTTCCCAGTGTAAAGCTTGTTTCGAACAAAGATAAATGTCGAGTTGTGACCACCGTTGCCCCCTCGTTGTGATGGTGTTGGCGGGGGGGGGGGGGGTATTGCCGTACCTGTTTTTGAAGGTTCTCCTGTGAAAGCAGGCTGGGACATCTATATCGTGTTCCCCCGGCACAGCCACAGGACTACGGTGAGGTCGTTGCGCTGGGGTGGGTGGCGGTACGGCATTGACCGTCAAAATTGAACGTTGTCAGCAATGCGATTTGTGAATGAGCCAAATCCACAAAAATAATACGCGGCGAATCATTCGCCTGCCATTTATTTTGAAGGCACGTTGTTAAACCATTGGGACACCCCTTCCATGTATTCCCGCACGTCTCCCTCAAAACCTTCCAAGCCGTCCAAAGGCGATATTTATGTGTCATTTCTCGAAAAAGTGTTCCGTTTTCGCCCCCCCCCCTCCTCACACCATTAATATTTATTCACTATTTAGGGTATAACGGTTTCCCCCCAATAAAATTTTACAGCGTTTTCCGGTTTTTAAAATATCTGGAACGTCAACCTCCTAGGAAAGGATTGAGGATCATTAGGGTTAAATGTAGTGGGGTAAATACTTGAATAGTACGGATTGAATTTAAGGATAAAATCATAAAAATAAAGTGAATGAAGGTGGGGGGTAAGTTAGCACATGTACAACCTGTTTTTTTTTATAAAGATTTATTTTTTAATTTCCCCGCCCCGCTCTTCAACAACTCTTCTTTTTTTTCCTCTTCTTTTTGATACGAATTTAAAATACTTGTCCAGACATTGATTACCTCACACACTCAACTTGTCCTTCCTTTCTCAGCCTTGAACCTGAACGAGTCATCATCCTTTTTGCTTGCAAGAAATGAAAGTTTTTCTACTTCTCCTCCACGCCTTGTGTGATGTGATGGGTTGGGGAGGGAGGAGATTGAAGGAGGAATGACCGTGATTTTTCTCGTTACTTTTTTTTTTTTTTTTCAAAGTTATTTCTCAGATATTTTTTATCTAATTTTTGTTGTGTTCGCTCTTTTGCTTTGTTTTTATTGCAATCTTTTTTGTGTGTCTATGTTCTAGTTGGAGATTTAGGGCTATGGTTTGTAAGGTCACCCGAGCCCATAGTCGCTCCAGTTGGAGACGACGTCGTCTTCGAGTGTTCATTGAACGTCCCAGCAGAAGCGGTACGGTGGCGACACAATGGAATCGATTTGAGTCACGATCATTCGCCAACGGGTCGCCCTTCTCCGACGAGTCGTCTTTTGGTCAAGTTCAACGACGAGAAACAGGAAGGAGATTACCAGGTGAGTCCAAAAAGGGCCTCGAAAATTTTTCCTAGACTCGATTAAGAAATCTAATGTTTTTCCTCCCCCACCCGCCCCGCCTATGTAAAATAAAGTGCATCGCATGGTTCGGTGCATCCGCCCTAGCGAGCACACCGGCTCGATTGACTCTGGCCGAGCTTCAACCATTCCTTTACCAGCCCCACAAGCATTACACGGTATCAGCCGGTAACAACGTAGCCATAAATTGTCCGGCGCCTGTCAGTAGTCCAGCCGCGGTTATTCAGTACGTTCACAACGATCAAATGCTACCTGGTAAGAAGAGAAAAAAACACGAGTCCATTTAAGATTCTTATACGAGTAATGAATTTCAACGATTCTTATAGAAACCAGTATTATTCTTCCGACGACGGGTTCACTCGTGTTAAATAATGTTACACAAAAGGACAATGGCGTCTATTCCTGCACTGCCACCAATTATATTACCGGTCAGGTGATTCAATCACCACTCAAAGTGACTGTAACAGTCGTCAGTTCAACTGAACCGGCCTCGCCCAGGTTTCTTTACGACGTACAGACGAAATATGTCGTTCAAAGCGGTAACCACTAATTAATTAATAAAAAATTGGAGTGAACTACATCTTTTATTGCGCAGGGCAAAACGTAAGTCTAGAATGCAGTGGGGTAGGTACGCCTCCGCCGGTTGTCACATGGAGGCGAGTGAACGACGCCCTACCCAAAGACCGGGCTGATCTCGGTACCGGCGCTTTAAGACTGAGTGACGTACAAATTTCAGATCAGGGTCAATACGTGTGCGAATTGAGCAATGGCGTTCCTCCTATGGTTGCGCAGCTTGTCAGCCTTCAAGTACAAAGTTAGTCTTTTTTCCTTTTTTTTTTTTTTTTTTTTTTTTTTTTTTTAACAAACTTGAACAAAATTAACGTATTTTTCTGGTGTATTTCCAACAGTACCCCCCAAAGTGACTAAACCCCCGAGCAACGCCGTCGTCGAGGAGGAGTCAGACACTGAATTAAATTGTGAGGCCACGGGGGCCCCGCGGCCCAACATAACTTGGCTTCTAAATGGAAATTCAGTCGATAACGACTCGCACATAACTCCATTAGGTAAAGTGGAACTTGGAGACAAAATAAAATAAATAAAAATAAAATAAATAAGAGCGACAGGTTAGATAAGCCCCGCATGGAAAAAAAAGAGAGCGAATTAAAGCTGGGCACCTGTAATTATTCATTCTACCCCCCTCACCCTCCCACCGTCGCTCTTTTTTTCAGCCTCTTTACCCCCGTGAAGTAATATAAATCCCAATTTCCATTTTCGTAGGCGGTAAGTTATCGATAAAACGCATACAAAAAAGGCACGCCGGTATTTACCAGTGCTTCGCCTCAAATCCCGTGGGTGTCACTTATGGCTCGGCCATGCTTCAAGTATCGCCAATTCAAGTGACAGCTCCGGTTGGCGTGGATTACACGCCCGACGGCGATGAAATGGACGTCGAAGGTTCGTTTTAGTTATTATATATATTTCTTCGAAACTTTTAGGCCGTTTAATTAATGTAATGTCGTTTGTTTTTTTTTTTTTAGAAGGAGGGCTTGTTCCGACCGTTGCTAATGGAAGGGGGCACAAAAAAGATCACACTCGCAAAGGCAAGGGAAGGCGAAAAGATAAAAAACGCAAGAGCCCTGGTAAGATTTTCTTTCAAATCGATTTTTAGTGTAGCGTGAGGAGGGGAGGTGAAAAGAAAAAAAGTTTAATTTTACGTTTTAAATCACAGCTGCCATGATTCCACCGACAAGGCCGAATATTACCCGTCTGTCTGACAAATCCGTCATGGTCCGATGGTCTGTTCCACCCAACACCGGTCTCCCTATACAGTTTTTCAAAGTCCAATACCAGGACTTGGACTCTCCGGCCAAGTCGTCGCGATGGATGACAAGCAATGAAGACATCCTGCCGCACATTCGAAGTTACGAAGTCGACGGTCTTGTCACCGATCATCATTACAAGTAAATTTATGACGAGACGTCGTTCTGATTTTGTTTTTAACGTCCCCCGTCCTCCTCCCCTCTCGCTCGTTTTTTTTTTTTTTTTTTTTTTCAGATTCAGAATAGCGGCCGTGTACTCGAACAATGACAATAAATTAGGGAGAACTTCGCAAAAATTCCATCTTCAGAAAGGTCCGTCCAATAATAAAATTCCCCTGGATCCGCCCACTCTCACCCACACAGAGGCGATGAGCCCTACGTCAATTCGAATACACTGGGAGGTAAAAACTGTAAAACCTCTCCCCCCCCCGCCGCCCATATTCTTCATGCTAATCGGTTTCATCAATTCCAGTACTTGAACTCTGTATTGGTACCCGTCGACGGGTTCTACGTCTATTACCGTGCGACGACAAGCGCCGGTGACTACGTCAAAGCGACTGTCGAAGGTCAAAATGCTCGCAGCTTCGTCATTACACATCTTCAGGCCGACGCGTCGTACGACATTAAAATACAGAGTTTCACTGTTGGTGAAGCGTCGCAATTCAGCGGTATTTTAACGCAGAAAACACTTCGTACGTTTGTGCAACCTTTAAGACCCCCCCCTTCCCCGACACCGTCATTTATAAAACATTTTCCTGTTCTATTAGGAGAGCCAAACGCAACTGTGGCACCAGTCCCCGAGGTAATTGGTATCAGCGGTCTCGGGTCGGTGGAGAAAACGAGTCACGGTCAGCTTTACCTTGTCCTTGGAGCGGTTATCGCTGGCCTGACGTTGTTGTTGACGCTGGCTGGCGCTATTTGCATATGTTATCGGCGGTCGGCTGTGCACGATGAGCATGGTGAGTGAATTTTCATATTTTTTTTTTACCTTCATTTTATTCTTCTACCTGCCAGGTGTACGAAATGCGTAGCGTTTAGAAAATATCCCGCCCACTAAGCTTAACGTCACACCCCGACCATGTCGAGACACCTACAAGGGCAGAGGAGGGGGGCATTGTTGGGCAATGCTACTGGGGTGTACCATGCACAACAAATTATTTAAAAAACATCACTGGGTTTCGCAGTATCCCCCACTTTTCGGTGAGGGGGGGGGAGGCTCCTCTTTTGTCCAACTCCTTAAAACTGAGGTACAGGAAACTGAGGCTCTTTTTTTCACCTCGCTCACGCTAACCACCTTCATAGGCGTAGCAAGCTCTACTTGAGACAGAAGGGTGAGCAGCTTTTTGCATTCCCCTTGAGCCCTCGAGCGTATTGGTCTCAACGTGAAGGCGTCTGATAATGACAGGGTTGAGGGGGAAGGGGGCCACGGGTTTCATCAAACTTGAGGCGCTCGGCCTCTATAAATAATAAAAGACACCAAAACTTGCCATTTATCCAAAAACTAGGACCAGAAAATTCCTGTTTTGTTCAAATTAAGCCCCTAAACTTGTATTTTCACTGAAATTAGGACCCAAAACTTGCATTATCGTAAGAATTAGACCCGAAAAGTGAATTACTGTGGAAATTCAGTCATGAAGATGAAACCTCCAATTTCCTCGGTTAAGGATCCGCCGCCACGAAAAACACATTTTGCTGAGAAACTTAAGTCCCTGAACTTGAAATTTTGCTTAAATCAACACCCGAAAACCCCGAAACTTCCAATTTAACGACGGGTTTTCAACCAGGAAACTTGTGATTTTGTTCAAATTAGGACCAGAATTGGCAAACTCACAAATAATATTTACTATCTCAAAATGTTGCAACTACACGACTATTCGTCATGGTACGAGCGCGAAGTCGCTCCAAGGTCCACGACCTCTTAAAACAAATTGGCCCTGAAACTTTTTCGCTTAAATTAGGATCTTCACGAAATTTGAGCCCGGAAACGTACAATTTTGCTGATATTTGACTCCAAAATGGTTCAATTTTCTTGTCGGTTCGGTATGGACGGACTGTTGTGGCCGGCTAGCCCCCCGGGGTCCGAGCCCACAAAAAAAAAATTCAAACTTGCAATTTCACGGATATTAGCACCCGAAACGTGTGTGATTTCTCCAAAATTAAGATTCGTGAGTTGGAATGTTGCTGAAATTAATGCCAGAAACTTGCATTTTTGCAAGAATGAACTTCCAATTTCGCCGAAATGAAGACACGCGAAACTGTCAATTTTGCGTATATCCAGCCAGTTTCAGGGCCCGAATCATGCAATTTCGCCGAAATTGTGACGAACGCCTACAATTTCGTGCATATTTGATTCCACAGTTTTGGTATGAGCCTCATCAGCACGTCAACCTACGACGTGGTCCGTCATGGCCAACTAGCCCGGGGTCCGACCCCACGAGAAACAATATTGTAAACTTGCAATTTCACGGATATTTAGCACCGAAGCTTGAAACTTTGCAGGAACAAAGATCCGAAACTTCCAATTTCGTGGATGGGTAATCGTTAGGCCTGGGTTCCGCCGCCTAAAAAAACGGCCTCGAAACTGCAAATTCGCTTTAATTAAGAGACTAAACTTCCAATTTCGCCTAAATTAAGGCACGAAACTGTCAATTTCGCGTTTGTTCGGCCAGTTTCATGACCAGAAACTTGCAATTTCGTGAAAGTTGTGCCGAACACGTCGAATTTCCGCAGATATTTCGCGTATGGGTCTCGTCAGCGCGACAGCCTACGAAGTGGTCCAAAGTCGTGGAAACTCCTCGCAATGTCGCCAATATTTAGCTTGAAACTTGAAATTTCGCGGGGATAAGATCCGAGAAATTTAGTAGTTAGTAACCGTCAGGCCTTATAGTTCCACCGCAAAAAAATTGGCCGTGAAACTGCAAATTTGCTTTAATACCTAGACTTGCGAATTCGCTGAAATAAAGGCACAAAACTGCCAATTTCGCGTACGTATTCAGCCTGGAAACTTGTAATTTCTCTCTAATTGGGACCACAAACTTGCAAACTCATTCATTTTCAATTGCAAATAAAATTTAAATTTATTGGATTGGTCAGGGCCGGCTTGCCCAGGGTTCAGGGGGGGAGGGAAGAGGCGTGACTCGCAATATTGCGAATATTCAGCCAATAAACTTCCTATTTCGCGGATCTATTCGTCATGCTTTGAGTGCTGTCAGGGCTGCAAGCACCGGAATCCACGGCCTTTAAAAAAAAAAAAAGGCCCGAAACTCTTAATTTTGAGGAAATTGTGACGTGAAAGACGCGGTATGACGCGAATATTCAGCCAGAAAATTCCAAGTTTGCGAATATTTCCTTTAAAATTTGTTGGAATTTTGTTTTTCCGTTTATAGGGCGTGAATAGTGTACGCCAAGCCTAAGAAGAGAACGGTCAGTCTGGCCATTTTTGGCGCGCCAATGGTCGATTTTGCCATGTTTGGAGAGCTGGAATCACCAGTTCAGGCTATTTTTAGCCGACAAAAATCGGTGTGCGAATCATCAGTTTTGCCATTTTTACGGCGCAAATGCTCAAGTCAAGGCGTGAATGGTCCGTTGGACCATTTTTGGTGCGCGAATAGTCGATTTTGGCTCACACAGGACAGGAATCGTCTGTTTAGGTTTTTCCTGGACGTGAATCGTCACTTTTTGGCCGTTTCGAGGAGGGCGCCAATAGTCCGTCAAGCCAAGGTGGGAATTGTCAGTTTGGTCATTTTGGAAAGCGAATAGTGGATTTAACCTTTTTCATCAAGGGAATCCATGATCTTTCAGGCATTTTTAGGGCAGCACGAATCATCCGTTTAGCCATTTTCAGGGTACGTGAATTCAGTTTGGCTATTTTGGGGCGCGAATATAGTCAGCTTAGCCGTTTTTTGAAAGGGACTTCCTGTTTCATTTTAAAATCGCCGGTTTTGTGGTAAAATATTCAGTTTTGAGATAACACTGTCAGGTTTTGGAGTAAAATCGCCAGTTTTGTAGTGATAGTGAAAGCTTTAGTTTTGGGGTTGAAAGTAACGCCTACAATCAGTCAATTTTGGAGTAAAATCCGTCATTTTTTGTAGATAGATCGCCATGTTTAGTTTTAAAAGCACCAAGTTATGTAAAATCGTCATTTTTTAGTCAAAATGGTAGTTTTAGGGTAGAATCGTAAGTTTTGGGAGAGAAACGCCAGTTTAGGGAGGGAAACGCCAGTTTTGGGGGTAACACTTCAGCTTTGGCGTAAAACCGTCATTTTTGTCATTTTGGGGTGCGAGTAAATAAGTCTCGAAAAGTAAATCTGTAAGCGTGTATGTAAAAAAATGAGTAAACTATTTTTTTAAAAAAACCCTGACTGTACATACATTTTACATAGTGGGGCTAAACATCTCACCACTATTCGTGCAATCGTTAACTTAGCAGCACTGGAGTGCTTGATGTGTGCCTATTGTCGGTGTAAAAGAAAAATGTTAATTAGCGGGAGGGCGTTGGCCCTCTTCTTTGGACTTATTATTTAGCCACGAATGTTGGTTTTGGTCACTGTCTGTGGTCGTCAGAGGTGTGTGTATGCTTAGGGCTGGGAGGGGGTGGGTCGTGCTGGTGTTGGTGGTACATGGTGCCAGGAAGTGAGGAGCTGGGTGTCGGATGAGTGGGAGGGAATGGAAAACGTGGTAACGACGTGGAAGGGGAGGCGGTGGGGGGTTTAAATGGGCATCTCTTTCTTGAGATTTATTCGCCAGTCAGCTCAGGCGAATAGAGGCAGTTAAACAGAAACTGGGCAAAGTTATGCATTGCAAGTAGTGTTAGTGAGTCAGCTCTTTATGTACGTTCAGCCAAACATGTTTTATGATTTAAGCACGTGTATCACCCCCTCCTCCACTCTGCCCTCCACGCATGCTCTGTCGAATTTCTGCGAGTCGAACGACCGTCTAATTTTCACGTTTTACTGTTCCAGACGTAGTCGAGAACTGCGACAAAAGTGGAGGCGTCGATCCAGGCCTCACCATACAACAACTCGAACCCATGACAATGAACGGGTTCGCACACAACGGCAAAGTGAACGGCCGTGTTCCCAACGGCTTCCTACCGCGGTCGATGAACATAACGAACAATCCGTTGGCCGACTCGGAGCAAGACAAAGTATGTACCTACAATTTTTTTTTTTTTTTTTTTCCACATTTCGAGGAAGACCTTTTAGCTTCCCCCCCCCCCCATCATATCAATCGCTCTTTCAAAAACCCTCTTTTAAACGTAGTTTTCCGCCCCTAGAATGTCATGGAATTGACTTACATGACGAGTCAAAACAACAACTGTTCCGCCGAAGGTCGAAGCGACATCGACGACGATCACTTGGAACGTGCAAAACGTCGTGGAAGCTGGCGAAACAGCCGACTGTCGCGGACTGGGGAAAATTACGTCTAAAACCTGGCTCCTATTTATTAAAAAAAAAAAAAAATCTAGTTCCGTCCATTTCCTATGAAAGAAAACATTTTGAAAAAATAATAATAATAACGTTAAGCCCTAATATTTATTGTCTCATTTTAATGAACTTGAAAATTGTGATCTTATCGCCTTGTGATCTACGTTTTTTTGTAAGATATTTTTTTGTAAAGAGAAGAAAACTATGTGTCTGATTAGAATGTAGTTTTGGCTTGTAGAAAATGTGAATAGACCCTGTACATTATGATTTTTTTTTCGTGTACATAAGAGCTGTATGCCACCATGAGGCGGCAAAAGACTCCGCCGTCTGGCAGGACTAATTTGACATTTAAAACGAAGTAATCAAGTGCCTTCCTAATTACTTTGAAGGGGGAAAATACAAGACTGTAAATAATCTATATATTTAAATAGTAATTGTTGGTTGTATTTATTCTGTAGATAAAATTAAAAAGCGTAAGTGACAAAACGTGGGAATTGTAAATTGTGATCTTAGTTGTAAATAAACATTTCTGTTTTTCTAGTTAGTAAGAAGTTCCCACTATAAGTGCAATTTATGTACCACACAAATGGTGAGTCTCGTAAAAAAAAAAAACAAAAAAAAACGAGACAAATAAATAAAACTTTTTGACTACTTTATCCGTGTGTTTAACAGCGTTTTAACCGTTTTCCCACACCGCAAAATAGCATAATTGACCGTCGCCATGTGGCATGACCCAAAATGCCGGCGTTGGTGCTGAGTAAGCACCAGTTCGTGAAGCTCGTCGACGAAGTAATTTTTTCACAAAAGCCAAGCTCCTAGCACATCATATTCTTCTGAAACGAAAGATAGAAAATCACCGCATTACACTTGAAAAAAGGTGCAAAATCGTAGTTTTTGACAAGATTTGTCTCCAATGATTAGGTCAATATAATGTGCTGGGAGGTCATCGAAGAAATAATTATTTTTGACAAGCTGAGCTTCTAACCCATTGTATTCTCCTAATATGAAAGATGGAAAATCGTCTCATTGCACTTGGAAAGTTTTGTTCCGACAGCAGCATGTCGGGAAAAGTGCATTTCATTCATGCGATAATCGAGTCAAACCTCATAAGTTAGAACGATATTTAGGCCGTGGTATAGAAAGTCAAAATCATAAAATCGTGTTTCTTTTTACCGCAGGCCCCTTTTTTGGCACCAACTGAGGGGGAACAACATGGTGAAATAGAAAAATGAAACAGAGTCGGTTCGGTTCCCTATACGTCATGGGAAGGTGGACTCTTGTTAGAGGATTTATTTGCAATTACAATCTTTATCCCGCCCTAAATTTCATTCATAATTGATTGATATCGTTCTAACTTATGAGGTTTGACTCGATTATCGCATGAATGAAACGCACTTTTCCCGACAGGCTGCTGTCGGAACAAAACTTTTTTCAGATTACGTTAATTTTCAGATCAGTTACATTAGGTTAAATGGTATGTCTTAATTTCACCATTGCGGAATGCGGAGTGCCTCCCTTTTTGGCCCACCTCGGGATTTTTTACTCAAGATTTATTAGGCTGTAGGCAAATCAAATAAAAGTGACGGCTCAAAATACAATGTCAATGACATTTTTTGGTAATTGGGTGGTCCAGTAAGGCATAGCGTTAATTTAATAGCTCCCCTCCGCCGAGAACTCCCCTGCCATATCAACGGATTTGGTTCACTAGGGTCTCATACGAAAGCGCGTTCATTTCTCATTACTCGAGTCAATTTCGGGGGCAATTGCAGCAACAGCCGTGCGGTAGCGAATTTTCAACTAATTCAAACCGCTCTTTCACACCGTTCCCGTGGACCGATTCATCTGGATCATGAACTCGTCCGAGATATTTACGCTATTGATTTTTAGACCAAATTTGGTTACCCCAAGTCAAAAATTGCGACCGTGATGGTGCTAACAAGCGAGGTGCCACATATAAATAAATAAATATAAATAGCAAATCGAACCGACCTCGTATTCGTGTTCTAGGGGTTCTGAAACGTGAAAAAAAAGTATCACAACCCAAATGTGCGACCATCAGGGCGAGACCAATATTGAATTTTTTGAATGAAATGCACTAACAATTTGCAGGTAGTTTAGAAAAATCGCTGATTCACGGCTGAAATGAGATCAAAGCGCTTTTTTGCGGCGAAAAAGGAAATAAATCGCTCATTTCCAGCTAAAATCGAGAAAAAACGCTAACCCGTAGCTGAAATTGAGGCATATAGTTAGCGGCTAAAATTGAGAAAAAGTGTTGATTTTTGAAGGTGAATTGAGCACTTTTTTTCAGTTTTACGCACGATTTAGCGCTTTTGAATTTGAATTGAACTGTGAGAAAACGCCGCAATTCGCGGTTAAAATTGAGAAAACGTTCAGTTTTGCGCCCGCGGGTTCCATTCACTGAAAATCTTGCAGACTTGCAATTTTGCGCACGTATAAAGAACAGAAACTGGCAATTTCATGAATGTTTTGACCCTTGGTGACGGCGAGAAACGCCAATTTAGCCGTAAATAAACGATTTGTCTTCATAAATTTTAGCCGCGAATTTGCAATTTTTATCAATTTTTGCCGTAAATTCGCGTTTTTTCTCTAATTATGGCCACGAATAAGTTGCCTCTGGAAATCGTGGCAAAATGTTCTCGAATGAACCCCCAATATTAGCCATTCATCTTGATTTCGACCGTAAATTGGCGTTTTTCCTCATTTTAGACGCTATTTATGGATTTCTCAATATTTCAGCAACAAATTAGAGTTTGATAAATGTTATATTTTTAGGGTTTTGGCTTTTTTCTTCTTCTACTTCTTCGTTTCCTGAGCTTTCGCCTTCTTGTGCTGAAGGCATCGTCAGAGAACTTTTTTGGGTTTTTTATTTTTAAAACATAGACACGTGACGAATGGAGGGGTGTCAATTTCTTCTTGCTGATTAGAAAATTTGTTGTTGATGGCAACTGAGAATGTCTTCTGGTCATCTTCTTTTTAAGTTTGCAATCAGTGGCCTCCAGGCATGTGGTACATGAATTCCTTCATCTCTGTTGAAGTTTTCTTTTTTCTTTATTTCGATGGCTTCTCGAATTTTTCGTTTCTTCCACGAACTTTCAATGGCCAGTATTTTGGTATCTTCAAATTTGATGACGTGTGATTGTCCGTTGTACATGTGTTCAGCTATTGCTGATTTTTCAATATTGCGGTGTTTTACGGCTGACATGTGTTCTTTCATTCTTGTTTTGACGTTTCGAAGAGTTTCTCCAATGTAAGATTTGTTACAGCTGCAAGGTATTTCGTAGACACCTGGGTTTTCGAGTTTTCTTTCATCTTTGACATTTCTGAGGAAGCGATTTATTTTTCTTGGTGGTTTGAACGTTGATCTGATTTTGTACTTGTTGAGGATTCTTGCTATTTTGTTTGAAGTCCCTTCGACGAATGGTAGCACCACTTTCCCTTTGATTTCTTCAGTTTCTTCTCGGTATCTTGGGTTTTTTGTATTTTCACCTGAAGAAAGTTTTTTTGATTTCTTGATTGCTTTCGTGAATACTTTTTTCTTATATTCAATATCTTCCGCTTGATTAGAAAATTCGACGATTTCAAGACAAAACGCGCGAACAACCTAGCAAGACTCACCTTCCTGAAACGATGTCGCGATCAGAAAATCATTCCAGACTGCGTAAAAATCAGATATCACAAAACAAACGAAAAAACAAAAGAAATACTAAACAAAACAAGCCTTCTACTTCTTCAACAAGAAATTCGAGCTTGCCGTCAAGAACTAGATATACTTGGGAAGAATATTTTGGAGCTATACTTCTTGCTCACTGAAAAATTAGCGCCGTCAGACTGGGATAGCGTAGACCGCTTCACATCGCTAAATGAAGAAAAGACTTTTCACTCAAGAAATGAAAAACTAAAACAAAAATTTTCAAAGTTTGAAGAGAAGAAAGGAGACATTTCCAAGAGAAAAGCCTCAGAAGAGACAACCATAAAGAAAACAGTAATCAATCTCAGCAAAAGAGAACTAAACGTCCACGAAGAAAACGTACTCTCGAAAGGTCTTAATTACGCTATCACACCCAAGAACATTCCTGTAGAGGATTTCATCGTAAACATAGAAAACGGAATCACCAAACTATCAGAAAAAGAACAAGAAGAAATAAGACAAGACGTATCATCGGTGATCCGACGCTCAAAACCACCAAAAAGAAATCTGAAAAAAGAGGAATTACAAGCCCTAATGGAACTAAAGAACTGTGAAGAAATCGTAATACTACCAGCGGACAAGGGAAATTGCACAGTAATCATGGATCAAGACGAATACACGACAAAGATGAAGAACATGTTGGAAGAGGACGAATATGAAAAAACTAAAGACTTAACCAGCAAAACTCAAAGAAAACTGTTGGAAAAGATTAAAAACTCCGTCACGCTAAATAACGAAGAAAAAACCAGCCTAAAAGAATCAGATCCCGTAGCCCCTAGAATCTACGGGGTTCCAAAAATTCACAAGAAAGATGCTCCACTTCGCCCAATCGTGAATACAATACGCTCTTCGACACAAAAAACAGCAAGATTCATAGCAAAAAAACTTCAAAATCAAGTCGGAAAAACCAGCTCCTTTGTGTTAAACTCAACAGATTTTGTAAAGAAAATACAAAATATCAAAACCTCTCCAACAGATCTTCTCGTTAGCTTTGACGTCGTCTCCCTCTTCACAAAAATCCCAATCGAAGAAGTCACAGATATCGTCCGAAATCTTCTACCGGAAGACCTGGCAGATATAACGGAATTCTGTCTGAACACAACATACTTCAGTTTTCAAGGACAATTCTATCGACAGAAATCAGGGGCTGCAATGGGCTCTCCACTGTCACCAGTAATTGCAAATCTGTACATGGAAAAGTTCGAAGAGAAAGCAATAGAATCAGCAACAATGAAACCAAGTCTATGGCTGCGCTACGTAGACGACACTTTCGTAATATGGCCACATGGGCTAGAGAATTTAAACACCTTTCTGGACCACTTGAATAATCAACATCAAAACATCAAATTCACCATGGAAATAGAAAATGAAAGACAACTTCCTTTTCTCGACGTCCTAATAAGAAGAAAAGAAGACGGATTCTTGGGACACAGCGTCTACAGAAAACCCACTCACACTGATCGCTATCTACACGCAAATTCGCACCATCACCCAGCTCAAAAGAATGGTATCGTCAGAACCTTGATCGACAGAGCCATCAAAATCTCAGACAATGAACACCTTGAAGAAGAAATAAAACATTTACAAGAAGTTCTACAAAAAAATGGATATAAGAAAAAAGTATTCACGAAAGCAATCAAGAAATCAAAAAAACTTTCTTCAGGTGAAAATACAAAAAACCCAAGATACCGAGAAGAAACTGAAGAAATCAAAGGGAAAGTGGTGCTACCATTCGTCGAAGGGACTTCAAACAAAATAGCAAGAATCCTCAACAAGTACAAAATCAGATCAACGTTCAAACCACCAAGAAAAATAAATCGCTTCCTCAGAAATGTCAAAGATGAAAGAAAACTCGAAAACCCAGGTGTCTACGAAATACCTTGCAGCTGTAACAAATCTTACATTGGAGAAACTCTTCGAAACGTCAAAACAAGAATGAAAGAACACATGTCAGCCGTAAAACACCGCAATATTGAAAAATCAGCAATAGCTGAACACATGTACAACGGACAATCACACGTCATCAAATTTGAAGATACCAAAATACTGGCCATTGAAAGTTCGTGGAAGAAACGAAAAATTCGAGAAGCCATCGAAATAAAGAAAAAAGAAAACTTCAACAGAGATGAAGGAATTCATGTACCACATGCCTGGAGGCCACTGATTGCAAACTTAAAAAGAAGATGACCAGAAGACATTCTCAGTTGCCATCAACAACAAATTTTCTAATCAGCAAGAAGAAATTGACACCCCTCCATTCGTCACGTGTCTATGTTTTAAAAATAAAAAACCCAAAAAAGTTCTCTGACGATGCCTTCAGCACAAGAAGGCGAAAGCTCAGGAAACGAAGAAGTAGAAGAAGAAAAAAGCCAAAATTCTAAAAATATAACATTTATCAAGTATTATGGCTTAAAAACTAATAATATTAATAAATTAGAGTTTTCCCCCCAAGCGATTTTGGCCGTGGATTAGCGATTTGTTTTCACTTCCTGGCAACAAGTTACCTTCAGACGCCGCTAATTCACGTGAATTAGCGTTTTTCCTCACTTCAGCGCTTCTTCTCACTTTTATCGTTGAATTTTAGCCATGAATTAGGGATTTTTCCCCAATTATTACGCCGTAAATTAGCGAATTTTCACCATTTTAGCCGTGAATTTTTCCCGGTGAATTCGTGTTTTTCCTTATTTCAGCCGCTAATGAGCCATTTTCCTCAATTTCATCTATGAATTGAGCACTTTTTCTTAATTTTAGCTTCGAAACAAGCGATTCTTTTCGCTTTTACCAATCAATTAGCGCTTTTTCTCAGGAATTGCCCTCAGGAGCCGAAAATTGTCGTTTCCATGCTTCTAGCCTCTAATTAGCGCATTTTATACACTTTACCACGCGGAAGCTTTAAGTTTAAGGAAACTTTAGCCGCAAAGTAGGTTTTAGCCGTTATTTAGCGCCTTGTCTCACTTCTGCGTGTGAATCAGTGTAGCGTACAGAGGTATAGGGGTGAGGGGGCGGACCACCCCGGGCTCCCTACTATAATGAAAACCTTAAAGATGGGAAAATGATGATTTTTATATTTTTATGTAAAACGATTTTTTGGTATGTGGGATGGCTCCTTTCGTCGATTTTCAGTACATTTTCGACCCCAGTCTGGAATGCAACGTTGAAGGTGATCAGCAAAAGCGTGTAGCTGAAAATTCGATTTAGCCTACAAAAGCGCAATTTTGAAGGCTCAAATTGAGAGAAATCCCGCCTTCTGGGGGGGGGGGGTATCTTATTCGTGGCTAAAATGGAACGCTGCTCCCAGTGGCGGATTTACGGGGTGGATTTTGGGGGCTAAAGCGCTAATATTCACGACCGGGAATAGCGAAAAGTGCAAATTCGTAGAAAAAACTTGAAAAAAATCAGTTATTCGTGGCTAAAAATAGAGAAAACCACTAAGTTACGGCCGTAATTGAGGAAAAGCGCTAATTCGCAGCTATAAAATTGAGAAAAAGCTGCAATCCATCGCTCAGAAGTATCACATTGAAAATAAATATTTCCAATAGTGAAAAAATGACTAATATTGAAAAATAGCCAATTCACAATTTCTCGAGGCAACCATGGGACTGAAGTTAAGTAAAAGCGCTAATTCATAAGGGGTAAAAGTGAAAAAATCGCTAATTCGCGGCTAAAATTAATATATAGAGCTCATATAATGCTGTTTAAATGTGTGAAAATGCGTTGACATGGTAAATGCGGATCAATTTGGGAAAATCTGCTAATCCGCTAGTTGAGAATTCACGGCTAAAAAATGGATGAAAAGGGCTAATTTCGATGCAAAAATGAAAGGCAATCCTTGATTTGGTGCTAAAATTGAGAAAAACGCTAATTCACGGATACGTGCTTAGTTTAAACTTTAAAACATGTTTATTCACGGTTAAAACAGAGGCAAATGCAGATTCCCGGCTAAAATCGAGATAAAAAATGCGTTAAAGCGGGTTAAAGAAAGAATTCGCGACTAAAATTAAAGAATTAATTCGCCACTAAAATTGAGAAAATGTCCTCATTCGCAGGAAAAATGGGGGAAACGCTATAATTCGATGCATCAATTTGGGAAAATCCATTAAAATTGCTAAAATTGAGAAATAGCGTTAACTCGCAGCAAACATTGAAAAAAACCGCTTATCCGCAGGACGAAGAAGTGAAGAAAAACTAAAATGGAGAAAAAGCGCTAGTACACTGCTAAAATTGAGAAAATGCATTATTTGCTGCTAAAGTTGGCAAAAAATCTCATTCGCAGCTAAAATGGAGGAAAACGCAAATTCGTAGATTTTGGGGAAAATCCGCTAATTCGGGGAATTTGAGAAAATTCGCTGCTAAAAGGCAGGAACCCCGCTAAGGCTATACAACTTGGGGGGGGGGGGCAAAACAAATAAACGCTAATTTGGGGCTAAAGTTGATAAAAATGACAAATTGGCAACTGAAATTGCAAAAAATCGCTCACTCTCGGATGCAAAAGAGAAAAGCCACTATTATAATTCGCAGCTAACTTTTAGGAAACGCTTCATTCAGGGGCGTAGCCAGACCGTGATCAAGGGGTGGGCAGCCAGCTAGGCTCGGATTCACAGTTGGGGGGGGGGGCGCACGTCTTGAGAGAAAGTGCTCGCTCGCGAATGAAATCCAGAAACGGACATTTTGCGGCTAAGACTGAGGAAAAACATCCATTCACGGCTAAAATTGAGAAATAGCAAATCTCATTATTCGCGGTTGAAATTCAGAAAACACACCAATTTGCGGTTTCACGATGCAAAGCCCGGAACGAAATTAAGAAAATTCGCTAATTCACGGTTTGTAGAGCCCTTTTCACAGCTAAAATTGACAAAATAAATTGCTCGTTCAATGTAGAATTAAGAAAAATCACTCATTTGCGGCTAAACTTGAGGAAGAACGCGAATTCATGGCTAAAATTGAGAAATGGAGCTCATTCCGAAGAGGCCAGTTCGTGGTTTCTCAAACAAACATCTCGAAAAAGTTCTAATTGACCGTTTTTATACATATACATGGCAAGTTTGCGGGTAAAATTGAGAAAAAGCGCGACTTTTAGCGCGTACATTTTTGAAAAAGTGCTTATTCACGGCTAAAATTAAGGAAAATTGTTCGTTCGCAAGTGAAATTGAGGAAAACGCCAATTTCAAGTTTTCGCGATGCAACGCCCGAGTCAAAATTAATTAAATTCGCTCACGTGCGGATTTGAAGGGGGGAAAAATTGCTCAAGGGAGAATTGGGAAAAAACACTAATAATTTGTGGCTAAAATTGAGGGAAAATGAATTGGCAAAATTGTTACCGTTTGTTGTTGACTGATGGAATTGTCGTGGCTAAAATTGAGAAATAGCGACAGGTTAAATGAGGAAAAACGGTTCTTTTGCGGCTGAAATTTACAGAACGCATCAATTCGCGGTTATGCGATGCCCAGTGCTGGCCGTAATTGAAATAGTAAATCAAAAAGGCTAGTTCGAGGTAGAATTGAGAAAAAGCACTCATTTTAAGCTAAAATTGAGGAAAATGCCAATTCGAGGCTATAAAACCAGGGCTCATTCACGAGTAAAATCGGGAAAAAACTCTGCAACTACTCTTGAGAAAAACTGCGGATCCACGCCTGTGGGCAGCTTCACTGGCGAAAATATCAGATGCGCCATTGCCTTTTTGCAGGCTTAACAGGATCTGCATGTTAGAATCGCGTCAATTCACGGTCATCAGAGACTGAATTTGAACAGAAACGGCCACTATCCGTCAAAAAATAAATATAAAGTTATACTTTTGGAGCTAAACCTGAGACGGTAAACAGAGCTGGCATGCCCTCTCCCACCATAAGTCTGGATGGCACAGCGGGCTGAACACGATTTGAGCTAGTCAAAACACACGATATTGCGCGTCGAACCTGCCAAAATGTGATTTTAGTGCGAAAAATCAGCAAACTTTGTTTCCAAATTAAGCCGACCCTCGAAATCGGATTGTCAGCAACAAACATCCGTGATTTTTTTTTGTGAACCCGATAAGCAAAAATGTGTTGTTTTTTTTAGTGAGAAAAATCCGCAAAATTGGTTTTATGGAGCGAAATAAATGGAATTTGTGTTTATGTTAGCCAGATCAGGGAAAATGTTGTTGTTTTTTTTTTGTATTGTTTTTTTGAGTGCTAGAAATATCAATAAAAGTGAGGTCTTAGTTGTCGAAAACAGAGATGCTGGTTGCTCAGTGAGGCAGAGCTTGTAGTTTGCGAACTTTGGTTTTCACCAAAAATAATAAAACAGCGAAATTGGTGTACGTATTAGTTAGCGAAATTCGAGGAATTGGTTCTGACGGCGAAAGTTTTATGCTGGATTTTAATCATTAAAAATGTGTCGGATTTTAACTTTTTGATGGAATTTGGGGGGTGGGCAGCTGTCCCACGAAATCTGCGCTTTTGATTCTAGGGGAGGGCAACTGCCCACCCCTGCCCCCCGCTGGCTACGCCCATGGCTTCATTCACGACTGAAATTTAGAAGAATGGCTAATTAGCTGTTAAATGATAAAATTGGGACAAACGCTAATCCACTTAGGGCAAAAATTGAAAAAAAAAAGAAGAAAAAAAGCTAATTCGCTAATGGAATTGACAAAAATCACTAATTAGCGGCTAAAATTGAGACAATCCTATTCCGCGGACACAGCTGAAAACAATTTCTGATTAATTCACGGCTAAAAGTGAGAAAAACGCTAAATTCACGACTATAAAACTTAGTAATAAACTCTGATTTGCGACTAAAATTTAGGAAAACACAAATATCGTGGCTTATTCTGAATCGGCAACTTCAGGCCTTTTAAACTGAGAAAAATCTGGCAAGTCCATAGCTGGAAGTGAAAAAAGAAAAAAATTGTTAACGCGGGACAAAAATATTTCATACGCCGCTAATTTGCGGCGGCCAATATTGAGAAAAATCCCTAATTTTAGCGCGGCTGAAATTATCGAAAAACGTTCTATACTTTGCAAGCTCCAATGTGGCAAAAAAATTCCAATTCATAGAGCAAAAATTGAGAACAATAATGGGAACAGTCTAAGTTTACGGATTGAACAAAAACTTACGGAACGGGAATGAAAACCGGCCGCAGGGTCCTCAAAACGCACATTTGTAATACACTAGTTACCACTCACAAGTAATAGTAGGAGAAATAACCCGAATAACTGAAAAGTACTATAGTTACTACCAGGGCTGGGCAGTAATTGAATTACATGTAATTGAATTACGTAATTCAATTACAATTAGTAATTGGTAATTTGTAATTGATAACAACACGCCATTGTAATTGGTAATTTGTAATTAAAAGCACTTTTTCGAAGTAATTTGTAATTAACAATTACCAATTACATTTCCATCTTCAGAGCCAATATTACTTCGAAAACTCAGCGGGTACTATTTCGCGCCTTACTTGGAGCTTTTGGAGGAGTTTTTGCATGAAATTCTCTGAAAAATAAGAGTTTCAAAGCAATTATGACACGAGCGATATCCTCGAGCTTAGGGTTGCCAATTTGAAATTTGAGAAAAACGGTACAAAAGTTTCAAAGATCGAAATCCCAAACCAGTGGCGTAAGTAGGAATTTATCCTGGGGGGGGGGGCAGATTGAAATTTCGTAAGTTGAAAGGAGGCGAGTAATTTCACATTTTAGTCATCATTCCACCCAGCCAGCACACTCTTGAATCTGGACATCTTGCTGGCCTCATCATAGCCTCAATCTCTCAGTTAAGGGCGATTTTTGGACTCTACCCGCAAATTAGCGCTTTTCTCAATTTTGGCCGAGTGTATCGTTCTTCTCAATTTCAGCCTCATTCTTTTCAATTTTTTGGGGGCGGTTTTGCCCCACCCCCTCCCATAGCCATGAATTTGCGCATTTTCTCAACTTTAGCAGCAAAGTATCGTTTTTATCCCGTGAGCGATGTTTCTTAATTATCCACGAGTTTTGGCGTTTTCCTCAATTTTAGCAGCATATTACCGATTTTTTAACCAGGGGATTAGCACTTTTCTCAGTTTCAGCTGGAAATTATAATGTTTTTCTTAAGTGTTTTCCTCAATATTAGCCGCAAAATAGGGGGACTTTTCACGAATTAGGATTTTTTTGGTTCACCATACGCATGAGCGATTTTTCTCAGTTTACTCGCGAATTAGCGGTTTCTTCACCTATTGCCACAAATTGGCGTTTTTTTTGTTTGTTTTTTCCATTTCAGCCTGAAAAGTTGCCTTCAGAATCCGCAAATTGGCGTATATTCAGTTTTTGGTGCAAATAAGAATTGTTCTCAATCTCAACCGCGAATTAGCGCTTTTTTTCAAATTGCAGGGGGGCGACGTGTCGTAGCGTTTCAAACCTGTAAATTGGCGAATTTTCTCAATTTCAGTCACAAATTGGCGTCTGGCGCAATTTTAGCTGTAAATTGGCGATTTTTACTTCCATGTTCCCTACGGGAATGGAAGCTTGGTGTTCGTGAAAAAAATCGAGTCCGAGCTGACATCACATTCATAATGTACAACCTCAGGAAAGTTGAAAAAAGTGGTTTTCGGCATGCCGTCGTTCTGTCGGACTGTCGCTTTTTTTTCGACAAATTGCATGAAAATGAAAACCTGGCTATTTCTTAATATGAGAAGCACAAATCTGGCCTTTGTTTTGAGAAAAAATCATTTATCGGACATGTTCATCCCGTACCGAAATGTCGTTTTTGGATATAACTTCAGAACAAGTGATTCCAGAATTTTTTTGATATTTTTTTCGGATTCCTCGTGAAATTTCCTTGCGAATTGACGACAATATTGCCAAAAAAATGCAACTTTTTTGTGGCCAAAATCGTCGTTTTTAGCGCAAAAGGACCAGTAGCAAAAAATGACGGTCGAAATTGCAAAAAAGGGCCTCTAGAGCCCCTTTGTATCTTAATTGCAAATATTTGTACCAGAAAAAAACTGAGATTAAGCGAAATTGTGGGAGGAGAAGGATTTGGCGTGACTACGTCAAAAATTATTTGTCACAGAATCACATATAAATCTAAATCTAGTTGTTTCTTGGCATGAAAAACTTGAATAAGACCTTTGTTTTGAAGGTAAATCATTTCCCGTGGCGCAATAATATTTTCGGTATTAACTTCGAAACAATTGGTCCTGGAATTTTGTAACTATTTTGTTAAGATTTCTCGTTCAATTTCCATGCAAATTGACGACAACGTTGCCGAAAACAAACCCCTTTCACTTCCATGTTACCTACGGGCATTTTTTTGCCATCTTGTATGTGTAGGTCAGAAGTATTCGAACAAAAAAAAATGCTAACTCTGAAAAGCTCATACAATTTTTTGGCAAAACCGAAATTTCTTAGCACTTCTTTTAGTTTCTTCTAAATATCCCGAAAATGAGTTACTTTAGAGGAAAATCTTCACTCACAAAACTTGTTGAGCGATAAATTTCCAACAAATTTTGTTTGTAAAGTGGTTTTCCACGATGAATATGGAACGGGCTACAGCCTTTCGAAATTGTTGTTCCAAAATGGTCGAAGGACCTAAAATCGCCTGTTTTCCACTAAGTATTGCATTTTGGACTGTTTTCTATTGTTTGATTTTTTGGTATGAAAGAACGAAGACAAACAATTGAAGGAGGATTGAAAATTGAGTGACGATAGATGGTTGTAGTCGTTGATGGATAAGGGTCGGTAATTGAAGATTAGTCGATGTGGACTGAGGGTTGATTATTGATTATGCGCGATGCAGAATTTTGGATTTAAAGTTATGAAAATTTCGGTGTTTGAGGAATGAAGACTGCGGAATTTTTTGTCATCTTGTATTTATAGGTCAGAAATGTTCGAGAAGAAAATAACTCTGAAAATGCTACCTCTTCAGAGGTAAATTTTTGGCAGCCCAGAAACCAAAATTTTCCATTCTTAGCCGCGAATTAGCAATTTTCTCAATTTTTAGGCTTTTTTCTCTTAATTTTGACCCGGCTGGTTATTTTATTTTCTTAATATTACCCGCAAACTAGCGGTTTTTCACATTTTACCACCGCATTAGCAATTTTATATAACTTTTATAGAAATAGATTATTGCTTCTTTTCAGTTCTAGCCGTGAATTAGCGTTTTTTTTAAACATTGTACTACAGCCATGCATGAATTTGCCATTTTTCTGAATTTTAGCCACAAAAATGTCTTCAGAAGGTGCGAATTTAAATTATAAATGTATTTTTTTTTTTTTTTTTTTTTTAACCAAAAAATTTACATCTATCCATTCATTTCTGTCAAAAAATCATCATTTTTAAATTAAAAATTTCACGACAAATTCGTGAATTAGTGATGTTTCTCAATTTTAGCTGTGAATTTTCGCTTTTTCTAAATTTTAGCAGCGTGGCAGCGTCTCCAACCCGTGCATTACCTACTGAGTTTTGTCCATTTTTGCCAAGAATCGGCGTTTGACTCAATTTAAGCTGCAAATTAGCAATTTTTTCCATTTTTAACTAAGAATTATCACTTTTCCCGCAATTTGAACTGAAAATTAACGTTTTTCTTAATTTTAGCTGCGCTAATTGGTGATTTTCTCCATTTTTGCCGCGAATTGATGATTTTATTCATTTTGTATCCGTGAATTAACGTTTTTCCATAACTTCATATCTGCAAATTAGCGATTTTTTCCCAATTTCAGCTGTGAAGTAGCGTTTTGTGCTAATTTTGCGGCCATTCAGCATCCTATTCCCTCTTTAATACGCAAATGGGCGATTTTACGCCATTTCAGATGTGAATTTGCCATTTTTGTCCAATTTTAACCTGAAAGCGTCTTTTACTTGTCAATATTATAGCGTGTTTTCTCAACTTTAACCGCGGGGTTTGCCCAAATACAACACTTTTGCGTTGATTTCCACAATTTATTCGTAGAATGGCCTCCATGTACCGCGAATCAGCGATTTTTTTCTTAATTTTAGTCTGCAAGTTGCATCGCGAGACCACGAATCAGCCATTAGCGAATTAGCCAAATTAGCAAACTATGACTATCCGGGGTTCCCCGTGACAGTTCGCAGGCCGGGATGTGGGGCAAAATTAGCCAAATTAGCAAATTTGACCCTGGACATTTTTCAACCCTACTCATGCGATGCGTTTGGCATCTTGGGGCTATGCTGTTCCTGCTTCCTATCTCAAAGATCTGTTCTGACGTTCGATTGTTGGCTGGACGCACTAAAAAAATGACAGTGAATAAGAGCAAGATGCTTGCGTGTTCGACAAATCCAGCTCTTGGGTAATTGGTAATTGAAAAAGTAATTCAATTACAGTAATTGTAATTTGTAATTATTCGTGGAAGTTAAAAGTAATTGGTAATTTGTAATTAATCCTCTTTTTTGGAAGTAATTTGTAATTAATTACTCAAAAAGCTGTAATTTGCCCACCCCTGGTTACTACTAACTACTGAAATACGTTTAGGGGACCCTACAAAATAGGTAATTAATTATAAAGGGGACGCTATACATACGCTCCGGAAAGAACGAGAAAGTACTAGTACTTTTCAGTAACTCGGGTTACTTCTCCCAATTAATTTTGAGGGGTAACTATAGTGCATTCCATCACACATGCGTTTTGGGGACCCTGCAGCCTGTTTTTATACCCATTCCGTATGCTTTTGTTCATTCCGTAAATTAGACTTTCCCGTCACTTTTCTCAATTTTAGCCCCAAATTGAGCAAAAATTGAGAAAAACTCAAATTCAAGGCAAAATTTGATAAAAATCGCTATATTATCGGATAAAAACGCTACTTCGCGGCTAAAATTGAGGGAAATATAAGCTTTGTTCGTTAGCTGCTAATTTTCGGCTGTAATTGAAAATACACCAATCCGTGGTCCTTGGTACCTGAAGACAACTTCAGGGCCTGGTGGATTGCTTTTGCTTAGAAGGCTAGAGCTCGGCATTCCAAACGAGGCTAAACCTTTAAAAACCTTCCTCGTGCTGTTATCAAGCTTTTTTGTTATGCGTTGTGATAAACAGGGAATTGTATTCTTTTGAAATACCTTGATTTTGTAATTTTAATGATTACATTTGGAATTTTATTAGTGTTTATAATTTGTGACTGAAAGAAAGTAGAACGTTCATTAGTTGAAACTTGTGAGTATATCGCATTTTACTGTGCTTGGCGTGTCTTGGAGCTCCCGGTAATTCATCACAATTACGCGATTGTTTGTCCTTATTTGCAGTTCTTCGCACAATGTCTTCCAAAGATGACGACGTGATACTAATCGACGATGAAGATGCCGACATGGAGGATGTTTCTGAAAGTGCCAGAAGTAAGGAGGCACGCCAAGATGTCCACGAATCTGATCGTCCTCCCCCCAAGGCACACTCGTCCACTGCCGACGCCAAAGCCATGGACACAGATCCTGAGTTTAAGCGCCGGCTAGACGACCTGTCCAAAGCTTTTCAACAGGCCTGGCAAGATGACTGCGTCAAAGTTGACTTAATCGATGACGACGCTCAAAAGATTGTCAAGTGCTCCATTCCAAACTGCGAGTCGCTGGGTCCGCTCATTAGCCCTTTGCCACTTCTTCGTCGCTATTATCAGCTCCCCAAGGGTTACGAGATTTGCATGGATTGTGCCGCTGTGTACGAACTTTTCTCCGAGGTAAACACTCAAACACCCCCTGAAATGTCGCATTTTTCATCTTTTTCTACCACTTTTTTTCTCCAGGAATTGATTGAAAAACTCAAATCAGACGAACCCATCTCTGATTGCTGCTTCGGTCCAAGTAATAACATCGTCGTCATCGATGACGACGGCGACGACGATGAAATGGATGACGAGTGGGCTAAATGTGCCGAAAAACTCAGGAAACCCATCGCTTACGACGTGAAATTCATTAGGGACGCCATCGACCCGACAAAGGTCCATGACGATCTTGGCGTGGCTATGGAAAAGGAGTATGAGGCTTTCTCCAAAGCGGTCAAAGCTGTGCACGACATGGCTAAACAGGACGACAAAGATTTATACGATTTGATTCAGAAGCTCTACTTGGAGACAGCGCCCATTACTGTGAAGGTTAACTTTTTTATATATAATTTTTAAATAAAAGTGACTGCACTCTAAAAGTTGCGTCATCAACAGATGGACGATCTTGACATACCTCCGGACGTGCAAGATCAAGGAGAAGATGATGACGATGTAAGTTGTGGGTATCCTATCGAGCTTGAACGCCCTCGCTTCACCACCTTTTTTTTCAGGATTGCGTGGTAACTGGATCCATTAACGAAGATCCGACCGATTTGCCACCGTTTGGTACGCTGGAAAGACCCAAGCCTAAACATGGCGGCCTTTACTACATCAGAAAGGGAAAGGTGTACACCGAATGGGTGCCTGGTGTCATAATCGACTTCGTTCATAAAACAAACGACGTAAATTTGCTTATTTAACAACACAAAAAACACCCATTTTCTTATAATTGTCATCATTTTAGAATAGAGAGATGACTGAATTCGTTAAAGCTCGAATCGATCAAGGCGGCCAGACGCTCGTCCGAGAAGTAGAGCTCAAATCTGTCGCCTACATTGATCCACCGAACGTGCGCCTCTACGTCGGTACACGAGTCATCGCCTATTTCAACAACAACTCTGTTTATCCCAAGAAATTCTTTTCTGGGGTTACAGCAGAGTTGCCGACGCGAGTCAACCGATATAGGTAAAGACAGTAAGGCAACGCGGCACAAATTGTTATTAAGAATGAACATTTTTCAGGTATTTGGTTTTCCTCGAAAATGGTTACTGTCAGTACGTGGAACCCAAGGACATCAGAGTCATCTGTGACGATAAGAAAGAAATTGAAGACTTTTTCACTGGAACAAGCCAGCACTTCATCAAAAATTACTTTAAAACATACCCCGACATCCCGTTACTTAAAGTTCAAGTTGGCGCCATATTGAAGGCTGAGCAACGTGGTTAGTTGTCTTGTGATGGCAGAGGGGGGGGGGGTAATTATTTTTTCAAGTTAATGAACGGCCTTTTTCAGGGACTTGGACAAACGTCAGAGTCACCAAAATTGACGCTTCGCTGATTCAAGTGTACTTCTTGAACGACTACCGAGTTGAGTGGCTTTTCAGAGGTTCTCCCAGGCTGCAGCCCATTTACGAGAAATTGAGGTATGGACGGAAGAGGGAGCGTCCTTTTAGCGTACGAAGCACTTCAGTTCGAGTAAGTACTGCCCTCGGGACTTGGACTTGTTCAGGGGGTAATTTTGTGCTTTTTTTGTTTTTCTATTTAGAACACTCTTGATCGGCAAATTGAATACGCCGTACTCTCCGATGACGATGACGGTAATGTTCTCCGAGGTAAATTGTCTGGAACAAATCTTTAGTAACCCCCCCCCACCCCATCAACCCATTTTGTAGAAACGTCAACATCGTTTGGAGTGGCTCAGTCGTCCAAGGCAACTGCACGAAAGAGTACTGGGGCTCGTCGCGAGCAAATCGTCGTGCAGCCTTTGATACAAAGACGCGAGCTGTCCCCGCCGAGACGAAGGACGCGCACTTCGGTCGAAGGCAAAGTTGAGGTAAGAAGGCATATGACCCTCCCCCTCCCCCTGCCGGCAAACCATCGCTCAATTAATTTTTTTTTTTGTTTTCAGAGAGTCATGCCGAAGTTTATGGCTATGCCTAGGATGCTTGAAAGGCACAGATGTACTCGTACATGCGTCGCCTGGCTGAATTACAACGAACGAAAAATTAAGGGCATCAACCCGCTGTCCATTCCTTCGATTTTCGCTTTTAAAAGGTCGGTTTGATACTGATCCACCCCCTTCCTTAACCACTCATGTAACGTCTATTGAATTGTTCATTTTGTTTCGTTTTTCAGACAACTCGACCCGAACCAAAGCGTGACATACATAACCCCCTGTGGGAAGCTACTGAGAAGGCCGCAAGACGTTCTAAACTACCTCAACGAGACTAAATTCCCACTGACCGTCGATCTCTTTGATTTTAGCCCTCTGACGCGTATTTTCGACGAGTTTATCGTCCCTCGCGAGTTTCTCATCATGGAGGTAAGGCAATTTTCCTTAGTGCGGGAGCACACCTGCACCTGGGCGTACCCGGGACCCGGGGCAGTCCCGGTTTGGTTAATTTTGTCCCGTTCAAGGGGTTTTGTGCATAAGAGTTCTTGGGGTTAGAGTATTTTTTGGTTGCTGTATCGGCGTTTGGTCTTTTTGGGGTTCGACTTTTGGTCGTCTCAGCTTTTTTTGCTTGAGTGTTTTTTGTGCTAAGAGGCTTTTGTGGTAAGTGCATTTCTGTCGCTGTCGCTGAGCTCTCTGTCGTTGGAGCTTTTTGTGGTAAGAGCGTTTTGTTATTTGCACATTTCAGCGGTCCTGTTTTCTGAGGTTCATTTATTTTGAGGTTGGAGCATTTTGGCGTTGCAGATTTGGGTGTTTAGTTTCTTTGGATTCAAGTTTTTGTGGTTTACTTTTTCTGCGGTTAGAATTTTTGGGGGCTTTTGTAGTCCAAGCTTTTGTGGTTTAAGTGTTTTTGGAGCTTGAGGGTTTTTTGTGGTGAGTGCATTTTTGGTTAGAGGTTTTTGTGGTTAGAGCTTTCTGATGTTGGAGCTTTTTGTGGTTAGAGTAATTTTTGGGTTGGTGCATTCTGTGATTCGGGTTTTTTTGTGGTTAGAGCATTTGAGGTTAGATCTTCTTGTAGTCAGGGCCGTTTTTAAGGCCCTGACCCATTGGGGGCCTCCGGCTTGGAAAAAAATTAATTATAATATAATCGTTCAGGAGTTACACTCGGGCTTAATTTTTACAATCTTTTGGCACTTCTGTTAAAACGATTAAATTGATGTTCTGAAGTGCCAAAGCACAGAAAGTAATGATTTTTAATAGAGAGAAAATCTGGGAAATTGGGGCTTTACAGAGCTAAAATCCGAATAATTTGTTTTTTGAAGAATTCAGCCCCACAAAATTGGATTTTCCGCGAAATTGGCTTTTAAGCCGCTAGATCCACAAAAAGGGGCCTTGAATGATCCAGAAGTGCGTATTTGAGCCAAACACCCGAAATGTCCATTTGAAATAGCCAAATCCACGAAATTTGGTTGTTAAAGTGGACCAAACCGTGGATTTTAAAGGAAGACAAATCTGCCTAATTGAGGCTTTAAAGGGCCAAATCCTGGAAATTTGATTTTTGAAGGTCCCTAGAAATGCATTAGAATGAGGGAAACCTCGTGAAATTGTCTTTTGAAGAAGACAATCACGAAATTGTCTTATAGGTTAAGCCAAACCTTCGAAATTGATATTTGAAAGAGCCAAACCAACGGAATTGGTTTATTCAATTGAGACGAACCCCCAAAATTGCTACTTCAAAGAGCTAAGAGTAAGTTTTAGTCATTTTCAGGGAACGAACTGCGAGTTCAGCATTTTCAAGGGGCAAATCGTCATTTTAGCTATTTTTAGGGCGTATGGAATCAGTTTTGCAATTTGTAGGGCGCGAAGCCAAGGCGTGAATGCGCAGTTTTAGCCATTCTTGGCACACTTTTGCCATTTTCAGAGCAGGAATAATCTGTATAGGCATTTTAAGGGCTCGAATCGTCAGTTTTAGTCATTTTTAGAGTGCGAGGAGTCAATTTAGCTGTTTTAGGACGCCAAGTATCCAGGAAGCCAAGGCCACTTTTGGTGCGCGAATGGTCGATTTAGCCATTTTTAGGGCGAGAGTCATGAACTTTTCAGGTATTTTACGGCACCCTTATCGTACGTCTAGAAAATTAATAGGGCGCGAGATATCAGTTTGGCTATTTTTAGAGCAGCAATCGCCAGTTTCGCTATATTTAGGTCGTAGTAAATAGTAAGTTTAGTCATTTTTAAGGCGCGAAAATAATAGTCAGTTTTTGCCATTTTTTGTGCAACTATAGTTAGCTTATCCGGTTTTTTGGGGGGAATACCTAGTTCAGCTATTTGAAGGATGCGAGTGGCTATCAAGCCAGTTTTAGTAGAGCAAAGCATACAATTTCTGAAGCCCCTGCCTTTTAAGCAAAACCTGAATCCGCGTCTGTGTTCAAGTATACATTTACACTATCCACCGGCTGTTAGGGGGCCTCCCAATAGTTCTCGCCTAGGGGCCCCGCGAAGGCTAGAAACGGCCCTGCTTGTGGTTAGAGCTTTTTGCTGTTCGAGCTTCTTATGGATGCAGATTTCGGTATTTTTGTATTTAAGGGATTCAAGTTTTTGTGGTTTACTTTTTCTGTGGTCCAAGCTTTTGTAGTCAAGTAATTTTTTGGCTTGAGTGTTTTTTGTGCTGAGAGCTTTTTGTGGTTAGTGCATTTTTTGTTAGATCTTCTTGTGGTTAGAGCGTTTTTGGTGTTAAACGGTTTAACGTTTATGTGGTCAGATCTTTCCACGGTTAAAGCTTTTGTGGTTAGATCTTTTTGAGGTTACAGCTTTTTGTGGTTCGAGCTTTTCGGGTTTCACGGCTTTTTGTGCTTCAATGTTTTTTTTTGTCAAAGCACAATTTTGGTTAAGAGCTTGTGAAATTTGAGCTTCTCGTGGTTGGATTTGTTCGAGCTCAAGTACGTCCTTCGCCACGTGACGCGTCAAGTCTTAGTGTCCCGTTTTTTTTCCTTTTTGTCCGGCAGATTTTGTACTTTAACAACTTTTGTCCCGATTTTGTCAAATTTCGAGTTGTTAACCGTTGAACCGTTTATAAATTATTTGCAGGACATTTCTGCGGGTTGCGAGCGAATGCCCGTCCCCTGCGTCAACACTATCGACGGCATAAAACCCGACTTGATGGCCTATTTGACTGAAAGAAAGCCTTTGGAAGGCGTTAACATGAATTTAGATTCAAACTTTTTAGTGTGCTGCAGCTGCACGGATGATTGCCGGGTATTCGTCATCCCCCCCCCACCACCGTTTTTATAGCGACTATTAACTTCTTTTTCTTCTTTTCTTCTTTTTTAAAGGATAAAGCTAACTGTGAGTGCTATCAGCTAACATATGAGTGCTACAAATCATTTACTAGAAATGATGATGTCGACATGAACCACCTAGGCTATAAACATATGAGACTCGAAGAACAAGTTGTCACCGGTATCTACGAGTGTAACAGCAGGTACGACACGCTATTTTCCCTATCGGTGGCCATTAATATCATCCCCCCCCCCTCAACACCACCACCAATTAATCGCTTCAGGTGCCGCTGCTCGCCCAAAACTTGCGTCAATCGTGTCGCTCAGCATCCAATCAAAATTAAACTTCAACTGTTCAAAACTAAAAAGAAAGGTTGGGGAACTCGCTGTTTGAACGACATTCCTCTTGGGACATTCATATGCGTCTACGTGGGCAACATACTGACCGAAGAGGCCGCCAACCGAGTGAGTTTGACGTTCTCTCCCCCCTCTCTTGAACCCCCCACTCAACCCATTTGTGGTTTTTGTTTCATTTACTTATTTTTTAGGTGGGGAAAATCCACGGAGACGTGTATTTTGCAGAGTTGGACCACATTGAAGCATTGGAGGACGCCAAAGAGAATTATGAAGAAGTCGCTGTCGAGCCTGACGATGAGGATGAGGAAGATGACGTGGATGCCGAGACTAATTTCGTTGAAATTGATGAATATGTCACAAGTTCTGGGTGAGTTTTTTCCCCTTTTTTTCCCACCGATATCCGCGGAAGTGTTTGCCAGGGGTTGGTCGTTGATGGGGGGGAGGCTGGAAGGTGCATTTGCCCCAGGAGGCCGTTTATAGCCCTCGAGGGACACCCAGGTGACAACTCTTCGCCGACTTGGCGTCCTAAAACCGGCTAAATACCGACTATTCGTGCCTTAAAAATGGCAAATCTGATGTTTCGTGCCTTGAAAATGGCTAGAGGCTAAGCCCCCAATTTGACAGACTTCTGTTCTTTAAACATCATTTCTCGGGGTTAGGTCACTTTAGCAAATCTAGCTGAAACTAGCTGTGTAGATTTGGCTAGTTCAAAAAATCAACTTGGCTCATTCACAAACCAACTTCTCGCATTTTGGCGTAGGTATTCAAACATCAAACTTCGCCATTTTAGGTCTTACAAATTCCAAGTTTTGCGGATTTTCACCATTTAGTGGATTTTATACCAGCTCAAGAAACACCTGTGTTGAAGATTGCTGTTTCGACCCCAATTTTACGGAGAATGTTGGCTCTTCCACAACCAATATCGTGGATTTTGCTCTTCAAAACCAAGTTTAACGAATTTTTAAGGGCCCCACTCTCGTGCAGTTTTAACTGACAGTTTGAACTGTACAGTTCAAACTGACAGTCTAAACTGCACGTGTGTGGGGGACTGAACTGAACAGTCCAAACTGACAGTTTGAACTGTGCAGTTTGAACTGACAGTTCAAACTGCACTTGAGTGGCGGGCTTTACTGTTTGAAACCCTAATTTCGCTGGTTTAGGTTAGGCCGGGATGGGCTAGGGGAGGGGACACTTTTTTTTTTTCAGCTCAAGCCGAGGCAATCGATCTTTTGTTACGCCACTGAAGCCGTTACGGTGTGCCGTTGCGGTGTATGCTGATAGTGCATGAATCGTGTGCAGTATAGCCATTTTAATGGCGCGGAGGCTCAGTTTGAAGCACTAATGGCAAGTTTTGCCATTTCCCGGGCATGATTGGTCCGTTTTGCCATTTCCCGGGCATGATTGGTCCGTTTAGCCATTTTTTACGGCGTGATTAGCCAGTCAATTTTTGCCATGAATCGTTGGATAGTTTGGCCATTTTCAAGTGGCAAAAGGCTCAGTTTGGCCATTTTTCACGCGCGAGAGGTCGATTTCGCTATCTACAGATCAGGAATTGTCTGTTTTGGGGGGCTTTTCAAATCACGAATCGTCGTCGTCGTTTATAGGCCGCGTAGAGTCAGTTTTTACGTATTTTTGATTGTTAATAGCCGCAGTTTGGCCATTTTTACGGTGCAAACTGTCAGTATGGTCATTTCTAGGGCGTGAATAGTCAGTGTGATATTTTCAGGACGCACGAATCCATCCACATTTTTTAAAGTCTAGGGTATGAATTCAGCTTAGCCATTTTCAAGGCGCAAATCGTTAATTTAACCATTTTGTGGACGATAACAGTCAGTTTTGCCCTTTTTATGGCGCAAGTGGTCTGTCATACCATTTATCGGGTGCGAATGGTCAGTTTTGGCCATTTTTAGAGCGTGAATCGTCAGTTTTGCCATTTTAGGGCGTAAATAGTTCTGTCAAGCCAGGGCGCGAATGGTCAGTTTGGCTATTATTTGCGCGTGAATGGTCGATTTTGCACTATTCAAAGCAGGAATCATATGTTTAGGCATTTTCAGGACGCGAATACTATGTCAGTTTAGCCGTGTTTAGGACGCAAATATGGTCCGTCAAGCCAAAGGCGCGAATGGTCAGTATTGGCCATTTTTGGTGCGCTTTATTGTCAGTTTGGCCACTTTTGGCGTGTGAACGGTCGATTTAACCATTTACAGGGCTGCAAGAACCGTCGCTTAGCCCGTTAGGTCCGTTCGTGCTACCACCCTCCCTCCCCTCCTAAATCACACTCGATTATGTTGCGCGTGCGAAATAAATTTCGTATGTTTGACACCAGGCGTCCTGCTGTCCCCGGACATGCCCTACTTTTTAGAGTGATGGAACGCCAGAGCCCATTTTTCAGGTGTCTGGGGGAAAGCGCGTGGGTTTTGCTTTTCCGAAAACCAAATTTTGTGGGGTTTGCTATTTCATAAACGAATTTTACGGTCTTTCGCTCATTCAATCCCATATTTCATGGACTTGTCTCCTTTAAACCTTAATTTATAAGATTTCTACTTCATTGAAAACCGAATTTCGTGGCTTCAGATCTGACGATAAACGTTTCACGAAAAACCAAATTTCGCGATTTTGTTTTTTTAAACTGCTATTTCTCCGTGGATTTTTGCGCTTTCATCACCAAATTCCTCGAATTTGGCACCTTCAAAACACAATTTCACTAGTTTTGGTTAATTTCAATACCCTTCGCGAAATTGTAGGCTTTTAAAAACCAAATTTTGCGATTTTTAGCTCTTACTGATTTGGCTAATTCAGAAAACTAATTTTGCTCTTTCGAAAACTAAATACCGGGATTTGGCTCTCACAAACCCCAATTTTCGGGGATTTTCACTTTTTCATCACCCTGTTTCGCCGATGTTTCCTGTTTCAATACCGAATTTCGTGATTTTCTATCCTTCAACCCTGAATTTTTTCGTTGATTTCCGTTCTTCCGCCACCAAATATCTCGGATTTTGCTCCTTCAAAAACGAACTTCACGGATTTTGGAATTCCTAAACCCTAATTTCGCGTATTTAAGTACATTCATTCGAAAACCAAATAGCGTGGCTAACTCTTTCTAGACTCTGGTCGCATTTTTCGCTAGTTCGAATTTCGAAAAACAAATTGTGGCTCGCTTTCAAGAATCAAATTCGCGGGTTTGGCTGGCTCAAAAATGAAATGTCATCATTTTGATACTCACAAACTCCATTTTCGTAGATTTTGACTTTTTCAACAAAAACATTTTTGAGGATTCGACTCGTTCAAATTCCAATTTTTGGCGGTTTTAATCTTTCAAACGCCAAATTTTTTTGAATTTGGCATATTCAAACCCTAAGTTTTGGGAGCTTCGTATCAAAAGCTTGGCCTTTGCTATAGATTTAAACCAGTTTAACAGGTTCGGTTAGTTTGATGAACCAAATGTCTTGAATTTGGCCCTTTCAAACTACGTTTTCATCGGGTTTTAAGCGACAAAGGCCACGGATTTGGCTCCTTCCTTACCAAATTTCACGTTTTTTCATAAAACACGCTCTCACTCTTTCCAGAAACAAATTTCGTGGCTTTATCTTTTTCGAAAAACTAATTTCGCTCTTTAAAAATCAAATTCGCAGATTTGGCTCCCTCAAAAACCAAACTAAATTTCGTCAGTTCTGCTCTTTTAAACAAGAGTTTGGCAGATTGTCATTCTTTTGAAACCTTATTTGGTGAATTTTGCTTGTACAAATCTGAATTTAACCGGAATTCTGGGAATCGGTGAACTTGCTTTAATTTCGCTGGAATGCCTCCCTAGAAAGCCAATTTCGTAGGAGTTAACACATTCGAAAATGGAATTTTTTGGCATTTTTGCAAGGCAAAACTGTTCAAAACCGTTATGTGGCAATTACTTTTTTTTTTAAGTATCTCCCCTCTTACATGCTGCATTGAACTTGAGCTGACGATTTAATTTTGATTTTTATAAATTGTTACCATTACAGACGATTGACGAGGAGCACTCGAGTGAAACAAGCCCAGCAACAACGGGCTACGTCGCAGGACGACGATTCAAGTGAGTTGTGCCGACACATTTCTCACACTAAAGGGAAATGATGCGGGGGGGGGGTGATTTAATGCGTGTAACTTTAACTTTCTGTTGTTGTTTACAGTCACAATAGATGATGACGAAGATGAGTGTAAGTTAGCCCCGTTGGCAATTTCTAATTATTCGATAATTGAATGTCTCCCTCTTTTTTTTTTAAACATTAGATCGTGAGCCTATAAGCTTTGGGCCGTCTACCGAAATTAAAAACGACAAACAGTCTCTGAGAAAATTCTACGGTAAACCCGATGACGACATGTACGTCATGGACGCTAAAATAGCCGGGAACATTGGCCGTTACCTTAACGTAAGAAACCATAATTTTTTAGAATGATTGAGATGGTCCCTAATTTTTGTTTTTTTTTTGTTTTTGTTTTAACGCGTAGCACTCCTGCGATCCAAATATTTACGTTCAAAACGTTTTCGTTGACACTCACGACTTGCGCTTCCCTTGGATCGCCTTTTTCGCCGGGAAACACATTCAAGCCGGATCTGAATTGACGTGGAACTACGGCTACGCCGTGGACAGCGTACCGGGGAAACAAATGTACTGCTATTGTGGATCAGCCAATTGTCGTCGACGGCTGCTATAAAAGAAAGTATTTAATTTATTTTTTGTACAGATATGTCAATATTTCAGTGTTTTACTTTTTTAAGTCCAACTAATTCCAAATGATTTTATTTGATAATGACCCGTTTTAGCTACTGTTGATTTATTTTGTATTGATCACTAAATATGAGTTTCACTTTGGGTTTAATGTTCGAGTGGGATGACTCCCATTTTCAGTACTGTGGATCGTCACCTAAACTGTTTAGGGTGGAAGGGGGGGGGGTGACGGAACCTAGGCAACTCGGCCCCAACCCAACTCAGGCCATAGCCTGACGATTATCCACAAAATTGGAAGTTTCGGATCTCATTTTGGTGAAAATCATGCGCGCGCCAACTAAGAAATCAACGTAAAATTGTTTGTTTAGGCATATTTTTCTTTTCTTTAGCATTTAATTTTTTTTAGTGCATTTCATTCTTAAAATGCACTATTGGTCTCGTCGTGATGGTGGCAAACATGGGTCATGTCACGTTTTTTTCACGTTTGTATAGCTAGAATTTTCGTTTGTTCAGCCTTTCAACTTTCAAGTACTTTTAACAACAAACAAACTTGAGCAGCTATTTTTCACGCTCCTCAACCCATGAACGGAATCGTTTGTTTAGCGGCATATTTCAACGTGAACTCGTTTGTTTTTTGTTGTTCAAATTACTCGAAAGGCTATGCAAACAATTTTACGTTTAGACATGCCGCTATAAACAAACGATTTCATTCATGGGTCGGGGAGCGTGAAGCTAGCCGCACGCTACACCCACTTTTTTTTTCAAATCATGTTTCAAAATGCTAAAAAAAAAAAAACGAAAAGTTTGGCTAAACAAACATAAACAAACGATTTTAAGACGTCGCTAAACATTCGATTTTGTCCGTGGGTCGTGTTTCGTAAACGTGGCCAAACCATCAATTTTTTTTTTTTTTTTTTTTTCAAAACAATAATAGAGAGATTTTGCAAACAGCTCCGCCAACGCTAAAGTTAACGCTATTCACATTTCAACCAACGAAATATGTAATACCCTAGCAACTTGTGCACAAAAAGTAACTTTAGCGTTTACGCAGGGCCGTCGATTGGATGGGAGGATTCCTCCCTGGCCCGGGCGTTTTAGGGGGCCCGATATCATGATTTTAAAATAAATAAATTGGTAGGATATGCAATTTTTCATCACAAAATAATAAAAACAGACAAATGAGCTCTTTTAAGGCACTTTTTTCTAATTTCTTGTTTACTATTTATTAGAACACACAAAAAAGGCCCGGGTCGACCAAGGTGTAGTGTGACAAGCAAGTATTTTAGCCATGTGGTTGTCAGCCTTTCCATGGTCATGAAAACCACCATGACCATGAAAACTCATTGCGCCTTTCCCTATCACATTGTTGTGAATCATGTTTTTTTTTTTAAACAAAACTTGTTCATGAGTTAACTCGAATCCATTAAAAGCCTCGTTTTTGGTCAAACAAGCACAATATTCAACGAAGAGATCTACTGATCGCCTCTGTCTTCTGACTGAGACGCAATCGTTTTTGGCCACTCGCGCGCGTTTTCAGAGCGTAACTGCAGTGGCCACGTAATCAAAAATTCGAACGTTTAAGGAAGAGCTTCCGCGCACGTGGACCGAACTTGGCCTCTTCGAGTAGGAAAAGACGACCAAAACCAATGGCAGGGCAAAACGCTCATTTTTGACCACTTTTAGGCGCAACGAAAGGCCTCTTTTAGTGCATTTTCAACGGGACCGACTTCATTTCTCAATTGAGCATGGTCTGAGGGTCTCAGGGACCGCGTAAAGAAACAAAAAAGTGACGTTCCTGAAGTTTCATGGTGGGTCTCAACCGTATATGGATGGACATGGAGACAAGTTCACATCCCCTTTCTCCTCCCTAGAAATCGAATTTGCCGTAGGAGGGCGCGCTCCCTCAGATTGAGAATCACTGCAATAGCCGGTGCTAATCTTATGCCAGTTACTCTTGAAAAGGCAAGACGTTTCATTCGCGGCAAAAATAGCTTATTCCACTGGTGAAATAGCAAAAAACGCTAAAACCGCAGCGAGAAAAGCGCTAATATTGAGCGTTTATTGAGAGAACGCGCGAATCAACAAAAAAAAGGGGGGGAAACATCGTTAATCTACTGCTAAAATTGAGAAAAAACGTCACATCAAAAATATTGAGATAATATGGGCCAATTGGCTAATTGACGGCTGAAATGAAGACAAAGCGCTGTAATGTTTCTAAAATTGAGAAAAAGTGTTAATTCATGACAAAAATTCAGAAAATTTTACTACTGAAATAGGGAAATCTTGCTAATTCAACGATGAAGTGAGAAAAAAAATGCGAATTCCCATAATTCAAGTTACAATTTTAGTGATAATCTGAGGACGAAAGTTAAAAAATGCGCTTTATCTCAGTCTGATTCTGATTAAATTGTGAACATTCGCGGATAAAATTTACGAAACCATAATTGCATCATTTCAGGAGACAACCCAGAAGCGCTAGTTCATTGCTGAGTGTGGTAAAATCGGTATTTCGCTGAAAATATTGAGAAAACTCGTTAATTTGTGTATATCATTGAGAAAAAGCTTTATAATGCGCGGCTAAAATAAAGGAAAAGCGCTGATTCGTGGAGAAAATAGTACGGTGGCTCAAGCTACGACGGTTAGTAGGCATGGCATGGCGAGCAGCTGAAACCGGTTCGTTTTTGACGCACCTCAACGAGGAAAGACTGTCTTATTCATAAATCTATTTTTAAAGGTTTATTTATGTTAAAAAAGAGCATAAATCGTAATCGGTTCGTAAAATAATCCAACAGTTAATAAAATACGCGATTTTTGAAGTTTTAGGTCATTTCAAACACGCCAGCTGGCATGTTTGTGTCATAATGCGCCTTCCGAAAAAAAATTCATGTGTAATGTAGCTGTCGGAGAGCGGGTTGTTGTGTTTCTTTGCCTTATTTTCTACTAGAGCTCTCCAATAATAAAATAATGGAGGATAAACATATGAGCTATTTAGAGGCATGAAAAGGACAGAGAATACATGGGATATTACGTTGCGGAAAATGTTCGTTTTGGCGGGATTTCAAATATGCCAACTTTACGGGCATACAACACACGGGGGTTTACAATTTTTATTTATTTATTTACGTGGAAGGATTGATATGCCTCATCGAAAAAAAAAATATTTTTGGAAAATGTGAAACTTCCTCATTCTCAGTGAAAATGTGGGGAAAACCCCAATTTGATGTTAAATTACAGTAAAAGTACTGTAATTCGCTACTAAAATGGGACTAATACATGGCTAAAGGTCCTCCGAAAGAGAGGAAGATAGCCATCTCGAGTTGTTCGGAAGCTATTTGCGTGATAGATTAGGTGTAGTCCAGGTTGGGCGGGTGACTTCAGATCGTCTGGACTATGGTGTGGGTGTCCCGCAAGGATCTATTTTGGGACCTATTCTTTTCGTCATATATGTTAACGATCTACCAATGCTTGTGGGCACCGAAATTCTGCAATACGCGGATGACTCAGCGTTTGTGGTTAGTAAAAGTACTATACTTGAGGTGGACACTTATTAGGCTAAAGAGATCTCATCAGGGCTGGACTCCTGGTTACTCTCTAACCCATCGAAAGAATTTAAGATATTTTTTTTCGAGGGAGGAAATCCTGGTTTTTCGGCGAAGTACCTGGGTATTTACCTAGACAGCAGGCTGGACTGGACAGCGCACGTTGGGAAGACCGAGGCGAAACTCCTTCAAGTGCTTTATGTGCTAAGAAAGCTAAAAAATGACGTGGACTTTCAAATACTGCGAACTTGCTACTTTGCGTTGTTCCACTCAGTTATGGAGTATGGGATTTTGTTGTGGGGACTCGCGTCGCAGGCAATAAAGAAATTTCGCCTCCAGAAAAGAGCTGTGAGAATAATCGCTAATCTCGGGTTTAGGGACAGCTGCCGTGTTTTCATCTCTCAATGCGCTATTTTTGTGAAAACAAATCTGCACCTTTTTGAAGACGGGCAATCCCATCCGTATACGACCAGGGGAGAGAGCGACCCACGTCTTCCTAGGCACAAAACTACTCTTACAGCGAATAGCTTTTGGTGCACAAGCGTCAAAGTGTTTAACAGGCATCCGAAGGATATATATATAACTAAAGGACTTTTAAAAAAATACTGAAAAGAATTGTTATTGAAAAATAATTTTATAACTTAAAAGAGTTTCTAGGTGAATAAATTATTAAATTCAGTGTTCCTGTATGTAAGAGTAAGATTTGAGTAGAAGGCTGTAGTCAATTTGTGCGACAAACTTATGCTAATGATCAAATCTAATTCTTCAATTTACTAAGACCGTAAGACGTGCTGGTACTTTCAATTGAAAATAACGCCGTCTGGTTCTTCGTTTGCTTCAACATTCCCCCTCAAACGAAATACCTGTAGACAATCTCTATGTTTCACGAATGAGGCGTTTGCCAAACCTTTAGTGAGGATATCTGCCAACTGCCTTATCCGGTAGGGATGTGTTCGGGTACGAATTCCCCGGCTTGATACTTTTCTCGAACGAAGTGATAACGAACTTCAACATGCTTTGTTCGACGATGAAATTCCGGATTCTTCACGAGCTTGATAGTGCTTCTATTGTCCACATACGAAGTTGGCGAAATTTCGGCGCTTGAAATTTCCTCGAATAATCGTTTTAGCCAAACTATTTATTTTGTAGCCTCACTTGCCGCTATGTATTCCGCTTCCGTAGTACTCAAAGCAGTAGTAGCTTGCTTCCTACTAGTCCATGAAATGGCACCACCTCCAAAAGTTGTAACAACTCCGGTTCTAGAACGACGTGTACTTAGGTCGTTGGCGAAATCACTGTCTGAAAAACATTTCAGCTAAGGTGGCCCACCAGACTTATACAGTAGAACCATGTCTAGCGTGCCATTCAGATATTTGAAAATTCGTTTAACAGCGTTCCAATCTGACCTCCTTGGCTTGTCTAGCACTTCAGATGCAACGCTGACAGCAAACATCAGATCCGGTCGAGTTGTCGTGGTCAAATAAAGAAGGCTTCCTACAGCTTCTCTGTACGGAATTCTTTCTTCGAGTGGCGAATCTTGGTCCTCCCGATAAATCATCTTCTCACAGGGCGGTTTCGAAATAATATTCTTGGTGTATGACTCTTGACTCACGAAAATCGAACCATTCTTCAATTTAGAAATCTGCATGCCCAAAAAGGTGTCCAGATTTCCCGTCGTGATCTTGAATTCTTCTTTCAATTTTTGTAACAAATCTTGAATTTCATTTTGATCCCCGACAATAATTCCACCATCGACGTAAATTCCGACCATAAGTTTTCGACCTTCTGTACAATGCTTGATGAAAAGACATGGATCCGCCTGACTTGATGTAAAACCCAAAGACTCGATGAATCGGACGAAACGTTGGTTCCAGCATCTAGGAGACTGTTTCAGTCCGTAAAGACTACGATTTTAGCCTGCAGACCCCGTCACTACCATCATTGTAGCCCTCAGGCTGTTCCATATACACTTCTTCTTTCAGCTCTCCGTAAAGAAAGGCTGTCTGAACATCGAATTGCCCAAGCTCGTACTTCTCGGCTGCTGCTACGCTTAAAAGTGCCCTGTGTCAAAACGGGCAACTGGACTGAAGGTTTGACCGAAGTCAACACCGTACTCCTGAGTGAATCCCTTGGCAACCAAGCGTGCCTTTATAGCGTTCGATAGCACCGCTGGGTTTCTTCTTGATTTTTAACACCCATTTATTAGGGACCACCTTCTTATTTTTTGGGCGATCTACCAAAGTCCACGTATTATTTTCGGCTAAGGAGTTGAGTTCTTGTTGCATAGCTTCTTTCCAATGTTCCTTTTCATTTCATTTGTTGACTTGAGCAAAAGATAGATTTTCTGTGAGCAAAACGTAGTTATTAGCCAAAAACGAGGGCATTCTGCTTTCACGCGTACTCCGACGAAGATTAAATTCTTGAGGCAGTTCTTCTATGTCATGGGATGCGTTTAAATTTTCTGACTCATCTTGAGTCCTTTCGATTGTTGCTAGTATCTCCCTTGTCACACCATTCTTCTCAAAATCAACAGTTGAAATATTGAACTCAGCCGATGGCACCTCATTTTGTTGACTCTTCCGTCCACTTTCGGGGGCTAACGAAGACCTTAGCATTGATTTCGATTGAATCTGTCCCTCTTCTGGATTTAAAGTCCCTTTTGAGAAGATAACATCTCGTGACAATATGACTTTGTTTCTTGACAAATCCCAGACCCGATACCCGCTGTGATAGTCATTGCAGTAACCCATGAAAATGCATTCTATGCTCTTTTTGTCCAACTTCTTTCTGTTGCATTTAGGCACGTGCGTATAGCATTTGGTGCCAAAAATTTGGAAATTGCTGATCTTAGGGGGTGAACATCTCGCCCGAACATCTCGCTGAAGGGCCAGTTCGATTTAATACGAAAGCAGCTGTATTAATTGCTTCAGCCCAAAGTTTCATGGATACATTTTTGGCATGTAACATGGAGCGTGCGGCTTCTACTAGAGTTCTATTCTCTCTTTCGGCGGCTCCATTTTGCTGAGGGGTGTAGAGCATCGTTTGACGAATAGATATTCCGTTATCCAAAAACAGTTTCTTTATTTCTGCATTTATAAATTCCCCGCCTCCATCACAGAATACTACTTCAATTTTGTTACCAACATTTTTAGCCTCCTTGAAAAACGTTTCGAAACACTTGGCCACTTCTGATTTATTTTTTATAAAGAAGACTCGCCTGTACTTGGAATAATCATCTTTAATACATAAAAAATAACGAGATCCACCTGGTGATACTTCATGAAAGGGACCGCAAACGTCCGCGTGAACCCATTTTCCACATTCCGTTGGTCGATCTTTTCTGCTTCGGAATGGTTGTCTGTGTTGCTTTTCGTAAGTGCAACCCTCGCATAAGTTGTCATCTATTTTAAGATCCATTCCAAATCTTTTAAGGACGTTCTTCACTTGTCTCTTGTGTTGATGGCAAAATCTCTCGTGCCACTCTTGCATTTCATCACTTGAGTCAGTAATGAACCCATGAGCCAATGCAGGCACTTGTGGCTCAAAGTCCAAAATAAATAAACCTCTCTGAACCCTTCTTCCCAGCAGGCATGATGTTCCTTTCTTTCTAAATTCGCAAGTTTGCTGATTTGCTCGAAATTCATAGCCATTGTCCAACGCACAGGTAACAGAAAACAATTGTCGATTAACCTCAGGAGCATACCAGACTTCTTGCAAGAAACGTTTCATGAGCTTGCCGTTGATCCTCGTTTTAACAATAATTTCTCCTTGTCCCAAGGCTTTAATTGATTCGCGATTGCCGACTTGAACGTGCTTCGGCTGGCTAAACTATCTGAAGGAAACGAAATAATCCATTGAGTTTGTCATATGCTCGGTTGCTCCAGTATCCACAATCCAGGCATCCCGATCGGAAGAATAGGTATTGTCAGTTATAAAAGCTTGCCCGTCTTGCTCTTCCTTTTCAGGTTCATCTTTCTTTAAATTTCGATTGCGCGAGTAGCTATCCCTTGCGAAGTGTCCAACTTTTTGGCATCTATAGCATTTGACACGTTCTTTTCTTTGCATAATTTTCTTCGAAGCATTTGCTATGAGAGCGTTTTTATTCATGATGTCTTTTTTGTCAGGAAAGTCGCATTTCGATAAGTCTCAGTCGTTCGGTCAAATTATTAACGGTTCGGTCTTGAATTGGAACACTTTCCCACACACTCTTAAATTCTAAATATTCGGAAGTCAACGTCGACAATATTCTACCCATTAATATCAACTCGTGAAGCTCAGAGTTAGCAAGTTTCTTCAACTCAAAAATCTCGCTGAAGTCGAGCAATGTGAGTAACGATGCTTTCAGTTCCAAGCTTTTCACTAGAGAAAAACGCTTCCAGTAGCCGATCAACTCTTTGACTTGAGCTTTGCTCGTACGCCGACGACAGTTTATCCCAAACTTCCTTGGCGCAGATACAGGACGACGTAAGTTCATCGTTCATCGCGTTCAATGAACTTAGTAGTATTAATTGTGCCAGCAGTGCATCTTTTGAGTCGAAGTCTTCTCCATTTTCTTCATTACGGGCGGGTGAGCTCTCCTGTTACCACATCGAGAACCTTGTGGTGTTTCAGAACGAGAGCAATCTGCCGCTTCCATCGAGCCCAATTTTCTCCACCCTCCAGCTTTTCGACATGAGGTTTGAATTCAGTACGAACTTCTGCCATTCTTATTCAGCGCGTTGCTGGGCCCATAACCAATTGAAAATAACGCGGAGAAAAATAAAAGCTCAAAGGATTAAAAAGGCTTTATAATAAGAAAAGTTTCAAAATTGGATTTTTTTTTTTTTTTTTGCATTTATAAATTCCCCGCCTCCATCACAGAATACTACTTCAATTTTGTTACCAACATTTTTAGCCTCCTTGAAAAACGTTTCGAAACACTTGACCACTTCTGATTTATTTTTTATAAAGAAGACTCGCCTTGTACTTGGAATAATCATCTTTAATACATAAAAAATAACGAGATCCACCTGGTGATACTTCATGAAAGGGACCGCAAACGTCCGCGTGAACCCTCCGCGTTGTCTGTGTTGCTTTTCGTAAGTGCAACCCTCGCATAAGTTGTCATCTATTTTAAGATCCATTCAAATCTTTTAAGGACGTTCTTCACTTGTCTCTTGTTTTGATGGCAAAATCTCTCGTGCCACTCTTGCATTTCATCACTTGAGTCAGTAATGAACCCATGAGCCAATGCAGGCACTTGTGGCTGAAAGTCCAAAATAAATAAACCTCTCTGAACCCTTCTTCCCAGCAGGCATGATGTTCCTTTCTTTCTAAATTCGCAAGTTTGCTGATTTGCTCGAAATTCATAGCCATTGTCCAACGCACAGGTAACAGAAAACAATTGTCGATTAACCTCAGGAGCATACCAGACTTCTTGCAAGAAACGTTTCATGAGCTTGCCGTTGATCCTCGTTTTAACAATAATTTCTCCTTGTCCCAAGGCTTTAATTGATTCGCGATTGCCGACTTGAACGTGCTTCGGCTGGCTAAACTATCTGAAGGAAACGAAATAATCCATTGAGTTTGTCATATGCTCGGTTGCTCCAGTATCCACAATCCAGGCATCCCGATCGGAAGAATAGGTATTGTCAGTTATAAAAGCTTGCCCGTCTTGCTCTTCCTTTTCAGGTTCATCTTTCTTTAAATTTCGATTGCGCGAGTAGCTATCCCTTGCGAAGTGTCCAACTTTTTGGCATCTATAGCATTTGACACGTTCTTTTCTTTGCATAATTTTCTTCGAAGCATTTGCTATGAGAGCGTTTTTATTCATGATGTCTTTTTTGTCAGGAAAGTCGCATTTCGATAAGTCTCAGTCGTTCGGTCAAATTATTAACGGTTCGGTCTTGAATTGGAACACTTTCCCACACACTCTTAAATTCTAAATATTCGGAAGTCAACGTCGACAATATTCTACCCATTAATATCAACTCGTGAAGCTCAGAGTTAGCAAGTTTCTTCAACTCAAAAATCTCGCTGAAGTCGAGCAATGTGAGTAACGATGCTTTCAGTTCCAAGCTTTTCACTAGAGAAAAACGCTTCCAGTAGCCGATCAACTCTTTGACTTGAGCTTTGCTCGTACGCCGACGACAGTTTATCCCAAACTTCCTTGGCGCAGATACAGGACGACGTAAGTTCATCGTTCATCGCGTTCAATGAACTTAGTAGTATTAATTGTGCCAGCAGTGCATCTTTTGAGTCGAAGTCTTCTCCATTTTCTTCATTACGGGCGGGTGAGCTCTCCTGTTACCACATCGAGAACCTTGTGGTGTTTCAGAACGAGAGCAATCTGCCGCTTCCATCGAGCCCAATTTTCTCCACCCTCCAGCTTTTCGACATGAGGTTTGAATTCAGTACGAACTTCTGCCATTCTTATTCAGCGCGTTGCTGGGCCCATAACCAATTGAAAATAACGCGGAGAAAAATAAAAGCTCAAAGGATTAAAAAGGCTTTATAATAAGAAAAGTTTCAAAATTGGATTTTTTTTTTTTTTTTTTTACTCTCAAATCTCCAAAGACCTAAAACAATAACTTTTTTTTTATGTAAACAAACACATGGGATGTCAGGTGCAATCTTGAAGTCCGTCTGGTTCTTCGTTTGCTTCAACACTTTCATTGAAATCATTTGTGTAATTTGTTTCTATCTCCATTTAAAGAAAATGACTTTGTCGGGCGTAACACGTGTATGACAAAAAAAAAAATAAAAAAATGAATGAATGAATAAAATAAATAAATCTCACAACTCAAAACTATAGAAGATGCGCTAAAGGCCCATTCACAAGCTCTATGTTTACGTTCTGTGGGGTCTACGCAACCAAACAAATTTATTCCCTCGAAAAATGAAGCATTTTGATAGGGTACATGGACTCCACAGACGCAGTGCACAGAGCTTGTGAACGGGCCTTAATAGCTCACAGCTGAAATTGATTAAAATATAAAATGTGACCATTCGCAGCTAAAATTAAAGAAGCCCCAAATCGGCTTTTCTGAAGATAACTACGCTACGAAAGTCGAGAAAACGTCATTGGACGGAGTTCCTGGCGGTAACTTCTGCAGATCAAATAATTGAGTGAACCAATCCTGTGATTGACAAGTTTTCAAATTTATCTTAATTATTTTGTGTAGTTGTCATCAGCCGCGTATAGTACACGGCTGCACCGTATACATAGCATGAAAATCACCATTATAGTGCATGTACCGCGCGTGTATGCATTCAGATTTTTGTCTGTATTTGAGAGGGCCCGACTTCGAAGGCCCTCTCGGGCCCGGATTTTCTCTCGACTGCCCTGCGTTTACTTTACGGGACTGGTTGCAAAATCTCTCTATGTTTTGTAATGCCAAAAAACGAAAAATATGGCTAAATAAACGTAAACAAACGATTTTACGTTGAGATTTGCCGCTAAACAAACGATTTTGTTCATGGGTCGGGGAGCTTGAATTGAACTATCCGCAGCCAAGTTTTTTTGTTGTTGTTAAATGTACCTGAAAGGCTAAAGAAACAAAACAAACGATGTCAAGTCTAGAAATGGCACTGAACAAACGATTTTGTTTTTTAAAATCATATTTCGAAATGCTAAACAAACTAATATAGGACCGTTTTCGTCGTTTTTTCCGTTATGGGTTGGGTCAGGTTCAACGTGCATCTGGCTACGCCCATCAGCAAAATTGGACGGAGCCGCGTATCTCACGGGTTCTCGAGGTCCCTCGTAACAAAGAGCAGAGTCCACGGCTGTTGGGAAAAATGTACCTATGTATTTTCTGGTTCATAAATGATACATAAATCTTCCGTAGTTAAACTTAAAAAAACATGACGTTAAAAATATACAGTAGAGCCAACGGTGGGTTCAATCTACAAACCATTGTCAACTAATCAACATTCTATTGTTAAAGCATCTCAGTCATTAGTGCAAAGGAATTCCCCTAAGTAATTGATAGAAGAAAAAAAAAACTAAATTAATCACAGCCTGAAAAACAGAGACGTTTCTACTGAACATAAGGTAACTTTTTGGCTTAAAAAACTTTAAAAATCAATGTCTTTCAGGGAGTTGAATTCTCTTTTGTTCCAGAAAATTAGTTTGATTTCTTTTTTAACCGTCGGGAGATCTGAAAGAGAAAAAAAAAACGGTTGTGATTACGATTCGACGGTTTGTTGCTTGGGGGGGGGGGCGGAGGGAGGACTACCTGGTGCCAAGGACCGACTCATTAGTCTGTCAGTCACACTTTTGGCCAAATTTTTGAACAATTCCCGCGAGGCGATTCGTTTTTGCAGGTAGTACGGCGTTAGACCTGCCACAACCAGGTTGGCCGTACGTTTCCGGCAGACGGCTTTCTGTTCGTCGGTCATTTCAACCAATTGGAAATCGCTGCCGAACAAGTCTCTGAAACGTTTTTCAATGACGGCGACTTGGAAGGGTGACAACCGGCTGAGAATTCGATTTAAATTGACAGTTTGAACGACGAGTTCTTCGGTCCATGAGGTCAAGGGAAGAACACTGTGGTGGGCAGTGTCGGCGGGAGGACGTTGAGTTGGATTGTCTTCTTGTGGTGGGATGGTCGGATCAGGTGGGGCGGGCACCGGGTGGGGTGAGTCGTTGTTGTCACCATCGTCGTCAACGAGAAGCCCGAGTGCTTGGAGTCGCTCGTCCAGATTCATCGATCGTATCTGTGGAACGGACGTTTGGACAGTTGGATGGCTGTCGACTGGTTTGTCTTGCGGTGACATGAGAATGTTCATAAGTTCAGCCGAGTCCCGATGACTGTCGGGGTCGTTTGGGTTGAGTCCAAACGCGTTGTTGAGAAAAGCCGATAGATCGTTACGATCGACGTATTTCTCGTCGAAGAAATCCGTTTGAGTCTCTTGGTCAGCTGTGTTCCTGAGCCCGGAGCAATCCGTATAATCCACGAAAGGTACGTGGTTTTTGGTTGATTTTTTCACTTCTTCCATCTAAAAAAAAAACGCCACAAACAGTCATCGAAGACGAAAAGGGACAAATCGCATGACATTTACAATTTGAACCATCACCCGTTGATAGACATCAACTTTCATGCAGGATCGTAAAGCTTTTCGCTCCAGCATTCGTGCATGATGAGCGATGCTTTTCAGAATTTGACCCTTGTCACAAGGCTCGTTCCCTCGACATTCTTCGCAGTTCCTAAAAAGACATCTCTCCAAATACCGCAGGTACGAAGTCCTCACCTAAACAGCAAGGTGAGTGTCATAACAAGCTCCAGGAAGATCACCAGTGAAAAAAAAGGCTAAATTTTACCAAGCCAGTCAACTGTCCTTCAGTGAATAAATCGAGCTCGTCGTCGCTACCACTGGAAGGGAAATCCCAGGAGAGATGGCCATTGTTTTGACCGCTAAAACAACACCGAAACTATACCAATGCAACAGAAACTACTGGATCAAACTGGGACCGGCGATTCTCATAGGAATCAAGCCTTTACCTTTCTTTTTTAGTCAACATTCCCATATTAAGTCAGGACGAAATTGTTGTAAAAATGAGCCATGAACCCCCCCTGAAGAAAAGTCACCAATACGAGAGGCAAATCTTGTGAGTTACCTCTACAAACATTCCCCACATCAGTGGATGCACAAAAGTTCCTTGCACCATTCGAATTATTTCGAAAAACAATAAAAATCATAAAAATAATAAAAACCATAAAAACCAAAATAGTTTTTGTTTATAAGAGAAACCGCGAATACCCGAGTCACCTTCCTAAAGTTGCTAGTCATTCGTCTAGGGAACGCTAACAAGGAGGCTAAAACTACCCCTAAGCACTCGTTGGTGGCAGCTGATTGTTACCTGTTGATTTCTGGCAAAAAAGCTCCAATTTTGATGCACCATTAAGAGGCCTAGTGATATTTCATTTGAAGCTTTAGGCATACGCTGTGCTACGTACATCCTTTTTGACCATTTTTCCTGGGCGATTTGACTAAAAAAGTTATGCAAAACCCCTCAAGACCTAAAAGAACGTGGGGAGACATGCGCTACATAACTCGAATCTAAGTTTTCTGTGGCTTTCAAGTTCTTAAGGTCGTTATTCCTTGCCTCTTTTGGCTGTTCGTGGAACTCTTAGTAACGGTTCGCTTGTTTTGATCCTCGTTCTTTGAAAATTGAGTGAATCAGAGCTATTAAAATAATTACTGTCGTTATTGGTATAGGAACAACACGCTACATGAGTTCATTATTACAACCGTGGTTTTTTAAATTTAATCACCCCCCCCCACTCACCCAACCCCACTGTCTACGGTCTTAGGAGTGGGGAGGGAGGGGTATTGCCATTTTGACAAGTCATCCTATTCATTTACAAAGAAAACTAACGTGAAATAAATCAAGAACAAGCAAAGGATCAAGAATAGCTATTCTCTCGCTAGAATAGCAGCGTGCGATGACTCACACACAATAACCGAACAGTTTGTTGGCAAAGTTCGGGGATTTTGTGAGTGTTTTAAAGCCTCGCTACCATTAGCCAGCGTTGCCAATTTGACGGTTCTGACAGTTTTAGAAAGTGACTGACGGGGAAAAATTCTGTCTGACGAATTTTTTAAACGGACTTTCGGAAACGCTCAATTATTTTTATTATTATTATTATATTTATTTTAATAACTTTGAGCACCATTGAAAAGGGGAAACGTGTGTGTCATTTACCAGGCGTGGATTCAGGGAGGGGCTTTAGGGTACTTGAGCCCCCTCACGCTGAGGGCATCGCTAGTTGGAATCGAGTCCCGGGTCTCACGTTTGGCTCCCGAAAAGCCGAGAAAATCGTGAAATTCCCAAAATAATGTATCCAGCCCCACAATTTGTAATTTCACGCCATAAACTGCCTTTAGAATAGCCAGTCAAGCCAACTTATAGCGCGAGCGAGCTACACGAGGAATATTCCGCGAATTAATTTTGTAACCAGCAGTGGTGGACCTACCAAAATCGGGGCCCAGGTTAGAGACCCCTTGGTCACTTTAAATGACCAAATAACGTAATTTTTATACGTTGAAATAAATTATGGATTTTTCTCCTTATTTTTCAGGAGGTTAATTGCCTTCAAAAACCCACGATTAGGTGATTTCTTATATTTAACTGTGAATGACCGCAGTTTCTCAATTTTAGCCATGAATTAGAACTTTCCATCAATTTTAGCCGCAAATTAGAGCTTTTACTCGGTTTTACCTGCGAATTAGCACTTGGCCTGTGCCATATAAAGACGCAAATTAGCTATTTTTTAAATAATTTTATCCGTGAATTAAAGTTTTTTAAGGAGTTAACGTTTTCTTAATTTCAACAGGCTATATTTTTCCTCGGTTTTAGCCGCGAATTAGCAATTTTTTAACTTTCTGCCACGTATTAGCGATTTTTCAACTTTTAGCTATAAATTAGAGCTTAAAACTGAGGCTTATCTATTTTATTGATTTTATCCATAAATTAGCGTCCATTATTAATTTTGTCCACGAATTGGCGTTTTGAAAATTTTCACTTTTCCCCAATTATAGCCGAGAATCAGCCGTACAATCAGTTTTATCCGTGAATTAGAGCTGATATATTCTCACTTGTGGGCGCGAATTAGAGCAATTTCCCAATCTTGTCTGCGGATTTTACCGCGTTTCCTCAATTTTAGCCGCGAAATAGCACTTTTCTCCAATGAAGTACGTTCCAGGTGTTCTGAATAGTATGACCAGGCGTCCTACTTCTCCCGGACTTGTCAAACTTTGTTGAGCGCCCCGGGAAAGTTCGGCGCGGGCTCATTTTTTGCCTTCGCGGCCCTCATCAGCATCAGCCCTGGTGAACCGGGTCTCCTCCCTAACTCGATTTTATCGGGTCAGATCGAGCGCCAGAAGTTGAAAAAAACAACAAAAAAAAAACCTTTTCGCGTGTGTCGGGCCCAACAAAAAATAAATTTCGCTCTTTCCTGCTGTTGCTGCCAAACCAATTTTGCGGGGCGCACTAATTCAGAGATCGATTTCGAAGATTTTTCACACTAAAAAAACATTTTCGCCTGTTTGACTCACCACAAAAAAAAAACTCGAGTTTCACTCTCTAAAATACCAAATTTCGCAGATTTTTTTTCGCGAAAGAAAAACTGTCTCCGATTTTGCCTCGCTGAACAACCAATTTCGGTGACTTTTGTTTTTCGGCATGAGCAAACTTATTTGGCCGGGTGCGGGCCAATTAAGATCGGTCTCTGAAAAAGGGGCCGCCCAAGTGAGCAAAATCCGAGACATTTATGAGCGAAATAGCACGTTTCGGGCAAAAATTTACTCGGAAAGTCACGTCAGGGGAAAAATTTACGCGAAAATGCCCCAACATCAATATACTTGCAGAGAAAACTTGCAATATTTAATGGAAAATCGTGAATTTTCAGGGTGAGCCGAAGTTGATCTCATAAGGACATTTTCGGTTTTTAAAAGGTATCAGTTGAATTATTAAATAGTCAGTTTTGTAAGAAATTTTTCACTTTTATCAGGCAATTGTCGATTTTATGACGAAAATTTCAATTTCATGAGGAAATGACCATTTTTGAGGACATTGTCAATTTTATGAGGAAATTTCAAGAGGAAACTTTTAATTTTACGAGGACATTTCCTGTTTCACGAGGAAATTGATAACAAAAATAAAAATAAATAAATGAATGAATCAACGTTGTTACGAGGAAATTATCAGTTAAATAAGGAAATGGTCGGTTTTATAAGGAAAAAATAACTTTTATGAAAATGTTTTCAATTTTATGAGAACACATTTTGAGGAAGTTGTCAGTTGAAATTGTAAATTCTATTAGGAAACTGACAATTTTTAAAGAATAGATTATTGCTACTTTTAAGGCGGGTGGCCAATTTCATGTTGAAATTGTGAATTTGAAGCTGAAACTACCAAATTACTGCCGTTTACCGTCTCAGGGGACCGAAATTTAAAGTTTAGCTAAAAAAATATCACTTTCCCCCAGAAAGTGATAAATTTTTCCCCAAGAAAAACAAACTATTTTGACCGAAAATCAGGAATAGAAGGCTCCAAAGACAGTTTTCCAGCAGAGATGTAGTTTTCGACGGATATAGTGACAGTTTCTGTGCACATTCCTTATCTGAATGAGTGTTGACCGTAGCTTGGCGATTTCCAGCTCCGGATTCCCGAACATGCGCGTGGAAAAAGGCAATTGTGCATCTGACGTTTTCCCCCAGGTGCAAATTTTACCGCTTTCCCTCAATTTTAGCCCAGTGGCGGATCTAGGATTTCACCTTGGAAGGGGTTCTATAACATATCTCTCTCTTTTTTTCTGAGTTTCAGCTGCAAACTTGCCTCTATAGGAACCGTGAATTGGTGTTTCCTCAATTTTAGCCGTGAATTAGCGGATTTTTAAAAAAATTTATCCGTGATTTATTGTTTTTCTCCGTTTCAGCAGCGAATAAGAGCTTCTTACCCACAATTTCAGCGTTTTTCTTCACTTCTTGTGGTTAAGTCATGCGGATTAGCATTTTTATCACCATTCGACCCGCGAATTATTAGCGTCTTTTGTCGTTTCTAAATTTTAGCTGTAATTATTCCTGAATTTCACCCCTGAATCACCACAGGAATTTCCACAAAATTCGTGAATTGCCGTTTTTCTCCATTTAGCTCCGAATGAGCGCTTTTTCTAATATTAGCCTCGAATTAACGCACTTACTCAATTTTATCCGGGAATTAGTGATTTTTAAATGTCAATTCAGACTATTCGGACGTGACGTGGGAACACCCTGTCCTACGTTTGATATAAAAGTCAACATAATATGCTTTTGTATGTTAACGTTCACATTGCTCGGACACGCCTCATCCCACGTCTTTCCACGTCACGTCAGAGCAATATGTGAACACAAACAAACAAAAGCCTTTTCTGGAATTTTGTATCACACGTGGGACAGCGTCTTCCTACGTCCCGTCCGAATAGTCTGCAACGACCTTAACATTTTTAGCCTTGAACAAGCGAGATTTCTAATCCGTGAATTAGCGTTTTTCAATTTTAGCTTCACATTAGCGCTTTTTAAAAAATATTTTTGCCGTGAATTAGCGCTGTATCTCATTTTAGCCGCGAATTATTTTCCAAATTTTAGCGTTGGATTATTTCTTAATTTTAGCCGCGAATCACCGCATTCCTCAATCTTTGCTGTAAATTAGCGCATTTTCTCAAAAAGATTCGCGAATTAGCATATTTCTCCGTTTTAGCTGCTGGTAAGCGCTTTTTGCCAAAATTAGACATGAACTCAAGATTTAATTATTTTTATTTGAGCGGAATTTAGCGATTTGTCTCAGTTTAAGCCGTAAATAAGCGGGTTTTTGATGACAACATGGTGCCCGTGAATTATATTGTTTTTATTAATTTTTGACGCGATTTCGAGAATTATTTGACACGCGAATAACCGCGTTTTCTCAATTTCAGCCGTGTATTAGCGGATTTTCTAAAATTGATCCGTGAATCGGCGTATTTCTCCGTTCAAGTTGCGAATAAGCGGTTTACTTTAGTTTCAGGAGGGAATTTAGCCGATTCTCTCGCAGTTATAGGCGCGAATTGCGTGGTTTTCTCAATTTTAGATGTGATATTAGCGATTTTTCTCAATTTCAGTCCCGTTGTTACTTCGAGAAATCACGAATGATGGTCGAGCCTGCTGAGCGATGGACTGCAGCTTTTTCTCAAGTATCAACGCATTTTAGTTTTGTTTTTTTTAATTTTTAGCCCCAAACTAGTGATTTAATTCGTTTATACTGTGAGTCAGCGCTTTTTTGCTATTTCAGCCGCGAGTTTTAGCGCTTTTCTCCGCGCACTTGCCCCAAGACTAGCACATTAGAAAGCCTTCTAAATGTTTTCAGCCTTTTAAATGCCTAAAACATATAGAAACTTGAAGTTAGCTTATTTTCCCTGTTTTGTCGGCAAAGTTGTTTTCAAATAGATCGAATTCGTGCTGTTTTCCTAATGTACGTGACAAATGAGCGTTAATTCTCAATATTTGACGCTAATCAACGCATTCAAACCCTAAAAATCCGTGTGTTTCATCTTAAAGCTTTTCGGTGACTCCCCCTCCAAATTGTGGCCTCACCATCATCATCGATGCACTACTGGCGGATGCCTTGTGGACGAGGGTTAAATAGGACTGTCGAGGGGGGTCATCTGAACAGCTCGCCCTTTAACGGTTCTTTGGTGGTATAGCAGCCGTCATCTTCTTAGGGGGGGGGGGGTTGGAACCCCCAAAACCCACCCTGTAAATCCGCAACTGTTTTAGCCGTTATTTTGCATTTTTTATTAATTTCAGCCTCAAATAGTCGTTTGTTTATTAGTTTTAGCCGCTTATTTAGCGAGTTTTTCACTTTTAACCGCTAATTAGCGATTTTTTCCTTTTTCAGACGTTAATTACCGTTCCGAATTACGTATAACTGCCAATAAGCATTTTTTTTTCATACTTTTGAATTAGTGCCTTTTTAATTTTAGCCGCGAATAAGTGATTTAGCCCAATTTTTTCGTGAGAGGTATAGCGAATTAGCGATTGTCTTGATTCAATCTACGATTACGGACGAATTCCGAATATTTGCGGTGTGAATGAGTGCCTTGCCTGCTCATTATTTTAGCCGTAAATTAGCTATTTTTCACAATTTTAGCCGCGAAGTAGGGCTTTTTCCCGAGTTAGGCGGAGGAATTAAGGCGGAGTTGCCCCGTCACAATTTTGTCCGCGAATTATAGATTTTCGTGACATTTATGCGTGAAATTTGCAATTTTTTTTTTTTAATTATTAGTCGCGCGCCAAGTCTAGTTTTCACGTCCCTATCCATCCATATGTGTGCCTAGAACCAAAAAATCGCCGGCAATCGAGGGTAAAAAAAAAAGCCTTGGTGGTCCGCCCCACAGTGGGACAATTGTTGCAAAAATGGGAAAAAACTAAATAAGTCGGAAACGAAGCGTTTGCGGCCACTTGTTGATGGGAAGTTTTTTGTTCAGCGTGAAATTTAACGTTGGATAACAGTCTTTGCCGCACATGATCATTGATTTGTCTATAATTATGTGCTAAAAATTTAAGGTTTTATAGATAAACCCCACCAAAAAATTTGGTTTAAAAAATTTTCAAACATATTTCATACGATCTATAGCGTGAAATGAGCCATGAGCGAATACGCGTATTCACGATAACGCTAAACTCAATAATAATAGAAAAATACGAAATTAAAAAGAAAGATTGGTGAAACCCCCACGTTATATGCTTTCTAAAAACGCTTTAAAACTTCTTGCTACAGAAATAATAGAAAAAACCTCTCACTAATAAAAAAATAACTTAAAACCAAAGAAATAAAATTCAGCTTCTTATTGCACAAATTATGCACAAAATAAAATGAAATTTGGGTAGTGAAACACAATAAAATAAAAAAACCTTTTTCAAAGAAACAACTCCCGTATGTCCTCACTCACTGGCAAGTGCTTCTTTTTGGGTTCCGGCCTCAAATTCGTATTAAGTGGGTCTGAGGTCTCCAGAATCTTATGAAAATTGTCCTCGTTTGTAACTGTGCGAGAATGCTTCCTCGCGTGATTCAATCTGAAGATTTTGTAGTCTTTGTTGCGACTTTCTTGCGCTTCTTCAGATAGCATTCCCACGGGAAGAGCTGCAGCTGTAATAATTTCTGAGCCGTGAACCAGCAATTTGCGTACTGTTGAGGGCATGTAGTACCATGGGTAAAGTTGAATGGCTATCTCAGCGGTTTCTTTCGCGTAGACCCCAAATTTAACGGCATCAATGTCGTGGTTGCTGTTGATCACATTTAAGATGGTACCTAGTCGCTCAATCAAGTGTTTATCGATTTTTGTGACTTCTGAAGTTGGCGAAAAACCTCCGGGCAGTATTTCCGGTATTAGATGATCCGTATCCTTGTTTCACAAAATCCACTCGAATCCCCAATTTTTCCAAGAATTCATCCTGGATGCGTTTTTTCTCGGCCTCTTTCATTGCATTAGTCGTCTTTGTCGATCGCCATTTTTCGAAACTCAAATTGTAAGCTAGATGGAAAATATATTCCATGGTTTTTATTCGGGCGTGAAGAGGTGATATTCCTAATTTAAGTGCTTCTTCATCCGTTGGCTTCCGTCGAACTTTGGCTATGTCGTTCATTTCTGACGGACGACTGTCACAATTGCTAGATGACGAAGGCTCAGTTACAGCTTGTGCTACCTTCCCATCCAACATTGAAAATATTAAGAGGTGTTGAACCGAGATTTTTATGCCGCTGAAATCTACTTCTGTCAATCGCAAATCGTTGTATTCAGCTTCGACACATGCTTTCTCCTCACGAGCCAATTCAAGAGTCTCTTTTTCGTATCGAAAACGTATTGGTCTGCAATATCGCGTGGATGAAGGACGGGGATTTTCCCATATTATTTCGTTATGAGGATCGCTTTAAGTTATTCTTAAAGGGACCATGGAAGTCATGAATAAGTGGGAGTCGAAACTCGTTGCTTCAGTCGAATACCTCTGGGAGAATTCACTCTGCCCAGAGGCTCCGTCGAACCCCCACTTCGAAGTAAGCTGCAATGTCTGTCCGTTCCAGTTTTTGAGCTCTGAGGTGCTTTTTGTCATCAGGATCCGTTTGGCTGTGTGGTTTAGAAGGTCTTGCAGGGGAAACTGAGCCGAAGTCTCGGTGATCTGTAGATTTTCAGGGTAGCACTCTTTTTTAGATTCGGTGATTTTCTTGTAGCTAGGAAAAATGTCGCATCCAATACTTTTCGTTGCCTTCCTGATTACCTCGTATTGTTACTTGGTCAATTTGGCTTGAGTGAAAAGTGACAACGCGAAATCTTTACTAAAACGGGTGAACTGAGGTTCTGAAGTTGATGCAGCATTAATCAAACCCTGTGAGTGCAACGATCGTAGCTCGCGAATTTTATTTTTTTGACTTCTTTTTCCACAGTCTTCAAAACTTTTTTCTGGTGGTCCCCCTCGGTGGAATGAACTATCGTTGTTGGTGTTACCAAAATAAGCGGAGAACTCACCTAATTATTAATTTGGTTTTATAAATTGATTCTTATTGATTTTTGTTTTCTAGAACTTACCTTCCATCCAAGTCTCATATTTCTTTAAGAACTTAACTTTATTGCGATTAACGGCATTAAACTTTTGGTTAAAGTGGGGAATAAAACGTTTGCGCAGTTGTTCGCAAAGTATCTTCGTTTTTTCCTCGGACAAATCAGGGAAAATACTGGAAATGTACTCTTCAATGGTCCTCCTACTCAAGAGCACTTCACACAAGTCCCGGTATCGAATATTAGCTATTTCCATTGTAATTTTCAGACGTTTCACAGCCAGTACGTATCCCGAATAGAAAAACAAAAATATTTCTGGCACTGATCAAAGTATTGTTATAAAATGAAATATTTTAAATTCGATAAATATTTATAGAATCTGATTTGGACTTTATTCTCTATAGAAAGTATTTCTCTCTTCTCTTCTTTTTGCCTCCACCAGTAGATTATTTTTTGCCAATCAATCATCATACTTTTACACACACAGTTTGCCTAATCATGGAGGGTTAGACGAAATTTTATGTATTAATTTAAATTTTTTAATTTCAAATTTTAAAATTTATGAAAATGCATTTACGATAGTTAACCTCTAAGGTACATAGTTAACGTTTCATTATTAAAACGAAAAACAAGAAAAAACAACAAAAAACACACATTTGGCTATTCTTGCATGAAAGTGGTTGTAGATGCCAGAGTTGTAGCTGGATGCAGATGAAAATTGTACAGCACAACCTCAAATGCATCTAGATAACAAAAATTTAGCATTCATGCCGGAGGAAGGCGGAGCTTTTTTTATATGTGAACTACTAGAGGACATAATCACCTAATAGTTCTTGGCCTTAGGACATGAGTTTCACCCGCCTGTTTCACTTGATTGACGCACTCATGTTACTCTTAAGAGGCGTACGGTCACATTAACAACCAATTAATTCCATTTCAACAAAAACGGAAACCTGCGGAAAATAATTTGACTTTCAACTTTGAAGCCCAATTGACTCATCATTTTACCATTTAATTGAAAAACGAATATCATATCTTGATTCTGCATGCCATATACTATGGGAAACGAATTTTGAACGAACGAAATTCTCACTTTCAAAAATATAGTTTTTTCCACCTTTGCCCCACTGCGCCCCCTCGCCAGCACCCAAAAGCATACGCTACTGGCACAGTTTTGTTAACAGACGTTTTGCTTTTCCCGTGAGGTCAAGCTCAAAATTCTGTCAGAAATCGGTCAGAATGTATTCATGGGGAAATTTTCGGTCAGAATGTATTCATGGGGAAATTTTACGGCAAAAATTTACAAAAAGCGGAAATTCTCTACCGAAATTGAAAAAATCACTCATTTGTGTCTAAACTATAAAAAAGTGCTAATTCTCAACAAATAAAATAATTAATAAATCAATAAAACTCAGTTCAAGGTTTCTAGAGGCTACAAATCGTGCCTATAGATGAGAAAAAGCCCTAGAGTTCACCATCAGAATTCAACAAACCGCTGCTAAAATTAGGAAATAGCGCTAATTAACGGATAAAAATTAGATTGACAGCAAAAATCAAGAAAACGCTTATTTTCGGCTTCTAAGAGATACTTTTGTGCCTATAGATGAGAAGATAAGCGGTAATTCATGGCAAGAAAAGAAAAAATCTGCTAATTCGTTGCTAAAACCGGTGAAAAGCGCTGACTCGTGGCCAAATGAAATTGTGAAAAAACTCCAATTTGCGTGCACGTAAACCTGACACGACCCACAACGCAAAAAAAGATGAAAACGGCCCTTTTCGTTTGTTTAGCCAAAATTTCGAAACAAGATTAGAAATGTAAAAAACAAAAACAAAAAACAAACAAACAACAACAAAAAAAGATGGATGCGGCCAACTTTAAACAACCCGACTCACGAACTCAATTGTTTGTTTAGCGAAATTTCCAGTCTTAGTCTCAGTCTTTAGTTCTAGTCTAGTCTTAAGTGTTAGGACTGTTCAAGCGTGATATTCAGGACATCTGGAACGAACTTTATTGGAGAAAAGTGCTATTTCGCGGCTAAAATTGAGGAAACGCGGTAAAATCCGCGGACATGATTGAGAAAATGCTCTACTTCACGGCCACAATTGAGTATATGAGCTTTAATTCACTAGATACAGGAGTGGGCAAAATACTTTGAAAATGTATTTTAAATACAAAGCCCAAAATACTTTCAAAAATATATTTTAAATACTTAAATACAAATACTTTTTGAATTGTATTTTGAATAAAATACAAATACAATTTAAAATACTTTTCAAAAATTCGATTTCGACGGCAGATAGTGCGAAAAACACGAAAAATAAATAATTCAAAAATATCAGGTCCTTCAATAGACAAGTTGACAAAATGTAGCAGCTCGAAATGGCGCTGCGCCGCGATGCGCAAAGAAAAGTAGGCAAGTTGTCACGAAGTATTTAGTTCCGAACCGGCGAGCACTGGTGGATCGTGAGCTGAAAAGGAGGTGAGGTCACTGGTGGACCTATATCGGGGCCCGGGGCGGAAATCTTCAAGAGGCCCCTAAAAGTCTCTAACAATGCATGAAACCTCTATTGTTAACCTCTAAGGCCTTTTCCTAATTTTAGCCATGGCCTTTTCCATATATTGTAGGCAAATTACCGCTATTTCCACAGTCTATCCGCTAAACAGCGCTTATGCCAAGTTTAAACTGCGAATTTCTCCATTTTAGCAACGAATGAGTGCTTTTTGTCAACTTTAACAGCAAATTAGCGCTTTTCGCCGCAAATTAGCAACTGATTAGCGAGGTAATCCCCCCTCCCAAGACATAAAGACCCCATAAAGACATATATATGCGCTTTTCCCCAACTTTAGCAGCAAAGTAGATTTGGTATCCTGTGAATCAGCGATGTTTCTTTAACTTTCCTCGAGTTGGCGTTTTCCACAATTTTAGCTGCAAATTAGCAATTTTTTCTAGCGGTTTACTCAGTATGAGCTGAAAATTACTCAATATTAGCCGTAAAATTCTCGAAATGTTTACCACAAATTAGCATTTTTTGTTCACCGTAACCATACACTGCGGAATAGCGATTTCGTCTCAGTTTTAGCCGCGAATTTGCGAGTTTATCACTCATAGCCATAAATTAGCGCTTTTTCTCAATTTTAGCCTCAAAGTCTCCCGAGGAAGCCGGGAATTAACGTATTTCCAATTTTTGACGCAAATTTAAATTTGTCTCAATTTTAGCCGTAAATTAGCGCTTTTTCGTAATTTTAGCAGTGCAGTAGCTATTTCTAGCCCGTGTATTAGCGAATTTTGTTCATTTTAGCCACGAATTGGCGTTTTCCCATATTTTTACTGCAAATCGGCAATTCTTCCATTTTTGACAGTGAATTAGCACTTTTTGTTTCAATTTAGGCTGAAAATTAACTTTTCTCTTCATTCTAGCCAGAATAATTACTGATTTTCTCTATATTAGCCGCAAATTGGCGGGTTCTTTTACATTTTGGCACCGCATTAGTAATTTTTTTCAATTTTAATTACATATATGTAGAATAGGGCTTCATCTCAGTTCTAGCCGTGAATCAGTGTTTTTTCTTTTACTTATAACCATGAATTTGCCGTTTACCTCAATTTTAGCCACAAAGTTGTTGTCAGAAGGCGGAATTAGAAATTCCAACACACTTTGATTATTTTCCTCAATTTTAGCCGTAAATTCGCGTTTTTTTCAACTTGAGCTGCTTTGAAGCGTTTCTATAATCTGTGAATTCGCGAATTACCTTAATTTTTGAGCCACGAATTCGTGATTTCCTCAAATTTTAGCCGGGAATAACACTTTTTCCCAATTTGAGCTGAAAACGAGAGTTTTTATTTATTTATGACAGGCTAATTATAGTGAATTTTTCAATATTAGCTGGTTTTTCTTTTTACACTTCAGTCCCACGTTGGCGTTTTTCCTTAAATTTTTGCTATGGATTAGCGTTTATTGTTTAGTTTTAGCCTCGAACAGAAGCTACGCATTTGCGTTTTGTCAATTTTTCAAGGTTTAGTGACTTTGTGGGTCGCGCTCTCTTCGGTATACAAAATAACGGCCAACGAAAAATTTAGAGATCTTTTTTATAACGACAATGACAAATTGGGAATATACGAACTCGCGATCAAACTGACTTATGTTGTTTTTTTAACATAATATTTATTATTTTTAAAAATAAAAATTGAGGTTTGTTAGCTGTTGGCACGCTACAACTTTAACCAATTTTGGCCACGGGTTAGCGCTTTTAATCAATTTTAGCAGTGCAGTAGGGATTCTTTCGTTTGTTTGGCGATTTTCCTCCATTTTAGCCACGATTTGGCGTTTTCCTCATTTTCAGCTGCAGTTTAGCCATTTTTTAGCAGCCAATTAGCACTTTTTTCTCAGTTTGAGTTGAAAATTAGTGTTTTTCTTAAAGTTGGCCCCGCTAATTAATATTTTTGTCAATTCTAGCCCGCGTGAGCAATTTTTTTCTACTGATTAGCGCTGTTTCTCAGTTCTTCCTCGATTCTTTCAGAAGCTATACAGATTTTCGTTTTCTCAATTTCAGCCGCGAATTATTGATTTTTCTTCATTTCAGCTGTGAAATAGCGTTTTCTGATAATTTTGCAGCGAATTAGCACATTATCTATTCTCTTTTTTATTATTAATAGGCGATTTTCGCCATTTGAGTTGTGAATTTGCCATTTTGGTCCAGTTTAAACTCGAATTAGCGTTGTTTTTCGCAATAATTGCCACGAGTTTTGTTTACTTGTACAGCTTTGTGTACTTGTAGGCTAGGGCTCTGTATGATCCATTTTTGTGCCAAGTTTCCATCCGCTAGCATCATTTTTGCGGCAGTTGTGCTAACAAGGAATTCGGAACTTCCACCTCCCACCATGACTACCCTTCCCTCTCCACTTTTTCGAAAAATGAAAACGTCAATCGAAGGCTGTTATTACACCGGGTTTTTGTGCCAAATATGGTGTCACTAAGTTAGGTTATACTGGTGAATGGTGGCGAAGAAGTGGAAACTAAAGAACGTTGAAATTAAAAGTATTTGTATTTGTATTTTCGTTGAGTGTGAAATACAAAATACTTTTGAAAATGTATTTCAAATACAAAGCCCAAAATACTTTCAAAAATGTATTTTAAATACAGAAGTACAAATACTTTTCCAAAAGTATTTAAATACAATTACAAAATACGTATTTTGTATTTAAAATACAAAGTATTTTTAATACTCAAGTATCTTGCCCACCCCTGACTAGATAAAACTGATTGTACGGCTAAAATTGAGGGAAAAGTGCAAATTTTTAAAACGCCAGTTCGTGGACAAAATTGATATGGACGCTAATTTATGGATCAAATTAATAAAATCGATAAGCCTCAGTTTTAAAAAGCTCTAATTTATGGCTAAAAGTTGAAAAATCGCTAACACGTGGCTAAAAATGAAAAAATTGCTAATTCGCGGCTAAAATTGAGGAAAAATATAGCCTGTTGAAATTAAGAAAACGTTAATTCCATAAAAACCTTAAAATTTCTAAAATTTAGAAAACGTTAATTCATGGATAAAATTTAAAAAATAGCTGATTTGTGTCTTTATAGGTCACACGGAAAATGCTAATTCGCAACAAAAACGACGAAAAACTCTAATTTGCGGCTAAAATTGATGGAAAGTGCTTAATTCACGGCTACAATTGAGAAACCAGATGTAAGAAATCGCCTATAATCGTGGGTTTTTGGAGGCAACTAACCTCCTGAAAAATAAGGAGAAAAATCCATAATTTATTGCAGCGTAAAAGTTATGTTATTCGGTCATTTAAAGTGACTAAGGGGCCTCGAACCCGGGCCCCGATTTTTGTTGGTCCACCACTGCTGGTTACAAAATTAATTCGCGGAATTCTTCCGGAAGTGACAGATGAAGAGAAGACAATTCCATTTCCCTTTAGAAACGCCTTTTTTTTTTCTTGAACATCTGCTACCTGCGTCGAAGTTTTTGTGTTCAAGAAACTCTTTAGAGAAAGAGTTTTTAAAAAAAAATATTCGATTTACCCCAATGACAATAAATTTAAAGGGACAGAAGGATGGAGTATTTTTTGTTGCGCCCTGTCCGTAGGAGAAGGGCACTAGAACTTTCTTCATTCTAGGAAGAGATGGCAGAGACCTCGGCCCTTTTAATAGTTTGGGACGCCATGGAACTATTTCTAGCCCCCACCCCACCCCCCTTTTCTTCAACTAACAATCCTGAAAATGTTTAAGGATGACGTCACAGATGCAACGTTTTCCTCCCATCACTTCACCCTCACCTCTTGTCCACCCTTAAAAACTTAAAATGAATGTACGTTTTTGAGAGTGGGGAGAGGGATTGTTCAGGATGCGTAGTGAAAGAGAAAACGAATAGTAGAGAATAGTAGAGAAAAAAATCCCCCTCCCCCTCCAACCGATACACAAAAACCTCGTAACCCCTCATCCAAAAAAAGGGGGGAATCTACGAAACTATACACGGCCCCTCGAAAAAAAAAAAAAAAATGCCTTGTGCATCGGCAGCGCCACCGCTCTTCTCTTCGTCGTAGTCGTCGTCAGTCACTCTCACACGTGGGCCTCGGTCGCGTCATTCCGGCCCGAAAAAGAGAGAGATCCCTCTCTTTTTCTAATTTGGGTTCCTCCCCCGGTTCCCATCACCAACACCGCCACCCCATGCCATGGAGTTGAGTGACATCAAGCTTCGTAGTGGTTCGTACAATTTAAAAAAAATTAATTAAAGAGTTCCGACGCCCGAAAAACAATTTTAATTAAAAATTGGTCGGCTCGAATAACTAAGGGGTTGATGAGGGGAAGGGTGGGTGAGCGTGGATGCGCTTTGGTGATCCAAAGTCCAAACGCTTCATCCGCGTCCTCAACTGATTTTTCTCTCTCACCCTTTCTTTATATTTTTTATTTTTAATTATTTATTGTTTGTTTAATGTTTTCACTCAAATCGTCGGTATTAGCCATTAACTTTGGTCGACCGTGGTGATGGAACGTTTTTGTTTTTGTTTTTTAAAGTCCCCTCTCCCCACCAAGCAATTAGACGCCAATAATGTATTTTCGACCTAATATTTTACTGCTTTTGCTTAGAGCTTATAATTTTTTTTACATTGTCCATTCAAACCTCTCCCCCACTCCACTTGTCAAACGAGTACTTCGTAAGAGAAATTCGCGCCACTTCATGATCAGTGACAACAAAGGCTTGGCCCCGATCAAGCTCATAATCATTTTCCATTGCCAAGAAATGTAAATAATGTGTCGTTCTAACTTTAAGTGCAAGGGAGGGGGGGGAGCGAGATCAGAGATACGAGCAAAGGCGTCCGATTACCATATGTTTTACCCTCGTTCTAGGATAAGAAAATAACATTATACATGGACTCTGGGTTTGATTTTAAGCCCCCCCCCCCCCCAAGTATAGCTGTGTGAGAGCTGGAGTTATCAAGCTCTGTATACGCGTGTTTGTTTTGTCCCTAGTCTTAGTTCAAACCAGCTTTGCCACCTCCCCCCCCCAACCCATCAACGACCACTATTTGAGAAAGAAAGTTAACATGGGGGGGGGGGCAGTGAAGAAAATAAGAAAGCACTCGCTGGAGATATAAAAAGATCTTGTACTGGTTCAAATTTCTGGAATTGCGAAGATTAATTAATTAATCAAAATTAAGCGTTTTATAGCACAATCATGGGGATTTACCAATTCCCGTCAGAACACACTCTTAGCTATAGATGCGGGGGCTCCTCATAAAATAATTATTATTAAATATTATTCTAAAGACTTCCTTTATAGCCATTTTATAGCATCTCAGCTCGACAACAAATTGAAACTCTTAAACGACGCTTTTTTGAGATCGCGCGGTGTCCCACCTTTTCACATCAAAGTCAATGAAGGTGGGTGTGAACGCAACACCTACTTCCGCACCCCCCCCCCCTCTGTGCGGGCGTGTATCGGTCCCGCATTGTATGGAATGTGAGTCCTGAGATTTAATTAAAAAACAAGTTTCTTTTTTTTTTTGAGTGGCGGAACTATTTTATTCTAGAAGAAACAGAAAAAGGTTTTATAGGCCTCTTTAAGGGGGCCCTTCGGCTCATTAAATTGTGCATTCTTGTGGATCACGAAAGTCTCTAAAAATGGGGTCCGTATAAACAAGAGTAATAGACATCACCATATAAAAACGTCGTCGTCCATTCTATTCATTTTAACGGACGTTTTCGTTTCTATGGTTCTAGCAAACGACCGGTTTGGCTTTAGCCTGGGTATATATGATGTGTAGAAACTTATAGGAAGAAAGGACGCTCACGTGTTTGAAAGAGATGTGGGGCGGGGGGGGGGAGGCTCAGCTTTGGAATTTAAAAAAAAATTAAACCTTTTGGGAATGAGTTTCAAAACTTCCGCCTTCATCTTCCACCAGCGTCGTAGAAAACCCCATAATTTACGCGCTTCCGTGTAGAGACGCTTGTTTTTCAAAACGGACCAGATTTTTTTTCCATTTTTATTTCGGCGTTCCGTCTGCAGTCGACTATCTTTCATGTTTTAACGACTAGAACTACAGCGGGTTATCCTGTTTCTAAGATAAAAAAAGTAAAAAAAAATGTAACGACGATAAAGGATGCATATAGAGTGGGGGGGGGGGCCTCCCAAAGACGCTAACTTTGGATTGTCCCTACTAAGTGAGTCTTGTGATCTAGCACTTGAAAGGAGGAGTTTATGAATCACTTTTGGTTGTTCTGTGTACGGAGGGGGGTGTTCGTCACCATGCAAATATGTAATTTTTGCTAAATAAATATGGTGAGGGGGAGGGACTTCCTGACTGATGACGATGATTTCATCGACCTCTTTAACTCCCCCCCCCCCCGTTCCACGCACACAGTCATCCTCGGGCCTTTATCGTCCTTTCTTATATAGGAAAGGTTTTTCAACTTTTATATCGTCCTACAATCCGGCCATCATGCCGGCAACCTCAATGGTATCAAACTAAAATAAATCGCCGTTTAAAAGAGTGAACGAAGATCACCCCCCCCCCTTTCCACTCTTTGAAATCTCTTAGAAATCGTCCAGGAGCGAGGCTGCAATAGAAATGAGAGCGTAAACAAACAAAACGTCGCGTTATTATTCCGGTCAGAACGCACCAAAAAAAAAAAAAGGCCCCCGACTTATTTCTCGAAGAAATAACGACTCTTACAACGTGAATTCCAAATAGGAAACGTTAAAGTTATTATTACGAAAACATTTTAGAATGGAATGTCTTCAGGTCTTTTTTTAAGGTCACAGGACGATCTCGGTCTGATGCTCATCCTCATGGTTGACTGAATAGGATGATGCTGAGTGGGTGGGAGTAAGAGAGATTGTGTTAGGGGGGGGGGTTGTTTTGATTTTAAATTAAAACGCCAACTAATCCTATTCATAAGTTAAACATAGTTTCAGTGGCGTATCTGGGCCTACATCTAAATTTTTGACGCGAATTAGCGGGTTTATCGATTGTAGCAACAAGTTAGCGGTTGTTATCAGTTTGAGCCGCGAGTAAGAGCTTTTTCTCCGCTGGGACAGAAACCTCAATGAGGCTTTTGACAGTCCCTAAAATAAACAAGAAATATAGTTTGTACTGCTAAAGCGTCCAATTATGAATTTGTCACCAATTTAGAAACAAATCTGCCGCGAATTAGCGCTTTTTCTCCACTTTAGCTGCCAAAAAACGACGCTTCCCGATTTCAGCTGGGAAATAGCGTTTTTCTCATTTTTACCCGCGAATCAGCGATTTTTTTCACTTTTAACTGGTAATTAGCGATTTTTTTTAGCCACAATTCAACGCTCTTTCCCAATTTGAACCGTGATTCAGCGATTTATCCAATTTTTGTGTTTTAATTTTACCCGCGTACTTTTCCCTTTTCTTCTAGAGCGTTAAGGCATGCCCGTTTTTCTCAATTTTATATAAATTGGCGTTTTTACAAAAGTCAATTTGACCGCGAATTAATGCTTTTATACACACACTTAGCCGTGAATTGGAGCATTGCATCAATCTTAGCTGCAAACTTTGCCCATTTCCTTAAATTTTGCACTTTTCCTCAATTTCAGGCGCGAACGGCAGTTTCCCCCCTGAATTTCGGCCACGAATCAGTGACTTTTTGGCCACGAATTATCGCTTTTCTTCCAGCGCTGAGGATTGACATTGCAGTTTTTATTTTTTTCAAATTTTGTAGATTAATTAGCGTCCTTAATAATTGTATCACTACTTACATACATTTGCGCTTTTCCCCAATTTTAGCCGAGAATCAGCGCGATTAACTCAATTTTGACCGCGAATTATCGCTTTTATATACACCCTCGTTTTTTCTCCTTTAGCCATAGATTAACGTTTTTTTATCCATTGTACCCTCAAAGTGGCCTCCAGCCAGAATATATTTGAATTGGCAATTCGGTACTCAATTCCCGCGGCGACTAATCGATTTTTCTTAATTTTAGTCGCAAATTAGCGCTTCTCCTTAATTTCAGCGCGTGTATCAGCGTTTTTCTCAATTTTACCCGCGAATCAAGCATTTTTTTTGTTCAGCCCGCGGCGGCGGGGAGTTTGCCGCGAAATAGCGTAGTTTTCTCCGTTTCAGCCGCAAATTGAAGGGTTTCTCGGTTTGCGCCGCAAATTAAGCGCTTTTTCTCAATTAACACTTGAATTAACACTTATTCCCCATTTCAGTCGTGAATTTGAGCTCTTTCTCAACTTGACCTGCGAACTAGCACGCGTTTCCTCGAATTATGCCGAGAATACACGTTTTCCCCCATTTTACCCGCGAATCAGCGTTTTTTTCTTCAATTTTTCCCTCGATTTAGCATTTATTTGAATAATTAGCACTTTTTCTCAGTTTTTGCCGCGAATTAGCAATTTTTTTTCATTTTAGCCGCAAATAAAGGCCATTTTTCAACTTAAGGCGCGAATTTGCCTTTTCCTCAATGTTAGCCGCGAATTATTGTTTTTTCAATTTTATCCGCGAGTTAGCGCTTTTTAAATTTCATTCGCGAATAGCCAATTTTTCACAAATTTAGTCACGGACTAGTGTTTTTTCTTAATGTTAGTCACGAATAATTAGCACTTTTTCTCATTTTAAGCCGCAAACTAGAGCGTCTCCACATCATCAGCGTTTTGTAAATTTTAGCCGTGAATTAGCAATTCTATCTATTTTAGCAGCGTATAGGCAATTTTTTATAACTTTAGCCGTGAATTAGCGCTTGCTCTCAATTTTATCCGCCTATACGTTAGCCTAGTAGAAACTTTTATCGCGGACTTATCCGTCACAGAGTTTTACTGACGGGGTTTGCGAATTGGCGCTTTTTCTCAACTTAAGCTTCAAATTAGCGGTTCTCATGGATTTCAGCCGATAATCAGCGTTTTTCTCAATGTTATATACCTACGAATCAGCGTTTTTAAAAAAGTTTTTAGCAATTTTAACTGTAAATTAGCACTTTTTCTCAATTTTAGCAGCGCATAGGCAATTTTTTACAACTTTAGCCATGAATTAGCGTTTTCTCTCAATTTTAGCCACGAATTAGCACTTTGGTCGTCTTAAGCTACGAACTGGCGCGTTTCCACATTTTCTGCCACGAATCAGCGTTTTTTTAATATTTTGCCGGGAATTAGCCTTTTTTGCCTCGAATTAGCTATTTTTTACATTCTAGGCGCGAAAAGGCCATTTTTCACTACTTTAGCCGCGAACTTGCGCTTTCTTTCAATTCTAGCCACGAATTTGCCTTTTTCTCAATGTTACCCGCGAATCATTGTTTCTGAAATTTTAGCCGCTTTTTCTTCATTTTAGTCACGAATAATTAGCACTCTTTCTCATGTTAAGCTGCGAACCAGCGCGTCTCCACATTTTCAGGTGGAAATCAGCGTTTTGTAAATTTTAGCCGCGAATTAGCAATTTTATCTATTTTAGCCGCGAATAGGCCATTTTTACAACTTTAACCGTGAATTAGCACTTGCTCTCAAATTTAGCCGCCTATGTTAGCCTAGTAGAAACTTTTATCGCAGAGTTTTCCAACGAGGCTTGTGAATTGGTGCTTGTTTTTTTTTTTAATTTTAGCAATTTTAACTGTAAATTAGCACTTTTTCTCAATTTTAGCGTTCCTATAAATTTTAGCCTCGAATTAGTGCTTTGTTCTCAATCTTTGGTGGGAACGAGCACTTTTTCACAATTTCAGGGGTGAATTAGCGCATTTGAGACACGAACACAAGCTTTTTCACAATTTTAGCCACACTTATATTTGACCCTTTGTCAGAACTATTATCCCCTGATACTAATTATCATTTCCTTCCTATAACATATACTAACATAAAATCTAAAAAATCCTCTATTTCTCATGTTTAAGCTTTTTTGGGGGTAGTCCGCAGCCCTGCCCCCTCTCTCGTACCCGCACCCTACCCGTTGGTAGTGCTATTGCGTAGTTCTATCCCTCTAATAATCGACTGGGTATTTTCACCCTTAGTTCGCTCGTAGAATAGCCTGTTAGGGTTTTGAGTGGGGGGGGGGGTAGAGAGGAGAAATCTGTAGGAGGGCAACGAGACGTAGTCTAGAAAGGAAAACTAAAAGCTCTATAGAGAGCACCAGACTACCTGTACCATTTCCATAGTTTTACATGAAGAAAAAGGCCGTCACGTTATTGTCCAAGGGGAAGGGTGGGGTCAGCCTGTTGAATGCACGCCTCCCTGACATCCGTTGCCTTTTTAAATATTTCGACCGCTTTTAAAGTGTTAAAACATAAATTTTGTCTGTCTAGGTACACGTCAGATCCGTTAGGGTCTGGTCGTTAGCATCACCGACAGTTGAAGGAACTCTCTTTTTTCACTGTTTATTTCATTTCTACTTTCTAACGTGGCGTGGTGTGGGGAGGGGGTTATTCAAAATAAAACGTTGTTAGCGTCTAAGAAAAAATAGAAGAAGAAGATAAAAAAACGCCCCTTTCCGCTACATAAAATGAAGTGCATCGGCCTTGTCAAGGAGGGTTGGAGTTTTTCTTGTTTAAAAAAGAACCAGTTCCTTCAAGGGTTGCACAACCCTTATATGAACCGCAAGGTGGTACTAAACAATTTCTATAGACTTTCAACCAATCTCATTCCCTTCAACTTGTAATTTACAACCGCTTTACCCCCCCCCCCCCCCGCGTCCTTGCAACGCTTCCAAACAGTCAGTTTGACGCCCTCATGTTCTAGAATCTACTCGTAGAACGTATCATTTTGAAAGTATAGAAAAATCTCGGGGAAAAGTGTTTTTAACTAGTAAAACTGAAAAGAGAAAGGTTGTGGGGTCCAGCTGTGCCACCCTAAAAAGGGGAGGATGCATCTGTTGTTAGGTACAGTGAATGGTGGATGAGATGAGGAGAGAAAAGCACGATTGTTGTAATTGGGTTTTATGGTGCCGGAGTGATGTGTGGATTGGGGGGAGGGGAATGATAGGCGACCCTTTTATTAGCTAAGAAGATGGGATCGTCCTTTAGCCTCTTACCTTCTTCCCACAGGTAGAAAGTTAATATTCGTGGCATGGATTCACCTTTAGGTTGGCATCTTGCCCTTCGAAAATATACTTTTCCCATAGACAAATGCTGGAAAAATACAAACTTCAAAGAGCCACAGTGCTTTCCTCTCAAATTAAACGCTACGCATATGAATTAATTTATTTTTCATGTTTTTTGTTTTCGTCTGTTGTTCCTTTGATTAACACTTTCAGGGTCTCCATATTAAGAAGGTTCTTCGTTAACAGAGTAAATCGTTTGTGACGCCTTTAACCGTGTACTACCATAATTATTCTGACGCCAACTCCCCCCCCCCCCACCACTAGTTTCGTGTTTTCCATTAGGTTCGTTTTTGAATGGTAAATGGGGAAAGACCCCAATTTCACCGTAAGGAGAAGGGACAATTTTTTATCTCGCGGATAATTTTTTTTTTTTTTTTTTTTGCAGGCTCTCCCGGTGGGGCAAGTGGGAGCGTCGTCGACGAGGGCGTGGGCACGGAGAAGAGGCGTGGAAGATGCAAGTGGTTCAACGTGGCCAAAGGATGGGGTTTCATTACGCCCAGTGACGGCGGCCAGGATATTTTTGTCCATCAGGTTCGTGATACACGCGATGACTTAATATTTGAGCGAGTAAAATAAATAAATAATTTTCCCATCAGAGCGTCATTCAAATGACCGGCTTCAGATCTTTGGGCGACGACGAAGAAGTGGAATTCGAGTGTAAAACATCCGACAAAGGCCTTGAAGCGACACTCGTCTCAGGACCCGAGGGAGCTGACTGTATTGGGTCTCACCGGCGTCCTCAGACGCGAAAACGATTCCGAAAAATCAGGTACCTACTATACGTCTAAACTGTTTTTTATCCCCCTTCATAATAATTCCCCGTTAAAAACCAATAAATTAACACAGTCCGTTCGTGATCCGTAGATGCTACAACTGCGGCGAGTTCGCCAATCACATAGCGGCCAAATGCACCCTCGGACCACAGCCCAAACGCTGTCATCACTGTAAATCCGAAGATCACTTGATCGCTGACTGTCCAACGAGGAAGAGGAATTCAGCGTCGGGCAACGGTGCCGCTGGTACGAGTGAAGAGCTGTCGAATGGTAACTCTTCGGATCACAATATGTCAAGTGCCATGGCGTCTATGTCGCTGAAAAATGGTGAAACTTCCCAGTAGAAGGGTGGGGGGAGTACTTCGACTTTACAAAATGATTTTTCTTCTTCAACACTTTTTGCTCACTGTGGTAGACTTCCTCGAGCTCCACAGGGTTTGACAAGTTTACTTAAAAGCCCGAATACCGCAATTTTACTGACCATTTCTATGGTGCCGACCGCGTGCCTATAACTGTAACAATAGAAGACTGAGAATTTTTTCTTTTAAGAACTCTAATAGGTTCATATGAGCAAAACTTATCCAGTAGTGTGACCACATTCTGATGGGGGACAATCGGAGACTTTTAAATAATGGTGAATGATCATCAAAATGTGGTCGCTCTATAATAAAACTAATTAAGGCGTTAATTTATAATAATAATTATTACATTTAAACGTAGAAAATAAGAATTACACCACAAAGGGGATGAGAAAACAATAATTAATACAACAAATTGGCGATTAGAGAAGTAAGGGAGCTGTCATTTGTCCCGAAATAGGTTGTTCAGCTACATCATTCACTATTTTATAGTGCTGTGATTTTTTATACTGTGAATAAAAAATAAATAAAATATTTTATTTATATGAAAAAGAAGATTACAACAGAGTCACAGGTAATATTACGACTGTGACAATAAAAATTCAGGCGTTTAGTCTTTAATTGTTCTAAAAATCTAGTTACGCCGGAATCCCCGATGTGATGTAGTACTTTTTTGAATATAAGAAGGCCTCAGACCGTACTATTAACTTTTAAATGACCACTAGTTCATCGTTAAGTGTTTTAAACTATCAATATCAGTTGTAACGCCACGAGTTTCACCTCTTTTTTTCTTTTCAATAATAAAGGAGGTGAACTTTGTCCGCATTGCAATTATTAAGCGTTAAGGTTTTTAGTTCGTAAGGAATAAGAAACACTGAATAACCATTATCTACCTCATGTGTGTCTCTAAATGGAAACAATCTACCTCAACTTTTCCAGTCGACTGTGTGGGGGGAATAAGGCTTGGCGCCTGTTTTTTTTCCCCATCTTTCTTCATTTTCTCCTCCTTAGACTGGGAAATTTTAATTGTTTTTCCTAATTTGAAACTATAAGACTGTTTAACGAGTACAACTTTCGTCTTTGAACCGCTTTTACCTAGTACTTAAGTAATTAAATTAAGGGGAAACAAACTGTACTTTAATACGTATGAATGTGCGTCCTTTTATGTTGATGATAACAACTGAGAGGGAGGACGTTTCAAGACGTATTCCGAGTAAAATTATTACAAAGAGTGAAAAATAAAATATTACTCTCTTATTAATATTGTTAACTTGAACGTTCAAAGCAGCCGTGGCGTGCAAAAATTGAGCTTAGTTCTGAATCGTGGCTAAAATGTTTGGACAAAAAAAACAACAACAACCACATCAACAACAACGCTGATGCCAGGATCTATTTTAGAAAAATTAGTAAATTCCCGGATAACATTGAGTTAAAGCGCTAAAATTGGGAACGAGCGCTCATTCGCATACATATAGGTAAAACAGAGAATTACAATTGAGTAAAAGTGCTAATTCTAGTTTAAAACTGAAGAATAATTCGTGGCTAGAATTGACTCAAGGCCTTATGCACGACAAAAACTGAAGAAAAGCCATGAAACTGAGAAAACCCGCCAATTCCCATCTAAAGTTGAGATAAAACGATAATTCGCAGTTAGCAGAGAAAAGCGCTATTTCGTGTGTGGCTAAGAAGTGAATAAAAAAAACCGCTAGAACTTGCTAACACTAGCATCTATAATTCGAGCTAAAGCGCTGCTGTATTTGAGAAAATGCGTTGACTCACGGCTAAAGTTGTCACAAAACGCTCATTCGCGAAAAACGCTAATTCGTATATTAATTTGAGAAATTCTACGGCTATTAAAATCGTGGAAATGCGGTATTTCGGGGCTGAAATTAAGAAATGTTTTGCCTGCCCCGAACTTCACTTGTGTATAAGCCTGCAAGACCCCCAATCCTCTGAATGGGTTCAAGTGGACATCGTAAAGGGATCGCTGGAACGTGCTAAATGTGATATAAAGCGTGGGTATTTAAATTTACTTGAGGTCAGTGCGTTTATCCAAACATTGCATTGGGAAAGGCTGTGTTCCCAATCGAAGTCGTCTCCATCCGTTAAAAGATTATATTTCTCTTTTCCTCGCTAATTTATCCGTTCATTTTTCCCTTCTTTTCTTTTTCACCCCCTTTCCCTTCCCATTCATTTCACCAAGTGTTGACTGAGCTGACGGGAGTGGCGACCGCCCGTAAAACCGCCCCTGATCACGGGGAATTGGAAAATCGAAACAAATTTCCCATCGGTCGAGCCGTTGAAGTACAATTCTCCCCGTGATTCTGGCGATTTTGGCCGCTTCGACCCGTTTCCCGGCCGGGGGCGGCTTCCACGGTTTTCATCAGACCGGAAGTCCTTGGAAAAGCCTCGACGCAGGCGGACCTCGCCGTTGAATACTTGATTTTTGATCATTTCGTCACGCATGATTATTTCAAAATAAAGAGTCAGTTAGAGTTTCATTCGTACAAAGTTGTTCTTTATTTGAGACATAACACTCGCTAGCCCACGAAGGAGCGGAGAAATTTAGGCGAAACCAAGTACAACGCTAAACGGTCAGTTTTAATCACTTTGAGGGGGGCGGAAGGGTCTTATTGGACAGTTTTAGGCAGGGCCGTCTTTATTAAAGTCGAGGCCCCGGGCCCGGGATAACATTGGGCCCCCTCTTTTACCGAATTTCGCTCACGTACCTGATATACCAATTTCACGGGGTTTGCTTACTAAAAACCCATTTCTGCAGGTCTGACTCACAGAAAACGCAATGTCGGAGTTGTCCTGTTGCTGAAAACCAAATTTTGCGGCTGTTTGTTGCTTAAAAACCATTTGCCTCTACGACGAAAGAGTCCAGTTTAGGGGGCTAAAATACCGCAATTACCGTCACAGGAGACGAGGATTCCAAGTTCAATTCCAAAAATATCACTTTCTGGGTGAAAAAATTGCCAGTTATTTGACGGCCATTCCGAAATACATATAATGAAAAAAAGACAGTTTTACAGCAGGGATGTTTGACGGTTCACGACCCTTTCACTGTGCTAATTCAGTTTCTCTGGGGTCGAATTGACGATTTCGCGCGTCAATTTACCTCGCGTTATAATTGATGAGCTACCGAGTTCTCTTTCTGAGGACTCATCCCCGATTATAAGCCTACAACTTGACTTCCCACGTCAAGCTGCCCACCGACGACCCTGCCGTGAACTAAGTTTTAGACGACGCGAATCAGGCGCGGATCCAGAGTCGGCTCAAGGAGGAGGCCGTGACTCGGCATCCGGGCCCAGCTGCACCTACCAATACCACACGTCACGCAGTTCCAGTGACAAAGTAGCTCTCAATCTCTGATCATTATTGAAACATCGAAAACTTAATGAAACTTCATCTTTTGATCTCTTTGGCACGTTCTCCAGGGAAAATTGAGCATTGTCCATTTTGTCGATATTGTCGATTTGAGCCACGTCCGTGGCTCAAATCGAATCTTCAAAGGCTCGTATGACTGGAAATCCGTCTCGATTCTCGGATTCCCTGTGTCGTGAAACCTCTAAAATACGCGGTTTTGTTAATTTTTAAATTTTCATCGTGTTTGCTCAAAACTTTCCTGACGTTAATCGGCCGATTTTTAGGCTGATTTTTTTGTTTTTTTCAAGTGTTTCGACAGCAAAGCTCCAAACCCCACAAAAAAGGCCCAACCACAAAACGAATTGACTATTTCTGCTTCGCATTGAGCTCCTTCAAATTGACAATTTTCCAAGTCAAATTGATAATTTTTTCATCTATTTGACAATTCACTAATAAAAATGACGCAAGTTGCTCTTGAACCTGACGATGTGCTCATTAAATTGCCACCTTTTAAACTGAAAATGTAATCATAAAATCAGCCATTAGCTCATCAGCTTATGAATTTCCATAAAATTGCAAGTTTTCTCATAAAACAAACAATGTCCTTATGAAATCGACAATTTCTTCGTGAAACTGACAAGTTTTATCATGAAACGGAAAATTTCACTATAAAATTTCCCTTGGTGAGGCGTTTCGCACGAAATTTTTCCTTGTCGATTCCCTTGAGTGTTTCTCCCTCTTGTTGTTTTTTGCCCACTGTGTGTAAATTCCGCTTTGAATGCGACAATTCGCGTGAATACTGCCTAGAATATGAGGTTTTGCTCGTATTTTTGTCCTGAATGATGCCTTACACTTAATTATTGGCCTGGATGTGACGTTTCGCTCTAAAATCGGGAGTTTTCGATAAAGTTTCTCCTCCATTGTTGGGTTTCCCGTGAACTATTTTCCATTTTCGTCTTCAAATGGACAATTTCCTCATAAAAACAACACAGTTTTCTATGACAATTTTTGTAAAATAGATAATTCCTAATACAAAGTGCGGGTTGAACGTGAGTGTTTTCCCCAATGCTGCGTTTTGCCCACGAAATGGGTGCATTCAGCGTAAATTTTTCCCTTTGGTGTGCCATAGCCGTTTCGAAACAGTTTTTCTCTCCCCCCATATTGTGACGTTTCGCGTAAATTTTGACCTTGCCATGGCATTTCGCGCATAAATTTCTCGGATTTTGATCGCGGAAATAGCAATTTTGAGGGATTTTCATTGCCGGCAAACCAATATTTCGCTGGGTAGCTCCAAATGGGTTGTTCATTATACTGTGCAACCCACAAACGTTCAATTTTATTGCATAACCCCTAGTTTGCGCAATATTTATTGTACGTGTATGGGCCGCTTAAGGCCCCAGTACTTTTGAGAAAATGGCCCTAAAATTTGACTCGATGGGATTTTGAGGCTGTTTTGATGATTTATTAGCACAAGTGACTTCGACTCCGAGGGGGGAGGAGCAAGGCCCCTGTGCCCCCCCCCCTTGGATCTGCCACTGACGCGAATTAGCTATTTTTCTCATTGTTATCCGCGACTAGCGTTTTCTCAACTTTTTAGCTGTGAATTAGCACTTTTCACAAATTTTAGTCGACAATTTTTATCAATTTTAGGGCGTGAATACAGCCAGTTTGCCCATTTTTACGGGGCAAATTGCCAGTATGGTAATTTCTAGGGCATGAATAATCAGAGTGTAATGTTTTCAGGGCACTAATGGTCAGTTTTGCTGTTTATAGAGCGGGAATTGCCATTATATGGCTATTTTTAGAGCGATAAATTGCCAGTTTTCTAGGCGCGAATGGTCAGTTTTGTCCATTTCGTCTGTTTAGTCATTTTTCAAGTCGCGAATCGTCAGTTAAGCTATTTTTAGGGAGCATAGAGCCAGTTTTGCCGATTTCCTGGCATAGTCAATTATCTTTCGTCATTTGTATGGTGCGAATAGTGCGTCAGACTAGGGCGAGAGTATTCAATTTGGTCAATTTTTGGCGTGCTAGTGGTCGTTTTGCCATTTTCCAGAGCGGGAATAATCTATTCAGACGTTTTCAGGGCATAAATCGTCAATCGAACATTTGTAGAGGTCGTAAAATCGTAGTTTAGCCATTTGTAAAGCTGGAATCACAGGCGAATAGCGAGTTTATTTATTTTTAGGCAGGGAATGGATCTCAAGCTATTTTAGCCCCTCCCTAGAGGAATTTCTGGATCCGCGTGTGTTACTAGCGAATTGGCAATGTTGTATTCACTTGTATCAATGAATTAGCACTTTTCTCATTTTTAGCTCCGAATTAGCGCCTCATCTCAATTTCTTCTATATGAAGCTGCCTCCAAAAATCGCGAATTGGCGTTAGCTATCAAATTCATATTTAAATGGGCCCTTTGCCGTCAATTAGACCTTATTCTTAATTTTGGCCACGATTATGCGATTTTATCACATTTAGTCATGCGCGAGTTAGTGCTTTTTCCTCATTTTAGCAGCGAATTAGAAATGTTCCTCAATTTTAGAACTGCGAATTTATGCTGCTAAAGCTTAGTACACACTGAGACTCTTTGAGTCGATTCATTGTTGCGACTCAGAGTCCGGGCTGCGTAGATTCATACTTGATTCAACTTTGCAACAAAGAATCGAGTCCACACATGTTTCATATCTCTTAATGCCCGCAGTTTCTATGGAAACTTGAAATTTTGCTCTGGCCGCTGGCGGTTGGGAAGAGAGAATATTTTTATTTATACATATGCACATTCCTATCAAGGTCTTGCATTCCTATCCCAGAAATAATAAATTTCGATACGGTAACTTATTGGTGAAATTAGAATATTTTTAGAAATTGTATCTCTTCCTTGAAGAATAACGACTTGCCTACTCACTGAAATTACACCTTTTTTTTTTTATATTTCGACTCGGTGAACCGGTTTTCAATGTATTTTATACGTCATCCTCAGACCTAACACACACAAGGCATCGTTACAAAAATATTTATAACAAAAAAACAAGCACAAAAAGTCCTTACCTATGTCAATAGGTGATAAAATTAATCAAAATAGGTGGGAGTCAGAAACATCTGTGAATCACTACATTTGAAAATAGAAATAAAATTCATAATAAATATATGTATAATAAATTTTCCGTTTTAAAAAAGAAAAACAACAACAACCCACAGCATTGAATAAGCCGCTCAAAGGTTTACCGCCCGTTCCACACCGTTGTCTAGCTGCCTACTGAATACGAAGGACCGCGAATTATCTCTTGAAATCTCACCTCCTAGTAAATTCGAGACAAGTGGGAGAAAAAACGAATTACTACCTTCCAGTTCAAACATCCTGGATGAGCCTTTACCTCTATGTCTATTTCGAACGCCTCCAGCGAGTCCAACATTCGCCCTCTTCCCTGCGTATGAAGAATTTGCGCCTGATGTGTTGACTCCACACCACAAGTGGCAATGTGTTGATGAAACCGAGAATCCGCTCTCGACAGATGTTCTTTCCATCTAACTGAGAACCGACGAGCCGTCTTCCCCACGTAGGTAGCTTCTTCACAACCCATGCAGGTTAACCGATATACCCCACTGCGGTGCTCCGGAGGAACGGGATCCTTCAAACGAGAGAGTTTAGAACGTAGGGAGCCTTCACTTTTAAAACTAACTTTGAGGCCGTATCTTTTTAAAATTCCACCAACTACCTCAGTCAGCTCACCTACGTACGGCAAGGTTATCCATCCAGAAAACAGACCGGTAGAACCACTTTGTATGTCTTGAGATGGGAAAGTCAGCCGGCTCAATTTCCGCCTTTCACATTTGCTAGCTAAGCGGTGAACCAATTTTTCTTCGAACCCATTACGTACGGCAATCCCTTTTATAGTGTTGAATTCAGCGACGAAGTCTTGGTGCTCCAAAGGTACACTGTATAACCTGTGCAACATGGCACTCAAACCCGCTGTCTTATGGCCATAGGGGTGAAAGGAGTCCGAAGGCAGAGTAATGTCTGTGGCAGTAGGTTTTCTGAAAATGCTAAATTTAATGGTACCACCTTCTGAGCGTGAGATCAAGAAAGTTCAACTTACCATCCACTTCTTTGTCCATAGTGAATGTGATGTGGGGGGAAAGCGAGTTTAAATACTGTAGGAAAGACTCAAGTTTGTCGTCATCACCAGCGAATACGCACAGCACGTCGTCAACGTAGCGCACCCACAACCTCACATTTTCATTCCAACCTTGCTGATCAACGACTGATTTATTCTCAAAATTGTCCATGTAGATCTCAGCACTCAAAGGTGACAGCGGAGAACCCATCGCGAGACCCTCTTTCTGTTTACAAAATTTAGAATTGAATTTAAGATAATTCTGTCTCAAGCATAACCGGAAAGCATCCAATAACTCCTCACCCAACAACTTTTCCTTGCATTTCTCATCAATTATAGAGGTTGCTATGTCAAGGACCTCATTGGGAGGAATACTCGGAAAGAGATTTGTAACATCGAAGCTTACAAGCCGACACGAATCGTCCAATCTGACTTTCCGCAATCTATCGATGAGTTCCATGCTGTTCTTGATCCCGTGCTTAGCGCTGAACCCTGTTAACCGCTTGAATTCAACGTTCACCTTCCTTGCGAGCAGCTCCGTAGGTGACCCGTTGAAAGACACTATAGGACGAATTTTAAGATCACCGTATTTGTGTATTTTGGGCAGTCCGTAAAGTAAGGGTGGCTGAGTATTACTTAATAACAGTTTATTTGACCGTTTCTCCTGGGGAGTGACAAAAAATTCCGAGTTTTTAACCATTTCTTAGCTTCCTTCTGAAACGCATTAGTAGGATCCCTTGGGATTACCTCGAACTGGTTGTCCCTCAGAAATTGTTCCGTGCGTCCAACGTAGTCAGCTTTCTTCATAATGACAGAAGCGTTTCCTTTATCCGCCTTCATAACTACATTCAGTCTTCTCCGAACCTTTGGACAGTTCACACCTTGCTCCTTTTCCTGTTGTTGCGCTCCGTCTCACCGTTATCTCTCTTTTTTTTTTTTTTTTTATTTCCTTTTTTTTAATTTTTTTATTTATTTTTTTTTGTGCATATTTCAACTCCTTCTCACTTACCTCATTGTTTATCTTTAATTTTCAATTTAATTACTTTTACTGGACCTGGTATAATAACAAAATTATAAATGTCGTCGGTGGATGAGGGGAAAGACCCCCCCGATCCAAGTTCAATCCAAGTATCACATAATAAAGGCAAAAAAAGACCAGGCGATGAACTTAATCGCATCAGTAGCAAAGTTCAAATAATTTTTTTTTTTTTTTTTTTTTTTTTTTTTATTAAACGGGGAGGGAAGCCCAGAAGAAACTATCTCCTACCAAACTCGACCTATAAGATCTATTGTGGTGTCCCCTCAGGTTGCCCTGCCAAGAAAGACGCTAGTTTTCAAGCGTCCTCCACCACCACTCCTTAACGAAGTTGAGGATATTTCCCGTAGCCATCCTGGAGATGTCCTCCGGTTGAAGCACATCATTTCCAAGATGTTGAAAGCGTAACCGCCCCAGAGCCTGGCACTCACACAGTACGTGCTCTGCTGTTTCCACGGCCAGGTCGCAACATCTGCAAATGTCCGTGTCAGACTTCTCCATTAGTCTGAGTGTATATCGAAGGGCACAATGTCCCGTTAGCAGTCCCACCAAGATTCTAAGGTCTCCTCGGCTCAGAGAGATCAGGCCCTTCTCCGATCGTCCCTTTGGAGTGACAAAGAGCATGGCCTGCCTGAGACCTGGTTGTCTAACCCAGTGTTCACGATGCCTCTCGTCCAACCACGCCTGCACCTGGTTCTTCGTGAAGGACTTCGTGACCTCGAGACTTGGCTCCGGGCCCACGTAAGGCATCTCTGATCCTCTCTTCGCGAGTTGATCAGCCATTTCATTCCCCTCAAACCCCTTGTGACCCGGCACCCACATCAAAGTAAGGCTGTTTGCCGTTGCCACAGGCCTGAGGGCTTCAAGACATCCCCAAACTAGCTTCGAATTCACGACGCTTAAGCCTAGGGCTTTAAGAGCCGCCTGGCTGTCAGACAGGATAAAGATCTTCGCTTTCCGGAGACCCCTCTCACTAATCTTCCGTGCACAGGCTTCTATAGCATAGATCTCCGCCTGAAAGATGGTGGCGGTCGTCCCAAGGGACTCCCAATGCTGAAGCCTGGGGCCAAAGACCCCAATGCCAGCACCCCCATCCTTCACAGATCCATCAGTATACCATACTTGCGTGCCGGGCTTAAACCTCGGCAAACCCTTATCCCAAAGGTCGCGGTTGCCTATGTCGACCTTAAAGGGTTTCTCAAAATCCATCCTCACATGCATGAGATCCGTAACGACTTCAGCCGCCTCACTACATGCAACTTCCTCCAGAACACGCAAGTGCCCAACCTGGACACCCCGCTTCACGTACTCCGCCCGCAGCAGTCTCACCGCCGCCATATATGCGGTCGCCTGCACATGAAAGTGCAGGGGAGGCATGTCCAGTAACACCTCCATGGCTGCCGTCGGGCACGAATGCATAGCACCCGTTACTCCAAGACAGGCCTGGCGCTGCAACTTACTCAGCAAGGCCTGGACTGTCCCTTGTTTCGTCTTCTGCCACCATAGGAGTGAGCCATAGGTGACGATAGGCCTAACAACGGCTGTATACAGCCACAACACCATTTTTGGCTTTAGACCCCATGTTTTGCCAAACATTTTCCGACCAGCCCACAATGCGAACGTGGCCTTATTCAGCACCCTCTTGACATGCGAGGTCCATTTGAGCCCCTGATCCAGGGTAACTCCAAGGTACTTGACTTCTTTTCCTACTTTCAACACTTCTCCATTCAGTCGAACTACCTTTAATGCCAGCTTCCTCCGCCTGGTAAACGCAACAAGGGTGGTCTTCTCAGGGTTAACCCTGAGACCATGCCTGCTGCACCATCGCTGCACTATGTTAAGGGCACCCTGCATCCTACTGGATATGGTATCATCAAATTTGCCCCTAACTAGAATCGCAAGGTCATCCGCGTAACCAACTACCTCATAACCCTGCTCCTTTAGGATAGCGAGAAGCTCGTCCACCACGAGCAACCAGAGCAAAGGAGAGAGCACACCCCCCTGGGGACACCCCCTTGAGGGCAACACGGAAACAGTCTCCCCTCCCAGCTCCGAAGTCACGACGCGGCATTCCAGCATCCCCTTGATCCATTTCACTGAAGATGGATCAACACCTCTGCTCCTTACTGCAGCCTCCATAGAGTCATAGGTGGTGTTATCAAAAGCACCACCTATGTCCAGGAAGCAGCCCAGCGCAGTTTCTTTCGCCTCCAGAGATTTCTCAACCTTACCCACCAGTTCGTTTAGGGCGGTCTCAGTAGACTTGCCCGCCTGGTAGGCATGCTGCCCCCTCTGGATTGGTTTAATTTTAAGGCAATCGTCCTTGATATCCAGGCCAATTACCTTTTCCATTGTTTTAAGGAGGAAGGACATGAGGCTTATGGGTCGGTACGCCTTTGCCTGGGCCGAGGAGTTTGCTCCCGACTTAGGAATGAACACAACCCTGACCTCCCTCCATGCCTTCGGTATATACGATAATGCATAACTTGCCCTAAATATCCTTCTGAGACGCGGCTCCAGGACCTCCAGGCCACGCTGTAACATGACCGGGAATATCCCGTCCGGCCCAGGGGATTTATAGGGCTTAAATGAGCCGATAGCCCATTTAATTTTCGCGGGCGTAAACAATTTCCCCGATGCGCTCCATATTGCATTATTTGCTGGCTGGCAGTCAGCCACCACTTCGCCCTGAACATTTGAGGCCCCTGCATCCCTGGAATCAGGAAAATGACTTCGCAGGAGGACCTCCAGGGTCTCTTTAGCGCTCTCGGTATACGCCCCATCTGCCTTTTTTATTAGACCAATTTGGCCCGGGCTCTCTTTGGACAGGACCCTCTGTAGTCTGCCCATAACGGACACATTCTCCATCCCCTCACAGAAGGTCCTCCACGTGGCCCGCTTTGCTTTCCTAAGGGCCTTGTTATACTCCGTGAGGGAGTGCCTATAAGCCTCCCACTCCCCACGTGATCTGGCCCTATTGTAAAGCCTCCTCGTTTCTCTTCTGAGCATCTCCAGCTCGTTGTTCCACCAAGGGACTTCCCTGTTCCCCTTCTTCATCTTAACAGGACTGCTTTCCTCATACGCACTGAGGACCGCTGAATTTATCGCCTCCACCGCCCTATCGAGATCGGCGTGGCACTGAATGTCCAGGTCCATCTCAGACAACTCCTGTTCAAGATGCCCCTTAAAGACCTCCCAATCCGCGTTCTTGGGATTCCGATACTCTGTACTTCTAACCCTAGGAAACTCGACCTCAAACGAAATCAGCCTATGGTCAGACATTGATGTTTCTGACATGACTTTCCAATCTCTGACACTATTGGCCAAAAACTGGCTAGCCAGAGTAACATCCAGGACCTCACTCCTCGCACTTGTCACGAAAGTAGGGATCGAGCCCTGATTTACAACCACCAGGTCATGCGTCATCAAAAATTGAAAGAGTGACTCACCCCTGGCGTTGACATCTGTACTTCCCCAGATGGTATGGTGAGCATTCGCATCACAACCCACAATCAGCTGCAGGTTCCTCGCGCTGCAGTACAGGACCAAACGCTGAAGCTCCTCCGGCGGCGTCACCTCAGCGTCCCCCGGGAAGTACGCGGAAGCTACCACACACCTCCGGGTCCGGTCCTCGTCCTTGGCTTCCAGGATGACTGCTGTCAAATCTCTGCACAGAAATTCTGGCATAGTTAGAAATTTCACTGCGGGACTTAGAAGCAGCGCAGTTCGTGGCCGCTCCTCATCCCTACAGTAAACCAGCTTACCTGCTGTCGCAGAGAGGCCCTTGACCTGCCTCACCCATGCCCATGGCTCCTGAACCATGGCGACGTCATAGCTTCCCCCAGTGAACACACTGCTCAAGACGGCCGACGCCGCTGCCGCACGATGCAGATTCACCTGGAGGAAGCGCAACCCCGTAGCGGTCACTTATTCCCCTTATGTACCCCACTCCGCGATTGCTTCTTCAGCATCGCCTTACTCGGAGTAGGGTGGGGTTTCCGTGCCCGACCTGCCGCCTTCGGGACTCTTTCATCCCCCGCTGGTCCGACACTATCACCTCTCTCCCCCGCCTTGCTAGTCGATGGCCTAGCATATGAGGGAGCTACCTGCGTTGACTGCCCGGATGCCGTGGCGCCAACCGCTGTTCCCACAGATAGCTCTTCCTGCCGCGGTGCGGGGGTGGGACCCCGCACAGCAGCGGCTACCTGATCCACCTCCATCGGCTGCTGCCGGGGGCCGGAGGATGATCCTTCCCCCTTCCGAGCCTTAGGCCGGATGGTCCCCTTGCCGAACCTGATGTGGACTACATTATTCCTTTCCAGGATCTTCGCCGACTCTTCATCGATGAGCAGGGTCATCATCAAAGCCGGCGTGCCCTGAGGCACACTCCTGGACAGTACCTTCCACTGTCCCACATTTAACCCCCGATTTTGGCGCACGAGGAACTGAAGGACTTGCTCATTCCCCAGATCCGCGCACTTCGGGAGAAATGCAACCGCCACCTTGGGCTTGGGCAGGTCACTCCCCTCAACCACCTTCAACCTTGCCCCCTCCCAGGGTACGATACTTTCAACGAGCGACTTTAACCAAACAGCCGTCCCGTCGTCCTCGCAGGTGATGGATAGCCATCCCCTCCTTCGCACCAGACCATCAAACTGGGGCACTACCTCCCCAGCTTTAGGTTCCAGCGCAACAATAGCAGCTTCAATGCTCCTTTCCAGGGCCTCAAGCTGGTCGTCCAAGAGGAGGACTGCTGGGTAGTCTCTATGAACCACACCAAGCTTCCTTCCCTTGAGCGCTCCGGTGTACCAAGGACCCTGTGCGGTCGTCCTTCGCTTCTTTTTCACGGCTCCCTCCGGAGTCGTCTCTGCAGAGGCTCTCCTCTTCTTCCTCTTCTCCACCATCTGCAGAGCACTCGCCCTGGCGGCTTCCGGTTCCTCCCCCTTCTTCCGAACCAGCCACAAAAAGCGTCGCCTCTGATCCCTGTTCAGGTCAGAGACGTATTTGTCAAAATCAGCGATCTCCTGGTCTCCAGGCGCCGCTGTTGCGGGATCGACGGGTTCGGATACCGTTCCCTGACCCGCTTGTAATTCGGGTACGCCGGATACCGGCGAACCCGAGAGGGAGACTACTCCCTCAGCGACACCACCGGAGGTTCCGGGCTCAACCACAAGTTCAAATAATTAACTCAGTAGAAAAACCTCAGCCGTGCAATATTGACAACAAATATTCGGGTTATCTAAACTCCAACAATATCTTTAAAAATACAGATAAAGGTCCATTCTATGTGAACATTGAAGGACTAGAAGGCGATGTAGGCAAAGTGCACCGCATGTCTATTGGTAAATGGCTCTACAGCTCGTCCTACAAATACAAACGAGAAATGACGAACATCCATAACTGGTCGGAACAGGATCAGAATCGAGACGACTTCGGCTGAAGCAGCTAATGCCCTCCTAACTTTGGACACCCTGAAGGATAAGAAATTAGTGGCTTACATACCAAATTATCTCGTTTCTAAGACCGGCGTCATAAGAGGAATTGATAGAGACTTAGATGACGAAGAAATCCTGTCTGTTGTCCGATCACCCATACCGGTCAAGAGCGTCCGACGGTTTACTAAAAAAGTTATTGAGGACGGTAAAAGTAAAGTAGAAAAACTTGGTACTTGCTCAATCACCATCGATTCTCAATGTTTACCTGGCTACGTCATAATTTACGGCGTTCGATGCCCTGTTGAGCCTTATACGCCCCCTCTACGACAATGTCGCAAATGCTTAAGATTCCGACACACTGAAGATCAGTGCCGAAGCAAAATAAGATGTGACAACTGTGGATCTGAACATGAAACCCAAGAATGCTCTTCGCCCAGCTCTACATGTGTCCACTGCAAAGGGAATCACAAATCGTCGAGCAGGGAATGCCCCATACGTCTTAAAATCGTCAATGAAACAAAACAAATGTGCGCGAATAGGACCTACGCTGCGGCAGTTAGTAATAGATTTGATCTTCTCGGAGAACTGAATGATTTTCCAGAGCCTTCTCCTGCAAACAAATCTATCTTATCGAAGGGTAGCCGAAACACCGGTGGAATAGCTTTCAATAAACAGCTAGAAAATAACAAAAGTGGTTACAAAAATAATTGGTTCAAAATGAGGACCAAGGTCTTGGCCCGCACCAACGATGATCACATTCCAGAACAAGAGTCCCTAAATAATCAGGAGTGCCAGGTTCCTCCTGAAAAAGAGCTCTCCTCACTAACTGGATCCACAAGGCAACACAAGTCTAGTGAAACAGAAAAGACTAGCACCAATAGCCGACACATCGACTACTTATTGATGCTAATACACAAATTGAAAAAAAATCCAACAACCAATTTAGATGAAGTGTTATACACCATTGTTAGCTCACTAGAGACCATAGTCAATGCTTCGTCACCTTCTACGGACATAAACACAGTAGATGAATCCGAAACTACAGTACAGGATGTCGATATGACCTCAGAAACCTATTAAAATTCTATTTTCAATAAAATAAAAAATAAAAAAAAAAGGAAAAAAAAAAAATTAAATAAAATGGAACTTAATGTACACGCAATGTTCAGTATGTACAGCAAATATAGATATGTGCTTAGGAATTATATTCACTCCGCTATGTGCATACTTAATCTACATCTTACACAGCAAGAACATTGCAACTGTCGTCTGGGCACCACCACGACACCATCCTTCATAACTTAAATCTCAATAATGAAAATACTCCAAATAAATATCAGGTCTATTAATAAAAATAAAAACTCATTGGAAACATACTTGAGTAACGAAAATATCGACGTTGCACTAATAACGGAGTCATGGCTTAAACCTTTTTCCTCTTTTCGTGTCAGTGGGTATACCATAATAAGGGCTGACCGAAGCGATGGCTACGGGGGCTCAATGGTATTAGTGAGCACGAAACACCCTTGCAAACCACTAGTCATTAACCCTATCTTCAATAATGCCACCTGTGTCTTGTGGTGTGAGCTTAAAAATAAGAAACAAAGAAGTTTCCATCCTCTCAGTCTATTGCGCTCCAGGTCATAAACTTTCAAGAAGTTTCTGGGATTCCTTGATCCTATCGGTTGGCAGCCCCTGTCTGATCACTGGTGATATGAATGCTCATCACACAAGTTATGGGTGTAGCAACAATGATTTAGAAGGACGAAGTCTGCTGGAGGCCGTACACGGGAACAATTTATGTGTCCTCAACACCGGGGCCCCTACATTAATCTCAGTACCACACAGGAACCCATCCGCTGTTGATTTATCTATTTGCTCGCCAGATCTATCGTTAATTTCTGACTGGTCCGTAATCGACGAGCCATTCGGTTCTGATCATTTGGGAATTCTAATTGAAATTGACCATGTCATCCATGCCCAGCAGCCACCTCCACAACAGAAGATCCAATATAAGGCTTGGAACCTGAAAAAAGCTGATTGGTTGCTCTATACGGAGTTGTGTGACCAATACATTAACTTAATTGTCCTCACGCGTGATCCTACTGACAACTATCACCATCTAATTGACGCAATAAATTTGGCAGCTTCTCAATCAATCCCTAAGTATTTTCCGTACTTAGGCAAGAAAAAAAGCAAGCCGAAACCTTGGTGGGACGAACAATGTAATGAGTGCCGAAGGGCTAACATTCACGCGTTCAAGCAATTCAAGTCAGCACCAACATTTCATAATTTCATCCAGAGCAAAAGAGCAACTGCTAAATGCCGAAAACTTTACGCCAATAAAAAAAGAAATAAATGGGTTGACTATTGCAATGAGTTTAATGTAAGTACTCCAGTCAAAACAATATGGTCGAAAATCAAGGCCCTCAAAAACGGTTATAACGGTATGACTCCACCCTCTGGCTCCACGTGGTGTCTGGATTTCTTGGACCACTTGGCACCACCCACTTCGATGGAAAAAATCAGAACGGAAGACCTCCCTGCACCAGACCACAAACTTGATGAGCCATTCACCTATTTTGAATTAACGCATGCCCTAAAGAGTAATAATAATTCCTCACCAGGTAAGGATAATATCCATTACAGTATGTTGTCTCATTTATCTTTATCAGCCACCCGAAAACTTCTGGACATATTTAATTCAATATGGATGACAAACACTCGTATACCGGAATGGAGTGCGCAAATTATAGTCCCCATACTAAAACCCAAGAAACCCTCATCAGATTATTTATCTTATAGACCTATAGCACTTTCATCTTGCGTGGCAAAAACTTTTGAAAGGATGATCAAACATAGATTTACCTGGTGGATGGAGCAAAATAATATAATTCCAGAGAACCAACATGGTTTCCGCACGGGCCATTCGACGCTAGACTGCCTCACGTCCTTCGTAACGGACGTTCAGATCTCTCTTGCTAACAACAATTATCTATTAGCGGCCAATTTAGATTTGTCAAACGCTTTTAATCATGTCTCCATTTCCGTCCTGTATGATAAACTCAAGCGTGCATCCGTACCGTCCAGAATGATCGTGAATATGATTAATTTGCTGATGGAGCGTTCTATCACAGTTCGCGTGGGAAATCACGAATATGGACCTAGATTGGTCGTTACAGGTTTACCCCAAGGTGCCGTCCTTAGTCCTCCTGTCTTTACATTTTACACTGCTGATCTTCCACGAAATGTCCCTATATATGTGAATGTCACGCAGTTCGCCGATGACATCACGGTATATGCTGACGCGAGAAATATGGAAACATCTAAGCTTAAACTAAATGAAGCTCTTGAAAGTATTGGTACCTGGAGCTTCCATTTAGGATTCACCATAAATGAGACAAAAAGTACCATCACGTTATTCACTAGGCACCGGAACACCTTGGGACCGTCTCTAGCCGTGGGGCCATACAGCCTCGTGGTGACTCATACTATGAAAATGTTAGGCATGCACATTGACCGAACACTTACATGGCGCAGCCACATTGAAAAACTGCTCAACAGTAACGAAATGGCCCTTAACATTATGAGAGCCATAAACCACAACAATTTTGGGGCGGACATTAGGACTTCTCTCCAGCTATACAGACAACTTATAAGGTCGAGAATTGATTACGGCAGCTGGCTTTATGCTACCGCAAGTAGTGCATTCCTGAACGCATCAATACACTACAATACAAGGCTCTCCGGTCCTGTTTTGGGGCTGTTATATCTACTCCTACAAACGCTTTACTTGCGGAGGCTAGAGAATTTCCTCTACATTTACGCAGAAATATCTTAGGAATAAAATTCATCAGTAAAAGGTTGGCTTTGACCAGTCACGAAGTAGTTAAAAAAATTAGATTATTAACTTTATCAGTACAGACCAGCAAGTACTGGTCGAACAAGAAACAACCAATATTGGCGGACTTACTTCTTAAAACCGCACAAACCATGATGAACTCACCTAAACATGAACTCCTCCCAAATTTTTCATTTGACATACTGACGCCACTAAAAACGAATAATTACGTTGATTTAGACGAGTACGATTGCCACGGTCGCACACTATCGAGGACTGCCAATTCAATATTTACAAATAAAATCGAATCTCACTACCCTGACTATTACGCCATTTACACCGATGGTTCCAAGAGTGAGGGCGGCACTGGTTGCGCTTTTTACGACCCTAACACAGATATTGCCTTTAAATTTAAGCTGAACAATGCTTCATCTGTGCATACGGCAGAATTAATAGCTGTAATGGAATCTCTGAAATATGCGCGTAGTTTCGAAATCCGCCCAGCTAAGATACTCGTACTATCGGACAGTAGGTCAGCCTTGCAAAGTATTCAAAAACCAGACACAAAATCATCACATGTTGTGTTGTCTATTGTCAAAATGATAGAGGAAATGAAAAGGCAGAGCGGAATTATGGTCAACCTAATGTGGGTTAAAGGACATAATAATTTGAGAGGCGACGAAATCGTAGACCGGTACGCCAAAGAAGCCGTACACACGGGCAGTAGGATTACACACTACGTGCCCCCTTCAGATGTAGGCAATTTTGCTCGACGATTTTATTACAACCAGTGGTCTGACCTATACAAAAAATCTATAAAAGAGAAAGGTAACTATTATGGATGCATTCAACCATCAATACCTACTAAACCATGGTACTACTCCCCCTACCTCGAGTGTCGCAAATTTTACACCATTATTAGTCGATTAAGATTCGGTCACGACTACTCACCGTCTCATTTAAGTCGAATAGGCGTTCACGAAAGTCCTCTCTGTACGTGTAACCAAGGAACTACAGCAAGTGCCAACCATTTCGTTTTGGAATGCCCCAAGTACGAGAGGGGTCGTTCTGCATTATGGCAATCGATTTTTGAAGCTAAACCTCAAGTGCCACTCCCCTGCAATCTGCACGTGGTGTTGGCTCATGCTAGTTATGACGTCCTCAAAGCCCTATTTCGGTGTATAGAACTTAACAAAATCCCAGTTTAAAAAGCATATACAAACTAAGTTTAATATTGAACATTTATTAATAATAAATTTAAAACAAAGTAAAATAAAATAAAATAAAAATTATAAAAAACAACAATAATAAAATAAATAAATAAAATAGAAGGATGAGTAGGAACATATAACAATAAATAATAATAATATCATAACTAAACGCAAGCTTAGCTTGAATGGCTAATCCTTCACGGAAAAATAAAAAAAAAAAAAAAAAAAAAAAAAAAAAAAAAAAAACTACCAGATGGTTTTGTTTGATCGTTTTTTGCAAACTCCGCAGCGTGCGATCCTCTTGGCGTTCCTTGGGTGAAGGCCTATGGGAGAATTGAGGTAAACGCCTTCTTACTTCGCAAGCAATGTCTTGCTTCATTTGGCCTTTGCAAGATGCCTATACCGCGGCAAAAAATTTAATGAAGTCCTCTTTCTTTAACTGACGTCGCGGACAATACTTCAATCCCTTGTTGAGTAAATCAATTTCATCTTTATTCAACTCACACCCACTTAAATTAACTACCCTGGAAAAGGACTCGCCTTCTTTTTTAGTTTTATCACCCACCCCCAGCCCATCAATGGCACGATCAGATAGTCTTTCCCGATTGTCTTAAACTACTTTTCTTTTTATGCTTATTATCCAGCGCTCTTAATTTATTCGCCAAGACCGTATGCTTATTATTAATTTTAAAATGATTACGATGGTAAATGTCATTAAAAAGATTGTCCATTTCATCTGGTCTTAGCTTCTTACTTAAAGCTCTCCATAAACAAAAGAGATTATGACTAATCGCATCACGGACCTTGTACCACCTCTTATTCTCTTCCCGAAGAGTTGTAAACATAAGCTTTCTTTTCAATCGCTCATTACCTTCGAAACTTTTAAACTCTTATTACCGATGAAATTCGAACTAACTCCTTCTTCAAGCATTGCGAAATAAACCAAAGATTCTTGTTAACTAGTGCATACCTTAACTTCAACTTCCCGAAAATTATTTGTAAATCCCTAAAACAACACCCATTGCTAATAAATTCTAAATTATCAAAGGTTACATTATAGAAACGACGTAACGGCGCCTTGTTGTGATGCATTCCTGCGGAAGCCTGACGAGCTATGTGACTCATGATGTTATGCAGGATAGAATTGTGAGCTGTACGTATACTTGAAGAATATTGTGCGGAAAATTTATTATACATATATTTATTATGAATTTTATTATTTTCAAATGTAGTGATTCACACCCACAACATATTTTTCTTGACGGGGATGTTCTTGACCTATTGACATAGGTAAGGACTTTTTGTGCTTGTTTTTTTGTTATAAATATTTTTGTAACGATGCCTTGTGTGTGTTAGGTCTGAAGATGATGTATAAAAATATTCTTCAAGTATACGTACAGCTCACAATTCTATCCTGCATAACATCATGAGTCACATAGCTCGTCAGGCTTCCGCAGGACTGCATCACAACAGGGCGCCGTTACGTCGTTTCTATAATGTAACCTTTGATAATTTAGAATTTATTAGCAATGGGTGTTGTCTTAAGCCTAGTACACACTGAGACTCTGAGTAGATTCTTTGTGTCTAGAAATGAATATCGCGTGAGTCTCGGCAGAGTCGACTCTTTGTGTCTAGAATATCATGTGTTGCGGGTTAGTATTTTTGAATATTTTTGCATCCCAACGGAAATGGGATTCTCTGAATCATGTTGCGCAACATTGGGTCAGTGTGGAAGTGAATTGAAGAACCTATTTTTCAAATTTTTTATATAGCTTTCTCGGGCTTTCTCGTCTCATGATTTGTTGGCAGTTTAGCTGATTGAGCCCAGCACGTGCATTTGTTCGTAGTTGTCATCAATTGAGTGAATAGGTGTTTGTTCTGGCCAGGTGTTTGGAACATGTTCGGAGCAGAGTTCCCACGAGAACAGCCAATAAAATGTAATAATCTTAAATTTCTGTTCCGAACATATTCGAAACACCTCGTTCTCGTTGGAACAGAACTATGGAGTTCTAATTTTTGCTCCCGAGTTTATTGTGTTGTGGAGTAGTGAGCAAACTCTCGAATTCATAGAGGACATACAACAAGCTTTTGCAAGCCCCGTGATTTTGATACGTGCCCTTGCAATTCAAACCAAACCTAAACAGCCATGCATATATTAATTTTCCATTGCCCGCACTTTATACTGATCATCGCTAACAAGTTGGAATCCCTCCTCCTCAACAAGCAGCGCGTCCCAGCTATCCAACAAAATTTCAGCACGTCGATTCACCACGTTTGCCCAAGGATTGGCAAGCACAATAAAAAACTCGAATCCTGATTCCTGGGTCCCTCCAGTTCAATTCTCTCAAGTTCCGGCATCAACTTCCAGTTTCACATCCAGTCCAGTATTCATTGTCGTACTTGGATGCCAATGCAGAGTGAAACTCTATTCTCTTTTCAGAGTACCCGTCCGCCACCCACAGTCTCACCTGACAACGCCCACTTTCGCGTGGTCCACACCGTGGGCAGTCAGTACATCCGCTGACAGTCACTAACGGGCCGGTAACCTGGTGTTGCATGTGTCTGGCAGTCCTTCGTCTTCATTGTCTATTTCCTCACTGCATCATCCGTCCCTTATGAGAAACGCTCCTTCCCCATGAGCATGAGAACTGAACTGCTCAGCACAGTACTCTCCCAGGCGGGCTCTCCAGGCTGAAATTGTACGAACCTCTGGGCGATTTCACAATCCGCAAACCCCCTCCCCAACAACCGCTCTTATGAGTGGCCGACTGATCGCCATTTCCCTAGTTCGCCCTGGTCGAGATAGCCCACGGGTAGTGGCCGATCTATGGTGGGGGGTTGGGGGACAAAACCCCCCCTTAAGGTCAGAATAATAGTATAAAATAAGAAAGAAATACAATGAATGAAAAATAGAGGTAAGAAAATGAATGCAATGGGGAACTTGCACATTTTTCAAAAGTTGGTGTTTCTTAAAGAGGGCCCTTCCACAACCCTATTGCTCACATTAAAATTTGAAATCAATCAAGGATGCATTTTTAGCGAATTTTTAAAAATTTCGAGTGGGAGTTCGATTACGTCAGACCTTATTTATTGAAATGGATGATGCGGTGAAGAGGGGGTTAGACGCGTTTACTGGAGGGAAATTTTTCATGTTATTTGTAAACAAACAATTTTAGAGTTCCCTCAAATGCTTCACAAGTAAGGATTTACGTCATTTCCCCTCGCACCATCCATCCCCTCCTGAAGAAATTTGAACCTTTTTTAAAAATCTTAAAACGCACCAATCGTGTGGCAACTTCCGTTGTTATCCTTCAGTTCACGGGTCAAATCACCAGTATGCTTTTCTTCCCAATCTGAGATTCATGCAAGTTCCCCATTATAAATGTGAATTGACAGTTATCACATCACTACAAATAAAGAAGCGGGAAAATTCATATGAAACCACTAGCTGGGTAAAGGACCCCCCCCCCCACCCAACCGAAGATTTTGATTTCATTCTTCCAGGAAAAGAAACCTGAAAAATCAGGAGAAGTGGCTACTATATATTTCTGTTTGACTGGCGGTGTGCAATCTCTCCCCTCCGCCCTCCTACCAGGGAAGAGACAATTTTGGCTTCGACCCCCCCCCCCCCTAGATAAAATGGTGGATCCGCCACTGGCCACGGGCCTAAGTGATGTTTCTTTCAGCATGGCCCGTTTTTGCCTTTCTGGTGGACGAGACACAAACAATGTTAGATTAATGAGAGGAAGGGAAGAGATACAATGTCTAAAAATGGTCTAATTTCACCAAGTTACCGTATCGAAATTTATTACTTCTGGGATAGGAATGCAAGACCTTGATAGGAATGTGCGTATGTATAAATAAAAATATTCACTCTTCCCAACCGCCAGCGGCCAGAGCGAAATTTCCAGTTTCCATAGAAACTGCGGGCATTAAGAGATATGAAACGTGTGGACACGATTCTTTGTTGCAAAGTTGAATCAAGTATGAATCGGAACATGAATCTACGCAGCCCGGACTCTGAGTCGCAACAATGAATCGACTCAAAGAGTCTCAGTGTGTACTAAGCTTAATTGAGAAAAATCACAAATTCGCTAATAAAATTGGTAAAAGCGCTAAAAAACAAGTAATTTTTCCCCATTTCATCAACGGAATAACTGTGTATTCACATAAATATCGATGAATTAGCGCTTTTTTCTCAATTTTAATCGAGAACCAGGGTTTATCACTATTTTGAGCGCGGATTAGCTAAGGACCCCCCCCCCCTAATTACTTTTAGCCGCCTCATCACTTCGTCGTTGCGCTACGGGTTCCGGATCAAGAGCAAATAAAACCCTGAAACATTTGGGCTCATAAAAAAAATTAATATGTTATCCAAGGTCGCCTGTTGATGGAAGACGAATATCTTTCTTCCATATTAGAAAAAAAAAACTGAAGAATCCGGAGCCCTTCTTGACACGGGGCCCCGGGCCCAGGCCCCCGCCTAAAGACAGCACTGCTCCTATAGGAGCCCTCTCAGAATACTCAAGAAATTCTCCCCGCTCACAGCACATTCTATTCACCTGGTCATTAGAGGACCAAAACTTTGCCCTTTTTCTCGTGTTTTGAGGCGATTTTCGGTCTTTTCTATTAGGAGAATATGATGTGATAGGAGAGCACGAACTCTGGAGAATTTTTTTTCCGTGAAGTATTTAGCGCTCCACGTGGTCATTAATCCTTCTAAGTGGTCCCAAATTGCTCTCGAGGGTCATATCGGACACCCCTAGCAATGTCGATCTCGTGACCCACTGAGAACTCTCAAAATCGCCCTGGAAAGTAATTATGGCAAGTAAAAACACTTCTTGACAGCTCACAGCAAAAAAAAAAAAAAAAAAAAAAAAAAATCGGAGTTGAGCTCCTAGCACATCCTAATCTCCTAGTCGGAGGAGACCAGAAATATTCAAAAATCGACCATTTTGCCCCTTGCGCCCACGTGCTGGTGGAACTGCCAATAAAATCAAAGGTAAGCCAGAAAAACGATAAAAAAAAAAAAAAAAAAAATGTAAATTTATAATAATGAAAATGACATGTATTCTCTCTCTCTCTCTTTCTCTCGCTCTCTTTCTCCAATCTCTCATTTTCGCAAACAGGAAGCGCACTAAGTTTCACAAAATGCAGCGTCAGCGGAGCCCAAAAACTTAAGTACATAAAAATTATTACAGTAGATTATTATAAAATACATCGACATAAAATTTTGTTCAGTGCGTACACATTTTTACTGTCATTTAAAAATAAAGAAAGAGACTGTTTAAAAAAAAAACAAAAACTAAAATTTAAGTACGTACATGTTTTTTGGTAGACAAGGTCAAAATTCTTCCTTTAGGAACATTATTGTCAACGTTTTTTTTCTTCTTCTTCTTTTATGACAGTCTTTTGAAAAAATTCCAAGGAAGAAAAACAAAAATCGTAAATGCACCATAAAATGACGTTTTTTTGTTTTCAAACGTAACATTAGCCACGTGACGTAATGACGAAAGCACACAGACATAATAATTATTACGATAATTACGGAGGAATTACGTTTTAAATGAATTAAATTTGTCTTATAGTTACACGCATTATTTACACTCATAAAAAAAAAAAAATATATTTTAACTGTACAAAGTCATATTGGTGGGGGGAGGGGGATAGGGGTTACTAGTCGCAAAATAAAACTAAAAAATTAGGGGAATTGGGGGGATAAAAACTAAAAGTGTCCAACTCGCGAGACTACAAAAGTGCAAGGTACTTGATGTTGTACATTTAAACAATAAAATCATAATTAAAAAAAAATCTATAGCGAGCGTGAAAATCATGCGTAGGGTCGCATGATTGTACGCTGAATATCACAATATTTAAAATTAAACTTTTTTTCAATAAAATATTTTTCTTTTTCTTTGTGTTTTTGTTGTAATAAATTGCAAAAGTACGCCATGAAAAAATAATAGAAATTTCCTGTTCTTAAAATCAAAATGCATTCCTTCAAGGTACGCACGTAAATAAATATTTTGTTGTTGACAGGTCCCATTTAACGAATAAAATACAGAATAACTCGGTAAGCTCTTGAGAATTTACAGCATTTTCTTGCCTTCAAGACCCAACTCCCCTGTATCGGAAGAAAACGTCCTCCTCACACACACACCTTTTAATTCTACAAGAAATATTAAGGCAGCCAGCGAGTTCACCACAACAGTTTTTTTTCGTGGTGGGTTTTCTTTTTTCCGTTTTTAAATTTACGCCAAGCGTTCGAAGCACAAACCCCTTAAAAGAAAACTCGTTTTTTTTTTTTGGTATTGTTACATTTTTACACTGCCGAGTCTTTTCCGACGAAGCTTGTACGCGACGTGGAATTTTTCATGTCGTATTCGACGGCTGTGTCGCGTTTAGTTCTGTGAAAAACGTTGGGAATAAAACAATTTTAGAACTGTTGCGGTGGGGTGAAATGGGAGGGGGAGGGGGACGTTAGTTTCGATTATTTTACCCGTCAATCATCGGCTTGGTTTCGATACGAATTTTACCCTCTCGATTTCCGTTGTTGAGCAGTTCTTTGCCTTCGCTGAGAAAAAATAAAATAAAATAAAATTGTAATATCGAAGGTGAAAGAAGGCTCGAACGCACCGTTGCTGTCACGATGACGCAACTGTCACAGTGTGTACGGGCCTTGAAAAAAAGGTGAATTGCAGCAAAATGAAGTTAGCCTCTAATGCTTTTTTTTTGCACACGCAAGTGATAATAATTCGAAATAAGCCTGGATATAGAACCAAAACTAAAGGCGGCACAATGAAAAACAAAAAGCTTTCGCTTTTGACGACGATTCGCAGATCTGCATTTTCGTGGTAAGGGTAGTCGAGCCTCGAGTGGACTTAATGACCTTGGTCCAACGAAATTACATGTCGGAAGACATCAGTGGCGTGTCCAGGAATTTGTCTTTTTTAAAATTATTTATATTTATAACGCATGCTACGGATAGTACTGTTTGAGGATGTTTAAGGCCTAATTACACCAACCGAGTAGCTCGGCCGCAGTGGCGGCGGAAGTGGGGTTCAGGGTTCAGGGCGCTCCCCCAATCCGATGTTTGAGGAATGGAGAAAAAAATGGCTTAGAGTTGAATTTGCCTACTGCTACGCCTAAAAATTATCGTTTGCACCTTCCACAGCATGATTCGGGTTCACGAGATTGGTTTCTAACAAGCCAGATGAGCAAACTTTGGGCTTTGATAGAGCCCAACCCACGGAACATAGAATTGGTTCCCAAATTTGCCAAAACAGTAAAAGTGGGTTCCATTAGTGCTGAATCCGCGAAATTGCTTCTATGAAGGCCACGAACGTGTGAAATCGCTTTCTCGAACCCCGTGAAATATGACTTTTTAATTAATCAACCCCGCAAATTTGGATTTTGAGGGAGTCAACCCTTTCAGAATTGATTTTTCAAAGGGCCAAATCTCTGAAATTTGGGCTTAAAGTGGTGAAAACTGTCAATTCTAGCCTTCTAACCAAGACAATTCCAGTCAAGACCATAAAGAAGAGGAATGTGACTCTGGAATCGTCTGTGTCGTTGGCCTTTTTGGGTGATTAAAACCCGAGAAATTTGGTTCTTTGGGATCCAAATCCACGAAATTCGGCTTTGAAAGGGCTAACCCCACGAAAATTGTATTTTAATGTGCTCAATGGGCTTTTTGGTTCAGAGGGAAAATTACAGTTCAAGGCAACCTCTTGCTCCCCCCCCCCTCAAGTTTCTGCTCTGAATAGTATGAACACGCCATTTTATGGCCGTTGTAGCCGTTTTAGCTAATAACACGTCGTTTATCTAATAAAACTGCGTCGTCAGACCACAAATTACCCAGTAAATTTAACCGAGAAACAAGAGAATTTTATGACGAAGCGGGAAATTTGGTGTAGAATTTGGAATGTTGGCCTCAAAAATTGTATTTTTTCACATGTAGGCATAATTGCCTCGAAAAATGGTAAATGGGGGGTTAAATCTGAACTGCTCAGATTCTTGCTCCCCCAATGCCGGGACTTCCACCGCCACTGCTCGGCCGAGACCGGCCAGAGGCAAAACCACATGTTATTCACTCGGCCGAGTACTGTCTGTGGTGATTACACATGGGTTTTACTCTTTTACTCTCGCCTTTATTGTCAACATTAACCAATTATTATTAACGTCTTTATCCTGCGCATTAATATTATTAATATTAATAATATTAATAATATTATTAATATTAATTGTTATTATATTATTATTAATTGTTATTATATTATATGCGCAGTTTCCTGGCTTTCTCACGGCATTAACCGAGCTCTTCGGGTTAATGACTCGGTTAATGAATAATGACGTCAATAACCACGAGTTATGGGTATAGTCGACATTACTCGGTTGTTATCGTCAATAACCGTGTCGCATCATCAACCGTAACGTACATTCGAATTAAGGACCATGGGCGTAGCCAGAGTGGGGCAGGGGTTGGCAGTTGTCCTTCTCTAGACTCGAAAGCGCAGCCGCCCACCCCAGATACGATCAACAAGTTAAAATCCTACAGGTTCGCTACATTTTTTTTTCCCGTCAAAATTGTCTCTCAGGTTTCCTGACTCACTAATGAACCAATTTCTCGGACTTCACTCACTAATACACCAAATTCGTGGCCACAAAGGCTAAAAAGGTGCCACTTTTGCGAGGAACCATTTTACAGCTGAAATTGTGAAAATCACTAGTTCTACAATAAAATTGAGAAAAAGCGCCAATTCACAGCTAAAATTGATGGAAAACTTTTCAATTTTACCTAAATTCGCGGGCAAAATGGAGATAAATAGTCACAGATCTACAATCATTCAGTAAATATCTGCTAAATTGTAAATTTCGGGTTTATCCTGCAATATGCTAGTTTACGGTCCTTGTAATTTCGGGGTGCCGTGGACCCCTGATGCATGTGAATTTGACCCGACCCATAACGCTCAAAAACCGCGAAAACGGTTGTATTTGTTTGTTTACCGTTTGTTCACGTTTGTTTAACCAAAATGTTCGTTTTTTAAAGCATAATTCGAAACACGATTTTTTTTTAAATATATGGATGCACGCACGCAGGGAATGTCTACTACAAGAAGGCAGTAAGGACATTCCACGAGTGCAGGAGGGTGGTGGGAACCACCTGGGGATTGAGTCCAGCAAAGACACTGTGGGTATTTACAGGATTAGTCTGACCAAGAATCATGTATATGGAGCCTTTCGTCTGGAGGGAGGCGACAGAACTATTGTGGGCACAGAGGGAACTTGATAGGTTTCAGAGGTTAGATTGTTTGGCAGCGTTGGGACCGTTTAGGACCACGCCTACGGCAGCGATGGAAGTGGATGTTGGGACTGCGCCCCCTAAACCTAGAAGTAAAGGTACGGGTGATGGAGGCATGCTAAAATCTGGAAACCCACGAGTGTGGGGGACCAGTGGGCGGGAAGTTGGTCATAACAGGATAGCTACTCAGCTACATGAGGCGGCGCCTGTCGGATGAGGAGTGATAGTATAGTACAGCGGCTGGACTTGGGGAGATCGGTTCAAGTCAAGGTGTGCAGTAGGGAGGAGTTTGAGGTCCAGGGGGACGCTCTCAACTGCTATACGGATGGCTCGAAACTCGAAACAGGGGCGACTGGGCTGGGGGTTTGGATACCCGAGCAAGATGTAGAGGACTACCGTACCCTAAGCGAACTGTGCTACGGTGTTTCAGGCGGAGGTTACGGCGATCACGGATTGCCTATTGGAGCTCGTGAGGAAACACGTGAGGCGGCTCTAAGGGACGTCCCAAAGCAAGTGGTTGACTCGGCCCTGGTGGGGCGGACTGTCGTCGTGTGATTTCAGAGGTGCAGAAACTTGGGAACAGCGTTAGTTAAGCGTGGATCCCAGGCCCTCACTGTGCTCTACGGGACTGGAGCCGTCCCACCTTCGTGGGAGAGAGGCTATGACAGATTTGCGGTCTCAAAGACGATTGGGGAAAGGCCAGATCAGAAGTTGGGCAAACAGCCTCGCCATTAGGTCCTGGAATGCAATGGCGGCATGGAGGCTAGCAAGGTAATGGGGCAGAGGGGCAAAAGTGTTGTCACTCCGAAAGGTGCAATTTGCGAACGTTAGTGGGAATGTTTACGGGTCACTATGCGGCCCGTAGGCATCTTTAAAAGATGCGTCTACTGCCTGATGTGCCAGATATGTAGGGAGTGTTAAGTAGAGGAGGAGACAACTGCACCTTCGTGGGAGAGAGGCTATGACAGATTCGCGGCGGTTAGATTCCAAGTGTTTGCGACGGATAGGGCACCCGTAACTTACATTCTCCAAAGCTAACGGGGTCAAGGTTCTGGAGTATGTTAAGAGGGTTGGTAGGTTTTTGGACCCACATTAGGTCTCCTGAGTCCGACCCCAACACTTTTGGGTATGGCGTATGAGCCGACCATGGCTTTGGCGCCCTCGGACTCAGCATGGCTAGGTACTGATTGATAATAATATGGGTACGGCCAACTCCTTGTAACCCGACCTATGAACGGAATCATTTTTTAAAGCGCCATTTCTAGCCATAATATCGTTTGTTTAGCCGAAATTTTCGTCTATTTAGCCACTCAAGCCCTTTAAACAACATACAAACTTGGGTGCGCCTAGCTACACGCTCCCCGAACCATGACCTAAAGCGATTGTTCAGCGGGATATCTGGACGTTAAATCGTTTGTTTAGCCATATTTTTCGTCTGTTTAGCATGTCGTAACATTACTCTATCATAAAAACATTGATGGGTTTGGCTAACGTTTCACGTAACCCGGCCCATGATCGGAATCGTTTGTTTAGCCACACAAGCACGTAAATATCCGCGAAATTGGAATTTTCTCTATGTACGTGAACCTGGCGAAATACATATCACGAAACATGACATGGCGGCCATTCGTTTGTTTACTGTTTGTCTACGTTTGTTTAGCCTAAATTTTCGTTTGTTTAGCCCTGCAAAATACAATTTTTAAAAACCAAATGTGTTCCGCCAACTTCACGCAACGGCACAAAGGACCCCATTATCGTTTGTTTCGCTACATATTCCGAAACAAAATCGTTTGTTTACGATTGTTTAGCCCAAATTTTCGTTTGGTTAGCCCTGTAAAATGATTATTCATAAGAAAAGGCAACATGTGTCCGCCAACTTCAAGCACTGAACATTGCCGTTGCGTGAAGTTGGCGGCACACATTTTTCTTTCTTGTCGAAAAATTGTACATTGCAGGGCTAAACAAACGACGTCGTGTCTGAATATGTCGCTAAACAAACGATGGGTGTCATGTGTGCTGTTTCTTGAAGTTAATAAATATTTTGCAAGGCTAAACAAACGAAAATTTGGGCTAAAACACCGTAAACAAACGATGTCGTGCCTAAATATGTGGCGAAACAAACGATTGGGCTAACGTCTGCCGTTGCGTGAAGTTGGCGGCACACACGATGCCTTTTCTTGTAAGTAAATGTTTTGCAGAGATGAATAAACGAAAATGTAGACTAAACATACGTAAACAAACGAATAGCGCCATTTTCGTCATGTTTCGTGATATGTATTCCGCCAGGTTCACGTGCATAATTTTCCTGGCTGAATATTTGCAATTTTGCAAGTTTCACGTCCTAATTTTTAGCGAAACGGTCAATTTCAGGGCCTTTTGGGCGTGAGCCCGGGCCCACAACAGTCCCGGCCGCTTCTTCAAAAATTACAAATTTAAAATTGCATCAGTTTTCATGTTAGGGTCCTAATTTTATCGAAATTACAAGTTTCCTTGCTCAATGTACCCCAAAATTGACACGTTTTCTGGAGCTTAATTCAGGAAAAAATTGCAAGTTACGTGTCGGAAAAATTGCAAGTTTCGGTACTAAAATATCCGTGCAATTGCAAGTTGGAAATTGCTTTTTTCTGGGTTTGGACCCCCCCCCCCCCCGAGCTAGCCGGCCACGACCGCGTCGTATAGCCTTACGCCATGGCCCACACGCGGCGCCGTACACCCATCAAAATTGCAACATTTTGGAGACAAACATCTGCAAAATTGAATGTTTCCAGGCACAATTTTCGCCAAAGTGGAAGTTTCACGTTTGGGTCTTCGGGTGATTATTATAAATGAGATTGCACAAGTTAAGAATCTTAGTTTAATCAAAATTGCAAATTTTGGGGTCTTTTTTGTAGCGCCGGCCGGTGGCGGAAATTTGGAAGTTCCATAGCCGAATATCCGCGGCAATGCGACTTTTGGGTCTTAATTTCCTTTAAAATGCACGTTTTTGGTCTTAATTTCTGTGAAAATACAAATATGAAGTTTCGGGTCTTAATTTCAGCGAAAGTGCTAGTTTCGGGTTCTTTTATTTAAGTGGTCGCTTCCCCACGCGGACCATCCTGCACGAGATCACCCAAAGCCAGAGAGTTTGATGAACAACCGCAAAATTACACATTATTGGATCTAAATATTAGTGAATTCCTGGCTTAATATCCGTCGTACGGATATTTTCGTGACTTAATTTTAGTGAATTTGCCAGTTTAGGGTCTTAATTTAAGCAAATTTTCCTGTTTCTGGGCCTATTTTGTGGCGCGGGACTCTAGGCTTAGCCGGTGCCACAACAGCGCCAACGACCTGCGAACCTGAGCGCTTCCTGACGAATACCCTCGAAATTGGAAATTTCCTGGCTTAATATCCGCGCGATTGCAAGTTCTCCATTCTTAAGGTCGATTCAAACTATTCGGACGTGACGTGGGAATACGCTGTCCCACGTGTGATGCAAAATTCTAGAAAAGGCTTTTATTTGTTTACGTTTACATCCCACGTCACGTCAGGGCAATGTGAACTTAAACAAACAAAATCGTTTTCTGGAATCTTGTATCACACGTGGGAATGCGTGCTCCCACGTTACGTCCGAATAGTCTGAATCGACCTTTAATTTCGGAGAAATTACAAGTTTTAGAGTCATTTTTAAAGCGGCCGATCAGTGCCCTAGGCTTGACAAAACCAGTGACCCCCCCTCCAACCTCTCAACTGTCATTATCCGGTGGTTCTAGACCCCCCCCCCCACCAACGCTTTTCCCGGGGCACGCCACTGATGGAAGGGGGGGGGAGGGCTGAAAAGGATCAGGGGGCCGTGTCGCGACACCTCCATACGTATATATGACCATCCAAACAAGAAAAAAAAAACGCTAAACTAACGCTCATTCACTAAGTGAGTGCTAAACACACGAAAGCGACCGAAAGAAGCTCATCAACTTGGAAATGTGACACACTCGGACTTCTCAAGAAAACACACACACACACGCACTCGCAAAAAATAACGTGCAGCCGCTGATTCGGTTCAATCAAAACAAAAAAAAAGAAAATAAAACGAAGTAACTCGAGTTCGCGCGTTTTGTTTTTTGATGTTTTGTTATTGTGTGGCTTACAAGACGAAATTCATATCGGGCAGTGGAAGTTTGACGTCATTTCTCGAACTGTTGCCAGGGCTTCCACCCTCGCTTGATGAAGCGTCTTTATTGCTGCAATATGGTAAGGGGAACTGCCAGCTATAGAGGTTGCTGTAAAACAAAATTCCTTCAAATGTGAACATAATGTGTGGGGGGTGTGAGTGTGTGTGGGTGGGGAGATGGACAGAGTACGAGCAAACCACACCAGAGGCTAACCGGGTGGAGGGTGGGTTTTGTCAAATTCAAAGGTGAGGCTGTTGACTGTAATAAAACATAAAAAAAAACAAATTCCTACCTTCCAAGTTTAGTTTCTTCGTCTCGAGCCTTGCGATTTCCTTTCTTACCACACAAAAGCCACAGAAGACCTAAGGGACAAGAAAAATTAACACACACACAAACAACAAAATTGTAACAAATACTCACCCGTGTCGTTAACCAAAAAGCAGGACACGTCAACGATGAAAAGTATGAGAAATAGCGCGGCAACGACGACCGCTATAAGCATCGAACTGGACAAGTGAGTGCCACTATTGTGGAACATCAACGCAGTGTCGGTGCCTGGAACACAATTGAAAAGAACCGACGTTAAAAAAAACAACAAAACAACAACAAAAAAACGGTCGGATTTTGGGTGACCCACCACCGTCAATTTTAGTTTTTGGCCATCAGCCCTCCCACCGCCCCACCTACCCAACTTACATATAATTGTTCGGTGCTCATTTCAATGTGAACGGTGAAATACAAGTTATAAAAAATTGTTAATGTTTTTTTTTTTTTTTTTTTCGGTGTCGTATACCATGCGATGACAAGAATGTGGTGCTTGGGGAGAAGAAGGAGGAGGCGGGGCGGTGCAGACCACGTTTTTAGGGACTACGAAAGCGTTCATTCGGGCGTGAACGACGAGATACTAGAAATTTTTTTATTATTAAATTGTAGCCCTCTAAAAAAGGCTAAAAGCAGTCTAAAAAAAGTCGGTGGCTCACGCATGACCGAGTTTTAGCGACGGACATGCGTGAATGCTCCTAAAAAACATAGGGCCGAGGACGACTGAAATAATGTAAGAAGGGTCGTACACAAACGAGAAGTTGTAAAAACGCAAATTACCCAATAAAATGAGGCCTAAAAACAATTTCGTACAATTTATAGCGATTAATTGCCTACAGTCACCGACTGTTAAACCCAAAGCGATGGAGAGCCTAGAACGTGCTATTTTACAGGTTATAAAACGAGTCATGCTGAACTTTAAGACCAAGCAGAAAAACAAGACTATAAAGCGCGTTAAAATTAACGTTATTACTGTGCACAATGCAGCACACCACCATGACAAGTATTTAAATAAAAAATCTACCTTGTTTGTCCAGGACTACTTTAGTCAAAACAACGTTTTTTTTTTTGTTTTTGTTTTAAAGTACATTTTGACCTTAAGGAGACCGCGAAAAGAAATTAACAAGGCACAGGCTTAGAAAATATATTTTTTGATGAGGAATTTTGGTCATTTGAGAAAAAATTATATCAACCGCTCTTAAAATACTCAACTAAACAATATCTACAAGTATAATTTTAAAAAAAGGGATAAAAGCTAATAAAAATAATCTTCTTTAAGACGCTCAGCGTCTTTAAAATGCTAAATAACTTGAACACTTATCATGTACCCTTTTGGCAGATCCTTAGATATCAAAATACTGTTACTGTTTGCCGATACATTTTAATAGGACGGCCTAAATTGAGATTCTAATGCCCCCCCGCCCACCCACCAACTCTAGTAACAACGGTTTTTTTTACAGATCAATATATTCGTAGGGTCATTAACATAATCGATTATACGTTTCCGTTTGTTACTGGTGAGTAAATGTGGGGAGGGGTTTTTCATGAGACAAAAACAAAAATTATTTGATTGTTTAACCGTTGGCACAATTGTTCGGTTGTGTGAAGTGGTTTATAACCTTGGCATACCGTCATAAAGGGTTGAAACTTACGGGATTTCGTCCCCCCCCCCCCAAGTATAACCATGGCTCGAACGTACACTTAAGAGGCTTACTCATCCAATCAACATTACAGCGGTCCTGCTAGGGGGGGGGGAGGAGAGTGAGAAAAACATTGGACGTAGTCTCGCGCCCCACGACTCATAGAAAACTCGCTCTCCACGTCATGACCGCTTCTCTCCCCTCCGTCAATGCCACCAAACAGCCACCGTGCCCCATCAGCCATTTCATCCCTTTCATGACAATTTGCCAGGCCGTGCCAGTATTGTCTCTTACAAGCTACACGTTCAAATTGCTTACAAAATAGGGCTTAAACAAAAGATACCGCCTAGTACATCGTCTTTCATACAAAAAAAAAAAAAAACAAATTGAGATGAATTTGAATTACAAAATGGACTAGTGACTCACAAAACAGTTTTCCGTAGGAGTGAGCAAGGGAGAAACAGGATAACCGTTACCCCATCTTTCCCCCTACCACACGGACACAATTATTCGACAGTTTTCAACTTTAAAATACCAAATAATAAAGATAACGATACTGACAGAGCCCAAAAGTGTAAATCGTTAACGTTGCCCGCAGACGTCGACGGTGATTTGTAGTCGGGGAACGGTTCATCGAATCCATCTACAATGTTGACAATATTTTCTGTTTTGATTGTTTTTTTTTTCGTCAATAAATTACTACACTTTTTGTACATTTTTTAAAAATAATATCCCGATAACCTTAATAGGCGAGCCAGCTTTATTTGTTAAAAACGCTTTTTATTAGGTACCGAAATTTTTAAAGCTAATTCGCCTTTACCCCAGTTTTTTTTTATTGCTGAATGGGGTGGGATATACGAAAGGGAAATGCGGCAGTGGGAGGGGGGATGTGTTGACGTGCCTTTTCCACTAACCTCTATCCCTAATACATTGAAATCCAGCCCTCGGGGGCGAGGGAGGGGGGTCATTAGTAATGTTAGGACAAAAAAAAAAATCAAATTCTACACGAAAAAGCTCTTTCAACAAAAAAAAAAAAAAAAAAAAAAAATGAGAAAGGGAGAGGAGAGAAATGCAGGCAGCAAACAGCTAATTTACCGATGTATCAAGCATGAAGAAATCCACCTCCGAACTTCAAACCCAAAACCCAAAACAAAATCGGGAGGGGAAATGAATTTAAGCGTTAAGAAAATAATAAAAAATCGAAATAAAAGCGACTGGCTCAATAAAAAAACTTTAAAAAAGATGAAATCAAGATTAAAAATAAATGTATTTTTTCTCTCTTACCTCGAGCTGTCCGCAGAACAATTTGACTGGGTAAACTGTAGCCAATGGCGTTGTGAGCTCGCAGCTCTAGCTTGTAGAAAGTGTCGGGGTGTAGATCGGTGACGACGAGTGTCGTCTGTTCGGTGTTTCGTATGGTGAACGTTTTACAGCCGGACTGTGCGCTCGACCAGGCGTCATTTTCTTTGTGAACCTGAAAAAAGTTAACACGGACAGCAACGATTGAAAACTGTCAATTTTGTCTCTCCCCCTTCCACAGGTCTGATCATTCAACAAGTACCGCAAATTTTGACCTCAAAATATGATGAGTTTGGCTATTTATAGCCAACCCACGTTACGTCTTACGTTTTAGCATAAGATTGAGTAAAAAAAACAAAAAAAAAACAACAACAACAACAGTTGAACATTGGCGACGAATCAAACTGAAGAGCTCCTAAACTGTTTATTATTGACATGAAACATTCACAAAACTGCAAAGATTCAAGGATAAGTAGCCACAAAACGTCCAGCGGTGGCAAAATCGTCGAGATTCGATGGATAAATAGCCACGAAATTGTAAGTTTCGAGGCTAAATATCAGAAAATGCAAGTTTGAGACCAGAATGCCCTCGAAACTGCTTGATTGCGACGATGATCAATCAAACTATTTTATGGTGAAGACCGGCTAAATTGTTAAGCAATAAATCGTTCAATAAACAAATTGTATGGCGTGTTAAACTATGGAGTCGACTTGCCCGTGAAATTGCTACATTTGGAGGTTAAAATCCGGAAAATTTCCAGTTTCTGGTCTAAATATCAGCGAAATAGCACGTGTCCGGTCCTTAATTTCGTGAAATGACAAGATCCGGGGTCACGTTTTAGCGGTCGTATGAAGTCCAGTCTAGCCGGTCCCAACAACGGTCGAAGGTTGGTGTAAATAGCCGCAAAATTACATCTTTCAGAGTTCACAATTTCTGCGAAATTGTGAAATTCGGGCTGGGAGTATTCAAAAAATTGCGACTTTATCTAGGTCGGTTAGAAGAACCTCTTTCGGGGGGGGGGGGGGGGTCTTAATTTTCTCAAAATTGACAATTGTCGGGCCTTTTTTCAAGTGGCCACGGAAAACGGCTTAGCCGGCCACGAATTCTGACATGAAAATAACATCATACCTGAGCTCAACATCGACGAAAGTGAAAAATTTTGGGTCTGACCGACTGAACATTAACGAAATTGCAAGTTTTGGACCTCGGCGTGAAATTCCAAGTTACGGGTTTTCGGGGGGGGGGGGGGTCGAGCTAGCCGGTCTCGACATCTACCAAAGTCTGATGAATAGCCCCAAAATTGTAACACTTTGGAGCCAAATATCCGCAAAATTTGAAGCTTCCAGGCTAAAAATTCGTGAAATTGCCAGTTCGAGGTCTTTTAAGGGTTGCCACAGAGTGGATCGCACTTTTCCCTGACCAGTTTCGTGAAACGCCCTCCACCCCACTATACCATCAAGAGCACGAAAATAGCTAAATTAGCTGTAAAAACTGTTGACTGAGCACGAAAATTGTATTTTAGTTCGAATAAATCCCCCCCCTCTTCTCCTTAAACCGGTCATATGACCACAAAAATTGAAACGTGACACCCTAAAGTCAATTCAACAGCCAGGCATTTCAACAAACTCAGAAAGACTCAACTGACATGCTGCACACTGGAAGCATCCGTGAAGTTATTTTTAGAGCGTGAATGCCAGTCATGCCATTTTATAGCGCGGTGGCGAGGCGGAGAGGGTGCTGTTCGGTGGCGGAACGAATGACCAGTTGGTTGATTTCTTGCGAGCAAAAATCTTCAGTTACGTCATTTTTCACGGCGCGGATGAACAGTTTGGCCATTTTTGGAGCGCGAATGGTCACCTTTGCCATTTTCAGTGGTAGAAACCCTCCGCATATTTAGCGCAAGAATCGTCAGTTTAGCCATTTTTAGGGAGCGTACAGTCACCATTGCCAGTTTTGGGACGTGAATAACCAGCTTGGACACCATCAGTGCCCTAATAGTGAGCTTATTAGCCAATTTTTAGAGCGCGAACTGTCTGTTCTGACATTTTGGGACGCGAATCGGTAGTGTAGCCGTTATGTGGGCGCGAGTACACCGTCAAGGCAAGGCGTCAATGGTTACTTTGGCCATTTATGGCACCCGACGCCGGCGAAACTGATTTTATAAAAAGGTAAAGTCACGAAATTTGATTTTTGATAAGGTAAAAATAGCCGACATTGGGTTTTAAATGAGCTTAGTCCACAAAATTAAAGGTTGAAGGAGCGAAAGTCCACAAAATTCCACTAAACTTGGATTTTTAAAGAGTAAACCCCATGAAATCGGGATTTGAACGAGAAAATAGGCAAAATTTTGTTTTGAGAAAGCGAAAATTCGTGAAACTAGGGTTGGGGGGGGGGTCATACCAATCAGACCTTTTCAAGTAGAGACTGAAAAGAAGGACAATTTGCCCTCTCCCCGGACAGAGTTAGGACACGTCCGGGGAAAGTAGGACGTCTGGTCACCCTATTATTTACGTCTTTATTTTCGCGAAATACACGTTTTCGGTCATTAACAATTTTCTGAGATTTTTACTTTCTGTGTGGAGAGCCTCGCGACACTTCCATGTTACCGTTTTCGCAAATAATGAAAATAAACAACAACAAAAATCAAAATTTTCAGTGCTCCTAACATCTGGCTGATTTTTTACTGGTTAAAGGGAACATGGGCGCGTGAATTTCGCGTTTTGCCGCCTTCAAGCGACGCTTATAAAACTCGCACGCCCATGTTCCCATGTGTTGGAGTGGAGTGGGGTCGTCCTTGCTGGTTCTGAGTGAGCAGGCGCGCGGCCCCAGGATTTGCTCAGCTTGAGCAATTGTGTGCTTCGTTCTACTACAAAATGGCATTAATTCGCATCCTAAAACTAGCTAAAATAGCTATTACCAGCTAAACTGACTGTATTCGCGCCCCCCCCCCAAACCTAAACTGACGATTCACTTAGCCCTGAAAATGCCAGAACAGATCACGATTCCAGCCCTGAAATGGCAAAATCGTCCATTCACGCGTTGAAAATCGCCAAACTGACAATTCGCTCCTTTGGCTTATTGACAAAAAAAGAGGCTAAATTGACTATCAGCGCCTCAAGATGGCTCAAAATAGCCAAACTGGCTATTCCCGCTCGAAAAATGGCTAACCTGATGGTTTGCACCTTGAAAATGCCTAAACAGATGATTCCAGCACTTTCCAGACCATTCGCGCCAAGGCTTGACGGACTATTCACGCCTCACAAGCACAAAAGACGATTCGCGCCTTGGAAATGGCTAAACTAACGAACAATAAACTGGCTATTAACGCTCTAAAATTGGCAATACTGACTGTATTGCTGCTGTGACCCACCAAAAACATGGCTAAACTGACGAATCACGCCTTGAAAATGCCCGTACAAACTATTCCTGCTCTGAAAATGACAAAAGCGACCATTCACGCTCCAAAAAGTACCAAACTGACCGTTCGCGCCTTAAAAACGGCTAAACCGACGATCTCGTGCCCTAAACTGGCAATTCATGCTCCCAAAAAATGCCAAACTGGCAATTAACGCTCTAAAAATGATTAAACGGTCCATTCGCGCCGTGTAACTTTATAACTGGCTATATTTGCACCATAAAATCGATAAATTGACCGTTCGTTAATAGCTTTAGACCTGGAAAACCCCATTTTTGTGTTCAATTAACAGTTTTACAAGCTAGTAAAGTGCCCCCGGTGGTAGTGGGGTGGAGGGCGCTGGCGAATGGTCGCAGTCATGTGGCTGAAAATTTGTGAAAACATAAGTTTTGGGGCCGGATACTTCATTTTGGGAATTTAACGATTTCCTCATCACTTTCAGAGCCCGAGGGGACCCGGGGGACTCCAACTCCGCCGAGCGCTGCCCCGAAGGAGTGGGCTCAAGCCACCCCTGAGCCCCTCCCTAGATCTACCGTATATCTGGGCGTGAGATTGTTACACGCCTTGTCACATCCAACTGCCCCACTCTCTCCCCACGTGGAGCACGTGGAATAGGGCATTTGGGGGCGCGAATAAACTCAATCGAATCTTTGTCGAAATGCTATCACACAACAAACTCAATTTCCTACTTTTTAAGTAACTAAAACTAAAAAAATCGTTAGGTCGACGGACCCGGAGTTTAGCGTGAATAGGTTTTTTGGCTGGTAAGTGGCAATCTGGCAGTTGAGGTTGAGTTTTGAGTTGGGGTTTGGTGATATCCCTCATTCCCACCCCCTTACCCTGCACCAGTATCACGCGCTATGAGACCCATTTTGCCACTTCTGCCGAATTGGTTCCTATACTCCCGTAAAACGTATTCACGTTAAAAATCATACGCACCAGGTGTACACACTAGGACTCACCGTGCAGTATTCCAATTCATAATTGTCGATATATTCGCCGTTGTCCGCCGGTTTTTTCCATCGAACCTCAAAACGGTCACCCCACTGTGACATGACGTAATCAGCCGGTGGAACTGGACGATTCAAAACGACCGGCTCTTCAGGGAAGGACCGTTTGGGCATCGTGTGATGTTGATTCGCTCCCCAGTTACTTAAGCCGACGTCATTGAGAGCGGCGAACCTGAAATTGTACGTCGCTTGAGGTTCCAGTCCTTCTATTATGTATGACGAGTCTGCAAAGTAAAATTAATCGATTATTTTTACACCGATAAGTTGACCCCCCCCCCCCCCCGACTGGTCTCCTAAAATTACCGATCGGCCATGATTTATTTCGGCACTCGTTCCAAGTCTGTCTTTCTCCCTTGAATTGGGCCACGTACGCTTTGATCGGTCTTCCCCCAGTGGTGCTGGGCCCGATAAAAGAGAAAGTTATCGTGGTTGCTGAAAAACAAATAAACAAAATGCAAAATAATCGCTAAAAATTTGCCTAGAAAAATTCACTCACCCGTTATTACTTCACGCTTTGCTTGCGCTATCTCCGACGGAGGATGAGCCTCTTGTAACCGAATGACGTGCTCAGCTTCACCGTGAATGTTTCTTCCGACACATTTATAATTTCCGTAGAATTTTAAATCCGTCGGTGTTACCTTTGAGGGTATAGGGGGGGGGGGGTGGATGTCATTCTCAAGCGCTCAACAGTAAAGAACTCGACCCGGTTCTATAAAAGTGTTTTATCTCACTGTTCACTCACCAGAATAGTGCTTTGAGGACCGTTTTCATAAATTTCAAAGCTCGGATCCTTTTGTATTATTCTCTCGTTCAATTTCCACGTAATCGTCGCATTAGGAATGGACTCGGCTATACAAGTGAGATTAACGGGTCGCCGGTTCCATGACCAGGCTTCTTTCATTGGTGTTCGTTCGAAGGTAGGCTTGAATTCGACCGTGATATGACCATTTTTGAAAGCTTCGCCTCCCTATAAGGGAACAAAACAATTAAAATTTGTAGAAATTACAATTAACACACGTTTTTATTCCACTTTTCATACCTTGTTATTAGCTAAACAGGCGTATAAGCCGTCGTCTTTCTTTGCAATTGGATCAATATGTAAAAATCCGATCGCCAGCCCCTTGTCGTGATCCTCCTTTTGAGATACAACGATTCGATCGTCGTCTACTTGCATGCCGGCAATCATTATCGTCGATGACGAAAGTTTTCTGTTGGTGAAGAGGGTGGGGCGGGGGATTAAATTCCATAAATGACTCATGATGCTTGCTTTAAAATTGACTGGAAACTTTGTTAGTAGTGGGGGCTGGTGTCGCGAGGGGTGACAACGAATGGAGCAAGGCTGTCCCCCTGTCAACCATCCAAATGATTGAATATGACGAAGTATTTGGAGGCTTAAAAATAAACCGTGCGGAGCTTTTGGATCTCCCCCCCCCCGCCCCATGCCACCAACAATGCATTGAAATTGGTTTGACTTTCAAAAAAAGAGTAACGTTTTCGTTTAAAGCTTCAATGAAGCGGTAAAGTGACAGTGAGAACGCTCAGGATGGGGGGAGGGGTTGCGGAGAAGTTAATTCTCATTTTTAATCGCGCGGGGGCTGAGAAGAGACTTGGTTTTACTATAGGTGGGAGGGGAGGTGTGTGGCAGGGGATGATGAAAAGAGTGAAGGGTGCGGCGTCCCTGAGACGCATCAATCTCCCTCCCATGTCAAATATTTATCACTCTGATCAAACAGGGATAAAAGTAAACTTTATTACATCGCGCTGGTACCCCTATGGAAAGGCCTTTGTTAATTTTGTAAGAAAAGGCGAACAATACGCGGTGAAAATGTGTCTGATTCTAGAAAAGCCTGCGTTTGGCATATTTCAACAAATGAAGCAAAGTTTCTCGTGCTACACGGGGAAATTGTAAATGCCCGTACAAGTACGAGGTAAATCATACCTGAAAGTGATAGCAGGCAAAGGATTACCAGTTGCTCGACACTCCAACAGAGCCTCCATCCCCTCGGGCACCGAAATATTTCTCATTTCGAGAACGTTCGGCTTGATGATGACAGTGACGCGAACCGAGTGCTCCACAGTGCCGGCGCCGTTTGAAGCGATACAAATGAAATTGCCGTTGTCGTCGTGAGTCACTCGATTTATATTGAGAACGCCGGTTTTTTCATTGACAAGAAACCGATCACTTGACACGCCCAAATTCTCTTTGGTCGACTCGCGAATCCATTTGTACGTCGGCTCTGGTTTACCGCTGGCTCGACACGAAATGCTCGCCGTCTCACCTTCGACCACCGTCAACGTGTCGACCATGTCCTTTTCAAATTCTGGTGGGATGTGTACCTGAAAATTATCATTACACATAAAATAAAACACTCGAATTGAACTTCCGGGGGTCGGGGATGGAAGATGAGGGACACAGGAATTTTGAAATTCAAATAAGGGTATTCCCTTTTAAAGGTTTAGCCCGAACTATAGGTCATGTCGCTCTCCAAGCATCCCCTCTCCTCCGCCACCCACGCGTTCTCAACACACAACCCATTCACTCGTGTTTCATCCATACGATAAATTTCCCGAAGACGACTCCCCATTATTTCCAGCGGCATGGTCCCGATATTTGCAAGGGAAAACAGCGTTGTGAAAGGAAACCCGCGATGTACAAAATCTCTTGCTCCCTCTTCAAACCCTCGAGAGTGCTGCTAGGATCAACTTAAGGCCCAGTCTTAACCAAGTTTCCTATTTTAGTCGAAAGCCACCGTAAGGGTAGGGGGTGGAGGGGATTTTGTGTTAAATTTACTCAGTTTAAGGGATAGTTAAAGATCGTAGTTACTCGTTCGGGTTTCAGGGATTTCCTGCCCGTATACTAATAGTGACAGCAAAGTGTGGACGTGACCACGAAGAAACCGAAGGGGAGGGGAGACGATAAAGTATTGCTTGGTTCACCCCAGCTAGCCGAGAGCAACCCGTAAGCCCTTGCCCATGCAATCTTTTGGTAATTCCCGACCCGGGCCAAGAAGTGGCCCGCTGAGCCTTTCACGGTGGCCCGTCCGTGGCCTGCGGTGGTCAATTGTCATTTTAAATGTTGGATTTTGGCGCAAATGGAAAACGCTACAATTCGCGCCTCCTCGTGGGCGGCTAAAATTGATAAGGCGCACTTGTGTGCTGTTCTTGGGGCAAGTGAGAGGATGAAAGTTGGAAAGTGTTAATATTCGTGCCCACTTAATCCAGACCGAAATTTAAAATAACGCTAATTTGGGGCTGAAATTAAGATATGGCTAATTCACGGCTGAAATTATTGATACAAATAACTGATTCAGGGACAGAAGTAAGAAAAACTGCTAAATCACAGATAAAATAGTGACAAATCGATAATTCACCAATGCTTTTGAGAAAAAGCGCCAATTCCCGCTAAAAATTGAGAAAACATGAAGTCTCGGCTTATTCAGAACGCAAGTTCATGGCTCAATCTGAAAAAAGCTAAGAAAAAGTGCTAATTCACGGATAAAACCGGGGAAAATCGCTTTTTAGCGGCTAAAATCACGAATTCACGGCTAAAGTAGTGAAAATCGCTAATTCCCATAAAATGGGGGAAAATCGCTAATTCACCGACGAAATTGAGAAGCGCTGACGTGTAGAAAAAAAAACACTTTAATTCACGGTTAAAATGGAGAAAACTGCCTATTTGCGGCTCCTGAAGGTAATTTCGTGGCTGAAAGTGAACAAAATTGCTATTCCACGGATAAATGAGGAAAATGCGCTGATTCGCGGATAGAATTACGTAAAAGCGTGAATTCGAGCAAAAATTGGGAAACAAAACTCTCATTCATGGCTCCCTAGGAGGCTAATATTGGATAAAACGCTAATTCACGCCTAAAATCAAGAAAAATTGAAATTTATGGATAGATACGAGGGATTCTGTCGCCGGTATTTTGATTAATGAGCAAATTAATTAACTGATTTTACCCGGACGACACGGAAAGGCAAAGCCAAACACAATTCGGCTTCGAGAAAAAATGGGCTCCCCGACGGGATTTGAACCAGTAACCTCTGGAATGCTAGTCCAATGCGTCACCGTGGCGCAATTGGTAGCGCATTGGACTAGCATTTCAGAGGTTACGGGTTCAAATCCCTTCGGGGGTCCATATTTTCTCGAAGCTCGAATTGTGTTAGGCTTTGCCTTTCCGTGTCGTCCGGGTAAAATCAGTTAATTAATTTCCCTCGTATCTATCGAACAACATCTAGATAAGATAAGAATTCGGCGTGGTTTACCGATCAGGAGAAACGCCTAGAGTTTCGAGAAACAATGGCCCCGGGTGGGGCTCGGCTATGTTAATCCCTCTCTCTGCCACCTACACATATAGATTCACAAATGGTCAAGTTTTAGTCAAGGCGCGCGAATGGTATGTTTGGCCATTTTTGGTGCGCGAATGGTCAATTTTTCAATTCACAGGACAGAAATAATCTTTTAAGGCTTTTCCAACAGACAGATTAGCCTTTTAGTCATTTTTAGGCTGCAAATAGTCCATCAAGCCAGGGCTTGAATAGTCAGTTTGGTTGGCACGCGACTGGTCTAAAGGAATGGTGGCATGACTAATGGTCCGGTTTTTTCATGGCGGGAAACATACTCTTTTAGGAATTTTCAAGGCCGTTCGAACCGTTGGTTCAGCCTTGTTTAGGGCGCTTGAAGTCAACTTGGCTATTTTTAGGGCACGCTGTTAGTCAATTTAGCCATTTTCAAGACGTCAGTTTTGCCATTTTGGGGCTCATATTTTTTCATTATTTTGTTATTTCTTGGGCATAGGATGGGCTGAAGTACTCTGGTAGCATAGGCAAACCCTCCCAATGAGCGGCATGCCACTGCATCCCCTCCAGAAGAACATTGAACCATTTTTTAAAATCAGAAACACCACAGCAATCGGGTTAATTGTAACTTCCGTTATTATTATTCAGTACACGCGTTCATGCTGTTCAGATTCAGAAAGTTTCCCGTTAACAAGTTTTCTTAATTTTAGCGCGAAATTGACACTTTTTCTCAATTTTATCCGCAAATAAGCGATTTTCTTACCAATTTAGCGCTTTTCCTGAACATTACCAGCGAACAAGCATTTTTCCTAAGTTTTAGCCGTGCTGCAAATGATAGCTTTTATTTTCAAATTCCAAAGCAGTTTGAAGCAGTTTTCTTCAATTTTAGCCGCGTATTGACTTCTTTTTTTTCAATTTTGTGTTTGAATTAGCCGTTTTTATCACTTTTAACCGGGAGTTAACAACAAAAGAGTTTTGTTGAATTTTGTCACGTATTTTTTTCTGTTTCGTACACGAATTGATTATTTTTCTTAATTTTCGCCGCGAATTGACCGATTTTATCACATTTAAACGCGCTGATAAGCGTTTTTGTCAATTCGTGCCCCAATTCAGCGCAAAAATTTGTTTTCCCAGTTTTCGACGCGTATTTGAGATTTTCCTCAAGTTTATCCTAGAATTCAATATTTTTATTGATTTCAGCCTCCTGTTAGCGTTTTTGACAGTTTTAGCAGTGAATGCACGTTTTTATCGATTTTATCCGCGAATTAGCGCTTTGGTTGCGAATTAGCAGTTTTTCTTTAATGTATTTTCTCTAGTTTGGCCACGAAGTTGCCTCCAGAAGGCGCGAATGAGTACTTTGGCCTCCTCCTGATACCACGAAATGACTTTTTCCCGAATTTTAACGTCAAAATGAGATATTATTCTCAATTTCAGACCGAATTTTTCTATAAGAACAACTCACACGGACCGCAATAAGCTACTCTGGAGTCGAGAAAAATTGTCATAAACCAATGACAAGGCTGGACGGACCATTGTCGGCACTCAACAACGATTCAATAGCCCAAATAAAGGTGTTTTGTCCAGCTCCGGAAAAATCGGCCGTTTTGGCCAAAAATGTGGGACGGAAAAGGCCGATCGCCCCCCACCCCTCACTGGTATTGCGGTACACTCCCGGTCCCCTCTGCCAGGCTTCCATTGACAAAAAAAAAAAACGCATCTAAAAGCCCCACGCCACCTTAATCCCAGCCTCTCAAGTAAAGTTGGTCGATATAAGTGAAAGAAAACACCCGCAGTTTTAATTTTCTTGCCTTTTTCACCCTGTTTATCTCGCTCAGGCAATACCAGCCCCTTGAAACGACTTATTTTAAATTAAAATTCGAAGTGCCTAGCGTCTTAACCTGCCCCTCTTACCCACCTCTTCCGACCACTGTCATTGACATTCAACGTTCACCACGCGGAGATAATTTACATTTTAAATTTAAAATATTGCTTGATAGTGTTTTTTTTTTGTTTTGTACATACCTCAACTTTAATGAGACGAACGGCCAGTTCACCGGTTTCAACGACGAGAGCTCGACAGGAATATATACCGTCGTCGGCGATCTGAACCCTTTGAATTAGTAGACCGTCCGTTTCAGCGATGTAGCGGCCGCCGGCCACGAGCGGTTTGTCGTGAATTTTCCACTCGACCCTGGGCGCCGGTTTGCCTGCGACGACGCACCGCACTTTGTAGTCCTTGCCCAATTCGGGGAATTGCTCTTTGGGCGCGTCGACCCATCTGACGGACTCTGGTGGGGAAGGGGGAGAGGGGTAAGCGATAAATTGGCACGTTAAATAAAAGGTAAAATTGACTAAAACACTGCTTTGATTAAAATCTTATAAAGTATGGGTGGGTATTGGTGGTAGGGGAGGGGGAATCGAAGGCAACTGTTAATTACCAGCGCTTTTGCCCTAGACGAGATTAATTTTATTTCGAACTAGCGGAACGTATAAATTGGAATACGTAATGAATGAATCGAAAATTCGATTAGGTACTGGAAACATGGCGAGGGAACCATTTCTCTCCAATTTCCACGCACTACGCAATATACATTTAAGCAACATGAATTCAAAATAGTCCGCATACATCCAGTTACCCACACCAACCTTGTTCGAATTGGCCAATGAATTAAATATTGCGGTAACTAATACCCAACCCCTGCCGGGAGAAAATTAAAATCAAACTTACCGATAGTCTCAATTCGAACTGATTTTGTCAGAACTTGACTTCCAGCATAGGTAGCGTTACACGTGTACGTCCCAGCGTCATTTTCTTTAAGATCCGTGATGATAAGCGCCAACGACCTATCGGGCGCCATGTGCTCGAGGTAGAGACGAGATCCTTCGGGCCTGGTGAAGAAAGACACACGCCGCATTAAGTCAAAATACCGAATGGGTTGTGGTGTTGGTGGTAGGGGATGAAACAAAAAACAATCGTCGTCTTTTTCCGAGGGTTGAAAAATATCAAGAGACATTTTTCACGTTGATGGTAGTAAGGTATAGTAGAACTTTGCCACAAGTGGGCATTTATAACGTTAAAAAGGGAAAGAATGAAGGAACGCAGCATCTTTCACACACACTCACGCCGAGTCATGAGTGAGGCGGAGGGGGGGGGAGGTGGAAAAGTCAAAGTTAAGGGGAAAGAGGCCTATATTTTTGGGGCGAGTGACAGAATCTGACTTCTTCTTTCCCAGGCAAGGAATGAAGAAGACGGTGGAAAGGGGGGGATAAAGAGCGAATAATATTATACGATTTTACTTTTAAAAAGCAACTCTCTTTCTTCAAGTTTTCGAGACTTCGCGTCTTTATTAAAATAAGCTGTAAACTTTTCCCCCGTTCAAGAATATTCAAAGTCAATTTTGAATATTTAAACCACTCCCCCCCCCTTATCCATGCCATATCGTTACATCTTTTATGGGAGGCGGAGAGGAAACAAAAAACGGGAGAGTTCAAAAACTCTGTCTTAAAAATCACTTTTTCATGCTCTCAGCGACTATTTACAGAAAAATACTGATTTGTCCAGATCCCCATTAAAAGTTAAGCGCTCCCGCGAAAGCGGCTTAACCCTTTTAGGCAAGCCTTCCAAACCCATAATTCACTTTAGCCGCTGAGCCTCAGTGAGTTGGAGAAATCCTGTTGAAGGACGGGATGGTTGGGGTTTGGTTGGATTGGGGTGGTGGTGAAGGGAGAGGGAGGATAAAGGGTAGCATGATGGTGCTTCATGAGTGTAATGGCAATAAGTTCGTTTTCTCGTTCCTCTATCATTTTTAAAGTTCGTGTTTGAATAAAACGTGCACTATACTGTTGGATTAGTTTAAACACCGAAACTGCAAGCACGGGGCATTTTGAAACACGGAGAAGGGGAGGGGGGATCTACAGCGATTCTGTACCCTTCTCTCGATTGCGGTTCGCACCATTACAATTGCAATTTGCCAAATATATTACTCCGTTACAATTTACAATGTTTGGTAACGTCTAAACGACTTCATCACTTTGAAAAAAGTTAAAGACGAAGTAACTTCGTCACCCCACGCCACGGAGGCAAAACACTAGTCCTTACAATAGGCTTACACCCTTTGACCCTTACAGACAGTCCAGGTGCGGATCCTGAGTCGGTTTAAGGAGCGGAAACCGTGACCATGACCTTATCTAGCCATCGCACATACCAACACCACACCACAGTTTCTGTTGTCAAACCTTCGAACAGTTGAATATTGAAAAACTTAGGGAAACGTGAACCAACTGTTCGACAAAAATATTCTTCGTCCCGAATAAAGTTAAACTAATTCCAGGAGTGGAGGGAGGATAACACAACAGAATTTTTGACATGGCAACCTCCCCCCCCCCACCTCACAAATTGCGCGTCTCTCCTACCAATCTTTTAACCTCTTTGGGACGTTTACCAGATTAAATTAGGCAACGTCCAATAAGTGACTCATAAACCACGCCCGGCTCAATTCGAAACGGTTTGATAAAATTCAGGCCAAAATTCACTCTTGGAAAATTTATGGTTAAAATAATCAACATTTAAAAATGAAGAAAACTGCGTATTTTGGGGTTTCTCGACACGAGGAATCCGAAAATCGAAACAGATTTTCGATCATATACGAGCCGTTCAAGGGATTCTAACTGGGAAGCCATCGTTTTTGGTCACTTATCGTTTACACGTTAAGGAGCCCAAACAAATTTTTCCGCTTACGGTGTCCACAACCCGCGACAAAGGGTCCAACACTAAGAAGGTCCAGCTACAGCAAAGCTCCAAACCCCAGAGGCAAATGTCTGGGGAGGCTGTCTCTCTCAGCATGAACGAGTCGATGGCGAGAATCTGCGAATTTCACCCTTCCAAATTTGAATTCCCCAAGAACCCAATTTCAATGGTTTTACGCTCTCAAAAAGCTTATTTCACAGGAAAGCAATACCGCGATTAGGCACTTTCGAATTTTGATGTCCAAATTTCACTGGTTTTCGATGGGTACTGGTTTCCCGGGGGAATTGGGACATCAAAATTCGAAAGTTTCTAATCACTGTATTGCTTTCCTGTGAAATTGGCTTTTTGAGAGCGTAAAACCGTTGAAATCGGGTCCTTGGGGAATTTTTATTTGAAAGGGTGAACCATGTGAAAGGGGCGAAATCCGCAGATTCTCGCCATCGAGTCGTTCATGCTGAAAGAGGCAGCCCCCCCCCCCAGACATTTTCCTCTGGGGTTTGGAGCTTTGCTGTCATATTGTCAGATTGCGACAAATTGATCTTCCGGTCAGCTTGGTGGTGGAGAGCGGGTGCTCTATCAATTTGAAGAGGATGGGCAGCTCTACTCTAAATCACAGTAAAGCCTAATGCCCCAACTGGAAAGATCCAAACCACTGTAAAGCTTCAACTACAATGAAGGCCCAACCACCAGCTCAGTGCTCCAAGCACAGTAAAGCTCCATCACATAGAAGGTCCAGACACAGCTAGCAAAGCTCTTTAATCATCACAGATAGATCTAACCACTGTAAAGCTCCAACCTTGGGATTTTGGGGTTTCTCCGCAAGGGGGACTCCAAAAATTGAGACGAATTTTCGAGCATAAGACTCAATAGAAGGGTTATTACTGTGATGTCACCGGTTTTAGCCAACTTACGCGTTTTCAGGTACCACAGGAATTTTCCCGCAGACAGCTCAGGGGCCTTGCTGTACAATCGACCCCAAAAAGAAAGCAACGGGTGGGATCAAGTGCCATGGCAACCACACGTCGGATTTTATTCCGAGCGCTCGCAATGGTGGCTCTGGAGTCGAGCAAATTATGGCTGATACCAACTACCATGACCGGAAACATGTATTTCTGGACAGTTCAAAGGGCACTGGCGGCTATTCTGCTGCTTGCCACACTGGAACCGTTTAAATTTCTCGGTTCGGGAGATTTATAAATCACGTTTGTCTCAAACCAGCACCTCTTTGAGAAAATCTCCCTTAAAATTTGAGAAGGTGACAATCTCTCAATGTGTTTGGAAGGTGGTTTTGATGATATTTTTTGCAGAAGTGATTTCGACTCGAAGGGAGGGGCCATGGCCCCTGTGGCCCCTCCCTTGGATCCTCAGAGAGGGCGAATGGGGCGATCGCTCCTCCCGTTCTTTGAGCTTAAGTCATTCTTTTCCCCAAAGATTCAATTGATTACTATGAAATAGGTGTAAAACTGTCACTCTAATTTTGCGGTATCAGGGCTGAAATACGCGTTTTATAGCCCACGAAATCATATTCTGCGGGATTTTCCAGACGTTTGTTTGAAAGGTCGCAGTTTCTGGTAAATAAATAAATAAATAAATAAACAAAAATCAGTTTTCTGGCCACTGCGTTTGTATCCAGGCCACATTACCAATCTCCAGACCGATTTAACAGTTTCCAGGCCACTTTTTCAGTTTCCCCAATAGCTAATCCATCAGTTTCCAGGTCACTTTGCCAATTACCAAGTTACGGGCAGTAGCGTACCGTGGCAGGGTGGCAGTGGTGGCGGGGAGGGGGGACCAACCCGGTCAGACAGAAGAGGCCTCCGATAAGCCTTGGGGAAAATGGGGATTTTCAGGATATTCATTGATGTAGGAATGGGATTTTTATGTCCATTTGTTCCTGTCCCAGCCAAAACACCTCTTTAACGGATCGTCAGCACCGAAACGGAAAGTTTTGCCTTGACGTGGGTTTTGGGAAGATTGAAATACATTCTCCCGGATTTTCGGAATTTCAAAAACTCGCACATTCGTGCCTCCAATTGAGAAAAAGTGCTTATTGACCACTAAAATTCGCGAAAACGAGCCAATTCAGGGTTTCTAGATATAAACACTTCAACGAAAATTGCGAAAAAAGTCGCTAATTCGCGGTTTATGGTGGCCCTATTTACGGCTGAAGTTCAGAAAAAAACGCTAATGCGGTGCTGCTTGTGGGGCAAGTCCACGGTTAAAATTGAGAAAAGGCGATCATTCGCGGATAAATTAGGTGAATTGAAAAATTCACTAATACCTATCTGAAGTTTACGTTAAAAGTTCGCAATTTTTGGACGTCTATGAGAGCTTTTCTCAATTTCACCCGCGAAAGTGCGCATTTTCTTAACTCTAGAGGGCGGGGGGGGGGGGGCTTGCCAAAAGAACAGCCGAGAAGTTATGTCGAGAAATTGCGAACTGAAGTTTTTCTCACATTTGTCCAGTGAAAGAGCGCGTATCATCTCAATTTTAGGCACGGACTTTTTTATTAAAGAACATCACATTATAACTGTTGTTTGATAGATAAGAAATTTATTTATATTTCATTTCATTTAATTACATAAATTAAATGAAAATTATAACTCCCCGACTACGATGGAATAAGTGCATGGCCCAACACGATTCGAGCTCCCCGGCGGAATTCGAACCTATAACCTCAGGATTTATAGCCCAGCACGCTGCCAATTGCGCTACAGTGGCGCCCTTAGGCAGCGTTCTGCGAGGAATGATCAAAGCCGGATCCCACCTAGAGCCGTTGTTTCTCGAAACTCTAGGCGTTTCTTCGTGTTTGCCGTAGATTTTCACGTACACGGTAAACGAGTTTATTTACATGTTTTAACGTTCACGGTTTTAATACGTCTAACGCGATATTTCAGTCTAAAAGAATTGGCCCCCAGAGGGAGGCGTATTTCGCGGTTTCTCAATACAGGATCGGTCAGAAGATGTCAATTTAATTTAATGGAACCAATTAAGAGAATTATTCCTAGCCATCTTGAAGAAAAAAACAATCTTTGCTCCCTTCAGAAATCCACTAATCAGCCTGAAAACCCAGAAATCGGTCCAGAACTTAAAAAAATCAGGCCAGAAATCCACAGTTGTTCCAGTTGACGTCGTTGACAGAAACATAAACCACACAAACTCAAAAAGAAACGGTTTTACTCACTGAAACGGTTCAATCGGCTGGTTGTATATGTTGTACCATCGCATATCGCTGATGAGATTGATATCGTCGGCGATGGGTCGACACGTGACCAAAGCAGTGTGACCGACGGGCATTTGAAGTTTATCGCCATTGGGTAGGATGGTTAACTGAGGGGTTATGGCTCGAGTAACGTCTGAAACAGAAAAAGAAAAAGGAGAGGGGAGGGTTGGTAAATAAATAAATAAAAATTGTGGAAACCCTCCTACATAAATAAGTGGCTTGGTAAAGTACGAAGAAATGGCAAGATTATAGAAAAGAGATTTCAAGGCGTGTATGGCAGGGGTTGTTAAGAGGTTTTCAAGCAAACACGTAAATGTATAAACATGTCACTCAAAAATTACAAAAATTGACTAAAATTCAAGTGAACTCAACCGGGGCGAGGTGGTACATCTCTGATCGATTTGAGTGGCACCCAAGTGAAAAAAAGCTGGAGGGGAAGGGGTATGAGAGCAAAGTTCAATACTTTTTTTCTTCCCCTCTTCACGTATAGGCTTTCATGAAAATGAAAAAAGGGGGAAGCTAAGAAAGGTAAACCTGGCTAAGCCACAAGTTCAAAAGATCCCCCCCCCTTTCCGCCCGCAATAAATGCGAACCGCGAGCCCCTTAGGGCTGAGAAGCAATCTGCGGGCTGCCACACGCTCAAAAAATGAGGGAGGAACATACAAAAGTTGAAAAAAATACACTTATAGCAACGAGAATGAAATAACGCGGAAATGGAAACGATGCTGGGGCTGCACCGGACGTATCGCCATGGACAGAAGACACAGAGGGGTAGGAATCCACGTTCATGACTATGGGCGTCCTGAATTCCTCCCCCACCCCCCTGTCTAATAACATCCTCTTGAAGCAGTTTTTCTCAATTTTAACAACGCGTAGAGAAGGTCACGTTCGCGAGATAGAGCACGGCAAAACAGCAGTGCCGAGACTATTGTCAACTTCCCATCAAAAGGCCTATGTTACAAAGTTCTCTCTATAAATGGGTTTATCACCGGTGGAAATCGTAGGTGGAAGACTTCGTGTATGGAAGGATAGAGGGGGCGCCTCCCCCCCCCCCACCAACACAGCTACCTGACCTTAAACTTACAAATCTAAAGAGTTCCTCGAACAAAGTCCCCCCCGTCTCCGCCATCACCAGCGGCGTGATATTCAAACGACGAAAGGAAATAAAACGTCTGTGGCCAACTTTATAAAAAGGGCAATAAAAAGAAAAAGGTGGCCCCTCCCCCCACCGTTTTTATGCATCAAGGGGGCAAAAACACCATTAAAGAGTTGCGGTGTGAGATGCGAGTGAAAAGCGTGTTTTTTTCTCTCTCTATTTTTTTTTTTTTAACGAAAACGCATCCTAGAACAGTCGTAAGGAGGAGCAATAAATTCCCCTTTATTGTCTCAGAAATTTAATAATCTTTTCTCGGGAAATGGAATGAAAAAGGACGGTAGGGGTGGTGGTGGGGAGGAGGAACGAGGCAAATATAATAACACAATTTTATTTGAAGAAGGCGGCTGGTAAGGCATGATTTACGATGCGAACGCTTTAGTTGATTAAATTTCATTTGTATTTTTACGGTTTATAAAACAGTATTTTCAATCATTTAAACCATTTTTTTGTGGGCTGCTGAGAAGTAGAGTACAAGTTGAAAAAAACAAAAAACGAACTTAGTGTCTTTTCCACCTTGCCACATCACCGCAGTGACCCCACTCCCCACAGTGAACGATAAACAGATTTTGGTGCAGAAAAATAACTGTCAATTTTTGCGAAGAAACTGTCAAAGTCGCTTGGAAATGAGCGCCCCCTCCCCCACCCACCACAGCAGGACTGACTATTGAAGCCGAAAACTGCAAATTTAGCCCCCAGAAACTGAATAGTTTGGCTAAAAAACGTCCAACAATAAGTCAAGGAAAAGCGAACTTGCATTTTTTTGTTTTTTGTTGGTTTTTTTTTCCAAGAACCCCTCTCCCTCCCTCTCCTTCACCAATCAATTGGTTTTGATGTGTCGAATAATTGAAATTTAGTCATAGAATGAAATTGCACAGCTCGTAAAGTGATTATTTAGCGTCTGAACCTCGCGTTCATTCAATCGCCGAACAGACGATTTGGTCAATTATTATCAAGTTTCGGAGGCCAACAGTCAGCGAAAATACAAGTCTGGAAATAAATATAGTCACGAAACTGAAAAAATTCATGGCTCAATAGCAAAGAAATTGCCAGTTTCAGGGCTAAATAGCCGCAAAAATAACACGGGGGTGTAGCTAAGGGGCATTTAGCGCAAAAATGGGGGATATTAGCGGCGAATACTAGAATTTTGTGGCTGAATATTCTTGAAATGCAAATTATCGGGTAAAATGTTGCGAAACTGCTCGTTTACGGCAATAAACAGCCGTGAAATCGCTATTTTTTGGAATAAAACCAAGAAATTTTAAAGCAATGCGATTTTGCTTTTGAACGTGTCATATTGAATGACTAGCCTGAAAGTCAGCAAATAAAAAAATCATAGCAAATTTCATAGCTAAATTGCCGTGAGATTGCAACATTAGGATCTACATATCCGCGAAATTGCACGTATGGGCCATTTATTCAAGTCGGTGCGAACACCGGGCTATCCTAACCCGACAACGTCCTCAATGACCTTTTCGCTATATTTTTTCAATTAACTGCGAAACAGCAAAGTGTTTTCAACTTTACCCACGAATTCTCGACCAGAGAACAGCACACAAGCGATATTTCTCAATTTTAGCCCGCGAACTTACGAACATTACAATGGCACTTTTTGCCAAACTTGTAGCCATGAAGACGCCTCAGCAGAATAGCCGTTTAATTGCAACATTTGAGATAAATACCGCGAAATGTCAAGTTTCGGACACCAGGCCAGCCGGCCACGCGACGGATGGCGCCAAAACTGACGAGGCAAAAATGCTGATTTTATTAAAAATAGGTACCGCATTTTTGGGAAAATGCCTGGGGGCCGATTCTCTAAAAAGAAAGCAATATGTTTTTCGAAGCAATATGTATATTTCATTAATTTTCTTCAAAGAAATGAATGAAATAGAAATATTGCTAAGAAAAACATATTGCTTCTTTGTTAGAGAATAAGCCCCCTGATTTTGTTTTTTTTGCTGTAAAAAAGCTGGGGCCTATTCTCTAACAACAAGCAATATTTTTTTCGCCAGCTATGTGTCTATTTCATTCATTTGTTTGAAGAAAATTAATGAAATAAACATAAGACTTCGAAAAAACTATTGCTTCGGAGTTAGAGAATAATCCCCCTGATTTTGTGAAAACAGGAGCCTCATTCTCTAACGAGATTGAAACATTGCTTTGGTAGAAACATTAAAATCTCATTCATGAAATTAAGAAAATTGAACAGAAACATAAGATGTTTGAAAAAAGCAATGTTGAAAAAAATTAGTGAATAAGGCCCCTGACTGATTCTTGTGAAAAAACGGCTGATTTTAAGAAACCTTTCTGATTTTGAAAAGAACAAAAATTAATCATTTTGCAACAAAAATGACTGATTTTTTAAAAAACGGCAGGTTGAGAAAAATGCCTGATTTTTGTGACAGCGTCTGGTTGTTTATAAATACAGCTGGCTTTGAGAAAAATTGGTAATTATAAGAAAAATGCCTGATTTTGGGGAAAATACATGATTTGAGGGAATTAGCTGACTTTCAGAAATACGCTTGATTTGGCATACAAATGCCTGATTTTTGGGAAAATAACTGATTTTAGAAAAGTGGCTGATTTTATACATGAGATGACTCATTTTGGGAAAAACCACGATTTTGAGTAAAATAGTTGATTTTTTAAAAAATGCCAATTCATATTAAAGTACTCGATTTTTGGGAAAATTGCAGCGACCCAAACCACAAAATTGCTAGCGAAACCCACAAATTTGGCGTTTTAAGGCGTATCCCTCACATGTTGTGTCCACATTGGACACGTACGTATCTTCCAATAATAATTAATTTTTAGCATTGTCTAGAAACCGACCAACTGGAAATTGAAACACAAACTATTTGGCAATATTTGACAAAGTGTGCCCCCCCCACCCTAGTTGGCTTTTTTGGTACGCAAAATTGGCTTTTTAGTGCGCAATATCCGATAAATTTGTTCTTGAATGAGACAACATCACAAAATTGGTTTTCCAGCCTCGAAAATCCACGATTTCTCTTTGCGATCTAGACCCCCCCCCCCCAATGGTAGTTTTTTAGTGGTCCATAACCGCAAAAATGGGTTTTTAGGATACAAAATCCATTAAATTAGTTTTTTAGCGAGCACTAAAAAGCTGATTGAGAATACTGGCCGAGATCGACTGTCACCAGATAGTACTTGGGAAAATGTCTGATTTTTTGGAACAGTCCACTACCGCTAATTCGCTCTCTCAATTTTAGCCGCGAACTTTCCCAAAAGTACAGCACTTGAGCACAGTTTTTCTTATACCGTTTTCCAATTGCATAAATTCAGCTCTGTAGCCGAGCATTTCTACCCGTCTTCTATATGGTAACGGAGAAGACGGGTGGAAATGCTCGGATACAGAGCTGAATTTTATGCAAATGGAAAACACCATCAATTCAAGCCGAGAAGTTGCTTCCAGAGCAACGAATTATGTTTTTTTCCTCTAATTTAGCCATGATCATGATTTGTAGTAGTTTTCTTAATTTCAGCCGTAAGTGTGTGCTTTGTCCCAATTCTGCCCGTTTTTAGTATTCAATTTTGGCCACGAATTAGTGAGATTTCCCAATTTTAGACAAGAACGTCCTTCAAGCACAGAAATTAGCAATTTCTCGCAATTTTGACCTGAAGGTTTCACCAAGAAATCGCGAACTCACATTTTTGTTGTTGTTTTTTTCTTCTTCTTCTTCTTCTTCAATTTCAGCCGCGAATGAACACAATTTCACGGAAACGAGCGTGTATTATCAATTTTAGCCGTGAATGAACAATTTCTCCAAAATGCAGCCGCGAATTACCGCCGTTTTCACTATTGTAGCCGTGGACGTGTCCCTAGAAAAGCAAATTAGTACTTTTTCTCGATTTTGACCTGGAAGACCGCGAACGAGTGCTTATACGGCGCACGCAAATCTCGATTGGAAACTCTGAAAGTCATGAGTATAGAAAATCTACCAAAATCAACAGACCATCAATCGAAGTTGCCTGTAACTTGACAGGTTTCTAATGGACCTTGAGGGCCCAAATTTCCAGATGGTTCTAGGAACATGTTGTGTTTAGAAAGATAACTGAATTTACCACTTCTTTCGGTTCATAAGAAACTTGTCGATTAATAATCGCCGTTTTTGAAGCTTTTTTGGTTTTAAATTATTGGAAGAACAGCCTCGTAATTGCATCAACCAACTTGATATTTTTTTTGGGGGGCCCAGGAAGGGGCGCGTACCCATGAGCACCACACACTCCGAATCCGCGCCTGGGAGGGCGACCTTGACCTCCCGATCATTCCACGATTAAGCACCCACGCACCTCATTATTACTACACCCCGACGCGTGCATTTCATTGTTGAGAAGAATACGCTGGCGGGCTCGGGGGAATGCGAATCATTATAGCTACGCCCATGGTGTCGATGGCAGTGAGGGGGGGGGGACTCATAGTAGTCGAGAGGAACTCAACTCAGGGAGAGGGGAATTCAACGTTTCACCACTGCGTGTTCCTACAGCGTTGACATCATAGTGGTGACTCAACTGAACCCTCAATCAAAGGAGACTCATTTGAGGCGAGAGGCACTCTTATGCACTTATTAATATTTAATATTTTTTTAAAAAGCCCCCCTCCCCCAATGTCAAAGGCTCACCCCAATCTCGTGACTCCAGAGCGGACCAGCGAGGTCTGCCAGCATTGTGGCTCTTCCCTGGACACTTCATGGCTGTGCGATTGCGTTGTCGCTGTCCACGCAAGACCCGCAATGGGCGAGTAACTTGCTTCAAGCAATAAAACTGGTTCTTATTGTTAAAGACATCAGAGGTTTGCCCCAGCAGACAATCAAACATCAATCGCACTACTGGAAAGCTGGGGAGAGCTGGTTCATCAACCCTGATCCGGTTGGTGAGATGGAGGGGGGGGCGGGGTGCGCTCACTAAAGGATCGAGAGAAACGCTGAGTGCTGAATCTCAAGCGGGGAGATTCTACTATAAAGTTATTGATTTAAGACTGGACATCTGCCAACCATTTTGATGTTGCTAAGTCATTAATTAAAAAGTTTCAATTAGAAAAAAAGGTGGGAAGGGAGGCGCCTAAAATCGTGATTACTTACGAAAGTCAACACTGTCAGAACATTGGTGGCTGCAGGGTTGGGTTGGGACCGGTATAGAGTTTAAAAGGTTTAAATTACAAAACCAAGTTGAAAAAGACCGAACATTTTTAGGGTTGACCGAAAAAAATAAGGGTATACACACAGTGTTACGACGGGAAGGACGAGATTCTAATGAAAGGTCCCACTATGATGGAGAAGGGAGGGGAGCACGGGTTGAGAAGGAAATAGAGCGAACCAGAGAGAGTGAGGGAGAAAGAGAGAAAAACCCCGCAAGCTCGAACATTCGTGTTGTGTGCAAAAGGGGTTTTTCTCGCGTTATCTTTCATTACCTTCACAAACAGTCCCTAAAGTCTGCCACACAATCTACCATACCCCTTCCCACCACCCACCCATCATCGTCCCTTTTTCACACCATTCACACCAAAGTGTACGTTTCTCTTCGTGAGACAGAAGTGGACAGCGTTGAAAAACTCCCCAGCCCCCCTCTTTCTGGAAATCGAAACGAAAATAACTTTGAAATTTTGTTAGTCCCCAGTTTCTCCCTCGCCACAAGACAAACGTAAAAACTGCGAATTCAATTCAACGTTTTTAATAATAATTTGGGACAATATACTCTTTTATCTTTGTTGAATTCCTGGAAAAAGTATTTCACGAAACCTTTATTTTTGGCAAGCCACTCCATGCTAGTGGGTGGGGGGGGGGAACCAAACTTTGTTTTTTAAAATTTAACTGTTCTTGTTTTTGGCAACATTACCGAAATATGCGCTCTGCAATATAACATCTCGAAAAAGTTTTTAATTGGGAGGCGGCAGGGAGCTCTTTCGCTGCCGCAGTGAAAATATACCGCACTGCCCCCCCCCCCAACAAAACAGAGATGGTTTAAAACAAACGCAAATATAGGACCCCCCCGGTTTTCTTCCACTTTTTCAGAAATTTCAACCCTGATAGAAATACATACATCAAATTACGGCTTTCAATCATATTTTTTATCGGGACGAAAGAGACCGGCAGTTGGTTGACGAGTTGGGTCGGGATGGTGGTGTAAAAGGGGGGAAAGGGTTGTTGCACGGAATCAGTGGCTGAGGGACGGGAAAGGGGGGAGGGGCACCAGTGGCCCTGAGCTGATAACTTTGTTTGAATAGCGCACTTATTTGAACTATACCTCTTGGGTTAAAATCAATGGTGTACAGTGCAGATGGGGGTACTCATACCGTCGCTTTTGCCCCAGTTTAAAATATTGAGCAACAAAAACTGGGCAAGTTTTCGTTCGAAAGAAAACTAATTTAAACCAAAATTCTTAGGTTTTGAAAACATTATGAAACAATTCGTATTCAAAACATATTCATGAGACTGAGAAAGGCGAGAAAAAATAGGGCCGGAACTCATTGGAATAACCCCGCAGAAAGCATTGCGAGTGCTATTTTTTTCGAACCATCCCCACTCCCCAACTCGTCTCGCAAAGTTACTTTCTTTCCAAAACGCTTGTTATCCGCTTATCTCAGATGTTACTTTGCATATAGAATAAGTCCAGGGGTTGGGGGGGGGGGGCTAGATGGTTGAATTCTCTTATACTTAATTGGGGATTACGAGACCACATCTGGGGCCTACTCTCTCACTATTCTCCCAACCCTACCCCTCGCCTAAAATTCACTGCTTTTCACGATTTATCAAAGGCTCTCTTCGGTCATTAACGTAACTTTCAAGACTCTACCCTTCCCCAGGAACAACCCCCCTCCGCCGGTAAGTATTCGCGTCCCTTCAAGGGCAGTGAATCTCGCATAGTGAAAACCTCTAGCATAGTGGCTTTTCTTCTCCCCCACCGCCACCCAAGCTTTTATCACAGCATGGATGGGGGACTTAGTCTTTTCCACTATACTCAAACCCCTCCTCGGCCACGCAAGAAAACCCTTTTTGACATAACCGCAGATTATTGAGGATTTAATCCGAGTGGGAAGAGAAGCCCCCCCTCCTCCCACGACAACCACGCAACCAACACAACCACTTTAGTTATCAGCAAGGGAATAACATATTGCGTCATCTTGGTGTGGTACAGAATTGAGAGAATCTCTGAAAATTTAATCACCCCCACCCCACCTATAATATTAGATACTTGATAATTGCACTGATGCTCCCTCTCCTGTATGCGAAAACTTCGCGAACGTGTCTGGGATCGTCGGGGGATAATTTCTGCAATGTGACGGCAAACTTTCCGTTTTAAAAGAATTTTTTCGTTTCAAAAGAAATATAAAACGCGAAAAAAAAGCGACGTCGATATGAAAGAAAGTTCCCTCGCGACGGTTAAATTATGCATTACCATATGCACTTGAATAGACTGCCGGCACAATGATTCAAATCTTGGTTGGAGGGGGGGAAGGGTGTCAATGATGGGGAATGGTCGGGCATTACAATAAAAATGGAAAGTCGATGTCAAAGTCGGAGGGAAAAAAAGGGAAAGAAGAACGTGAGCGTGACGGAGGAGGGTACAATGTGACGGAGAAGAAGTAAAAAAAAAAAAGGACAAAAGCCAGGGGGGATGGTGTTAGGTTCCCTAAATGCCGTTCAACTTAAAATCTTTACCCCCGCCCCCTCTATCGGCACTCTTCACCATCGACCCGTAGCCTGAAAACTTCGGTCCGTATTTCATCCGAGTCTAATGAGCCCCAAACTAAGACTCGCACGATTCTGTCAATTGGGTGGAACACAATTCGTCTTTCTTTTTAAGGAAAAAAAAAAAGTGTTAAAGATGGAAAAGAGGGCGGAGGACAAAAACCTGTGAAACGGCTTGCCATCACGTACTCGACCTCAAGTTTTCATTGACTGCCCTAAATGATCGAGGAATGTTGGTTGGCGGAGGGGTGGAGACGAAGCAAAATCAATTTATCTTTTCCTGTAAGGTTGAAACAACGATTTGAGTTGGGACTGTATAGACCTTAATGGTCGATCACTTCGTAAAAAACGTGTTTGGGTGAAATTTCGGTTTGTATTGCTCAACGATGGAGGGGGGAGGGGAGCTCAGAGCTCGTGTGAGTGAAGAAGCTACAAATCCACCTGGGTTAAGACACGGCTTCCTGATGAACGCCTTCATGAACCTATACCCATCAAGCTGAGAGTGGCCAGTACCGATGAAGGGGCGAGGTCCACTACGGGCCAGGGCCACCCTTCAGGGAGGGCCACCGAAAATTAAGATGACAAAAATAGGGATTTTTAGGATTCCACTAAAATCCAGAAAAATCGAGGAAAACAGAGAACAGACGCTAACCCCAAGTTTGTATAGGCCTGTAATAGGCAGACAAAATTGAGAAGGCGCGCTAACTTGCTAATCTTGGCCCACGTATACACGAGGCAAAAAGTTCGGAAAAGCGCTAATATTCGCGGCTAAAATAGCATAAAATCGTTAATTCATCAAAAAATCACTAGTTTTTGGCTAAAGATGAAGAAAAACACTAAAGTGGCGGCCATACTTGTAATAAGCACTAACTCGCGTCTATGAAATTGAGAGAAAACAGCAATCAATCGCTCATCAGGCTCAATATTTACATGTACTAATACAGATAAAACGCAAATTCTTGGTTTCTTGAGGTAACAACTCGACTGAAATTGACAAAGCGCTAATTCGCATGGGTCGAAGTCACTCATCTCCAGCTAAAATCGAGAAAATGCGCTAATTTGTGGCTAAAGTTGACACAAGAAGCGATCATTCGTATTGCTAGAAAGGAGAAAAACACTATAATTCGAGGCTGAAATTGAATAAAAGTGGTACATCGTGGGTAAAATTAAGAAATAATTCGCGGCTAAAATTGTGAAATAGCGCTCATTTACAGCTAAAACGTTTAAAAAAACCCGCTATTTCGCGAACCAAATCGAGACTCGCGGGGAAGATGAGGAAAAACGCTAATCCGCTTGGCTATAAGAAGAGGGGAAAAAGCTAGTTCACGGCTAACACAAAGAAAAAACGCTATTTTGAGGTTAAATTTGTAAAACCAGCTAATTAACAGCAAAAATTGAGATAAAGCGCTCAAAAATGCGTTAAATTGCGGCTAAAGTAGTAAGAGGCACTCACTTTTGCTCACTTCGTACATAGAAAAGAGAAAAAGGCTAAATTTCGGATCAATTTGACAAAATTAGCTCTGAAATTGAGTAAAAGTGGTAATTCGTGGGTAAAATTGATAAATAATTTGCTGACAAAACGTGAGAAAAAAAACGCCAATTCGCGAACCAATTCGAAAATCGCAGGGGCGAATTCGAGGCTAAAATTGAGACAAAACGCTAAAAAATAAAAATGCGTTAATTCGCGACTAAAGCTGACAAGAAGCGCTCATTTGAAGCTAAAAGAGAGAAAAACGCTAATTCCCGGATATCAATTTGAGACAATCCACAAATTCGGGACTGAAATTGGGTGATTTTAAGCAGCGATTCGCGGGTAAAATTAATAAATAATTTGCGGTTAAACTGAGGAAAAAACCAAAACGCCGATTCACGGACCAATAGGACGGCTGAAATTGTGGAAAATTGCAAATCAGCAAGGCTAAGAAGACAAGGGGGGGGGGCACTTTATAGTTAGAAAGTAGAAAAAGCGATAATATATGCTGCACTACTAATTCGCAGCGAAAATGGCGAATAACCGCCCAAAATTTGCAGCAAAAATAATTAAAAACCGACTAAAATTGAGAAAAATCGCTAATTCGGGGATGAAATTAATAAAAAACGGTAATTCACGGCTGAACTTCAGTGAAGGGTTCTTTCGCGGCTAAAATTTTGAAAAAAAAGCTAGTTCACAGTTGAAATTGATGAAACGCCAAATCACGTATTTCTGAGACAACTTTCGCGGCTGAAATTAAGAAAAAAGGTTCAGAAACGCAGCGTTTTCTGACAAAAAGAGCAAATTCAGCAGAATTTGCAGCAGCAGCAGCAGAATTTGCAGGGCAGCATTCAAATAAGCAGAATTCAATAAGGGTTCTTGGCTAAAATTACAAAAAAAAATTGCTCATTCGTGGGTAAAATTGAGAAAGAACACTAGTCCACAAATTGAGTAAAACGCTTGAGCTAACGCGAAGTAGCTAATAGAAAAAATGTGTTAGCACGGCGTTCGCGCTTCGCGGATAAAATTGAGAAAATAGCGCTAATTCGCGGTTACTGCAGAAAGAGCTCATTCGCAGCTATATAAAACAGAGAAAATGCGAAATGGCCGCGGAGCGGCGATTCCGGAGGTAAGTTAATAGCTAAAATAGCGTTTAATTTAACGCTACATAAAAAAATTGAATTTCGCTTAATGGGGAACTTGCATGAATGCCCGATTTGGGGGAAAAGTATACCAATGAATTGGCACATGCGGATAAAAATATCAACGGTAGTTGCAGTTCTTCAGAAGGGGATGGATGGTGCGAGGGAAAAATGACGTCAAAGAGCAGTTTTGAAGCATTTGAGGAAACTCTAAAATATTTTGTTTACAAATAACCAGAAAAATTTTAAACCCCGGAAAACGCGTCTTCCCCCCTCTTCTCAACACCATCCATTTCATTAACTGCCCTTTGATGTAATTAAGCCTCCACTCAAAATTGTTAAAAATTCGCTTAAAAAAAAACCTTGATTGATTTCAATGTTTAATGTGGGCAATCGTCTTGTTGAAGAGTCCTCTTCAAGAAACACCAGTGATTGAAAAATGTGCAAGTTCCCCATTATAATCTGTACAAAAAACCTTTTTGGCTGGTTCAAACGATGCCAGTAACCGCGCCAGTGACCGTGATCCAACAGCTGGCGACAGTTGACTGGCCCCATGTAAACATCTCGGGGCCTGTTCTGTAAGATTTCAGTGTTCCTAGGAATATCCTTTTCCACCCGTCCGCCCGGAATTAAATCAGACGTTGATGGGGGGGGGGGCGACGGGTGGAAAGAGACAGTGCTAAGGTCAATACAGACTTCTCGGACGTGACGTGGGAACACGCATTCACACGTGTGATACAAAATTCCAGAAAAGGCTTTTAATAGTTTACGTTCACATTGCTCTGACAAGCATCATCCCTTGTGTTCCCACGTCATGTCCGGGCAATGTGAACGTAAACAAGCAAAATCGTTTTCTGGAATTTTTTATCACACGTGGGTTAGCGTGTTACCACGTCACGTCCGTGTAGTCTGAATCGACCTATAGTGACAATGAAATTCCTATTTTACGAGGTAGTCCTGAAGACCCCGCGTGTTATCGAGGCTACCTGTCCCTAGGGACTCACGCCCCGCTCAGCTGCAAGCAGTCTGAGTTTTAACGTGCGACCATTCCCGAATGCCTACATTTAGGTCGACTCCGAGTTTGGCCTCACGGGCTTTGAACCAGATCATTTAAGTTGATCGGACGCGGCACACCTAGGTGTACCTCCCAGTCGGTTAGGGGCGGCGCTTCTATCCAGAGCACTGCTGATAACGGTCAGTTCCGATATTTCGGGGGCGCACCACCTCCCAGAAAAGAGAAAAAGGCTAAATTTCGGATCAATTTGACACAAATAGCTACTTCGGGCTGAAATTGAGTAAAAGTGGTAGTTCGTGGGTAAAATTGATAAATAATTTGCTGACAAAACGTGAGAAAAAAAACGCCAATTCGCGAACCAATTCGAAAATCGCAGGGGCGAATTCGAGGCTAAAATTGAGACAAAACGCTAAAAATAAAAAATAAAAATGCGTTAATTCGCGACTAAAACTGGCAAGAAGCGCTCATTTGAAGCTAAAAGAGAGAAAAACGCTAATACCCGGATATCAATTTGAGACAATCCACAAATTCGGGACTGAAATTGGGTGATTTTAAGCAGCGATTCGCGGGTAAAATCAATAAATAATTTGCGGTTAAACTGAGGAAAAAACCAAAACGCCGATTCACGGACCAATAGGACGGCTGAAATTGTGGAAAATTGCAAATCAGCATGGCTAAGAAGACAAGGGGGGGGGGCAATTTATAGTTAGAAAGTAGAAAAAGCGATAATATATGCTGCACAACTAATTCGCAGCGAAAATGGCGAATAACCGCCCAAAATTTGCAGCAAAAATAATTAAAAGCGACTAAAATTGAGAAAAATCGCAAATTCGGGGATGAAATTAATAAAAAACGGCAATTCACGGCTAAACTTCAGTGAAGGGTTCTTTCGCGGCTAAAATTGTGAAAAAAAAAGCTAGTTCACAGTTGAAATTGATGAAACGCCAAATCACGGATTTCTGAGACAACTTTCGCGGCTGAAATTAAGAAAAAAGGTTCAGAAACGCAGCGTTTTCTGACAAAAAGAGCAAATTCAGCAGAATTTGCAGCAGCAGCAGAATTTGCAGGGCAGCATTCAAATAAGCAGAATTCAATAAGGGTTCTTGGCTAAAATTACAAAAAAAAATTGCTCATTCGTGGGTGAAATTGAGAAAGAACACTCGTCCACAAATTGAGTAAAACGCTTGAGCTAACGCGAAGTAGCTAATAGAAAAAATGTGTTAGCACGGCGTTCGCGCTTCGCGGATAAAATTGAGAAAATAGCGCAAATTCGCGGTTACTGCAGAAAGAGCTCATTCGCAGCTATATAAAACAGAGAAAATGCGAAATGGCCGCGGAGCGGCGACTCCGGAGGTAAGTTAATAGCTAAAATAGTGTTTAATTTAACGCTACATAAAAAAATTGAATTTTGCTTAATGGGGAACTTGAATGAATGCCCGATTTGGGAGAAAAGTATACCAATGAATTGGCACATGCGGACAAAAATATCAACGGTAGTTGCAGCCCGATTGGTGCGTCTGGTGATTTTTAAATAAATTTCAAAGTTTTTCAGAAGGGGATGGATGGTGCGAGGGAAAAATGACGTCAAAGAGCAGTTTTGAAGCATTTGAGGAAACTCTAAAATATTTTTTTTACAAATAACCAGAAAAATGTTAAACCCCAGAAAACGCGTCTTCCCCCCTCTTCCCAACACCATCCATTTCATTAACTGCCCTTTTACGTAATCAAGCCCCCACTCAAAATTGTTAAAAATTCGCTTTAAAAAAAACCCTTGATTGATTTCAATGTTTAATGTGGGCAATCGTCTTGTTGAAGAGTCCTCTTCAAGAAACACCAGTGATTGAAAAATTTGCAAGTTCCCCATTATAATCTGTACAAAAAACCTTTTTGGCTGGTTCAAACGATGCCAGTAACCGCGCCAGTGACCGTGATCCAACAGCTGGCGACAGTTGACTGGCCCCATGTAAACATCTCGGGGCCTGTTCTGTAAGATTTCAGTGTTCCTAGGAATATCCTTTTATACCCGTCCGCCCGGAATTAAATCAGACGTTGATGGGGGGGGGGCGACGGGTGGAAAGAGACAGTGCTAAGGTCAATACAGACTTCTCGGACGTGACGTGGGAACACGCATTCACACGTGTGATACAAAATTCTAGAAAAGGCTTTTAATAGTTTACGTTCACATTGCTCTGACAAGCATCATCCCTTGTGTTCCCACGTCATGTCCGGGCAATGTGAACGTAAACAAGCAAAATCGTTTTCTGGAATTTTTTATCACACGTGGGTTAGCGTGTTTCCACGTCACGCCCGTGTAGTCTGAATCGACCTATAGTGACAATGAAATTCCTATTTTACGAGGTAGTCCTGAAGACCCCGCGTGTTATCGAGGCTACCTGTCCCTAGGAACTCACGCCCCGCTCAGCTGCAAGCAGTCTGAGTTTTAACGTGCGACCATTCCCGAATGCCTACATTTAGGTCGACTCCGAGTTTGGCCTCACGGGCTTTGAACCAGATCATTTAAGTTGATCGGACGCGGCACACCTAGGTGTACCTCCCAGTCGGTTAGGGGCGGCGCTTCTATCCAGACCACTGCTGATAACGGTCAGTTCCAATATTTCGGGGGCGCACCACCTCCCCTAGCTCAACAGGGTATTTGAAACCTTAGGCCACTACGAAACCTTCCTCAAGTATGCCTGGGCTTACTGGAAGAATTTGGCATCCCGTAGAACCAGTATTGTGATCAGGCCGATAAAAAAGAATGCCTTCTCACCGTAGACCGGATGCACGCCGGCGCCGAGCTATAGCTCATTGCCTACTCTGGTTCAGGGCTGATCCGCCCCGAACCACCGGCCCCCTGGTGGTGCCAGTCCCGTGGCACTCCAGGGGCCGTATTACGAACTCGTGTGAAAATGCCGCAAGATGCGGTTGCTACGACGGGATAGTGTTATTTCTTATTCAGCGTCCTTAGATACAGCGTCCTTAGATTCAGCGTCCTTAGATACAGCTAGCGGCATTTTTGCCCGACCGTTCGTAATAAGGCCCCAGCGCGTTCACTCATCATGTGAAATTCATCGTTTTGAGCTCTGTACTGACTGGCTACAGCAACTTCAATCGTCTATCGGAAGTGAGTGCAAGCTACTGGCGCCCCCATCGACAGACTCCGGTAACTGGCGCAAGTTGACTGGCGTGCTTACTGGCATCGTTTAAACCATTATATTGATCACATAGACTATGAAAAAATCTAGTTATGCGCCAGCCCTTGAGAGCTGGCCTTGTGTAGAGTGGTGGAGGAGGGAAGTATATTATGTATGTTCAGTTCTGTTTTTTCCGTTGTATAAGAAACATCTATCGCGATGGACTGTGTTACCTGTGGTGAGCAAGTTTCTCCTAAAAGAATTCTAAGTTGTCTCAAGTGCAATGGTAATTTCCACCCAAAATGTACTGAAATAAAGACGAATGAGAATTATGAGAAAATGGGGAAAAGAAAAGCGTCGTGGAATTGTAGCAGTTGTAAAGGAGGAAAGCCCCCTCCGCAGGCTCAGGTGTACGGTGAAAGTCAAAACAAACGGGACCCGCCTTCAGAATCTGTAACTTCTGATTATACAATTGTGCAGCAGGAATTGAAAAAATTATTAAAGAAAATCGCTAAATGTTCAAGTAAATTGAACGAGTTTGAGGAAACTATTGATTTTTGTAGTAAGAAAGTAGATGATTTTTCCGCTATGATTAAGGTATTGGAGTCTGAGATTACTGCTTGTAAGAAACAAAATAGCGAGTTAAGGTATATTAATTCGAATTTAGTTAAGCGAATGGATGAGCTAAATTATAGAGTTAATTATTTGGAGCAACAAACACTAATTAATGATTTTGAAATTCGTGGGATACATGAAGGGACGGATGAAAATATTTTGAGTACAGTTAAAGAAATCTCCAACCAAATTGGAATTGAATTAAATGAAGGGGACATCGCACATGCTTCCAAAGTTCACAGTAAAAATAAAGATAAGCGTGCTATTGTTATTGTTAAAATTAAAGATTCGAACTTGAAGGAAAAATTTGTCAATACATTTAAAAGAAAGAAGGAAAGTATTAATCTCTCTAGTATTACTGAGGAGTCAAATTTTAAACTTTACGTGAATGAAAGATTGACTTTCTTCACTCGACATCTTTATTGGCAGGCGAGTAATTGTATCATTACAAGTTTTGTTGGGTTAAGCAAGGAGTTATTTTCCTAAAAATGAACGAGTCTTCTAAGCCTATTAGGATTAATAATGTAGGTGCACTTATAAAAATTGATGTCAACCGTAAGATGTCAGAGGTGTTAGGCCTCTGATTCAATCTAATTAAATAGTTACTTATAGATTAAATAGTTTTTCTTTTTCGTGCGCAATGTTGGATGATAATAGTATAGGTGATTTTCTAGATAGCTTACAGCAGGGTAATAGCATTAAAATGAATTCAATATATGATCTCTCGCAGTCTCAATTGTCTAGTAAGAATCCCCAGCATGGACTAAATGTAATTTGTTTGAACATCAGGAGCCTTAAACGCAACTGAGATGAATTTAGTGCCATGTTGGAATTGTGTTCTCTAAAGTTTCATATTATTGGTTCATATTATTGATGGTTCTCTTAGTTTCCCTCTTTCGTCATATTATGAATACAAATCGAAGTCTTCAGTAAATAAGTCTGAAGGGGTTTCTATATATTGTAGACATGATTTGAGCATTCTAAGTGTCAGTGAGTGAAGATTGTCTAAATTGTTGTAACTCTGTGGCAATTAAATTTAAATGGAACTCGAATTCTGCATTATTTATGATTCATGCCCTTTATAGATCGTTTGATAGGAATGTTGAAGACTTTTTATTTGGTCTTAAGGACTATTTTAACTACTTGAGTAGTATACGGCAAATCAACCACGTAATATGTGGTGATTTTAATATTAATATATTGCACTCAAATATAACTTCTGATGAATATTTGTCGTTGATGTCTGAGCATGATTTTGTATCACTTATTAATGATGTTACCCGAGAAAGAAGTGGGTCATGCATTGACCATATTTTCGTTAAATATCGTAGCCTAAATATGCAGGGATTCATGTGTAATTGGGATATTACTGACCATTCCATTATTGGGTGCGCTGTTACTGCACCAGATTTAATTGAGAAGAACCCTGAGGGAGGTATGGAGATTAAGAAAAACATTGATCTTTTGGCTTTTGAGAACCTCAGGAAACGTTTGAAGGGGTGTATGGCTCTGGGGATGTGGATGAAGCAGTTAATTATTTCGTAGATGTAATAGATTCATGTATTGGCAAAGCTACTACTACTGTTCAAATCAAAAAGAAGAGGAAATTTACAAAGATAAAGAGATGGATTACAACGGGCATTATTATATCGATAAGAAAGCGTACTTAATGAGAAAAAAGCTGTCTAGAAATCATAGTGTGTATTGTGATGTATGTATTGTACGTATTGTATGTATTGTGAAGGCTAAAGATTTATATTATAGGAGCGAGTTGATTGCCGCTAAAGACAACCCTAGTAAATTGTGGAGGGTAGTAAACGAGAGCACTAATCGTCTTCCTAGTAATAGTAGAACTGGTTTTGAAATTTCAAATCATATGGGCGTCTCGGATGATCTCGCTGTTGCAAACGAGTTTAACCATTTTTTTACTGGAGTTGGTAAAACTAATGTTGATGTGATTAGAAGAAAACATGGGTTTGTGGATCATCCGGATCTGGTTACCAAGGGGATTAAACGAATTTTTAAATCTTTATTTCTCTCTCCTGTAAGTGAGGAGGAGATTCTCAAAGAACTCGAAGTCCGGTTGTCTAAGGATTCAAGCTTTCATATTGGTGATATTACAAATGGATTATTATACAAAGGTTAGGAGTTTTTTGGTGCCCCCACTTGTCTACATTTTTAAACTAGCTTTCGAAACTGGAGTTTTCCCGGCTATTTTAAAAAAAAAACAATTGTAGTTCCTATTTTTAAATCAGGTGATAAGCACACTGTCACAAATTATCAACCAATATCTTTAACGTTTTCTCTTGCGAAGGTTTTAGAAAGCTGTATTAAGAGAAGGTTACTGGTTTTTCTCAGCGAACATAAAATAATATCTGAGAGGTAATATGGTTTTCAGGAAGGAATTTCGACAAACAATGCTCTGTTTGACGTGACTAAATATATTACTGAACAATTAGATGCAAATAAACATGTGCTTGGTTTATTTATTGACATTCAAAAGGCTTTTGATACTATGGATCATAGTTTTCTCATGGAAAAATTACGTCATGTTGGAATCAGGGGACCAATTAGAAGACTTATTGAATCATATGTTTCAAATAGATCTCAGGTGGTTCGAATAAATGGAGTCTTTAGTTCTGAACTTCTTTTTGAGTGTGGTATTCCACAGGGTACTGTTCTGGGACCATTGCTGTTTCTCCTATACATAAATAATCTTCTCTCGTTAGATCTGTCGGGAAAAGCTTTCTGTTATGCGGATGACACGGGGTCTTCCGCATTTCCGGTATTTGCTGAGAATGATTTTGATAACTTAAGAAGTGTAATAATAAATCATTTTAAGCTTATTAAAGATTTGTTGAACTGTAACCATTTATCCGTAAATATATCTAAAACGTCTCTTGTTCCATTTTCGAATGGAAATAGGAGTGATCATTTTGATTTTAATGAACCTATTGATCATCACACAAACCAACCCCACCCAGATTTCTTACTATAATTTCTCATTTGGTGAGTCAAGCATGTAACGTGGCTCGAAATTGTCCGATAACTTTCGAGCCGGACACAAAGCGGTGTCAAGCGCGTAAATATCACCAAATAAGACGTCCGAGAGTGAAAAATCTTATTTCACAACATGAAACGGTATAATACTGCCCCTGAGGGGTATTTGTAATGGAAAATATCAACTTCTTAGACGCACCCTCTCCACGTGTTTGTGCCGTTCCTCCATGAACCCCTCGCCGCCGGCATCATTGGCCTTACAGGTTGTGGTCAGGAATTCAATTACAACTTTGACGATGCAGAAGTAAAACGGGATGGCCGGCTGCGGGGAGAAGGCGGGGGTGAAGCGCGGCGGAGGTGCAATCACGCGGCGCGAGGGAGAGAGTTGGTAGGCGAAAAGATCCTCCACTTTGCCCCCGACCCCTTGTGTGTATAAACTCAAGAGTGGTCGCTCCACCGGGGATTATAAGCGGAGTTGGATTTAGGGTATGGTGAGGCGGGGGTAGTTGAGAAGGGGCTTTCCGCAGGTCTACCGTGCCTCTAGGCCTAGGATTTGAGCTCACATGAAAGGAGAGAAAGGTATTTCCTCGGAGAAACACCATTTAGAGAGAATCTGACATCTTCTCATCTAGTATTTGGTCGGTTTAAACTTGGGGAAGTTTGAAGTTAAGTCTTGAGGTGTGGCGGGCGGAGGTGGGGGGGTTAGAAATTCCTATCTTGGTCAGTACGGTTGACTGAATTTTAAGCCTTTTCTTGCTTTGGGTTCAATTCAAAGCCCTTAAATAGTTTGGTGGGTACCTACAACAGATGTTGTGTTCTTTCAGGAATTGGACAAGCCCCCGAGAGCGGGGGAATTTCTGGTAAATCCCAGACTGAATGAAGACCGAATTCCCCCCCCCCCCATTTTGCCATCGGTGTTATTAAGGAAAAAAAGAGGACGATGGTGTCAAAAGAAAGTTTGTTGTCAAGTGGTCAACACATGTCAGTAGCACGGTCCTTCTTTGTGTACAAGGGAGGGAAACAGAAACACTCATCCCCGGACTTCCTTTCTCCGAGTGTAATGTGGTTCTGAAGTCAAACTCTTCGAGAAGAGGGTGTGGTCGTGGCGGGGAGGGAGGGTATTGGAAGAAAGCAGCACAAATTGAACGGAAAAATCACAATGAGAATAAAGTGAATTTGATGACGCAAAGACCTTTTTCATTATATTTCACACGAAATGCCCAAAACACGGGCTGCAGAAAGGGGGAAAAGTCTCCAACGAGTGGCGGGGAGAGGTGATTTGTCACTGCGGCCCTATTTTCATTAATAATTTAACTCTGACAAGGGCGTTTCTGTGACACGAGAGAGCAACGTCCTCTTCTTAAAGTAATCTTGCGTGAATCCCTCCGCGGAGGACCCACCAGTGTTTTTGTTTATTCATCAAACCGAGTTGAAAACTTCTTGAAAATAGGCCCCGCTGTTTTTCTTGTTTCCTCCTCATAAAAACTAAACGACCCAACATCTGCACACGCCAAATATAAGGGAGAAAAAGAGAGGTTTGCTGAAAGGAACAAAATTGATGTACCTCACCCTCCCACTACATGCCGTTAAACCAAGCAACATATTGCGGCATTTTAGAAACAGGCATTGTCCGTCTCTGGTGTACAGCAACCCTTCACCCATCGTCCTCAACCGAAATTAAGTATATTTTTCAAGTAAGACATATGTCCCATCCACCCCTCCCCCGCAACCCAACGGTACGTTTCTCTTCTTTGCAGACACACAATTTCCAGAATCTCCGAGCGTTGCTACCCTAGCGAGGGAAGGGGGGGGGGTTTCCCATAAGGTAACCGTGACACTTAATCATGTCTTTTTCTCTGGTAAAGAGTTTTCTTTCCCTCACCAAAAATAACTTTCATTATGTTTTTATGAAAAAGATATTTCCTTGTGATTACTCCGTGGGCTTTTCCCCAAGAGGGTGTGTGAGAAAATGGATAAATGTGTTCTGTTCTGACCTAGAAGGAATAAGGGCGTACAAACACACACTCACCTCACCACGTTTTCAAGTTATTTTCTCTCTTGGACCACAGCACACTCAAATGTACTATGATTCGACTCGTATTTCACAAAGCCAGAACACTCATGTCTGTGGGTTATATGTATTAACATGAAAACAAATTTCGGCAACAAAAGACATCTCAAATTGTCCATTATGGCCGCAGTGACAACAATTGTACAACAAAAAAGCACGTCAGCTTGTCAAATTCGCAGCTTTTGAGGTTTTTCTAAAAACTCCCCTTTCTACAAAGGGGGTGGTGCAGGCGTTAATGGCAAGGGGCCCGAGACGCTATTTTTCCCATACAACACCACCCCTCACCATAATTCATTGGATGAAACAGTGTTGGGGGGGGGGGAGTGCGAGGTAAAAAAATTCTCTACGCATCTGCCCGCTCCTATTTTACAGGGCACACGGATCTCCATTTTATTATAAAGTTGGTAGGTATAAATCATTTTAATAGTTTCAACACGCCTCTATAAATCGCACACTCACGCAGTTGCAGATTCCCGGGGTGTCAATTACACGCCAAAAACGCATGAAGAGCCCCCCTCCCCGCCCTTACATCTCATCACAGGGTTGGGTACAGTAACTGACCTAAAGTACCCTGTCAGGACCAGGGGCGGAAATCTCTATCAGACACCTTTTAGTCTCTAAATAAACGCGGAATATCATTGCTACGTATAGCGTGAAATTATGAGTTTTATAGCTGTGACTGAGCGCTTTTTCTCCATTTTAGCCGCCCCAATTTTCATCAGTTTCATTTTCACTTTTCTACGTCCATGAACATAACACCTAAAAATCTCCGAAGGGAGGTGGGGTCCTCTGAACGGGTGGGCCCAGGGTTGTCCCTGGGGGGGGGGGCTCGCCGCTTCCTCGGTACGCTACAAGTTGGGGTATCCACCCGAGCCACGGTCGAATTACCTCGAGTCGATTAAATTTTCGTTAAATTTGAAAGATGCAAACAATTAATTCTATAGCAGAGGAAGACCGGGGCTTTACAAGAATGTCAATATTGACAGCAACTCTAATTATTTTTAAAAGGCCTTTATTTTTGCTGAAAAATCCCTCACTGAACCCAACGGTAAAGCCTACATCCCCCTACCCCTCGAACCATAATTTCTAAGGTAATTCTTTCAGAATGAAAAGCTTCGTGGTGTTGGTGGTGGTTGGATGTGGGGAAGGGTCGCAAAGAAAATTAACTCTCTATCTTCTTGTTAAAAAAAGGGCAAAAAAAAAATCTGTTGCCAAGTCAATTAATCCTCTCTTTCCTGGGTCAATTTTCTCTGCGGCGGATTTTAAAAAATTGTGAGAATCCCTATACCCCCGGCTACAATTATCTGTTTCAGTTGCGAGAAAGACAAAGGGCGGGGGAATGGGGGGGGTTGGTGTTTTTTTGTTGTTTTTATGCGATCCATCACATTGGCCATAATTCATTGCACGTTGCTTATGACGGTTGTTCAATAATTCACAAGGTTATCTCTTACAGAGTTTGTGATTCCGCATAAGAGGAAGGTCACTGTAGGGGGAAGTGGGAAGGGAGGGGCGTAGTTTTCTTGTGCTGAGAAACGTTCGTGATTTTGCATTGAAGAGCAATGGACATTCTATATACGTTGATAAATGCGCGGAATGCCGCCGCAGGCGTGCGTCCAGGAAGGAGCTCATTATGAACGCTCTGTGGGTTGTATTGTCGGATCTCGCACGTTAGCTTCGGAAATCGTGAAATCCCTAAAATAATGTATCCACCTGCCTCCCCCCCCCCGTCTTGTAATTTCACGTCATGAACTGCCTGTTCAGCCTGCGACCCCCCTCCCCTCACAACAATACGCAGCTCAGAAAAAGAAAAGGGAGAAGAGGACAATAGAAGCCTATGCCCTAAAAAAATAATCAACTATTAAGCACGACGGCTTAAAACTCAATGACAATAACAGTTGTATGGTGCGAACTCAGTACCTATGTTAAATTTCGAGAGTTTGGCCTTTTCAAAACATAACTTTGCTCTTTTCCATTCTTCGGGATCCAAATTCCCTGATTTATAGGCTGTTTCATCCTATCATCATTGCCTCTGGGGTGTTATAATTTTAACACGGCGTTGTCACGTGGATACCACCCGTGTTATTCCATATAACACCCCTTCGTACTTCAGCCCCAGAATAACAGAAACGGATACCTATTCGTTGTCAGTAAAGGCCAGCTTCTAGAAGCGCTCCGCGGGCATTCCCAATTTCCCACTTTCAAGTCATTACAAGCTCTATGCTTCTGAAGGAACATATTACGGCTCACGTCCCGTCTTCAGTGGGCTTCTCAACGAAACTGTTTCCAAAGTATAGGGCACGTGGCGCTTATGGTTATGGACACAATATAGTTGCCAGTTTGAAACGTAGCATATTTTTATTATCTGGACACAATGTACATGACATCATTTATTACATCCCGGACCAGACCCGACTTCACCAGACTTTCGGGTACACAGTATTTCTGAAGAACAAGAAGATATACAATACAATAAAAAATAGTCAATCCTGCGGGTGTTAGTAAGACTGCATCGAGCTCTTATCGAAGCTGAAACCTAATTTCAAAACCTAATTTCGATGGTTTTGGTCGTCCTAAATCCAAATTTCAAGGATTTGGACTCCTTTGAAAACCAAATTTCGTTCATTTTTCGAAGCTGATTTTCGGTTCCGCTAGTAATTAAAATCAATTATTGTCGGGGTTTTTTTCAATAAAATGAACTTGGCCAACCGAATTGCTTCCAGGCGGCATACATTTCAGCCTTGGAGAGAGGAAGGGGAGGCGGTTTTGGGTGTTTTAAAATTTTAAGTTTCACGAGTCTTGGCACTTAAATATCCAAAATTCAAGAATTTGGCTCTTTTAAAACCGAATTTCACGGATTTTCGTCTCATGGGAAACAAAATGTCACGGGCTTGAGCACTACAATCTCAATTGCCTCCAGGCACTCATTTCAACCTAGAGATTGTTAACTGAGTTTTCGAATCAAATTATGGTGCACTCTATACATTTTAAAAGTATTTACAAAAAAAAAAAATAATAATAATAAAAAAAAAAAAAAAACAGAAACCGGGACAAAATGCGTCCATAATTAGCTAAAACGGGACGACGGTCCTGGGTGCCCCGCGACGACGGTCCTGGGTGCCCCGCGACGACGGTCGGCCGGGTTGGATTGGCTGTCATATAGTGATTTTTCGGGGCACCACGAATCGCGTCAGTTTTGTCATTATAGGGTCCGTATTATGGCCAGCTCAGCTATTTTTAGGGAGCATTGAGTCGGTGTTTTACCGATTTCATGACTTGAACAGCGAGGTTGGCAACTTTTAGATCGCATTGTAGAGTCAATTTTGCGATGTATGAGAGCGTGACATCAAGCCTAGGCGAATTGGTAGATTTTGAAATTTTGAAAGCAGGAATCGTCAGTTAATCCATTTTTAGAGCCCAGTCAGTTTTGACATTTTTATGGCTTGAATAACGAGTTTGGCAAGTTTTAGAGTCAGTTTTTACGATTTATAGGGCGCGACGTCAAATCGAGTCGATTTTCAAGCCAATGCATTTGTCGATTTTGCCATGTTTTCGTCTCATGGGAAACAAAATGTCACGGGCTTGAGCACTACAATCTCAATTGCCTCCAGGCACTCATTTCAACCAAAACCACCTGCTTAGGCTTTTCGGGGCGCGAATCGGAGCACCTTTGAGTGTATCGTCCCCGAAGATGCTGAGCCGGCGGCCCACGAGCGCATCAAGCTTGATCACGATATGATAGGCGGTCTCGTCTTCTTCCCCACACAGTCTACACAACGGGGACTCCGTGAGAATCCACTTTCAGAGCTCGTTCAGTTATTTTGTTGTTTTTTTTCACTAATCTGGCAAATTTTTTTTTTGGGCGCAAATAGTCAGTTCAGCCATTTTCAAGGCACGATTCGTAAATTATCGCGCCATTTCGAGGGGCGCAAATCAAAGGGCTCGAAATGGCCAGTATTGCCCATTTCTGGCAAGCGAATGGTGGTCAATTTGGTCATTTTTTGCGCGCGAATGGTCGATTTAGCCATTTTGAGGGCGGGAATCATGATATTTTCAGGCATTTTCAAGGCCATAGTTTAGCCATTTTTGGGGCGAGTGAAATCAGTTTGGCTATTTTTAGAGCGGGCTTGCAATTTTTGGTGTTTCTATAGTGCGCAAGTAGTCAGTTTATACCCATTTTCAAGACGCAAATCGTCAGTTTTGCCATTTTAGGTGCGAGTATGGTCAGTTAATCATATTTTTGGTGCATTTCACAGTTCATTAAAGGGCAAATGCACTATATTTGATGGAGGGAATAGATATAGTTTAGCTGTTTTTAAGCAGCGAATTGCTGTTGACAACCATTTTTAGTAGAGCAAAGCGCACAATTTCTCCAAAGCCCCTTCCTTGAGCAAATCCTGTATCCACGTTTGAATGCAACCACGTGGTTCCGGCAACAACGCGCCCTAAATAAAAGAGGGCAAAAAAATAAACGTTTCCCGTTGGTTTCGGTCAACTTTTTCGGAGATTCGAGTGACCCAGCGAGGTCCACGTGGATCGAAGGGCACACTAAATATCTAAGTTTTTACTTTGTATTCTACCCAACTATTTAATTGGAGTTAAAACAGACGCTGATCCATCGAGAGGGAGTTCCCCCTCCCTTCCCCGAGAACACCTCTCCGACAAATCCCCTCGTGATGAAACACTTAAAAAGAACCAGGCGGTCAATTTCATTTTCTCCAAGAGGATGTTCGATCGCTTCACTTCACCCTCCCTACACCCCCTCCCACCACATACACACAAACACACACACACCAGAATGTTTTTGTTGACAGACCTTTTAAGAATCCTTCACCCATCACCGCCCCGTAAATATTTTACAAGGCTTTTACGGAAAAGTATCCATTTTTCTGAATGAGCGTGGGTGATGGGGGGAGGGTACAGGGATGGAAGAGTTAGCGAACGTAAAACATTAAACGAGATTGAGACATCAATTTTTATGTTTCTGTGAAGAGGATGATGAGAGAAAAGTTAATGGAAAGTATCGGAAAATTGCTTGACAGGCGAAAGAGCCGTATATAGTTGGGGAGGTGTGTGTGAATTATAGACAATGTTTTTTCTTATAGGGCGGGGGAGGGGAGGGACACACATTTATACGTTGAGCCAGTTAAAATCTTAACGACCATGAAATAAGGGGCCGGGGGTGTAATAACTTCCGTTAATGGGTCAAAGGCTTTTTCGTTGTCGCCCAGGGAAATGTATAAGAGGGCGCGGGGCTTTATTTTCCCCGAGATAGAATCTTTACAGTGAAGGGCTTATAACACACTATAGTGGTTGTTTCACTTCAATTGGTTCATTAAAACGTGCTGACCCGTAAAAACTTTTAATACGTTTCCATATACAATAGGTTTACAGAACGATGGCTTTCTTAATTATTGTAATTGAACACCGCGGTAATTGCGAGATCCATTCATCGCTCCACTACAAAATGTTTCTTATAAGGACCCTCTCATATCTCACACTGACAGCTTCATTGACCCAGAAAACTCAATTTGATTCCCTTCCCCTCACTATTTCTGGGCGAGATTTGTTGCTTATTGACTGAAAATGAGTTGTCCCTATAGACGTTCTGTCAGTAACGTACCAGCTCTAAATCTCACTCGCCCTTTCACTCTCTCTCTCTTCAGTCACTGATGCTGGAATTGCTTGTGTACATCGTTGAAAGGGATGAATTCCGTAATATCATGCTGAAAGGACAGCAGGGGTCAATGCAATTCCATGATAAACAAAACACTGGCGGGCAATCATTATTAATTTTGTCCAGTTGTATACATATTGCTCCATGGCACCGAAGCGAGGGGACACGGAGCTCTCCCAACGTGTGTAATATATAATTTTAATTGCAACGCCCCCGGGGAGTCACCCCTTTGTACATCGCTCCTTTAGAGTCCAAACCGAACACTCTTTCTGATGGGTGGCAATGTGTGAAAAGGTTTTATACGTCCCCCTTCCGCTCTACAGGGAAAATGAAAACTTCTAGTCATTGAGCAGCGACGACGACGCAGTCGTTTAAATATTTCGACGAAATTCACCATCGAATGAGAAAAAAGAGGAAACAAGAGAATGAAAGGGCCACAGAAAACTGGACCAATTGAGAGTGCTCTCTGAGCGGGGAAGAATTGTCTGGGGGACACTCCTGACAATCCTTTTAGGAATTGACCCCTGGAATTTTCCAGTTATTGAGAGAGCCAACTTCTCTGCATACGAATTTCAACTCAATGAATCCTTTCCCCTCCCCCCTATAAATTTTTACGGATTTCCAGACAAAATATTCCATGTATTACTTCTCAAAATGCTTCTTTCTTTTGTAAAACGTGTTCAAAAACAAGCTCTCATAACACGATATGTTTTAGGGAAACACGATATGTTCCCTAAAATGACTAACAACTCTCCAGCTTTTCCACGAAAAGATTGCTCTCAGTCGGTGTATAGGAGGCGGGCATAAGGACAAACCGCTTGTGTTATATAGTTGCCATAGCTACAGGTGTAGATTCACGTGAAACCCCTCTGACCCCCCGCCCATCCCACCCACCACGCCTCACAATAATAATAACCTGTCAATGTAGCGTTGAATAGGGGCTTGTGGGTAAGGCTGGAACAAGGTTGGAAGGGTTGTAGGGGGGGGGGAGGGTAAACAACAATACAATCCAAAATGAAGAGGCATTCGACCGAATCAAGGGGAATGAATTGAGCTCGCAAGCTTCGATGAATTTCCCAGGATATCGGGCGTAGATGTTTTCAAGTATTAATAGGATTAGTTGTTGCTTGTTGCGTATTTTGTTAATTGTGTACGTGAAACACACACAATTTCAAGAAGGATTATATTGCTGAGGATTAAAAATTTCTTCGCTCTCATTTTTAACAAATAACTGTTGCTATGGGATAGGGAGCCAGGCACAATTCTAATAAGGGCAATAGCGTTACAACTGTTACGAGATGGTGGATTGTGGAGAGGGGAGGGGCGAACTTTGGAACGAACTATTTTGTCGCAAGCACCAAAAGGGACGCTTAGAGGACTGATTGGATTTATTGTTATGTATATGAGAGTGTTGGAGGTAAATGCAAAGGTCCTCTCCTTCGTCTAATCGCCATTCTCGTTAACTTAACAGCAATTAAGTCCTCTTATTGCTGACTTTCTGTTCCGTGGATGAAAACCATGAACCATGAATGTATTTTACCGCCAGCATGATAAAAAAACAACTAATTAATTTAAATGAACATTGTTACAATCAAGGTTTAATCCACCGGGTTAATTTATTGAGTATTATTCTGACGTTGAGGCAGCTCGTTAATAGCCATTTGGCTTTCGCTTCACAGTCAAATTAACCCCGATTGGAAGGGAAGGGAGTGGCGGTTTTCCACCGTTGCCTCCTCCAACTGAATGATTTTACTTCTGGTTGTTGGTGGGTTCGCGGTGAGGGGTGGGAAGGGGAAGAGGACAGCTGGGAATGAGCGAGAAGTTGCTGGGGAGTTTAGACACATTGAAATTTGACTTGCACGGCTCATTAGGGATCCCTCCAGAATTGAACGTCACCCGCATTCCCCTCACCCCTCCACGGTCCATCCCTCCCACTTCTTGTCTTTCATTATAACTCAATGCTCTTCTCTCTCTTCAAGTTACCCTCCTTCACATCCACTTTTACCATAATTACAAACGTCTAATGACGCTTGGCCCCTAGCTCTCATCTTTCTTCAAATATTAATATTTAAACAAAGACTGGGGAGGTTTGAAGTCTCCGTTTCAACCAACACCTTCACCCCCTTCAACCCTCCTATTTTTTCTTTTTTTTTTTGTCTGCTTCAAGCTCGTTTACAGCGCCTTATACCCCTCTATACAAAAGTACTTAAAAGCCACAACGTATCCCCCTCTTTTGGGCCTCGGTTTTCTTAATTTTAATAAAGTAGAACTCATAATTCGCAATTTTCTCGGCATCTCATACCCCTTATTCTCGCTGAGAAATTCTTTTTAAACAATCATTATAATGCTTCGAGCGTGGTGGGGTCGGTTATTTATTCGCGTACAACGCAAAATAAGAGGGTCTCTCCTCCTGAGTATACACTGTAGTAATTCGGAGAATTGCAGGGGTTACAGCCTTATTCCAAAACTCAAAATTTATTGGAGCATCCAGCACAAAGGTTGGACCTCGCTGACTCCGCGTCTGGAGCTCGAAACCAACTATTTTAAGGATTCTGAGTCCTGACGCACCCTTATAGGTTGCACGCTTTTTGTCCCTGACTGGCTGCATTCCAAAATTGGCCATTGCCCGAGGGACTCGCTCATCGCGTACGGTTCGAATCGAAACACTCTGAAAAATTATTCATAATCGTAAAAATCACCCAATTAAGATGTCATTAACGATTTCTAAAATACTGAAGTGATTAATCGTTTCAAGATTTCTTTCTAGTGATTCAAAGCTGACAGAAACAAAGGGCGAAGATATATTATTATTATTATAAAATTTATCAAATAACTCTTTTTTTTCTTTGTAACTCTCATTTAAAAGAAGAAGAAAAAAAGGCCCCACACAGACACACACAATGGAAAAAATAAGAGGGCCCCTTTTTCTCTTTTCTGCTTCATTTGTGGCGAGTTTGTCTTTTTGTTTCCTCGCATCCCCCCCCCCACCGGATACCCCGCCAGTCACATTCCCACCTTATTCACGTCCCCCACTCCCACTAGTTCATTCCAAAAAGGAAAAAGCTCCTCCCGGAGTGATATATTGGGATAGGAAATAGCTACTGCGGAAAAATAATGGCGGCGATTAATTACTTGATGTTGAGAGATCTGTTGTCCGGGGGGGGGGGAGGGTTTTTAAAAGGAGGATGCGATAGAGAAACCAATAAAGGCTACTTCTTTCTCCCTCCCCCCCTTTTTTTTTGTTTTGACACAGTTCACCCCTTTCCAGCTTTTTCTCTCTTGGAAAACTATTCGGGTCGACAAGCTTTTCTCTCTATATCAACAAGATTTAACCCCTCGGACACGTCTACGCCTGTACTTGAAAACCGACCTTCTTTTTTTTTCTTCTAGCGTTAAAATCTCATTTACCGGTCCTGAAAAGAGTTAAATAAAAGTTTTTTTTTTTTGTAGAGGAGAGCCTCTCACTTTGATCTTACAGAAAAATCTGTGAAACAACCTTGCTCCCTTTGAAATTGGAGATACTTGACCCTATCGTCCACTCCTTCACATCCCTACCCCGGAAATTTTTCCCTGGAATTAGAGACACGATATTTTAGCCAATAAAATCCTCCCCTCCCCCCCACACACACAGGTAAACAAGACGATTCCCATCTTTAAACAAGAGTGGCGGTGCGTCGTTTCTGCTTCTGATAGAAAGAGAGCCTCCGGCGCTTGAGAAGTACGAAATAAGGAAAAAGGCTCGAATGAAATTAATCTAGCGTGAACCGTCTCTTTCAATAGCTGAAGCTATTGTCTGAGAGTGTTTCGAGGTGAAGAAGAGGGGGTGGAGGATGAGGTTGAGGTTCAATTACAGGGAAGAATGAGTTGGAAGGGGGTGTGTGGGTGGGGGTGAGAAAATCGGTAGGCAAGCTGTCAAGATGAGGAAGGAGAGCTTTTTCCCCAACGAAAAACAATCCTTTCTTTAAGGGATGAATGAAACAAGGGTAGAAAAAAACAGCTTTAAACGAAAGAATAACTGGGTTTGAAGGGTTGTGGGAAGAGGTGGTTGGGGGTGGATTGAAGTGCATCTTTTCTTTCAAGTGACGATGATGGTGGTGGGGGACCTCTTTGGATTCAAGGACCATTTAACCGCGGAACACTCAGTGTATAGTACAGGGGGTGGTGGAAAAGTAACCCCCGGACCTCCGCGACAGTTTTATTGTGCTACTCTCCTCCGACCATTCTTTGCTGCTGCAATTCTCTGGAATCATTCCACCCTACGTAATGAGACAAACAGCTTAGAGCGGTTATTTTAGACAAAGGCTTAGGGCTCAATTTTATTGCTGGGGGGGGGGAGGACGCCCATTAAAAGGAATTTAAAATGACAATTTTCAAAATGAGGCTTTTCTGTTTTCTAAAATAGCGGAAATGTACACGTTAAAAATGGCGTCCTTTGTTGTTCTTAAGTCCTAGTGAGTTTTCCTGGTAAAACGGATTCAAACTTGAAACAAGAACAGCTTCCTTGTTGTCACACGGTGTTGAGGAAGGGGGGGAATGGCAATTCACTTAAAGATGCAAAACACGAACAAAAGAAACAGAATTATGGCAGAAGGCTGAGAAACAGCGTTCTCGTGAATGTGTGAGTTGCTTCAACGCTACCTCTCACAACGCCCACACACAAAAAAAACGAATTTAGGGGAGATCCCGGTAGTAGAATGTAGACGCTGGGACGAAATTCCCAAAGCATTGTATACAATTACGTGTTCAAGCCACCTGTCCCTCCTCCATCCCAAACACTCACACACTGCCCTTTTTACAATCTTCCAACCCTTGAGCCATTCACAAATGAATTGATTTAGGCCCCTCACCACTGCCCCCCACTCACTGTGACCCGCACCACAATGTCACAGACGTCCAGCCCACTTTTTTTTTGTCTTTTTTTTTTCTCTCAAAATTATTTCACCCCTGGGGTGTGGTTTTAAAATCCCGATAACCCTTTGTCGGTCGAGAATATACCACCGGTGTGGGCTAAAAACGTGGGAGGAGGAGTGAGACTGGGTTAAAGCTAACCTGATTTGAAATCACATCGACATGGCTTACAATTTTATTAAGTCCGGGCCACGATGGGATGGCCACGAGGGGATGGCCCCTTCCCATTTACGCCATAAATAATGTTTTTAAAGTTATAATAACTGGAAAAGAGGTAAAAACATTTAAAATAAATTGTCTATCATTTAATTTTCATCAATTCATTCGAATACCTACTTTAATTGATCAATTAATTTACAAAACGAACTACATAATCATTATTTTGTTTTACCCCCATCAAGAGTGCGTAACAATAGTAATAGAGAAAGCGACGGAGTTAAATTACTAGGAATTTCTAGTATCATCGGCATAAAAGCCGGGTGGTAGGGGTGGACCCTTTTTTCTCTTCCTGGCGCTTGAATTTTCTACGTAGCAATAATACATTTATACTCCGACGAGACTGTGTGTCTAAATTCTATCCTGATGAATAAAAATATTTCCTGTAAAACGAGTTACCCGTTTGGAAAATGAAGACTGTGACCATGATGAGGGGGGGGGAAGGATCGCGGTGGTGGGGATTGAGAAGATTGTGAGACAAGGAGTCTCTCGAACTAAATCCTGAAAGAGGGAGGACAACCACTTAAAACGAGATAAAGACGTAGAAGGAGTTGGATTCACTCTTATTCTTTCTCAGTCTCTCGCGTTTTTATCCTTTTTTTTTATCTTTCTGGCTGGAAACAGAGCTTAATCTTCTTTAAAGCTAACAGAGAGGCTAGGACTAGTATTAGAACTATTTCCAAGGCTTTGAAATAGCCTTCGACGGAGAGAGAGAGATAGCGAGAGAGAAAAAAAAGGTGAAAAATATTGAACTTCACGGTCAAGGGTTCTATGGGTAGGCAACGACCCGCACGACTCTTCAGTCTTGAAGAGGTGGTCGAACCAACACCACCCGAGCCGAGTTAAAGTATTTTTATTTAGTAATGGGCACCGATCAACCAAAATAAAAAAAATTAAGAGTTTTTGCACATTTATGTAGTCAAATTTGGGAAATAAGTCTCAATTTACTGGTCTATTGGCGGCGGAATGCAATAGGTTTCACATTAACATGGGCACAAATGTCAACTGGGATAGGGTTGCCAGATAGCCAAGGCTCTTCGCCCGGAGATACACATATTATAAGGTGGAAGAAGGAAGGGATTACGTATGTACATATCGACATCTGATCACCTGAAGGGCACTATTTGAACACAAGGGCCAACATGGACTAATTGGAACAAAGCGCGAATGTAAAAGCAGTTGAGGGTCCAAAATCGGTGGGGACAATGGGTTAGTGCTTCTTGACGGTGGATTCGCATGCGAATGCGATCCACTAGATCGTCGAGAGGAAGGGAGGGGGTTAGGAAGATTCGTCTCTCTAACGAAGTAAGTCAAATCATGACAAATATGTTTATGAAATATGTTGTCTCCACACGTGTTATATTTTCTAACCAGAACTGGTTTTCCGCCTACTTTGAGGCCACCCTCAGTGATTCTATCTATCTTCTATCTTTAAGATAGAACCACTGTCTTCTATCTCTAAGATAGAACCACTGAGGATGGCCTCAAAGTAGGCGGAAAACCGGTTCTGGTTAGAAAATAAAACACGTGTGGAGACAACATATTTCATAAACATATTTGTCACAACGAAAACCACACAATGTCGCCGTCAAGAAATGTAAGTCAAATCACGTAACTCAAATTATAGGACCCAACATTGTATCATTGTAACTGTCTTTTCAACAATTTAAAATAATGAAATAATCAATTAGGCAGCCCCTGTCATGAATGTCGGGTAAGGTAAATGTTATTGGTTGGGTGGAAGGTGGGGGACAAGAAAGGCGGGAGAGAACGCCATCTGGGACAACACGTTAACTTAATTCAGTTAAGTCCCCGTTTAGGGAGAACTGTAGTTTCTTAAGCCTTATGGGTGCTAACACCCTCCCTCGCACTTAACTCCAAGAATTTGGAGTAAAAAAAAAAAAAACAACAACAACAAGCGAGAAAATAATGTTGGCTATTCTGAGACGTTTTGTGCAGTCGCTAGGGATGGTCGTTTTTGGTAGGTAGGATGGGTGGGTGGGAATCAAGTCCGAAAAGGGACGAAAACGCCTTTGATCTTACAGAAAAATCTGTGAAACAACCTTGCTCCCTTTGAAATTGGAGATACTTGACCCTATCGTCCACTCCTTCACATCCCTACCCCGGAAATTTTTCCTGGAATTAGAGACACGATATTTTAGCCAATAAAATCCTCCCCTCCCCCCCACACACACAGGTAAACAAGACGATTCCCATCTTTAAACAAGAGTGGCGGTGCGTCGTTTCTGTTTCTGATAGAAAGAGAGCCCCCGGCGCTTGAGAAGTACGAAATAAGGAAAAAGGCTCGAATGAAATTAATCTAGCGTGAACCGTCTCTTTCAATAGCTGAAGCTATTGTCTGAGAGTGTTTCGAGGTGAAGAAGAGGGGGTGGGGGATGAGGTTGAGGTTCAATTACAGGGAAGAATGAGTTGGAAGGGGGTGTGTGGGTGGGGGTGAGAAAATCGGTAGGCAAGCTGTCAAGATGAGGAAGGAGAGCTTTTTCCCCAACGAAAAACAATCCTTTCTTTAAGGGATGAATGAAACAAGGGTAGAAAAAAACAGCTTTAAACGAAAGAATAACTGGGTTTGAAGGGTTGTGGGGAAGAGGTGGTTGGGGGTGGATTGAAGTGCATCTTTTCTTTCAAGTGACGATGATGGTGGTGGGGGACCTCTTTGGATTCAAGGACCATTTAACCGCGGAACACTCGGTGTATAGTACAGGGGGTGGTGGAAAAGTAACCCCCGGACCTCCGCGACAGTTTTATTGTGCTACTCTCCTCCGACCATTCTTTGCTGCTGCAATTCTCTGGAATCATTCCACCCTACGAGACAAACAGCTTAGTGCGGTTATTTTAGACAAAGGCTTAGGGCTCAATTTTATTGCTGGGGGGGGGGGAGGACGCCCATTAAAAGGAATTTAAAATGACAATTTTCAAAATGAGGCTTTTCTGTTTTCTAAAATAGCGGAAATGTACACGTTAAAAATGGCGTCCTTTGTTGTTCTTAAGTCCTAGTGAGTTTTCCTGGTAAAACGGATTCAAACTTGAAACAAGAACAGCTTCCTTGTTGTCACACGGTGTTGAGGAAGGGGGAGAATGACAATTCACTTAAAGATGCAAAACACGAACAAAAGAAACAGAATTATGACAGAAGGCTGAGAAACAGCGTTCTCGTGAATGTGTGAGTTGCTTCAACGCTACCTCTCACAACGCCCACACACAAAAAAAAACGAATTTAGGGGAGATCCCGGTAGTAGAATGTAGACGCTGGGACGAAATTCCCAAAGCATTGTATACAATTACGTGTTCAAGCCACCTGTCCCTCCTCCATCCCAAACACTCACACACTGCCCTTTTTACAATCTTCCAACCCTTGAGCCATTCACAAATGAATTGATTTAGGCCCCTCACCACTGCCCCCCACTCACTGTGACCCGCACCACAATGTCACAGACGTCCAGCCCACTTTTTTTTTGTCTTTTTTTTTCTCTCAAAATTATTTCACCCCTGGGGTGTGGTTTTAAAATCCCGATAACCCTTTGTCGGTCGAGAATATACCACCGGTGTGGGCTAAAAACGTGGGAGGAGGAGTGAGACTGGGTTAAAGCTAACCTGATTTGAAATCACATCGACATGGCTTACAATTTTATTAAGTCCGGGCCACGATGGGATGGCCACGAGGGGATGGCCCCTTCCCATTTACGCCATAAATAATGTTTTTAAAGTTATAATAACTGGAAAAGAGGTAAAAACATTCAAAATAAATTGTCTATCATTTAATTTTCATCAATTCATTCGAATACCTACTTTAATTGATCAATTAATTTACAAAACGAACTACATAATCATTATGTTGTTTTACCCCCATCAAGAGTGCGTAACAATAGTAATAGAGAAAGCGACGGAGTTAAATTACTAGGAATTTCTAGTATCATCGGCATAAAAGCCGGGTGGTAGGGGTGGACCCTTTTTTCTCTTCCTGGCGCTTGAATTTTCTACGTAGCAATAATACATTTATACTCCGACGAGACTGTGTGTCTAAATTCTATCCTGATGAATAAAAATATTTCCTGTAAAACGAGTTACCCGTTTGGAAAATGAAGACTGTGACCATGATGAGGGGGGGGGGAAGGATCGCGGTGGTGGGGATTGAGAAGATTGTGAGACAAGGAGTCTCTCGAACTAAATCCTGAAAGAGGGAGGACAACCACTTAAAACGAGATAAAGACGTAGAAGGAGTTGGATTCACTCGTATTCTTTCTCAGTCTCTCGCGTTTTTATCCTTTTTTTTTATCTTTCTGGCTGGAAACAGAGCTTAATCTTCTTTAAAGCTAACAGAGAGGCTAGGACTAGTATTAGAACTATTTCCAAGGCTTTGAAATAGCCTTCGACGGAGAGAGAGAGATAGCGAGAGAGAAAAAAAAGGTGAAAAATATTGAACTTCACGGTCAAGGGTTCTATGGGTAGGCAACGACCCGCACGACTCTTCAGTCTTGAAGAGGTGGTCGAACCAACACCACCCGAGCCGAGTTAAAGTATTTTTATTTAGTAATGGGCACCGATCAACCAAAATAAAAAAAATTAAGAGTTTTTGCACATTTATGTAGTCAAATTTGGGAAATAAGTCTCAATTTACTGGTCTATTGGCGGCGGAATGCAATAGGTTTCACATTAACATGGGCACAAATGTCAACTGGGATAGGGTTGCCAGATAGCCAAGGCTCTTCGCCCGGAGATACACATATTATAAGGTGGAAGAAGGAAGGGATTACGTATGTACATATCGACATCTGATCACCTGAAGGGCACTATTTGAACACAAGGGCCAACATGGACTAATTGGAACAAAGCGCGAATGTAAAAGCAGTTGAGGGTCCAAAATCGGTGGGGACAATGGGTTAGTGCTTCTTGACGGTGGATTCGCATGCGAATGCGATCCACTAGATCGTCGAGAGGAAGGGAGGGGGTTAGGAAGATTCGTCTCTCTAACGAAGTAAGTCAAATCATGACAAATATGTTTATGAAATATGTTGTCTCCACACGTGTTATATTTTCTAACCAGAACTGGTTTTCCGCCTACTTTGAGGCCACCCTCAGTGATTCTATCTATCTTCTATCTTTAAGATAGAACCACTGTCTTCTATCTCTAAGATAGAACCACTGAGGATGGCCTCAAAGTAGGCGGAAAACCGGTTCTGGTTAGAAAATAAAACACGTGTGGAGACAACATATTTCATAAACATATTTGTCACAACGAAAACCACACAATGTCGCCGTCAAGAAATGTAAGTCAAATCACGTAACTCAAATTATAGGACCCAACATTGTATCATTGTAACTGTCTTTTCAACAATTTAAAATAATGAAATAATCAATTAGGCAGCCCCTGTCATGAATGTCGGGTAAGGTAAACGTTATTGGTTGGGTGGAAGGTGGGGGACAAGAAAGGCGGGAGAGAACGCCATCTGGGACAACACGTTAACTTAATTCAGTTAAGTCCCCGTTTAGGGAGAACTGTAGTTTCTTAAGCCTTATGGGTGCCAACACCCTCCCTCGCACTTAACTCCAAGAATTTGGAGTAAAAAAAAAAAAACAACAACAACAAGCGAGAAAATAATGTTGGCTATTCTGAGACGTTTTGTGCAGTCGCTAGGGATGGTCGTTTTTGGTAGGTAGGATGGGTGGGTGGGAATCAAGTCCGAAAAGGGACGAAAACGCCTTTCCAAGAAAAGAGCGTGAGACCGTTTTGGTGGAGAAGGGTTGAAGGGAAGAACTTTAAACCCCTCCCCCTCTTTTCACACCTAAAAACTTCTCACTGTCAGCTTTGAAAATTGCCTTTCTCTACCCTTCAAGGGCGAGATATTTTGACGGTTCAAGGATTGTCAATCGAAAAAAAAAAAAAAAAAGGGCGAGTTAAGACCAACTCTTCCTGGTTCGTTCACTCCTCCTTGACACTTATATTTAACTGCGTGATGAGAAGGGATTTCTGACTTAGAAAAAGTTTTTCTACTGTAAGGGATGGTGGTGGGGGGCCTTAAATCAAGCGAACGTTTTTTTCAAAGGGTGCGTTTTCGCTTCCAAAATAGACGTGCTCCTCAAAACAGTTTTAGGACAATCTGGAGACTCAGGCACTATACAGCCCACCCCCTTAAAGTCCCAAGAGTTCATGGGGTTCTTCCTATACCTGGAAAGAATGAATGATTCAATTAACTAAACCCCTCCTCCGCGGATATCATATATTGGATGAATCATCTTTCGTATTAAAAAAAAAAATCGAACTTCTATCAACCCCCCTCCGCCCGCACTTCTGCCTTTTTTTTTGCATCGATCCTGCGAGAGTGGATTTATACCTTTTTTTTCGGATGAAAAATAATGGAAACAATACAATTACCTAGGATTATGACTGGTTTGGTTGCCCTTTTCAATTATATTTGCCTCTTCCGCCCACTGGTATAGCTATGAATCCATGGGAGTGGGTTCCTAAAAGGGATTAGCCGTAATAACTGATAGACTATACGTGGGAGAAATCCATCGCTCGGGCAAAGTGGGTTTATGGAGGTGGATGGCTCAAAGAGGGTTGATTGGACAAACTCCCCCGGAGAAAGGAATCATCTTACTCCATTTTTACCAGTTTTTAACGGTGAATTATTTAAAAGATTCCCGGGGCAAACTTAAACAAAGAAAAAAAAACAACGTTTTATTCAGGTTTTCTATTTCTTGATTTAAGCATTGCCCTCCGACAGGAAAAAACACTAAACCCGTCGCCTCATCACCTAACTTATTCAAAAAGAGAAAATACAACTCGGAGAACTATAATTTCCTGCACGCAATTCTATTCCGCGAGGATAAAGAAGTAGGGTGAAGGGTGAGAGTCCCGACATTTAAATTAACGCCCTCCTCCTCCTTCTGTTCTAATTAAAAAAATTCTTCTTCTCAACACACGGTGCCCTTGCTGTTTTCTGTTAAAGTTCGGCCGTTTTATTTGTTAAATCGAGATTCCTTTTGAAATTATGTGTTGCTAAGCGGTGAGGGGTTGGATGTTGTTATTTATTTATTTTTCGGCAGGGTGACGTATATTTCCCGCCATATAGTGGCCCCCTATAGCTATTAAACTCTTCGAATTGATGAATGTTAGGGAAAAATTGATGGTGGGGGGGGGGGTTTGCGGAGTAATTGAAAGGGCGACAAAAAATATTGTGACACCGGCCAGGTGTTAATTTTATTGTTAATGGGATTTTGACCGGTCCAAATATTTCGCGGGTTGCCCAATACGCTATAGAAAAGTCAATTTTCTCATATTCTCGTTAGGAAATTAATTCGCGGGTTCTTTGACCAGAAAAAGTAATTCCGCGGGTTTTCGCCGGTTTTTCTTACAAAAACCGCAATTTCGCTAACTAAAAAGCAATTTCTCGATTTCGATCGAATCTGCGGATTTTATCAAATTGTTCCGTGAATTAGCGATTTTCTTCATTTTAGCCGCAAATTATCGCTTTACTGAGTTTTAGTCGCGTATTAGCGTATTTTCTAATATTGATCTACGAATTAGCGTTTTCGATGTCCAGTTTACCTGTATACGAAGGAGCGCTCTTACTTCGCACTTTAGCGGTGTTTGAGCGCTTTAACTCAATGTCATCCTAGAATTTACTGATTTTTCTGTCATTTAGCGCAGCGCGCATTGTGTACTTTGGTTTAGCTCAATCACTCATTGCTTATGTAGTCTAGCATGGGGTAGTGTGTGTACGTCTAGCCTTAAAGTGTTACAAAGTACGCAGAATTCCCTGATAAGGATACTCTTCAAGAAACCTTTTCGATATAGTCCCAGATGGCTGTATTGTGAACTTAAAATCCGAAAAATAAAACAAATAGTTTTGCTGAATTCTTGTCTTGAGGTTTATAATCTGGAATTAAGGAGGAACACTTGTGTAGGGTGAGTCATTTACGTACTACAGACCGTCCCAACATAAGACTCCCAAAGATTAACTGTGAGCTTTACAGAAGAAGTGCGTATTCATCGGCCTTAACCCTTTTTTTACGAACAAAATATAAATATTAATAGTTTCAATTCTTTCTCCCAGTTTAAAAAATGTGTTAAGTTTATGATTTAGGCCCATTTTCACCAACAAAATTGATCTCGTTTAAAGTTGATCGTGATTAGTTGCCAATAACGACCCATGTGAATTCTGATACAAGTGTTTACATTGTAATCGTGATTATTTGTTGATCTTGGTTTAAGAAGTTGGTGAAATCGGGCCTTAGTGTTTCAGTGCCGCCCAGCTAAATGCTAATACTAAATTTAAGCCAAACCAGCTTATTTCATGTTAATTAACTAAAATTTTGGTCAACCAACTCCACGAGGGAGCACAAGCTTTTTCTAGCTTAATCCCCCGTGGCCATGCAACACTTCTGTTTTAAAATTTTCACCTATAATTATTGTATTTGGCAATAAATAAATAAATTCTCAGTTTCAGCCACGTATTAGCGAGGTTTCTCGAATAGATCCGCGAATTAGGGGTTTTCTTCAATTTTGGCCACGATTCAGAACGTTTTATCAGCTTTTGCCTCGTATTATACCGGTTTGTCTCAATATTAGTCGTGAAGTTGACCCGAAAAACCATAAGTATAGCGTTTTATCAATAATTAGCTGGGCCTGCTGAGCCATTATTCACAACTTTTTCTCAATTTCATAGCCGTTAATCTGCGCTTTTCCTCAATTATATCCGTGAATTACCGTTTTTATCCATTTTTAGCCGCCAATTTGTTCCGCTTTTCGCCTTGAATTAGCGCTTTTTGGCTGTTTAGTCGCGAAATCACTTTTTCATTTTGACCGCGTACCTGCCCCAAGATTAGCACATTAGCGCGTTTTCTCAATTTTAGCCGCCTATTTTGGGCCGTTATGAATTTGGGGTTGGCGTTTCCTTCAGATACATCAAATTGATGTATTTTTTTGTTAATTTCAGTGACCAATAAGCCACTTTTTCCCTCAATATAAGAAACGAATCAACGCTTTAAAACCTGAAAATCCCTATTTATTCATCTTTATAATTTTGGGTGCCCCCCTCTGAACGGTGGCTAGGACGACCCGCTCCTCGCCCTGTAAGCCACCATTCAAAGGGGGGAGGGGCCCTCCAAAAGCTTAAATATGAAAAAAAAATTAGGGATTTCCCCGTTTGAAAGGCGTTGATTCGTCCCTCCTCGCTCGCTACGTCACGCGTCGGTACGCTACTGAAACACCGCACGCATTGCTTGAGCCACAAAACGTTCTAACCACAAATTGCACGAACTAAAGACCAATTCAACCAACAAATCGCCCTATCACCAAAATTGATGAACCACAAAATGCTCAATACACACAAAATGGCTCGAACAACAAACTGATAAAATAACAAACCGTTCAAACCACAAATTGGTCGAACCACAATTCGACGGCGACGTTTGTGGTTCGGAAGGGCCAAAAGACACGACATTCGGTTTTAAAACGCGGCCATTTTGGCTATTCGCAGGAACCATAAAATTTGGCTTCTCACCACGCCAAAATCGCCGAAATTGGGTTATGAAGGAGCCAAATCCAATAAGTATGGTCCTTAAAGAGCAAAGGATCGTATAATTAAGGTATGACAGACCCAAAACAGCGAAATTTTGTTTTTAAGAGATGGAAACCCCACTAAACATTTGTGATTTGAACGAGCCGATTCCAAAAAATTTGGTTTTGAAAAAGCGAAATTTGGGTGTAAAATAGCCTTAATTGCGGTATTTGGTTTTTGAAAGAGAAAGACGCGCATGATTCGTTTTGGATCAAATATTGCAAATATTGAGCCAAACCTACGCGCACGCAGCGCAGCGCGAGTTGTTGGGTCTGGGATTTTTGGCAGAATGTTCTAGGTTCAGGATATGTGGGGGGGGGGGTGGAAGAAAGTTTACTGCCACGCCCGTCACACGCAGGCAAAAAATCGCCTCTGATTTCAAGTGTTTTGGTAACAAAAAGCAATTTCACTCACTAAAAAAAAGCAATTTCGTGGGTTTTTCTCACAGTTTGGGGATGTTTGGGGGTGGGGTGGTGGGGGTGGTTTGGGGGTGTTACTGAAAGTTGGGTTTGAATCGCTATATAAAAACTAAATTTTGGGGAGTTTGCTCACGAAAAAATAGAAAAAATACCTCAACATTTATCACTGAGTACCACTATAGCTGAAAGACCACTTTCACTCGGACCACGAACACGCCGAATTACGAATCGGCCGCCCTGAATTATCCGCTTGATGCGCACGTTTTCAGCAGGCTGCACGAATTTACCTGAAAAGGCGACGGCCACGCATTCGACAGCCAATGAGAAATCCAATGAACAGCCTCGGCTGTTCTGGAGCCGAGAAAAACTCCGAATTCTACGATAATGCAAAACACTCATTTTGGCCCGCTCCTCCCCTTCTATTTGACTCTCATGTCAACACCTAGCAGGTGCTTTTTATCACGTCCGGCTGCATTCCACGATTTTGTAGGTATTAACATACATGGAGGGGCGGGGGGAGCGCGTCAAATTAAAATCGGTGCGAGATGGGCGTGATGTTAGGCGAAAAGGGCTTACAAATTTCACTTATTTGGACATTTTTCTACATCGGGAATCCGGAAATTGGAATAATTTTCGAACAGGCGAGCCGATGAGTTACATTTTTGTGAGCCACATTTTTTTGTCCCCCCCCCCTCTATTTGTGTGATACTAGAAACCTCAATCCCTAGGCCCTTCTTCCCAAGTGTAAAAATGCGGTCACCCCGTAGGCAAAATGCGCCGACTTTTTCCCCACCAAACATACACAGACGCACCTATCAATATTCAATTTCACTCTCGTCTGTGTGGCGTATAAATATCGAACAGGTAGGAGAAGGGAAGGGGCAGAAATTTTCAGACGAAGGTAGTTTCGAGTGTGCGAGATTGGTGGGGGAAGCGGGGAATTTGCATTTTTTGTGTCACGCCCACGCTATAGTCGCTGTACACAATGTCTACAGAGGAGGAAAAGCCTCTCATGGGTTGTCATCAAATTTCCGCGCGCCGCAGTATAATTTGGAGTCAACGGCGATCACTGGGTATTGAATTAGCCTTTGAATAGCTTTTGTCGTCTAAAATTTAAATCAGGGGTGTTAACGGTGGCTTTGCGATGAGAGTCGGGAGGGTATAAGAGTAAAGGGACTTGTATACGAATTAACTTCGTTGTTCTATAATAATTCGAGCCACCAGCTATAAAAAGTGCTTTCGGGCAAAACTCGGAAGGGAATGTGCGGTTTACTGGTGCCCCTACCCCACCCCCAGACCTGGTTTGAAAATTCCCCGAGGTGTTATTCCTTTCTGTTCCCACACACTCACATAAAATTAATTGAGGGGAGAAGAAAAAACAGACTCATTCCTCCTCCCACTAGATCTGTGTGTGTTTTTTTTTTTTTCATTCATTCTTTTCAAGTTCAATTATTAACGTGAAATAAGACGTGGAATATCGATCACTTGGGAAGAGAAACAGTGAAAGCCCTCAGCCCACAAAGCGCCTCTAGGGACTAATAATCAGGTCCCCCCCCTTGCTTTCAGAAAGAGCCCACACCCCTCCTACAACCCCTCACACCATTCCAAACTTGTGAGGGATGCTCAGTACAAAGAAGGAGGAAGGACATTTGAGAGTTATCCCTTTTCATTTATCGTCGGGTGTCATCCCGGGACGAACATCCCATTATACGCTAATAGGGTCTAGTCGACTTCACCCAAGAAAAGCGTTACTTTAAAAGGGAGTGCTACCACCCTCACTCATCCGCTCCCTCCCGCTTCTCTAGCCATGCAATCTCACTCATTTCCAACTCGCAAGTGCATTTACGTTAAACCATGTTTTATTCTCTGTTAATTTCGTGAAAAGGCAACTCCTTCAACCCATCTTTCCACACCCCTTCTCTCAGCATTCTATAAGCCGTCGCCCCTGATTTATTCAATCCATTAGACTGCTCTTAGGCTGATGCGTTTTCTTCTTGAACACTGTTTGCGGTTAGGCTGCAGATTCCAGCGTAGTTGACTCGGAAAATGCCTCACTCCCCTCCCCACTATAAAGGCCTTGTAGACGCATTTTTCAGGATTAAGAGTAACGAAGGCTTGGCAAAGAATGAAGGGGTACCTTCCAGGCTATCCGTATAAGAAAAAGATTGAGCTGTCAACGAATCAGTATGACAGTGAGCAGGGGCGAAAACGCAGCTATAAACCACGAAGAACTCCCCCGCAGTTGTTTTAGTATGAGTCATTCGACATTTAATTGCGTCAGAAGTTGGTAAAGTCTCTTCGTGGGAAATTACAACCACCGGCTTCCAACTAAAATAATTTGAGTTGAAAGGTCCCAGAAAGTTTTAAGGTCGAACTCTATTGTCACCACAATAGAGAGGCACGTGACTCGGGGAAACCGCCCTTTAACGCCCGCAGAGACGCTTTAAAAAAAAAAAATTGAGAGCGGCTAAAATTGAAAATTTAAAGAGCTTTAGGAGCAACCCTTTTCCTGCTTAAAAAGACTTGTCGAACGGGAATGTTTCTATTTTCTCAGTACAAGTAAGAGCTGGATAAATCTTGTTTTTTTTTTCTTTTTTACTAACTTGTTCTGAAAAGAAGCGCAAGGAACTCGTGGAATCCCCGGAGTTTACAACTTTTCTTTACACAGTTGGAACTCTTTTTCTCTTACCTGAAACAATACAAGAAAAAATAAGTCAACAAAAATTATTGGCAGTGGTAGAGGGGGGGAGGAGTGCGAGGTCGATGAAAGCACTTTAATATCCCTTCCTCTCTCCCTATAGCGTCCATAAAAAAAACCTAAAAAAGAGGGGATATTGGATACTAAGCGGAGACCATATGCCAATCATGGTGCTTTTTCTGATACTCAGGCTTACTCGTGTGATATCGTAGAGTCGAATGACTGAGGAAGGGGGGAGACGGAAATTGAAGCACTCTTCGCTCTTTCACAACAGGTTTTTACGTATAGGGTAGCAGGGGTAGGGTGGCCAATTAAATGTAGACCCTTAAACCCCCGCCACCCCGCCCCGACTCATCACCCAATTCCACCAAACACTTCATCCGGGACCCTTCTATTAGAACCCACTCCCCTTCTTCCCCAGCCATCGTCGTACCATTTTTAGGGGAGGCAGAATGTAGTAGAAGTACTGCACCACCACCGGATCGGCATGTGCTTCACTAATGTTTTCCCATCAATAAGCGGACATACTGACTCTTGGGCTCTGTAAGTGATTGCCACGGGGAAAAAATACAAAAAATAAACGAGAAGGGAGTCGAGGAATAAATAAAACTACAGATGATGGTGGAGGGTGAGGTGGGGGTTGCCGACTAAATTTCGATTTACTTTTGTCATCACTAACGAAATAGACACCATTGACCAGGAGAGGAGGTACAGAGTTTGGGCTAAAAGTTGGCGCGGCGGGCTGTTGGTCTATATGCAATTTTTTCAGTCTGTTGAAATTTTTATAATTGTAATCTTATATACTTATCTAAATTATTAAAATCGGGCGCCTTTATGGTGGTTGGAAGCAAGATTGCTCGTTTATGCCTAAAAAATATATCAAAAGACTAGGGCAATCGAGAAAAGTTTTCCACTTGCGAGAAACTTCCTTGTGTTTATTTAATTCCTTCTTCTCATCCCAGCCAACCGCAAAAAAAACCCCAAATTTTTGTTCTTTTTTTCAGCGCTGTCAAACACTCGCAAAAGGCGCATATATAACTCCCGCGAGCAAACCAAGACTTCTCTGTATTACCTTTTTCACCACCCCCCTCCCTCAATTGCCATCATCATCTGGAACAAAATACTTTTTTGGGAGAAGTTGTTTCTCATTACAGCCGGAAGGCTTCCCCCACCCCACCACACTGTTTGCACTCTTGTGTATTATACCTGCGCTTTTAATCCAACAACTCTCGACGAGTCTACCCTCCCTCCTCTACCACCACAAGCACATAATCTTATACCGCGACGACGATCCTTTTCATCTTTCACCGGCTAAAGCAGAAAAGTTATTCGTGCGGTAACGGTGCACGGGGAAGAGAGGGGGGAATCATACAAACTTAATCTCATGGGAGTCTTCTTGCGTTCGAAATGAGATGGAAGCGTGCAAAAAGTTGTCGGAGGAACTTATAGAAGAACGAGGTCTTTCGCAAACTTTTTAATTCGTCCAGCAGCTTCTCTCACGACCGACTGTCGAACAATTTGTAGTGACGCTGCGATGCACACGAGTATAACTCTCGTGACGACCGCGGGCGACACTTACCAATCTGTTTTTAGTTGTACGTCGAGCGATGAATATTGCTGCGACTGCGACATTTCTACTACATTCCACGCAACGTATACCTGGGGCTCACAGAGCTTCCCACAATGGGGAGGGGTGGTGGCGTTGGGGGCACCATGGGAACAAGGTATTTATACACAATTATGCGCTAGTTAGGCATTTTAAATGGCCAAATTTTACAAATTTGACGCTCACAGAACCCAATTTCACGGTTTTGGTTCAATCGATAACCAAACTTAGCCATCGACGTATTAAAAAAAGGTAACTAGCAAGACTGTCTCTTTTTGAAACCAAATTTTGGCAGATCTGACACGTTAGAATCAATTTCGCAAGGCTGGCTCCCTCAACAAGCGAATTTCACGCGACTTCTTCATCACTCCCCCCCCCCCCAACCACAAAAGGTGAAAATGTCCATGGTGTCTGCTCATTTTAAAGAGCAATTTCGCGGTTCTGGCTCATTTTTCAAAAACAAAATTTCACCGGATTGGCCAATTCGAAAAGCGATTTCACCGCGGAGTTGGGTCATTCAAAACTTTCGCGGGATTGGATCACCCCAAATATACAATTTTGTGAGTTTGGGCCGCTCAAAACACCTATTTGGCGCGCCAGGGTTCATCAATAAAGCCGGTTTCACATGTGATCTGAAAAAAGCTCAGCTTTGAGCTGTATCCAATGAAATATAATTAATTCAAACGCGGGTTGCTCTTTGATTGGCTACAGCTCAAAGCTTAAGCTGTCACAGCCCGCATGTGAAGGCGGCTTAAGGGAATTTTGCGGAATAAAATGATTAAAAAAAAACAAACAAAAAAAAAACAACAAATTCATTCCAAAATCGATTTTATGAATTATTTCAAAAACTCCCGTTGGCTCAAATTTACAAACCAATGTCACTAATTTCGATACGTCAAAAATCAAATTTCGCCCTACTGTACCATTAAGAAGGCAATTTCTGTGGAGTTGCCTCAATAAAAACAAATTTCACGGAGCTCGCTTGGAAAAAGAACAAATTTCGGAGGATTCGCTGCATCAAACACAATAGTTTGCACTTTTGACCCATGCACAAGCAATCCTGTGAGATCTGTCCCTTTCAAATAACCAATGTCTATGGGATGGCTCATTGACAAAACAAACAATTTTATGGATTTAGCTCCTTCAAACCTCAAATTCAAGTGGATTTGAGTGCAGGGTTGCCCCAGAACGGATCGTATGGAATTCCCTGACCTGTTACGTGAAATTCCCTGACCAAATTCAGGTAACAATGGAAGAACAAAGTTTACGAAATTAAACTTAAAATATATTGCAGGAACCACCGTGGGAGGGGAGCGAGTCGATGATTTGGTAAGGCAGAGAGAGCCTTGTTCGTTGGCGGTCTGTTCTGCCATTTTGGGACGCAAATAGTCAGTGTAGCCGTCAGTGTAGCGCAAATGGCCACCTGTGGCCATTTTTGGAAGGTTTTTAGTCGATTTAAAGTGCCATTTTGAGGGTGCAAGGAACAATCTGTTCAGGTATTTTAAAGGTGACGTAACATAAGTTTAGCCAATTTTAGGTTGCGTAGAGTCAGCTTGGCAATTTTCTGAGGAAGAATTGCCTGTTGTCTGATTGTAGCGCTCAAATAGTCATGTTTTAGCCATTTTGGGGTGAAACTAGACAGTTTAGCCGTTTTGGCTAGCAAATTGACTGTCATGCAACAGCAATTTTTTGCGCCTGAATTCGGGTAAATGTATAAGGAACGTTACAGGTAATCAGCAAATAGTGTGTGGCTAAATATGAGCCTACGAAAGAGCTATTCCGATGGCTCAAATTGAGAAAATTCGCGCTTTCTGGAGGTAAATGCACAGCTAAAATACAGAAAATACGATGATCCCCAAGTTTTTTCAAGTTCTTAAGCAGATAAAATTGAGAAGGCGCTCTCATGTTCCAATGTTAGGGCATGAAGGCGGTTAAAGTTTGCAAAACGCGCCAATATTCGTGGCTGAAACTGCGAAAAAGCACTCACTCGTGGTTTCTCAATGCAACTTTCAGACCGTAATTTACAAAAAATTCTCTGTGCGTATAGAGGCAATTTTACGGCAAAATTAGTTAATGTGCTGATTTCTGGGCCAAGCCAGGCTAAAATTAGGAAAATGCGCTACAACAATGCGCTACAAGCGAAAACAATCGCAGCTAAAATTGAGCAAAATCGGTTAATTCGTCGATGAAATTGAGAAAAAGTACCAATTTGCGAATAGCCAGTAGGAAAAACGTTAATTTGCGGATAGGTACAAATGAAAAAATCGCAAATAATTCACGGTTAAAATTGAGAAAACGCCAACCCGTAACCTCTACACGATATTTTATAAGAAAATGCGCTAATCCGTAACTAAAATTGAAACAAAAATTGCCAGTGCGGGGCTGAAACGTAAAAAAAAAAAACAACGCTAATTCTCGGCTAAAATTGAGAAAATCACTAATTAGCGTGGCTAAAATTAAGAAAACCCTTAAATTTCATCTCAAATTCGCTGCTATAAATGGAGGAAAACGCCAATTTTTTCAAAAATTGAGAAAAATCGCTAATTCATGGAATGAAAACGCTAATAAAAGTGATAATATTCCTTTAAAATTGAGAAAAGTGGTAATCCCCTGCTAAAAATGGAGAAACATCTTAGTAAGTGTTTAGAATTGAAAATATATAAGCCAATTCTGGGCTTCTGAATGCAACTTATTTGTGGCTGTAAAAATGAGAAAATTGGTACTGGTAATGTGGGGCTAAAATTTAAAAACCACGGCTAATTTGCGGATCATTTTGGAAGATCGCTAACCAGTGCGTCTAAAGTTAAGAGAAACGCTAATTTTCAGCTCAAATTGAGAAAAATTGCTAATTCACGCCTAAAATTTAGGAAAGTCACTAAGTCGCGGCTAAAATATAGAAAAATTGAAATTTGCGTCTAATATTTGGAAAAACGCCAATTCGAGGCTTCTGAAGGCAATTTATTTGTGAAAAAAATTGCGAAAAAGCGCCAATTCATGGCGATAGGCGATAAAACCCGCTAATTCACAGCTAAAACTGGGGAAAAGCGCTAATTCACAGCTTAATGTGAAAAGAAACTGTTAATGCGGGGCTAGAATGTAAAAAAAAAACCACTAATTTGCGACTAATTGCGAAAAATTGAGAAAAACGCAATTTTTTTTTATTTCAAATTGAATAAAAGTGTCAATTCGCTGTTATAACTGAAGAGAACACTAATTTATGGCAAAAATTGAGCAAATTAGTTACTTTGGGAAGAAGCGCTAATTTTCAGAATTTCTGGTTTATCCAAGAGACTAAGGGACCACATAGAGTTATCCGACCCGGGTCCCGATATAGGCGTATAGGTCCGCCAGTGGGAAGAGCTCGCATTTGTTCAATTTTTTTCTCGTTTAACAACCAAATACTGGGAAGTCTAGTACAAAGAAGCTGTCCGCTCTTTTTCCCTGACTTTGGTGCCAAAATCAAGAAAATCCCTGACTTTTCCCGGATTTCCCTTACCACTTTGAAATTTCCTAACTTTTCCCGGTCTGTGGCAACCCTGTATAGTGGTGATTTGCAGAAAGTGTGCGAAGGGCACAAAATGAACGGAGGGGCGGACGAGGGGATGTGCCCATCAAAGTTTTTTTTTTTTTTTTAGGAAGAGAGAATTACCTATGAGCCCCTCCCCCCTCACATTTCAACCACGAGAATTAGCATTTTATATCAAATTTATCCGCGAATTTAGCACTTTTCCTCACTTTTGGCAGCGAATTAACGCTCCTTCTCAATTTTCAGCCTCCGTGCACCGCGAATCTGTGTGTCCTCAATGTTTGTTGTGAACGAGCGATTTTGGCGCACGCCAAGTGCCCTCCCCCTCCCCAAACCCAAGTAGTGCCTAAAGCATACAAAATTGGAATGTTTCTCTGGCTGAATACTCGCGGCATTGCAAATTTCGGCAATTTACTATTCGCATTCCTGCGAAAATGAAAATTTCGAATCCTATAGCGTTTTCCATTTACATAAAATTCGACCCTAGAGAGCAATTGATTTCCACCATGTCTTCTGCATTATAACACACGTTTATAATTTAAAGAGGAAGAGTGGAAATGATCTGCTCTAGAGCAGAATTTTATGTAAATGGAAAACGCTATTAATTCAAGTTCCGGGATTTTTTTTTGTTAGTGACCGCGGTACTAGCGTCTAGCTGACGCCGAGAGCACCGAAAGCTTGATGATGATGAATAACCGCAAATTACATGTTTTGGAGTTGAATACCAGCGGATTTTTTCAAATTGTATTATTATAGAACCCCTAAAAGCTACACTATGCCCAGGATCCTTCTTTCCGGTGAAAAAATCTGGTCATCGTACTTATAGGTCTTTGCCCCATCCGATGGACACTCGCTTTGGGTCTATTCTAGACCGCTACTACTCTCACATTCGAAGTGTTTTTTGCTTCGATCGCGCTTTAAAATTTTATAATTAACAGTTGAAAAAATCATGTGTTTCAATAGATAAAAAATAAAAAACAGTTATTTTCAAGCTTCTTCTTTTGGTGATTCGACCGCGCGGTTACCTATCTCCGACTGTCGCTTCTCGACCAGCACCTTCCGGCCGTCCTTCGCCTTACTCGCAATTAAAATCGCCTTACGTTCTTGTGCCAAATACCTGGTGGCCAACGGAGGGTAGCCCTGGAACACTGCACCTTCGGGACACCAGGTCTGATACGTGTAGCAAAACGCGTAATAGATTAACAGACAAATGACGACGAAGTGAATCAAAAGATAGACGGTGATCCTAAGGATGTTGTTTTCGTGGTGCCAGTAGATGCGGTCGAGGAAGAGAACCGAATGGCCGATGGCAAAGGCGTACGGTCCCATCGTCCAGACGGTGCAGCGAAGTTTGGGTGGTGACTGTGTGTAGAAGAAGAGGAAGCCGTAAGTTCGTATGAGGACGAAGCCGAAATTCAGGATAAATATTTGCGGGATGACGGCGGTCATGCTCAATGAATTTGGTCTGTTAACGGTGAAGAATGCGGCGCCTCGAACGGCATCTGTCAACGGGTATACGAGCACCACGTAGACTCCTCCAACTTGGATATGAATGTCTCTCAAGACGCTGTTTGAATAGTCGCCGTAGACTGACGTGACATTGTAAAACCCAAGGGGAAGAGTAAACACTGAATAATGTTCGTTCCAATCTGGAACTTTCTGAGTTATTGTCCTATATTTGTTTTTAAACATCAATTCACCGAAACAGAACGGCAAACCACACAAAACGTAAACTCGAGGATATAGAGGGTCGTTTATCTCTGGAACGCCCTTCCCCAACGGATCAGCTTTATCAACGCGAATCAGCTCAGACCCCGTTATTATGTAGCTGACGGACTGTTCTTCCAAAATATCGATTTTCACGTTTTTCTGCACAATTTGCTTATTACGATCGCCGAAAAACTTCATCGTCAAAACGTCCTCTCTTTTCCCATTGACACTCAGTCGAGCTACAGTCCACAGTCCTCGCGGTGGAACGTAAATCCATTTGACCGAGTCATTTGAAACGGCGTTTGACCTCAAAGCAACAACGCTGGAGTGAGCATTGAAAATTCTGATTTGTCCGTAACCTCGGCTCGGAAGCATCGACGCTTGCCTATCGATGATGAATTCGACTATAAAGGCACTGGTAAGAGCCAAACCGTACAGAATGTAGCCCAATCCGAATGACTGAAGCAACGACCATTTCCATCCCAATCGATCGCAAATGGGTAGGATGATTAGATTCCAAATAACGAACCAGAGAACGCCGGCCACGCACCCAACATCCATTAAACTGAATTCGGGCGGCAAAAATTCGAGTGGAACGAGACGACTCATTTGGTCGAAGGTGAGCTCTCTGAGGAGGAACTCAGTCAACCCGACAAATATACTTATGAAGCCGAAAATAGCCAATCTTAAGACGACTCTTCCATTATAAATGAAGAAAGTGTCGTGCTTCTTTTCAGCGAAGTCCATAAAATGTTTCCTCTTGCCTTTTTTCTTTCCCCGCGAATTTATCCACCGGCCGAACGCCGAAAACATGCAAATGATACCGTTGCTGTAAATAAAATGAACTGGACCTTCGCCTTTCAAACTCTTTTTAACGAACATGAAAAAAAAAACGTATCCGATAAAAAGGACTACAAGCATCATCGTATTACCAAACATAAATTCATACGAGTCCTGTCCTCGTATCACTTCAAGCACCATTGAGAACGACCTAGCCAGATTTTGAGCGAGAAACAACAGGGCGAAGTACATCGGTAAATTGTCCTCCTGTTTCGGCAACTCCAATTGCTCCGCCAGAATGACAAAACGGACGGGTTCAACGGCGTAGTAAATCATGCTGAAATAGGCCGCGACGGTAAATGACATCCACTTCAAATCACCCGCGTTGTCGAACAGCAAGACGAGAAGGCAGATGGGCCAAAAACACAACGCAGTGTACGCCGAGCTAAACACCCAATATTTGCCGGTGTAACTGTCGGCCAGCCAAGCGGGGACAATGGACAGTATCGCACCCACGGTGCGTTTGACTTCCAAATTGAACATCGTGGTTCGTTGCAGAGTTTGCAGTTTGCGGTAGGCGACTTGTTCGAGAATGTAAAACTGGCTCGTCGTGATATACGTGAGGATAAACTCTGAGACGACGAGTACTTTGGCCAGACGGGGAATAGAGATTTGGGTTTTCTCCTCTTTTTTATCAGTGAGGATTGCGCCGTCGTTCACCATTATTCTTTCACTATCAAACGGAAAAACGAAGAATCCAAATTAACAATAAAATTTTGACACATCAAAATGAACATCTGACTCAATTTTATTTTACTCACGAGGCCATGGGCGCGCCTTGACCAAAAGTCATGCATCAGGTCCCCTCGCCCCCACCCCACTCACTCAACGGAAACACCTTCAATGTTGTACGTAATAGTCAAAGAAATAAAAGAATAATCAAATTATTCCATTGTGCCTTTTTCTCACACTAAAGAAACCCTGTGTCGTGAGTTAGGAAGAAGCGGCGACTTTTTGCCCAAGCGGTCACAGGGTCGATTCGACGATTGAAAACAGTCAAAATGGACTTTACGGCGGACTTTTAGGGACACAACCACGATATTATTTTATTCAATAGGAGGGAATTTCGCGACATACAGCCGGAAAACTTGTAATTTCGCTCAAATTAGGACCAGAATTTTCAAAATCACAAATATCTCCAGTTAAAATTACACGGCTAATCGTGTATAGGAGCGTAGTCGGAGCCGGCTATAGCCCAGAGTCCGCAACCTCTAAAATAAATTGCCCAGAAACTTGCAATTTCGCAAAACTTGTGCCAGGAAGGATCTAGTTTCATGGATATTTGCCCTCTGAAAGTTGCGCATGGGCCTCGTCAGCCTACGACGCGTTCCATCGTGATGGCTGGCAAGTCCGGGGTCCGAACCTACAAAAAACAATCGCAAAATTGCTATTTCTCAGAGATTTGGCACCGAAACTTGTAATTTCTCCGAAATTAAAGGCCCAGAACTTGCAATTTAACTGAAATGAAGACCCGAAGTTCGTGGGTAATCGTTAGGCTAATGGCCTGAGTCGAGGCATGCCAGCCTGAGTTCCACCAAAAATGGTCAAAACAATGGTCGAGTGGTACAGAAATGTTCTGCAATTTTGGAAACTGCAATTTTGCTTTAATTGAGACCTTAAACTTGTAATGTAGACAAAAAATAAAGACCGGAAACCAAACAATCGAATTTGATAAAGAAACTTTCAGCCTTCAACCTTCAATGTCGTGAATATTCATCCAGTAAGTTTCTAATTTCGCGGATTTTTGCCTTCAGAATGTTCCAATTTTACGACTATTCATCAAGGTTCGAGTGCTGTCACGGTTGGCTTGCCCAGAATCCACGTCCGGCAAAAAAAAAAAATGCCCTAAACTTTCATGAAACTCTCACTATCGCGAATATTCAGCCGGGAAAATTCCAATTTCGTGCATATTTGATTTCAAAATGCTGCAAATCGAATTTGGGCACTGTCGTGGGCGGCTTGCTGCTAGGTCACTGAGAAAGACCCCCGGAATTTGAAATTTGGCGGAAATAAATACCAGAAATTATGACTGAAGCTGCTGTGAAATAGCGGAAACTAGCAACGTCTCTGGTATAATTAGACCCGAATCTAATTAGTCCAGAGGGATGTAATTTCATGGTGGTATTTAACTATTTATCAAACTTTGGGTGCTGTCGTGGCTGGCTAGCCCTGGATCCACGGCCACAAAAAAAGGCCCGAAACTTGAAATTTTGCAGATATTTTGCTCTCTTTGATGTTTAATTCCTCGGTTGTATCTCCCATTTTTACTAGAGCATCGCAGGTAAAATTGAAAATTTTCTCCTCAATTTGAGATGTGAATTAGCGATTTTCTTTAATTTAATCCACGAATTAGTGTTTTTCTCAATTTCAGCTGCGAATTGGTGATTTGTTTACTTTAAGCGTTGAATTATTGTTTTTTCTTAATTTTAGCCACGGAGTAGACCCAAAAACAGGCACGGGCAAACGTACACCTATGGAGGCCCGAGGCGGAAAGCTCTGAGGCCCTTTTGCCTCCACATAAACATGAAATATAATTTTTACGTAGCAGTTTCCTTAACTATGAAATTTTCTTATTTTTTCCTCCTTCTCACAATTGAAACCGCAAATTGTGGTTTTTTCCATTTTACTCGCGAATTAGAGCAATTCACAATTTTGGTTGCGATTAAAGTTTTTCTCAATTTTATCCGCAAATAAAATTAGCGTATTTTTTTCCACCTGTAATGAATTTGCGCTTTTTCTCAATGTTGGCTGCAAAGTTGCCTTCAGATGCCCCTCCACCTTAAGTTGCCTTCAGATGCCCCCACCCTAAGTTGCCTTTAGATGCCCCCCTCCCCTAAGTTGCCTTCAGAAACGGCAAACTGGCGTATTTCAATTTCAACCGCAAATGAGGAAGTTTCATGGGTCAGAACTTATTCATTAATCTCCTCAAATGCCTCAACGAAAAAACATCTTTTTGGAAAATGTGAAACTTTCTCATTGGAATTTTCTCAATTATAGTTATGAATCAGAGCTTTTGTTAGGTTAATTTAAAAAGCTGCAATTTTCCTCATTTTTCGCCGAGAATTTGCCATTTTTTCAATTTGAGTCCCCTGAATTAGCGTGTTTTTCCCCCAAATTTTAGCCGCAGGCTTGGGCGAAGAACAGTACACTGGCGTCTAATTCTATATTATGATTTTTGACCGCGAAATGGATGCTCGGAGAAAAACCGGAGCTTGAGGACGTCATTTCGAACCAATTTTACTATTATGTACCAATTTTTTAAAATTGGCATTTTAAAAAACCTGAAAATCGCGTCTGAAAGTGTCTCAAATGTTCCTCAAAGTTTGTTCCTGATTATGTGCCTTTAGTGCCAAATAGATGTGATTTGATCATGATGAAATCGGGCTGCTTTGGAAAGAAATGTTGTGCTCTTTCCAATGCGCGCCTTGGTTTCAGTGTTGGACCAATTTATAAGCATGTAACAAACATATTTCGATAAGACTAGCGACAAGCCAAAAATACCGGAAAATGGTGGATTCTGAGAATACAAGAAGGGATTTCAAATAATGTTACCTAAAGTCATTTTGGTAACAAATGCCGAAGCTCAGGTTTTTCTCTGAGCATCTCGTTATTGTACACCCTGTACACAGTATACAACACAAATCAGCGATTTTTTCCTACTTTTGGTCTGGAAGTTGAGTGGAGAAACCACAAACGAGCACATTTTCGCAGTTTTAGACATATGATTATTAGCGATTTTTCCAAACTTTTTACCGCGTTCTCGATCCAGGAACAAGCGCCATTAGTGCACCTTCTCAATTTTACCCGTTAAAGGACCTGAAGAAACTGAGGACCAGTGTATTTTCTCCACTTTAGCTGCAGGTACTAATTAGCGGCTAAATTTGCGAAAAGTGCTAATTCGCGGCAAAAATTGGCGGAAATTGCTGATTAAACCGACGCTAAAATTAAGAAAAAACGCTAATTCGCGAAACAAATTGGAGAAAAAGTGCTAATAACTAGCGGCTAAAATTTAAACAAAAAGATTTTTTTTTTCGATTCAAGAGCAACGATCTCCCCCACCCCACCCCACTCATAGACACATCACTTGTGGAGGGTTGGTCGTTTGTTCTGAGTTCTGCTACGCAGTATCGAAATCGTTTCGGCGCCACTAAGTACAAGCTGTGTAAAAATCAAAGCATGCATAAATCTGTAGCCGTAGGAGCCTACATCGTCTGTCTTCCCTCGTTGAGGTTCGTCAAAAACGGACCGGTTTCGGCTGCTCGCCATCTTCAGCATTTGGTTCCAGTTGGGAAACCAAATGCTGAAGATGGAGAGCAGCCGAAACCGTGACGAACCTCAACGAGGGAAGACAGCCGATGTAGGCTCCTACGACTACGGATTTATGCATGCTTTATCCACTAACCCTCGTAGTTTGAGCGCTTCTACTAACAATTTAAACTGTGTAGAATCTGTCGAACGACAATTCCCATCAAAAGTTCTTCTTTTTTACGTTTTCGAGAAACCAACACTGACGCGGTTTCAGCATAATCTTTTACATTCTGATCATTGCCACCATAATCACAAAGTTTATTAACCATCACAAATTGTAGGATAATTTTTGGTTTATTTTTGCAAGTTACAGCAAGTCGAGCCGGCAGCGGCTTGTAAGTCCGCGATTTCGACAGCCAAATTCCGGTCATAATCCTTCCAGACAATGAGTTTCCGGTCTGTCAATTGACAATGTTGTCGGGCCCATGTGTCCTCGCCATCTCTCAGTTATGAGGGCTAAAGACTCAATCAAGGCTCTCTGGACTTGATTGAATGTACCTAACGCTGACAGACACCAGGAGCAGCAGTACGGGGGATAAGGCCGCGTAGGGAATTAATTTCTCTTTCAACCCCTTCAAAATCCTTGCCATCCTTTCTACGGGCGTTGCATTTTATGCACAAAAGCATGCGGATTATCCGACCTAAAAAGCTTTTCCAAACTCCCTTTACATGTCATATTCAATTAAGTACGTTATTTTAACGTCTGGATCCAATTAACAGCTAGCTGACAACATCAATCAACACACATGTCAAAGCTGGTGGTGGTGGTGGTGGCGGCGATGGCAGTAGTAATGGAGGGGGAAGGGTGTTGGCTTGAAACACTCAAAAAATTGCACAGTCAGGCCCTTTTCTCACCCTCCCCCCTCCACCTATAACACGCAGAGATTAGTATGCTAGTGCGGTCGCCTTCTGCGAAGGATGTAAGGGGAAATCCCTGCCTTTGCGTCTATGAATTCATCGGATATCCGGTGGGTGCAGAGGGAGACAAATTTCACCGGAAAAGAAAAACGTTGAACTATACTATAATACTCGCATAAATCGAAATTGTTTCGATAAAGCGTGAAGCGTCTGTTAACAAAATAAAACATAATTTGAACGCTCGAGTTTTCTCAAGTCGAAAACAATAGCACCGCAAGGGGGGATGGACTCACTTCTCACTTCCTTAAATTTGTTAGGGCTTTCTTTTGACCATCAGCGAAGGTAACAGATGGTAGGGGTGGGGGGTCACCTGTAATAAAGGAAGCGTTATTTTTTCTTCTCGCATTATCATCGTTTCCTCTCGTTTTAATCGCAATTACACGGTAGAATTCTCTCCTTCCGACCCGGAGGTTTTTAATTTCTTCCCTTCAAAAGAGTGGGCAAAGAAAAAGACAGAGAAGAGCCGATTTATTAAATCGCCCTCTTCTTTCTTTCACTATTACCGAGAAAAGGGCATTCTTTAAAAATAAAGATTCCTGAAAAAAGGGGTGGGGTGCCGTTCTAACAGCCAATTTCCATCAAATGTCCTAAATTTACAACGTTAATAGAATTTCGCTTATTTTTGCAAGGGGTAGGTATTTCAAGAACTCATAAATTGAAAAATAATCCTTTTTGTTTAACAAAAATAAAAGTCTCTTTATCTTCACCTGACTCAAAATCTTTTACTTTTCCGCCATTTTTATTTATTTGTCCCAGCAAAGAATCCAACTTTATACAGAAATCGGACTACACCATCTCCAAACTCTTCACAAGTGCGGAGCCAAGCAGTTTGAAAAGAAAGCGAACGCGAACGCCTCCACCACTTTACCACCAATGATTTTTCTTCCGCTATAAATCTCTTTTCTTTTCTTCCTGCCCCCCCCCCCGGATCGCTGTTTCAACAAAACAAAAAGCTGTGAAAAAGGATGACGGTGGTATGGTGAGAAGGGATTTCGAAAAACTAATTTTTAGCCCTTACGAAGTTTGCAAAAGAGAGTCAGCGTGAGACTTTGTCCCCCCCACAACTAACTATAATTCCCTCCACTGAATAGAAGGAATACGAAAGTATATTATATGGATTTCAAAAACGAGGATATTACACCCCCTTCTACCCAGTCAACTGATCGCCAATTTTAATCATACCGACTCGTCGTTATACTTGAGAAGACTGTGTATCATTTCCTGCGCAGCACGTGACCTTTAAGAAGATTTCAAGATAATCTTATATAGTGAAGGAGAGACCTTTTTTCCCTCATTTTTTTTTTTTTTTTCCGGGGGAGTAAATCAGAAGGCCTTGGATGAGTGGAAAGGGGGTTTGTGGAAGGGGAGGGGGTGAAACCTTTCGAGGGTGCCGTAGTCAATATGCCCTACATCGAAAAGGAACGCATCTGTCGCCACCCGAACTCACTCTATTGTCTGAGATGATCCAGATTTATGGAATACCGTGAGTGGGCGGGAGAGGGAGGGCAAGTTTTACTTCAAGAAGGGGTAACAGCTGTACCCGTTGATTGGAAATGTGTCGTCACCCCTTCTTTTTTCCAGGGAAAATACAAGAAATTTTGGGATTTTAACCAAACGACGGGCACTGTAATGATGGTGGGGGGTGGGAGATATGAATTGACATCTAACAACGTGTGAGTCTGTCAGATGGCTGACCACACGGAGGCGATAAGGATGGGCGATTCTCAGCCTTGATAGACACTTCAGCCTGTACAGTGTAGGTTCACGAACGGAAGTTCATCCAGGAAGACAACAAAATCGTCGATAAAAATCAGTTTAGAAACGAGGGATTATGGGCTTAACATAATAAGGCAAAAGGAAGGTGTATGCTCACATTACAGCTGACCAAATCACTTTTTTTTTTCATTCTCGGGAGAATGATTCATTCATTCCTTGCTGTAAAACGCCAAATTAGTAGGGCTTTCTATACATCAGAAGAAGCCTCTCTATACTACATGGATGTTTAGAAGCCGTTCATGGGTTCCTATTAAACGTCTGGATAGGGGCTTCACTTTTTTTTTTTTTTTCATTTCGGCAAGAATAATAAGGAGGGGGAAAGAGTTGTCCGGTTTGATATCAGGATCCGGGGGGGAGTTCATTAAGTCCACAATTACTGCGAATGATATTTGTTGTAGAACAACAACTCGACTATTGCATTTTTCTTACAGCCGAGCTTCTTTCCCCCAGGACTTTGTTCGCCGAATTCTGGTCGGAACCAGTAGGAGGAGGAGGACGGGGTGAGAAGCAGTGGCACCTTCCTTTGCTTGTCAATAAGAAATCAAAACGTGAAGATACCGAAACGGAAATGGATTTTCCTGCACATCTGAATGTCTTCTTTCCCTCCCGGCGGCAAGGTCCATGAACCCCAGCCAGTACCAGCCTAAGAGGAGGGGGGCGACTACTCTTTTTTTCTCAATTTCTCTCAATTTGAGCCTTCACAATAGCGCTTTTGTGAGCTAAATCGAATATTCAGCTAGACACAATACGACCTGGGTCAAATGAACTGAAAATCGTCAAAAGGAGCCAATATCGCTCCTTCCAACAACTACCAAAACTCGACGTACCTATATACCTCCATGAACATAAAACCTAAATATCCGCCCGCGCTCCGCCCCAGTCGCTTCTACGCAACTGATTCAAGGACTGAAGTGAGGAAAATCGCTAATTTACGGCTAAAATTAAGAGAAATAGTTCCACGGAAACCAATACAATACTTCCACGTGTAGAAAGAGCGCTAATTAGAGGCAATAGACTCTAGAAGGCAAGTTCGTGGTTAAAACTGAGATAAAACGCTAATTTATAGCTAAAAGCGAAAAAATAACTAATTCGCAGCTAAAATAAAGAAAAAGTGCTAATTCAAGGATGAAGTTGCGAAAAGTCGATCATTAGCGGCTAAAAACAGAAAAAATGCGAATTCCTGTAAAAATTCAGAAAAATCGCTAGTTTACAGCTAATATGAGAAAAAACCCCTACTCCGCGCCTAAAATGGAGACAAAAATCGCTAATTCACCGATAAAAAATTGAGAAGAAGCGCTGAAGCAAGGAGAACAAGCTAATTCGCGGATTAAATTGACAAAACGTCAATTCCGCGGCTTCGGAGAGTAACTTCGGGCTAGAAAGTGAAAAAAAAGTGCTAATTTGCGGACAAATTCAGAAAAAAATGGGCAATTTGCAGCGAAAATTGGGAAAAACCCCTAATTCGTGTGTGAAATGTAGAAAAATCTATAATTAGCGGCTAAAATGAGGAAAAACTAATTTACGGCTAAAATAAAGACAAAAAAGCTAATTCACCGATGAAATTGAGAAGAAGCGCTGAAGTGTAGAAAAAACACTAATTCGCGGATAAAATGGGAGAAAACGCCAAATCGCGGCTTATTCTGAACGATGATTTTATATAGCTGCACCGGTGAAAGATTCCCGCAGAGGCGACAAATGTCTAAGCCCGGCACTGACCCCGGCGCCACACTTAAGTGATAGGATTGGTCAACATCTATGAATACCCCCCCCCCTCCTCAACCTCAAAATTCAACAGATTTTGACCTCTAATTAGAGGATATTCTCAAATATATTGGCGAATTAGTGTATTTTCTCAATTTTAGCCGCGAATCAGGACGTTTCCTTAATGTTTGCCGCAAATCAGAGCTTTTCCTTGAATTTTTGTCGCGAATTACCGATTTTTCTTCAATTTTCCAGTTTCCCGACATTTTCGCCAGTGAACTGACTTTTTTTTTTACCAGTTTTTGGACTGTTTTCTCAGTTTTCTGACTTTGTACGTCAGTTTTCTGACTTTCTTAAAATTTCATGTTCCCTGAATTTTTCAACAGGGTTCCCGAAGAAAAATGGTCATTTTCGCAGGGAAAAATCTGTTACTAGATTATGGGGGGGGGGGGAGTACCCTAACTCAAGGAAGGTGTCAGCCACGAAACACATCGACTTCTCGCTCGCCTCGCAACCAAAGGTACGCTTTAAAAATCTGGTAAAGTTGGTGCCACGTCCTACAGTTTAATCGTTTCATTTCCTGCTCATCGAGTCACCAACGACTAAAAATCAGTCCATCCCCCCCACCCGTCCTACCCTAAAACTTTGAGAGGTAAAAAAAAAAAGTGATTTCTCACGCAACCTTTCAAGATTTTTGTCGAAACTCAGTAGTCGGACAGATGCAGATGGGGCAGGAGGCTAACAGGTGTCCCAGTTAAAAGACAAACAACTTTTTAGTTTAATTAGAGCAGCCCTTCGAGGAAAAAAACGCATCATTAATCAATTCTCATCAATTTCTAGTCATTAATCTTGTTTTAAAGGTGTGATGGAAGTGTTTAGTTCGCAAAAAAAAATTGGCTCAATCCATCAAAAAAAGAGGGTTTTACGCAATTTAGCAAGCAGTTTTAGGGAAAAACCTTAATGAGGAAGCGGTTTGCGATGGTTGGTAAAAGTTGTTCAGGTTTAAAAAGAAAGCACCTAAAGACGGGGCTCGCGTTTGAAATAATTACTGTATTGACTTACTGCCGCAAACTAGTACCCCCCCCCCCCAAACCTAGACGACTGTCGAACTTTCCGTGTGTCGGTGGTGGGCCAGGGGGATGTAAACTATAAGTATAGTGTTGCGACTGCAAAGTTTTGAATATTTAATCCTTTTAGGCACTTTAATTAGATATGATGTTGAAGACAAAGGAGGGAGGGAGGTTTTGGCTGTTGAGAGGAGTACTGGGGGGGGTTGGGCCAGGTGGGGGATGGTCGCGTTAATCACCAATTAAACTTTGATAATGGAGAAAGCCCCCCTCCCTTCTACCATCCCCAACCCACAACCGGTAAAGCTTCCCCTTTGGATCATTTCTCTTGATCAGAAGAAGACGAACAACAACAACTGCCCCTCTGCTTTCACAAAACGAAGAGTGCCGAGGGACAAGGGTGTAGCAAAGAACACTCCAGCAAGCACTGCTCCGAAGGTTTTAAAACGTATAATTTTAATTATTTGTTCGAATAGAAATTATTTGGTGCTGGTGGTAGTGACGGCGCGGCGGTTGGTTGAGAGGGGGGGGGTGGATCTGATATTCGCAGGAGCATTGTGGAACCAAACTCCGACCAAAGAAAAAAAAACAAAACGTTTATCGGTTGGTTACCTTTGTTTTTGTGCCGCGACAAAGGCTCAACCGTCAAAAGGGTCGAATTATCAGGGCGGATAATTATTAAAACCTTTCATGGTGGTGGTAGGTCATCTGTATACTGCACATCTATACTGTTGGAGAAATTAAACGCGATTAATATAAATACACGCACGTAATTTTATCTGCGAGCACTGTTTAACATTCTCTCCAAAGGTCATAAATAATGGGAGTGAATCGTGTTACAACCAAAATTAAGTAAATTGAAAAAAAAAATTACCTGAAGTAATCATTCAACCTTTTTAAACTTGAACAAGGGGAATTACATTTCTATAGCAGTTCGTGCTCGAAAAGTTTTGCTAAACCGACTTAATGAAGTTTACACGCCGTTAGGCGAATACGGAACGAAATGTCTATACACGTAAATAAATAAGCGCTTTTAATCCAATCGCCAAGGGGTACGAAGTTTCATTAAAAGATAGTTTCATTTTTGGTTGTCTCCCGAGGGATATTTGACTAGAAATGTCATCACTCAGCAACATTTATGGTCTCTTTTGCGACTTTTCGCTTCCCAGCGGGTCAACAAATGATAAACAAATACAAAAATCGCACAGTGTATTAGTACTTTTGTACAGAACAGAATGTTTGTGTTATCAACTGTTCGGTAACACGGTAGTCATGGAGGGTTCGTGTGTTGGGTAACCTTTGGGATTTTCAACTCCAGCCATTCAAAAAAGGTTGAACGTAAATTAAAATATGAAAATACAAAAAATAAAAGAATGTGATAACGGCACGTGTGAAGCACGCGGTGTGACTTTCACATCAGTGGCGGTGGCATCAGGGGAAAAAGACGGCCGAGGAAGAGAAGAAAAAAAAAGGAAAATTGCCAGGAAACGCGACAGAAGCCAGCAATACGTGTCTTGTAACAAATTAAAGTTAACCCCCGAAGCTCCCCCTCGTCTTCCCCTCTTATTGCACACGCACATTCTCCCTTCAATCATAGTTTCCAAAGGGATCTCCTTCATAAACCACACACACCTTTCCACACGGGAAACTCCTTGCGCCCTTTTCACGCACACACACATGGACACCACAGTTAAACCCCTTCGAGCATACATTATACCGCAACCCTAATCAACTTCAAAAACCCTGTATATCCTTCAACCAGTTGAACATCCCCGCACCCACCTCAAACAGCCGTCATTCTGCCCCCCCCCCCACCGCAACCAACGACATTGACATTACATTTTCCTCCTATCACGACCGTCACCTTTTCAAATGGCGTTTCAATTGAACGGTATGACGTGTAATTCTAGCACCAAAGTTTGTGTTGAAACGCCATGTTTATTCATTTCAATGGAATTGTGTGAACGTGGTTAGTTGGAGGAGGGGAAGAAGAAGCGGATAAAACAGTTTGAACACGATCGAAATATTGACCAATTCATTTATTCAGAAATTGTTTTTCTCGGCCTCATCCGATATGCCTCTGATGGTGGCCTGAAATTGGAAGACTATATGGCACTTTTTATAACTGTGTAACATGCCAGTTTCGCCTTTAAAATGTTAGATTTTGCGACAGGGCTATCCACAAGAGGTGGAGGGGCAATGACGCACGAAAGTCTCCCTTATTGTCTGCCTTCGCACCATTCAGTTTAATTGACTAAAAAACATGAATTGGTAAGCAGAGCCGTAACGAAACATTTTCCGGGGAAAGGAAGGATCTCCCCCCCACCGACAGTATTCAACAGCATCACCACCACCCAAGCAAAATCTTACAGCTGAGCATGATTCTTCGTTACTGTGGAGAAGAAAAGAGTGAATCCGGAGTCACCTTCCACCAGTTTATGGCCTTGGTTTTACGTCGGGGAATGGAATCTGCAGATTTCACCCTTATGCCGCCTATTTGGCACTTTAAGAAAAAATAAATTCCACGATTATGGACTTTTAAACATCCAAATTTTTGGATTATTGCTCTCATAACCCAATTTCACGGGATTTACCCATCTCTCGTGAAGCCAATTTCACAGGATTGATTCCCTAAAAAGCACATTTCGCTGGACAAAAAAAATATAATTTCACGGGGTCGACACATTCAAAAAATCAATTGCACTTGTTTGCCACTTCCACACTTTCATTTTAAAAACTAAATTTCATGGAATTGGCTCATTAAAACCCAGTTTCGTGGGACAGGTTTGACTCAAAAAAGCAATCCCGATGCTTTTGGTGCTACAAAAACATAATTTCGCGATGTGTAGCAATTTAAAAAGCAATTTCTCTGTGTTGGCCAATTTTAAAGAGCAATTTCACGGGTTGCATTCAGACTTTAGGGGTTTTTCGCGTTAGGACCATCTAAAACCAATTTAGCGCGAGTGGTTGGACCCAAAAACCAATTTTGCGGTACACGAAAAACCAATTTGACGCATTCGACTCTTTCAAAAATTAAATTTCGCGGAGTTGACTCGGTCAAACCCAATTTTGTGAGGCTATGCCTCGCTAAAAAAAACACAAAGTTTCACGAGGTCAGCTCATTAAAACCCGATGTTCACGCTGCTGACCCATTCAGAAGGCAATTTCGTGTAGTTGGCTGATTACAAAATGATTTCGCGGGGCTCGCTTCGACCCTCCCTCCAATTTCGTGGGGTTTTCTGCATCAAAAACGAAAATTTCGCGCTTTTGACAGAAATTAAAAATACATTTTATGGGGCGCGTCTCATTCAAATATCAATTTCTCGCTGGATTGACTCTGTTGAAAAAAGTAATTTCATGGATTTCGCTCTTTCAAATTTTGCGGATCTTTATCATCATTCTTTGCAAATTGATTTTCCGTTCAGTCAATGGTAAGGGGAAGGGGCATCCCTTGTTTCAGTCCATCAAAAATTATTTGTTTGGCTACAGTTTGTGCCTAGAAACTGATAACTCAGCAATGAGAGAGAGAGAGAGAGAGAGAGAGAGAGAGACTGTGAGGCATTTCGACCGATTCTTTCGAGTTATTCGCGTATTGGAAAATAATCTCCCAGAGGCATTCCTCTCTATATCTCATCTCACAGACACATTCAATTGGGGAAAGAGAGAAAGCCCTGCCCCCGCGTCGCTTTTGTACACCTCAATAGTGCACTCGCAGGTCGAGCGAATGGAATTGGTATAGCTGCTCTTTTGCACGAGTGGCCATATATGGGTAGGAAAGGGAAGGTACGAGGGGCATTCAAGCCTCCTTCATTAATGCATGAATTTCTGGATTGGAATTCCGAATGGACAGGTGACAGGTGTTGATGGTGTTTGTTGGTGATGGGAGGAGGGGAAGGAAGAGTCATCACAAAGTGCACAGGAATGTGTACAGTGCATGGGATAGTGCTTTATAGATTAAATCGAACATAATAACTCGAAGACCTGTGAATGTACCCGTGTTTTTCACTTCTCTATAGCGTTGGATTGCAATCAGGAGACTATTCGCCCCCCCCCCCATTGTTTTGAAATTCCAGCCACCCTTAATCATCTCAACCAGAAATAACGCTTTTTCTTGAGTTATAGGGTTTCTCATTTCACCAATCCCCTTCCGAGCTCATTTATTTACTTTAAAAAAAAACTCATTCTCTCTACTTTTTTTCGAGAGCATGCTAACCGCGGTCCAATATATTCATCTCATCATTACTTTCCTCCCAAGGAAATCGCAGCAAAAGCTTTATATTTTACCCCACAGGGGCATCAGAAAGTGTTGTTCTCATTCATGTATACGAGGCAAAAAAAACATTAATCGTTCCCCTGTAAGCAATCAATCTTTATGGTTATTTCCTTTTTTTCGAAATACAGAGAGAGAGAGAGAGAGAGAGAGAGAGAGAGAAATACATCTCGGAGATTGCCCTTTTTTCCTTGTTGAACAAATTAAAGTCGTGTTTACAACGCGTTAAAAATATTCGAAACCTAAACTGTAATGGTCAACAGGGAGCGGTCACGTTGACGCTTTGTGGTGGTGAAGGGCTCTGTGGGGTTTTACAGCCACTGCTCCCCCCCCCCCCGTAACAACACACATAGCTCCCAGCACACCTTCTACGAGAAGAAGACTATTTGATCCTTGCTAATAAGAGTGGGAGAGACACTTTTTCTAATACTGCGGTGGGCCCCAGATGTCAAGGGAAATCAGGGTGGCGGGGAAGAGGGATAGGTGTTAAAAGGGACAAGAAAAGCCATTAACGTGTGGTTTGATCCGTGAAAATTATTCATGGAATGAACACAACCGACGAACGGTGCGGTGTATAGTAACTGCGTGAAGAGTCCTCGTTGATGGGTGTGCAATGATGAGGGGGAGCGGAGGGGGGTTGTTGATGAGTTGGTTGGGGCTTCCAAAAGACAATCACTTCGTATTCATTGATGAATTCAGAATTATATACATAAAAAAAAGAGTGCTTGTAACACCCTCCAACAAAATTCTATACCACTAGCCTCAGAATAAGTAAAAAGAAATGGACATACTTCTATAAATTCTATAAACCAGAATGAGATACCACGCCTCTCCCAAAATTACACCGAGGAATAGCCCTAATTTCGCTATTTAATCCGACGTTCCAATTTCATCCTTTTCAAACTCCCAGCAGTTCCAATTGTTCATCAACCCAAATTGAAGTGAACAGTAGGCCACGAATGACAGGGGTTTGGGCGGAGGGATGATGATGATGAGAAGCTGGTGATCAAGAAGGGGGAGGGGGCTAATTGCGAATTGATTTGAACTGTCAAAGGGAAAAACACGGTGTACGCGCACTATACCTCACCACACTGTTGGGTTTATTATTTCAAGGGGAGAGCGAGATGAGTCTGGTACTAGTGAGAGAGTTGGAAAAAGGGTGAGCCGAGAAGGGTGTATAAGGACGTCATTTGAATGTCGAATTAGTTACGGAGTTCGAGCGTCCCCCTCCCCTCACATCCACCTCCTACTCTGAGGAAAGGGCTGAATCCAACCCCCTCACCGCCATCCACTTATAACCCCATAAACCTTACACGTAACTACGAAACAGCTAAATTACGTAATGAAGGAGCAGACGCGTAGACCGCCCCCCCCTGCCCTACCACCAGACCATTATTCCTTCGGAGTCATCATAATAAAATTATCATCGGCGAATGTCGGTTTTGACGGTTCACCCTTTTATCTACCGCGGTGAAAGCCACCGTTATCAAAATATTCTGACCCCAGAACTTTCGAGATGCCATGCCAAGGGCATGACTAAACATCTCCCTTATTTTCTTTCGAGTTAAAATACATCCTCGATAATGAAATTTGCTTTGTAGCACCGTACAAACTTCTTTATTTGTCAGGCTCATTTCTCCCTTTTCTCACAAATATTAAAGAGAAGAGGGGGAAAAAAACTTATACATATAACGGAAGGATGATTGGCGAGGAGGAAGTTTTGAAGATTTTTTTTCCATCATTTTTTTCCACTCCCACATCAAGAAACGCGCTTTGCAATATTAAAGGAGAGGGCGAGAGGTCTTGTGTCTCTGGCGGCGCCGTTTGGAGAGGGAGAAGCTGAAAATAGTTTTAAAATTGAACACTCTTCTCTCGAGTGAGATATATTGCTTTTGAATGAAAAAAGTGGCACTTTCATTGAATTTTTTCCCTGTTTTATGAGCCCACTTTATTTACTTTGAGAGAGGGGAAAAAGTGGAAGAGATGATGAATAGTGTGCGCGTCTCTACAATTTAGGCGACGAAGCGTTTCCCATTTTGTGGTAGCAGTGAAACAGAGAAGACACTTTATCTAATTGAAGTACCTACTACACCCGTTGAAAACAGAAATAGATCGTACGGTTAGTGATGGTGTGGTACGGGGTGAGGGGTGAGGGGGGGACGGAACTAAACACCTGTGTTTAATAAACGTCGTTGCTCATCATCATCGGTTTGTCGTCTCATGTTATCAGTGAAAACAATGGATACCCCAACCCATGCACATACGGCAATCGAACGCTATTTGTGGGGGTGGTTTTGTTTGTTATTGGAAGATAAAGCGATGATGGGAGTGGGGAGGTAAGAGGCGGGCGGTGTCGGTAGGAGAGGGGGGGGCAACGTAATTTTGAAGACGAATGGACGAGGGTTTCAATCAACTAAAACCACTTCATACCCAGTCAACCTATATAGAGAGGAATCTTCGCTAATTAAAAAAATCCCGTACGATACCCCGGCTTCAAACCACTTGAAGTTGAGGACTTGGATTTCAATCAGCTCATGTGGAGGAGCCATCAACTGGAATGGAAGGCAAATAAACTGCAGGAAAAGTGTGAGGTGAGTAGGGCCGACGAGGCAAATTTAAACGAGTCGCAGCCATATGCCAAGTTTTTCGCGTCTCTCTACACCGTGCATGCCTCCCACGTTGCACCGGCACTGACCGAATAGCCCGGGCCCTCTTGAGTTAGTGAAGGACCCTGCCCTTGAGGGCTTCTACAGTACACAAATTGCAAACAAAAAAACTGGCAATAAACCCATAAAAATGTATGAACTGCCCAGCCCATAAAACAATTTCACGGATATTTAGCCGCAAAACTTGCGAATTCACTGATATTTAGCTTAGCTCCTAATGATGTAATTTTGCGGCTATTTAGCAAGCTTTAGGCGCTCTCGCGGCCAGCAAGACTCGAATCCGTAGACTAGATGAAAAAAAAAAAAAAAAAAAAACAAAAACAAAAAGACCTGAAACTTGCATTTTCGCAAGAATTAAGACCCGAAAGTTGCAAAGCCACGGATATTCAAACAGGAAAATTTCAAATTCGAAGTGACTTCGATTCCAAGCATTGAGGGCATGGCTCCTGTGCCCCTTTCACTTGGATCCATCAATTGAACTCGTCCCTAATCCCGAAAAAAAATGCAATTCAATATAACGGGAAGGGGAGACGTTCAATATATACTTCAGACAAATTGAGAGATTGGCTGTTATACGCTTTTAATGAGCATGCACAGAGAACATTGATTCTTCCCCTTTCATGTTGGGCACATTCCTGCACTAAAGTCTCCTGATGCGACACGCTCCCTACGAGCTCTTGACAAGGAAAATTCAATATTTTCCTACCTAAACATTTTCAATTCTGATCTGATACATATTAAGCCATTAAACTCTAATTGGCGGCGTTCTTCCGTCTTGACTCATCTCCCTCTTAGTACCGATAACGCTTCCCCCACCCTTCTGATTTCTTTATTCTTCCGTACCAGTGAGCATCTCACCCCATGAAAAACTTCTCACCGGAAAAACTTTTCCTTCCTTGATTTCCTAAGAAACCGTCCAGTCCCTCACCCCCTCCCATCAACATCTCTCTAGACTTGAATCATCCAATGATTGTGCGTGCAGTCGATCGAAGAATTTTCGGGGTTGATTGATGTTGGAAACGTTGAGAAAACACGTAGAGCACATCCTTCCTCCCCTCCCTACAAGACTACTCGAAGCCCCATAGTCCTATAGGCATGTGCACACACAATACCTTCTTGTTAGATACTCTTATAAGCTATGACCTTTTTCCCCCCCCCCCACCAACCCTTGTATACGGGGAAAATCCTCCCTGATGTACTCATCGTTCAATTACTAGAAGATGAAGGATTTTAGGGGTTGACATGGTTACACAGACTCACGGCACTCTGAGAGTCGGTAGTGATGGTGGTAGTGGTGGTGGGGGGGGGGAGAAGACTGTGATTCCAGAGTCAACAGACACGATGTGGTACTAATGACGCGAAGGGGAGGAAAATCCTTCCACATTTTCCAGGTTTTTTCCCCCAGCCCATCTGTAGTTATTCCAACCCTCTCCAACTCCAACCATTATTTCATTGCACTCGCTTATTAAAATAATAAATTTAAATATTCCACACTCCCCACCCCCTCCTCTTGTTGCGCCAAAAGGGCTCACGTTTCAGACCTTTTTTGATGATTCATTTTCCAGTTGAGTTCGTTAGTAGGAACACACCCCTCCAGCCTTCCACCGCCAACAACCGTCCTTTTCTTACGATCTTAAACCAGCATGTTGCTGCCTTTATGAAACCGGGGAAAACTTAATTTTATGAAGTTGGAGGGGGAAAGAAATCTCGTTAGCTCACTTAAACCGCAGGTAGGAAACAGTTAGAAGAGATAATTTTTTGGGGGAGGGGGGAGGAGTTAAGATTTCAAGATCTACCCACGAAGGCTCGAAATTTGAGTTTATTCAGCATTTTTATAATTGGTTAGTTAGTGCCTTATTCAAGTACCTAACTTGAAAAGTATTTATTTTAACAAGAAAATGGCGCAAAAGTGACTGATAATACGCAATTAAAATGATGAAATCAATAAAGAGAGATCACTCAGACAAAAAAGTTCAAGAGAATCCAAATGGGAAAAAGTTTACTTTTCGCAGCCATTCATGCTAATCCCCACCCCCCGCCACAGAGAATTTAATGAATAAACATGAGAGGACCGTCGAAATTACTATGCAATTGATTGTGCCTTCAGTACAAAATAAACAATAAAGTTTTCCCTGTTTAAAAAAGAAGAAAGTCGCTAAAAAAGACAAATAATCCTTGAGGGGCAACTCTGCGCTTACTTTTATCACTATTTATGAGGCAAAGCCAGAAAAATAGCTGCTGTAGGATGCCACCCGCATGAGAAGAATACGATTAGCTGTGCAAGATGCTGATGGTGGGGTGGGGGGGGGTGATAATAGAACGCTTCTACTACTACTGAAGGGACACATTTTCCTCTCAAGCATCCACCCCTAGCCACCCCCCACCGTTTAACAAAACGCTCTGAGGTGGTTATATAGGGGGGGGGGGGCAAAATTGCTTCTGAATTTAATTAAGAAAACAACGGGCTTCGACTATTGTGCGTATTGCAAGATGTTTTATACAATGTTAAAGGGGGCGTGAACTTCAGTTCACCCCCCCCCTCCTTTCTACTTAAGTCGTAGGTACACCATCACTTAAAAAACCTCAACAGGGGAGAGAACAAAGAGTAAAAAGCTTCTAACCCTTAGCTGGTCTCCCCCCCTCCCCCCACCAACGGACCGACGACACCAACCCGCTCGTGTCATTTTCTATTCTTAGGTAAATGAAGGCAAACCCTTCACGGGACGATCGTTAGTTAATATGCAAATTGCCAGATAAATCAATCAGTCGGTTGTCTTGATTAGTAAAATAGCTCTTTCTGTTCTGTTGGGGGCGGGGTGATGGGGAAGGGCTGGTTTTGGTGGAACGTAGAAACCGAGGCTGAATTTGTGTTTTAAGTAGAAAATACGATTAGGGGAGGAGTTGGGGGGGGGTTGCCAGGAAGAGAAAGGGGGTTGAAAGAAAAGAAAGGTATAGCTGAGGCGGGTAGCGTCGTTTTGCATATTTAATGGAGGCTGGGCGGATCCTCCCACCCTATTTTTAACCATCGAGAAACTCAAATCCCCCCCCCCCCCACAGCCAGAGAAAATAAAAAACAACAGCGATGTCTAATAAGATTCGACTACCTCGTGATAGTACGTCAAATCACTCGACATGCCTGACTTTTTTTGGGATAAAATAAAAATGTTTCGAAGACATTTTTCTCCGGAAAAGGGCCTAATAAGATTCTCAGCCGGCGAGTGATTCACAATCAAAAGAGCTGCGTAATTATACAGCTTAATAGCTGGTCCTCCAAGCACTAAGCTCGCAATTTAAAACATCCCTCTCGACAGATTCAAACATTAAGATACCCAGGGTAATGGCTACTTTTACATTTTCTTTCCCTTAAGTAGATTTTCCGGGAAGATTTTCAAAGGATGGAGTTTACGGTAATGGTGGGGGGGTGGGGGGTTGAGCTAAAATCAAGATTTTTCATTTCGAGTAATTAAATTAAATACATAAATAAAAAAACATGAAAATGGCTTTGCCGTGATGCCTTAAAATTAAATTTTATAATTCTCGAGCGACGCCCCTCAACAACGCCCCCCCCCCCATAAAACACTCTCCCTTTCGAGCGCTAGAATTATTCAAATTTGACGCCTGTCAGAGTTACACACAGCCGAAAGAGTAATTCAAACTAGGAAACGAGGAGGCAGAGTGTAAAGCACTCACAGTAATTAAATTTAAAGTGGAATCCTCGGCGAGCAGCTTGTGACTCAAAAACCTTCTCCTCTATCACTTTCATCCACTTATTTGCAACTTTTAAGGATTTATTCCGACTTTTTTGTTTTCAAGGCCTGAAGATTCGCTCTCTCGGACCAAATGATACGGTACTCTTAAATAAGGGCTGGGTTGGAGGGTTAGCCAGGAAGAGAAGAACGGGCTAATTGCGTCATAAATAAGATCGAGAGGAAAAGTTCTTCAAGCTTTCCGAGTTAGGGGTTTTTGAAATTGCTGTAACGATGTGGGAATGGGGGGGGGAGAGAGAGTTGTCGGGGCCAATGTTGAAAACTAAAAGGGATAACGGGGGGGGGGGACATTATTGTGAGAATGGATTGGGAGGGGGGCACATAAATACTGATTAATTAGCGAATGGCGAGCAACACATTTATCTTGATTACCCAGCCGCTTCGGCATCAGATATTGACATCGGTGTGTTTAAAACGTTCACACCAAAATGGAATTGGTGCAAGGGGAAAAGCGGGTAATCAATCTTAACGATTTTTTTTTTCCTCAAAATATAGCCCCCACGAATATAGATTTATTGAAACCAAATTACAAGGAAATGGGCGCATTATTCTGACTATTTGTAACAGGCTCAGCGAAGACATAAGGGGAAAAATAATATCCCGCTATCATGAGTGTAGCCCTCTTTATACGGATGCGAAGGCACATAATTTCACCGAGAAAGTTTCCCGTAGCATAAAATATAACGCAATAAAATTATGCATATTGTGACGCATATGAATGAACCTATCGCCCCTGAAAACAGAAGAGGCGACCCACGCAATATCTTTCCACCTCCTCTTTTTTATTTTACTTTGAGGGATAAAGCAGAACAAGATGAGCCCGAAGACAAGAAAAAAGAGGTGTGTGTGAGTGAGGCTGGGGGGGAGACAGACCCTTCGCCACTCATGCATAATGCATTGTCTTATCGAAGTATTATCAAGACAACTGGTCATCCCTTCCATATAGGCGTCTTTGTCACGAGTATAGTCACTGTGACACATCTGTCAATATGAAATCTAATAACAGCGAAGGGGGGGGGGGTTAAGAGTATGGGAATTGTGAGGGATTCAGTTCCTGTCAAAATCATAGCCCCTCCCCGTCCGCTCCCACAACAAGGGGCATGAGCGTCTGGATTTGGAGTGATTGAACACTTTCAAGATATAACATCTTACAAGGGGAGAAGAAAAGGGTGTGAACGGTGGAGAGGGGGGTCGGGATGATGGAGGATTACTCGTACGAAAAGTTTGAAAAAACTACTGTTGAAACAAGCATGCATATAAAAGAAAATCCAACTTCCCTCCTCCTCCTTGTTGGTGAAGAAAAAAAGCAACTTCCCTAATTCACTTTCAACGGGAGGCTCTCGTCGGTGATTACGCGAGAGTTTTTACAACCCTCTCTCTCCCCATTAACCGAAACCGATTTTTCTCCCCCCCTCCCTCACCACCACCACACAACTCTACGCAGTGAATCAGGCTTACGATCGCCATCCGTCAGGCTAATAAATTCACAAAAAACGGGGCGTTATGAGCATGAGGGGGTGGTAGTGGTGGTGGGAGCTATGTATTTTTTTTTACTGGGCCCAAGAAGTGTATCGTTTGAAACGACTGAGTAAACTGTAAACAGCCTCCCCCCCCCCCACCAGCACAATCTCACGCGTTTAGTCAGAGCCTCGCTTCCCTGAGCTGTAAAAACCATTATACTAATAAACTGTTTAAAAAAAAAAACTTGTCACCCCTTCAACTAAATGGGTTTATCTTGTCAGTTAAGGGCTCTCGCCGCAGTAAATCAACTAGGCGAAGAAGTGGCTCTTTCTGGAGCGTAACCAAATGCAATTATGACTGCTTGGAACAAACGATCAGTTATGTTGGATTAAAAAAAGGGTGGATAGGCACTGAAGGGGGAGGAGTAAACTGTTTGAATAAATTTCAAAAGCGTTGAACATTCGACAAAAAAAAGGTCCTCCTTAACCGTCGTATAATTCATTGGAACAGACAGAAAAGTATTGCGCACTCCGATATTATTGGTTGGGGATCTTATAGGGGCGAAATGCTGGCATTTGCCGCAGCGAGGAGGCCTCTGTGGTGATGGGTGCGAATGGATTCGCGTGATAGTTCAAACCATTCCATGGAATTTAGAGCCCTGGGCACCGATATAGATGTAAGTCCGCCACTGGCCGGCCGGCCCCCACCTGCTCCCATATAGCTTGACGAATAGCCGTGTAATTCACCCCGTGTCCTCCGTGAGACCCGCACGATTTTAGCGCCTGTAGTGGGTGCGCGATTTTCATCGAAAACGCACAGATAACACACGACGGGCGTTTTCCGCTGAAATCGCGCGATTTCCGGCATCACAATTTCGGTGAAATTGTCAGTTATGGGATTTTAGATTTGTTACTGGTCAGGGACCCCAGTTCAGCAGGCCCCAAGAGCGCCCAAACTTGGTAAATGCCAGCGAAATTACATCATTCGGAGCTAAATATCAGTGAGCTCTCAACTTTCGGGTTAAATATCAGCAATAGTGCAAGCTTGCAATTCATAATATTTTTTGTTTTTTTGATTTCGCACTCTTACCGGAGCTGATTTCCGGATACGACTCACTCCATTTATCTGTTCAAACTTAAAACCTAAAAGAAACGTGCCGGAGATAATTTCCTTCCCTGAATAATACCAACGGCACTCAAAACTGGATATTCTCGCTAATTGTATAGTCCTTTAAGCCCCCTCAAAAATGAAAACTCACCTTGTCGTACTAATCGTGCATAAGAGACAGCAAACACTCACCTGCAACAATAATGAAACACATTAAATTAATATTAAAAGAGATTGGAGCACAACTAGCTAAAATTGTCAATTTAAACGTCACAAAGGAAAAGGATAACCGTGTAAATACGCCTGGAAAGTACGAAACGGAAAAGCTTGTTTTAATCAACCACAAAACATAATATAACAGTCCATTCTACATTACCTGTCAATTCAAATTCAAATTCAAATGCGATTTATTTGCACACAGACTATCATCATAGTGCCAGCTCCCAAAAGTAAGACTTGTGGCAATTCGTCACGATCAACCACAAAATTTTCAGTTTGATTTATATTTTTAACGTGGATAACGTTTTACTCGAGGTGTATAGTGAGTGATTCGATTGAATGCAAAAAGACCTCATAGCGCTTGTGCACGGCCTTCTAGCCGAGGTGCGATGGTAGAGGAGGAGGCCCCTGTCCTTCTCATCTGTGGAGTGCACTGGAGAAAAGTAAGTAAATACGCAAAACGTTATCCATGTCTACGAGGTCCGCGGACCTGCTACAATTTTTCAATCGCACATGTCAAGCAAGTGCGTGCAACCACACAGCAAGCGTCACGAATGGCAGGCATTCATCAGATTTTTCATCATTTTTGTCACGAAAGTTGGCTCGAGAAACCGCGAATTAGCGTTTTCTATATTTCACCTGCTGCAAATATAGTTTTTCTTATAGCGTTTTCCATTTACATAAAATTGTGCTCCAGAACAATTCATTTCCACCCGTCTTCACCTTTAACATATGTTTTAATTTAGAGAGGACGAGTGAAAATGAACAGCTCTAGAGCAGAATTTGATGCAAATGGAAAACGCTATTGATTTCGGTAGCAAATAAGTGCATTCTCTTTAGCTGCGTCTTTTCACAGTTTTAGCAAACGAATTAGCGCCTTGTCTTACAACATCTAACCACTAAGTTAATTCCAGAAACGGCAAATTGACGACTTCTAAATCATATAGCTGCAAATTAGCGTTTTTAACAATTTTGAAGCAGCGAATAGTCGCTTTTAATACATTTTTGCCAGGAATTAACGTTTTTTCTAAATCTTAACAATGAATTTCTCTGTATCTCTCAATTTTAGTCGCTAATAAGCGCTTTTTCTCAATTTTAGCAACGAATTAGAGCTTTTATAATATTTAGCCTCAAATTATTAGCTTTTTTCTTTTAGGTAGCGAACTATTAGCTAACATTTTCATCGCTTTTTGCGATCAACTGGCGCTTATTTCAAACTTAAGCTGTGAACTTGATGGCGACTAAAACTGAATTTCAAGTTTTAGTGGAGAGGGTACCATGAACCGCGAATCAGCGACTTTTTTCTAAATTTCAGTCCGGAGGTTGTATCGTGTGACCACGAGTTAACGCATTTCCTCAATTTTAGCCCCGAATAAGCGCTTAAATTGAATTTTAAAGCAAGTCGGATGGAATTAAAATCATCAAAAGGAGCCAAATCGCCGTTCAAGTGGTTATGAAGTCTCCTTTTCACGTTCAAAGCCTATAAATCCCCAATTTTTCCGCTTTCAAGCTTTTCGGGAGCTCCCTCTGAACGGTGGCCCACGGGGATCCACCCACGTCGCTGATAACTCAGTATGCTACTGCCCCCAGGTATCAAAAGCTCATCGACCCTTTTGTTTGGATTTTGGTATTTGCATAGGACCAGCCAATGCTGATGATCTGGCCGTATTCGTTCAGAGCTACTGTGGTTTACAACGGTGTATAAGGCTCATGTGACCATCCCCACAGCAATGAAGGAGTCGTGAGTATGGGTGCAATGCTCCGACTTGCCACCATCATTGACTGTACGGATAGTGACGGCTATGGCTGTTGATTTTCAGCAGCTGAACGGGACTAAAATCAAGCTGGGCACCCCCGGCACTGTTACTGGAGGCCATGACCGGATTTAGATATTATTTATATGACTGGAGGCGGCAAGACTCCATTATGCCGCCCACTAAGTAAGGGCGTAAAATTGGGTTTCCTGGGAGATTCACGAAATTTTGTTGTTGAAAGATTCAAACCGGCGGCATTGAGTTTTTTTTGAGGAGCTACAAGGAAGAAAATAGTCCGCGAAGTTGAGACTTCGAAAGAGGCCAACCCACGGTATAGCTTTCTTCAAGGACCAAACCCCGTGAAATTGCATCTTTGAATGAGTCAACTCTCACGAAATTGACTTTTTAGGGAATCAATCCTGCGAAATTGGCTGAGGTGGCCACAGCTCCATCACCCTTGGACCCCCTACTACTTGAAGGAAGCTGAGTTTACACTTTGCATATTTCAAACAATTTTCACGTTCCCTTTGAAAGACTCTATTTTGGAGTTGAAAAAAAAATCACTCAGTTTATTGACCCCCCTCCCTTTTATTAAAATACAAAAAAAGAGTCAAATTTTCAAGCATCCCTTAAACTTCAGCAATAAAGAGCTGTAGAAGGGTGATGGAAGTGACAATCTTACATACTTTAAAAGAGCGAATATTATTCAAACATGAATATTAATGGTTCTACACTCCCCTCCCCACCCCACGAAATCAAGTGTTTCACTCTTAAACTTTTTTCTTCTTCTTCAAAGTCTTTAGGCCTATGCCTCCCAGAATTAATATTCAGTAAATTAAAGGTGTCTGAGAATGAGAGACGCTTTTTAAGGGCATTACCATGTTTAACATTTTATTTATAAGAGCATTAATTTCACGGTCATGACTTTAGCACCCCCTCCACTTCTAAATATTGTTTGTTGATATATTAACGCAGAGAACATTTTAGCATAATCTCATTCCGCAGGGGAATATTATTGTTTAAAGTGGTTCGAAGAGACTGGAACATACCGTTGACCATAATTTTTGGAGCTTTTAAACATTTTCCAAAATGAAACATCGGAATGATTACCTACTGTTTAAAAAACAATTGAATTACTTCATGTCGAGCGAGATATACTACTAAGTTTTAAAGGTAAAGAGGAGAAAGTCGTTAAGAAGAGGAAAAATGGACCCCTTCCCATCACCACTGAATATTACCAATGCTATGAGAGAGGGAGGGGGCGGAAAATAATAATGTAGCTCAGTCGTAAAAATGAATTAACTTCTAATGGCTTATTTCTACTCAGTATATACGGAGGTTACCTAGTGGCCCAGCGTGGTGCTTGTGTGTGCTATCAAATTTACGAGTTCTTTTTTTATACTGTACGGCTCATTTAATGCACGGGAGTTTTTACTGCTTTTGAAAACAGTAATAGCCATTATGAACCCCCCTCCACCCAGGCACCAAGCTCTCTAGGCCCGAACGGCAGGATAAAAATTGTTTTTAAGAGCCACCCTCATCATACTTGATCTTGACACCCGTACAAGCGTACCCAATTCCCTTTTTAAAGTTATTATTTTACAACTTGAAATACACCATTTCTAGTTCAGTCCACTAATTATGTAAGCCTATTAAAATAAGAATGGTCGGTTATTTTTATTTGAGGATGGAACACCGCTTCATATGTAGTCTCTTTCCATCGCAATTTCACTCAAAATATTTCTCTCTCGCTGTTTCATTCGTTAATAATGGCCTCGAGGCAGCCGCACGAAATAAACGACGTCATTTTTTCCCCCGGAAGATAAGTACACGGTTGACTGTGTTATGCTTCTTTTTTTCTTCGTTTTATTCAGTTGTGAGAGCCACATAAATTTGACCCTGAGGAAAAAAGAAAGAAAGAAAGAGAGAGAGATAGAGTCGTGGCTCTTTCTCGGAAAAATTGTATGGGACAAGTACACAAGGAGGACCAACCACTGCGATCATGCTGTGGACGAGGACAGAAAAAAAAGGTATTTGACCTTTAGATAGGGCAAATAAAGTGCAGGAGGAAACGCGGGGCGGAAATTAGGTGAGCACCAACAGTGAGACGACCGGTGCGACATGACTATATGAATAAGAATCGTAAAAAAGCTGGTTAATGCTGATTTGCGGCTAAAATTGGAAAAACACCAAACCTCGGCTTCTGATTGAGACAACTTGTTTGCTAAAATTTACACACAAAAAAGCGCTAACCCCATGGCTTGAAGGAGTGAAAAATCGTTAATTTGTAGCTGATATCAAGAAAAACAATAATACGCAGGTAAAATTTAGAAAGACGCAATTCGCAGCTAAAATTGAGTTTAAGGGCTAATTCACGGCTAAAATCAAGAAAACGCCTATTCACGGTTTTTGAGGGCAAAAACCAAGAGACTAAAAAACTATTAGCCCTAAAGTCACACGTTATATTGAAGGCGAACACCCTGTCCCCTCCCCTCATCTTACAGATACGGGGAACCTTTTCTAGGCACTTTTTTAAGAGGCCTTTTTTAGGCACTTCTTAGGCAACTTCTGAGGGCTTAGAGTGAAAAAATCGCTAATTCAGGATTCAAAAATTTTCGGCAAAATAAATAAATCCAAATAAAAACGTTAATTCGCGGCCTAAATTGAGAATAACTCTAATCTGCGGACAAGGTGTAGGAAAAGCGCTGATTCGCGGCTAATATATAGAATAAGCCATAATTTTAACGCTACGTAAAACGTATATTTCTTTATAGAGATTTCCACCCCGCGGGCCACGATTTGTATATAGGTCCGCCATCATTTTGTTTGTCCTCCTCGCTGGGAAATGGGATAGCTCCTCTTAATTTAAATTGTTTTAAAACGACAGAACGACCACACGTGAAATAAAATGCTACCAAAGCCGATATAGTTTGTGGCGGCCAAGGCTGGGCAGTTAGCTCCATTGTGCCAGTTTAATTATTACAGATTACTTCCGTTTAAAGAATGTACATGAGCATTTCCTTGCTGTTCACTATTTTCTACTGCACGCTTTGACAAAAAAAGTTTATATGTATTACTATAAGTTTTTCAAAGCAAGACGATAAGGTTTTGATGCCCTGTTACAGTGAATTGGAGGGGGGGGGGATGTTTAGATGACACGCGAATGAAGTATCTTTTTCCCGTCAACTGATAATTCCTGTGAGCTCAATCTGCCGTCCCCGCAGCCCTTCTCTTCTCTCACAGAAAGTTCTTCCTGCCTTTAGACTTTTTCATGAGAAAACTTCCTTCTTTTTAAACATCTTTTCCCTCTTCCGCCTCCAAACTACCCCTCCTCGACAACGTAGACTTTCATCTTACTCTTTTTTTTTCTCCCCCTCCCCGCCCATCCCATCGTTCAACTTTCCGCAAAACCCGCAGAGTTATTACAAAATCCTTACTTTATTACTAAAGGGGGATGTCAGCGAGTAAATTCCTCCTTAAAAGCTGGAACGGTGACGCATCGGGGGGGGGGGTGTCTTCACACTCGGCACTCTCTCCCTTCTTTGAATTTATTTTTGATAGGGGGGGGGGGTAATAAATCTTGAAGGGTGTCGGGAGGGGGGGATGCTTGGATAATTTTGTGTGGTTTTTAGTTGAGTATTAGGTGGAAATTCAAGATGGAAGGTTTGAACGTTCATTAAGCCTTATAGGTATAAATGGCGATTATTAAACTGTACATATATGAAATTCTCGTGGTATACGAGAGAGAATAACGGAACATGAACGCCACGTTATTTTTTGTCTGATTAATGCAAGAGTTCTTCTTCCGTAACCCATATCGAAAGCCTCTACTTCATACGCCCAGGCTCGGTCACAGCGTGTGGCTTTTAACCAACAAAAGCTATACGCCCCTGACTCCGGTCAACTCAGCAATTAATTTTCAGCCCCCTATTGTTGGGCCGAACTAGACACCGTAAAGAAACAAAATTAGAGACGGCATTAAGCCGAATTAAAGGGTAGTAGTGGGCGGTGGTGGAGGGGGGTATAGCATTGTTTTAACGCGTATTTAACTGATAGAGATTTAATACGGAGGCCGCTGAAACTTGCATACCGTCTTTTTTGTTTATGCCCTACAGAGAATTATTTAGTTCTCTGTCTGTTGAGAAAGAGGTTCGAGGATTGAGGTTAACATCTGGTCACGAGGAAAAACATAAATTATATTTCTTCAGCTAGAAACCGAAAGCAAAAAAAAAAGGTTCCCCGTATCTGTAAGATGAGGGGAGGGGACAGTGTGTTCGCCTTCAATATAACGTGTGACTTTAGGGCTAATAGCTTTTTAGTCTCTTGGTTTTCAAGGGGGAATGCCATCCAACTCAAGATTTTTTTTGGGCCACGTCAGGGATAACAGAAAAAACTTGACAGCACAACATAAAAATAAGGTGGAACACGGTTTTAAAAGATTCGTTAGCTTTAATAGTTCCGCTCATTACTGGCGTTCGTGATGGGGGGAGAGGGTGAGGGGTGCAAGGACTTATTCATACGAACTCACTTCAGACACATATGAAAATATCGTACTTGCAGCTGGCGTTAAATCAAGCTCCATAGTACGAGAGTTAATTCAGGATTTCCTACAGCAACAAAGAGGAATCAGAATCCGATTTGTATTCCATTGTCTTTTGAACCCCCCCCCCCAGAACCCGCCCATCGCAACACTATCCAACCCCCGTAAAACAAAAAGTGAAGCGCTTTCGCACCATTGTAATAATGGAATTTTGGTTGGATATAATCCTCCCCCACCTTCCAGTTTTCCGAAAGAGCTTACTTGAAATCCCTCCTTGAATGAAATTGTCAAAAGCTTTATAGCAACAATTTCTATGAGAAGGGAGATTCTCTCTCTTAAACCATAAGAAACGACGAATGTGAAGAGAAAATATCAGAAAATAAAGGCAAACGTTATTATTATTGTTTATGATATTTTATTGCTCGTAGGGGGTGACTCTTCTCCCCCTTTTTTTCAAGTTTCCTCCCATATTTACACTACTATGCACGCTGCGTGTCCCGAGTTACTTTTCCCAGTTTCATATTCGTTTTCCGGCTTCATAGACCTCTCACCCCCCCCCCCACCATTTCCACCACTACTGCCAGCAATGCAAACCTAAAATATTCTCCCTACTGGTTTTTAAGCCTCGTGATCGGCATTATAATTCTGAATTAGGGCCGAAGGGATCCTGCGCTCAAAAGAAGGATTCAAGCTTGGAATACAAAACTATATATGACAGAAAATGTACCCTTCCCAGAAAAACAGTTTATTAAAAAACTTTGGTGGGAAGGGGTGAGGGGCGTTGACGACACACCACCACACCCTTTATAGTGGCTGGGTAAATAATAACTTCCGTTTAAACGGCTTAATTCCAGAAAACACGCCTCCTGTTAAAAGAGTGAGCGAGCAAAAAGAAAAATAACTTTTAATAGGATTATGCAAAAAAAATTTTGCTCCGCCTCATCGGATGTAACAACTTTTGTTTTTCCCATGACGATGGTGAATGGTTGGGGGAGTGGCGAGGGGTGAAAAGGGTAAAAGATTTGTTTGCTGAACATGCCCGTACATGAAATGGGGGATAATGTATACCTTCCTAAAATATGAAAGGGGTACAAAAAAGATGGTGAATGAGGGGAGGAAACTGCCACTTATCCTTTTTATTGGAAATAGCATCTATTTTATGTGAGATAATCGCGATTGCCTACTACTATGTGACTGTATTTTTAAAAGAATAGAATACTTAACTCCAGAAGAAGCAAAATCTCCCTGATGAGCACGATTAATCGCTACTAAATATAATTTTCGACGAAACAGCTAGCTTTTCGTTTCTATGACACGCAATTCAGTTCAAGGGGGGTGGGGGGTCGTCCTGCCTTCAGCAGCCAAGCAATCGGCAGCCCCGAGCCTCCTATAGGAAAAGATTGCCACTGTGGAGTGGGCTGAAAGATAGATGCGAAAGTGTTACATGTCTCAAAAGGAGCGAGTCAACTGGGCGCTCTGCTTCATGGGACCTCGCAGTGGATGGAGCTTAACAGTGATTGGTGCCGTGATGTACTGGTTGGACAGTTGCTGGGGTGCGACCTTTGTCGAGGTTGGGCCTTTTTTCTATGATTGGACCGTTACTCTCCGGCCTGGCCTTCCTTGGAGGTCTTAAAAGTGCCACTTAACGTAACGATGCACCCCTCGCTAGAAGGGGGTTAGTGATGCACCGATACCGAGACGAAACCTACTTTTAAGAGGGCGAGACCGAGACCATGGCTCCAGGTATCGTACCGAGACCGAGACGATACCACAATTCTCGAGACGAGACCGAGACTCAGTCTCGGTATCAGAAAAACGGTGAAGGGGGAGGTGGAGGAGAGAAGGAAGGAAAAAAACAAACAACCAAAAAAAGAACACAAAAAACAAAAAGAAAGTTGTGGTCATGACATAACCTGCCTGTGCCTCAACCCCTTCCCCTATAGGTGAATATAAGGAGGGGGGTAACAGCAGAATCACCCAAGCTGGTAAAATAGCTCTAAACATATGACCAAACTAAACATAAGAAGAGGGTGTACCGAGGGAAGGGGTAGGGTTTCGATTCCCCCCCCCCCACATGAGGGGTACCTGATAAGCCCTTGCCACCCCCCCCCCCATCATACCATATCGAGGTGTCCTCAACCCCATCTCCCCCCTCCACCATTTCGTTTTCTTAGGAACGAATACAAATGAAGAAAACCCCTAAAATCAAATAATTCTAACCATAGGCCGTGGGCAGAAATCTCAATGAGGCCCCTTGGTCTCTAAATGAATAATAAATTTACGCACTATGGCATTCAATCATGGCATTTTATCAATTGTGGACACCAATTTGTCTTTAGAAACCGCGAATTCTGGCGTTTAGCACTTTTTCTTCATTTCAGCCGTGAATTTACGCTTTTTATCCATTAATTTTATCCACAAACGAACAATTTTTCGCAATTTCAGACACACATATTTAGCGCTTCGTCTGAACGTTTATGCGCGGACTCGACCAATCGCGTGGTTGCCAAGAATCTGAGAGCCGAAGAGATACGTATGAAGGAAGAGAAAGATGAATTCCCTTGTCCCTTCCGTGCTATTCTCAATACGATCGATCCTATTCGATTGTTTTGTTCCCCAGCGTTCGATATGTCCTACAGACTACAGACTCTATCGTAGTTGACTGTGTATTTCCTAGATAGTTACACTAAAATTTTGCAAACGAAGCCCTCAGATCTTTTTAGTTTTCGAGACCGATACCGAGACTTTCGAGACCGAGACTTACGAGACCGATACCGACTAACTATAGTCGAGACCAATACCGATACCGATACCAACGTTTCAGAACCGAGACCACTCATGTCTTATACTGGTCTCGGTCTCGTGAAACACTGAAGGGGGTGGTCCAATTTCCTTATTCTTTGGCAGGTAGATGTGCAATTTCTTCTTCCCCCCTTTCTCCATGGATCCACTACTAACCCTAACGTTAACGTTCCTTTCATGCAGCGCTTCTGGCTTTGAAATAATTTCGGCCATTTCACACAATTATTCAGTCCATGCTGCCCAAACGTTTGAGAGTAGCACGTTCTAGTTGTTCCAACTGCTATGCACGTGATAACCTGACCCGACCCAAATCGCAAAAAACGACGAAAACGGTCGTATTCGTTTTTTTAACCAAACTTTTCGTTTGTTTAGCCTTTCAAGTACTTTGAACAACGAACAAACTTGGGTGCGGCTATAGTTTCACGCTTCCCGACCCATGACGAAATCGTTTGTTTAGCGATACGATACACCTCAATTGTTTAGCCACATTAAAAAAAAAAAAAAAAAAAAAAACATTGATGGTTTGGCCAAGTTCATAGGTAATCCGGCCCATCATGGATGAAATCATCTGTTTAGCGGAATATCCCAACTTGAAATCGTTTATTTACGTTTGTTTGTTGTTCAAAGTACTTGAATGGCTGAACAAACGAAATTTAAACTGGCGCTAAACAACCATCGGTTGGGTTACATAAACTTGGCCAAACCATCAATGTTTTTTTACAAAAAAATAATGCTTCGAAAAGCTAAACAAACGTACACAAACGAATAGGACAATTTTCGTCGTTTTTTATTTTTATTTTTATTTTTTTATTCATTTATTTTATTTTATTTTATTTTTTTCGTTATAGGTCGGGTCAGATTCACGTGCATCCCACTGCTTGAGTGCACTGTTAATTTCAAGTTTTTTTTACTTCGAATCTCCTGGCTAAAAGAAAAAAATGTTGCGCTCGGGGCATGCCATAAATAACAACGAATATAAATAAAATATTGATTCGAAAGTTAGTGTAGTTCGTTGTTCAATTTTTATTTGCTTTCAGAGGATCCTTAGATTTAAATAAATTACGGGCATTCCCGACATTTCTCGATTTCTATATAAAAAGGAAAAGAAAAGTGTCTTCCTCTCGCCGCTTGTTATGTACATCCTCCAAATTGCGCAAATAAAGCGCATATACACACACGGCGTTGAATCTCATCATAAAATGACAAACAAGCGAAAAAAAAAAACATGACACACGGTATCACGGGATGGTGATGGGGTGGGGAGCGAAATAAGAAAAGGCGCCTGTCGTTTCATTTTCTTTCGCCTATATCTTCAGCCTATTTGTTGACGTCGCGTCAGAGAGAAAAACAAAGTGCATAATGTAAAGAACACGTCGGCCCGCTGAGAGAGGGGCCAATGATCCGCACACAGCTCTCGGCGGCTACACAACGCGGGTCGTTGAAAATCTTTTATTAAATTCCCCGGGTTTAATCTTCCGAGAGTTTGGGTGAGCGGAAGAAGTGAAGGGATGTTTTCCATCTCGCGGCCCGCGCCTTATGAGTAGGTCACCGTCCCTTAAAGGGGGCGAGACAAAATTAGGTACATTTAGTATTCAACTGTAGTACCATGGCCCGTGAGAATTCTTAATGTTTACGAGATCGAATTTTCGGTTAAGGCGAAGAGGGACAGAGAACGTTTTTGAAAGGAAACAAGGACATTAAACTTGAATGTAACTTCGCATTTACTTGTCAACTCGTTTAGTATGTCCCAGGTTGTGGGAGGGGGTATCAGATAAAGTAAAGACTTTCCAAGTTTCTCTAAACAATGTTTCACTCTAAAAATGACTATGTAATCGCACTTATGATGATTTTGAAGAGATATACACATAATCAACACAAAGTTGAAGGCCAGAAAAAAGCCCCCCCCCCCCAAACCACCTCGCACCCCGACACCGACAACCAACTCATCGTCCATTGTTCTCCTGAATTAGAGGTGCATTGTTCGTTACCAGCTTAGCGGAAACAGATCCCCCCCCCCACCAATCCACTTCGAGCCAGAGGATGGATCCCGCTACATCGTTTTCACAGGAAACAGGCGAGAGAATGAAAAATTTCTTCTTTTTTGTGTGTTCTCGATATATAAAAACTAGGGTATACCGCGAGAGAAGCTTCTTCAGCAATTTTCCCGCTTGACCAAGTTTCCCGAATGGGCGATTTAGTACGATGGTGGGGGGAGGGGGTGACTGGAGGGTTAGAAACGGGAAAATAGATGGCCCGGCACATTAAAGACAGAACTTTCGCGATTTGAACTTTTTCAGAGCTGTATACAGAAGAGACGGCCCACCGCCTTTTCCTATACCGATTGACAGCCCACTTTTAATTTCTTTATTGCTTCCCGATAAATGGGAGTGTAACTAGAAACCAATAGCTCCTGTGGCTAAACATCTGGCGTCTGGCTATTGTTCTCTCCTGTAGAAACGATCTCCATGAAAAAAAAAAAAAAAAATTGTAAAGAATAGGGTTGGGGGGTTAACCTTTTTGGAGGCCTAAACTGAAGTTGCACTGAAAAGGGTCTCGTAAAATGCTTTGATGAGAAACCTGTCTTCCCCTAGCTATAACACCCCGATAGTTTTCGTTTTCATCGTGGTGAAAACCATGTTTTAAGCCTCATTAACGACGTTGAAGGGGGGGGGTGAGCAATGCTCCGTGTGGAATCCTTTCGAAAGGGAATATCCTTCGTTCATCCATCTTCCTTTTCTTGACTCGCTCTCTCCACGACCTGATTTTCCTCACGTGAAACTACACCTTTTGATTTTCTCCTCTTCGGCCATTAGTAAGAGAGCTTCCACCTTTGGATAATAGTCTTTATCTCAAGATACAATTTATCTTTGTCAGTAAAAGATTAAAGAAGAAGGGATGAGTGTGTGTAAAAGAGATAGAGTCGAACCGAAACGCGTTGCTTTCTTAGCGACTGTAAAACGACTACAGTGTCACAAGCACGCGGGCCCAGAGCTTTACTCAAGGGGTGCACCACAAAGTCCTCATAGAAAGATCAATTTTTCACCCTGAAAACTTTAATTTAAGACCCGAGAAACCGAATATTAAGCTGAATAAAATGTAACTTAACCGTCTCAGGCATTGCTGATCGGCCATCCATAATGGAGCTTTAAACCCGAAAATAAGTCATATCGCCCAATCTAAAACCAAATTCAACCAACAAACAGTAAATGAGCCACCAAACTCAAATTTCCGGTCAAAAAACTGATAGGTACCTTTCTAACTCAATTTTTTCATTTAAAAATATTTTTGTGTCGGTTCTTTTGTCTTGCGCAGTGAAACACGTAATGAAATGATTGGACAAAATCTGCTGATCCCCACTATCTCTTTTTTTATCCGATGACAAAAAACTCAGGTGCGAGCCATGTCCCACGGCTAATTCCTTGCTTTGTACGAGCAATAAGAATGCGGGAAAGGCGCCCATTTCGCTAACAGGGCATCAGCGGCACACTCGCGTTTCATGTGGGGCGTCCTGTGTGCGTTGCGCTAAACAAAGCGCGAACGCGAACCGACCGAAAATCCTGCCGAAAATTTGCTAATTCGCGGTTACTATAACAAAGACCACGAAACTTTAATATCCACGAAAATTGATGTGCTGTGAAAGCACACTGGACCATAAAACTATACCAGTTTCGTGGATTTTTGTAGACGGCTATTCGTCAGGCTTTGGGCGTCATCGAGGCTGGCTCCTGGGGTTCAATACTATTAGAAATATGCCCCGAGACTTGCAATTCCTCACAATTTTGGAGATTTATTCAGCCACAAAACTTTCAACTTCAGGGAATGTTAAGGTCCAAATGTTGCAATGTCAACGCTATTTTCTTCAGCCTTTGGTCCCCAGATAGACCGGAACCCAGAGGGTTCAAAGATTGCAGATTCCTGGAAATTAAGAACCAGAAATTGCAATATCGTGAATATCTATACCCGAAACTTGCAATTTCACGAATATTTAGCCTTGAAAATCGCTATTTCGACGCTGTTTGGCATTGAAATTAGTTTATTGACTGACGAGTCTGCTTAGTCATATACTCAAAATCCAGAATATAGAAAGTTACACCGGCAGCGTTTTTCCGTTTCTTACCAGTAGCGTACCGATGTGATAGTGAAAAGGTTGGGGCGAACCGCCCCGGACTGACGTTCAGAAGGGACCTCCGAATAGCTTGAAGATGAAAAAATGGGGATTTTTAGGTGTTAAAGCCTATAATCACGGCTATAAAATTAAGAATAAGCGCTCGTTTGCCGCAAAACTTTTATGAAAATACACCATTTCCAGGTATCTGGCGGCAACTTTGCGGCTAAAATAGAGGAAAAACGCTAACCTCAAGTTTCTATAGACCTAGTCGGCTCAAATCGAGGCGACGCGACGCGACGGGCTCATGTGATATTCTTGGGAGTACACAGTTAAAATAGCAGAAAAGCACTAATCCCTGGCAAAGAAAAGCGACAAAAATAACTAATTCACGGCTAAAAACTAACAAAAAATGCTGATTAACGGCCATAATTGAGAAAATTGGCTAATTCGCGGCTATGAAATTGAGGAATAACAGCGATGAATCACTTAGCAGGTTCAGTTAATTTTCAGAAAACGTCATTTCATGATTTTCGGAGGCAACATAATGGCTAAAACTGAGAAAAAGTTTAAGTTCGCGGCTAAAATCAAGAAAATATACGCCAATCCATCGATACATTTGAGAAAACCCGTTAGATCATGAATAATAAAATAGAGAAAAGGCGTTGATTCGTGGCTAAGGTTGACAAAAATCGCTTATTCACATCTAAAAACTAATTCGCGGTTCGCGGATTAATTTCAGAAAATCCGCAGTTCGCGTCTAAAATTGAGTAAAAGCGATGAATACTGGCTAAAATTAAGAAAAAACGCTAATTCACGTATGTATACATATAAAGTATGGAAACCCCGCTAATTTGCATCTAAAAACGAGAAAACCCGATAAAGCACTCATTCGAAAATGGAGAAACAGCGTAATAACGAGGATAAAGTTGACAAAAAACGCTCATTCGTCCCTATAATGAAGAAAAACGCAAATTCACGTATCAATTTGAGAAAATCGCTTATTCGCAGATAAAAAACCTATGGCAACGGCCATGGACTGTGGCGACAATGAAACCAATTTATTATATGTATATATATTCCCTACATCTTTGCTCAGTTTGAATGTAAATTATCGTGATCAGAAAACTCTAATTAGTATCATTTTTCCCAGATGGGGGGGGGGGGGTAGCAAACCCCGTTTTCCAGTATCCGCGCCTGTGAAGTGCCATTGATACACAGCGAGAACCACTGTACGACATCAACAACGTCGAACGGATCCAGCGTGTAGCGATACCGTTGATTAGAGACTGCAGAGCGCTCACCTTTTCTTTCCGGAACAGGGAATTACCCAAAAAACATATCCCGGAAAAGCTCAACAACAAATCATAGGATTACGGAAAAGCTTGAGGACATACAGAATTACAGAGATCACGCTTTGTGCTTCATTAAGTATCAAGCAGGGGGAACGAAAAATGTAAATACACACGCGAGCGTGAAAATAATATAAAGTCGTGAAAAGCCTCTGTTCATAAGAGAAAAGAGAAAATAAAACTGGAATAATCGTGAAATATTAATTTTCTCACTCTTCTCTTTATGAATACATAAAAACGGCCTATGACACTACCTTTTGTCATAAGAGGTGACACAAAAGAGAGAATGTCACTTTTGTTGGAATAAAATAAGTGAATAAAGAGCCATAGTGTGTCTCTTCTGGCGTAATGTTCCTGCCAGCTATATGGTTGGGGGGTGGCGAGGGGAGACCACCATCAACCCACACATACACACCATCTTTTGAGCATTGGCTACAAAGCCTTCTTTTCTTTTCTCTTTAAACCACAAAGAAAAACCGGAAGGGCTTTTATTACGGAAAAAGGGGTGGCGAATACGAGTGAAATTCGACCTTAGACCCCTCAAAAACTCACCCCCGGAAAGGAGGCTTTTCTCGGTGTGTAGGATCATACACATGCCTGATCGAATCCCTAAATCTCCTACCCCTCAGCCACCCACCCCCACAGTTTACAAGGACCCGGAACAATTTTATTTTGTTGCAGGAAACAATATAAGGCGGGGAGTGAAGCGAAGAGGATAGTTTAGCCGCACATTTCCAGAGAAACACGTGTTATACTCGTGTGGTGGGAGGGGTGAAGAGTATAGTATCACAGCAGTCAATGTAAAGGAATATTGCGGCTGCTCGTGTGTACTTTTGATGGTGAAAATGGCGAAATGGTGTACACAGAGGGTGAACCTTGATAGGAGGAGGGTATGGTGGGGCTGAAAGTACAAAAGAGGCGTTATGTTATTTAACAGGTGGGGCTGATGAAATGGTGGGGGGGATGGGAGAAATTTCCGTTTCTACCACCGACGGTTCAGTATATTTATGGAAAACTAATAGAAATAACCGACCGACATCCCGCATTAATCAGGGACCCATTAGCGTGAAGGACTGTATATTTTTGTCAAGCTTAATGACACTAATAATTATTTCACCATGCGTAATTTAGTAGAAAACAAGCACAATGACGTCAGCAAGGGGTGAACTAGTTCTAATTGATACATCTCGTTATACTTAATTGTTGAAGACATTTTTAATTAACTCAATTCGGATGTATGAGTTCAAATCTATTAACAGGCGAGTTGCAGGACGTTGAAAACTGAAGAATATGGCGTGAAGCTGTAGCTTAGACTTTTCTATATCGCGTGAAGGGATTTATAAACTGATAAGATGCTGTACACTCAATCCCGTCTTCTTTAACGGCCCTAGAACGACGCTTCGGAGCACGTTTTCATTACAACGAGGATTAAATGTAAGACTGTGTGTACACAGACTTGTTTTTTTCGTTCAAGCAAACTTCCAACTATCGGGAAAAATGAACAATTACCAATCAGCCACACGATTCACGCTAGGGACAGCCCTTCATTACGATGCCCTTCCCCCCCAACCACAGCCCAAAGGAGGATCGAAGGGTGATGTACGTACACCTCGCAGAGCGCATTCAATCCCAGTTTGTTTCGAAAAAAGAGGGTAGTAATTCCTGGGAAATCTAAATAGGGGCCTAACGAAGTTGTTTACAAGTAAATTAGAGAGAAAGACCACAGAGTTTTATTGGGCTACACACAGTTACGTAATTTAGGGCGACTGTACTACGAAGCAAATTGTGAGAGCCGGGGAGGGCGAGAGGAGGGAAGGCGTTAATTACGCTTTTTACGCCTCTGGCTCTCACATCAGAGATGGCGAATAACCATCGTGTTGAAGAGGGAGGGGGGCGCAACCACAGTTCCCTAAACTCCCCCAGAAATCCTTGCAATTTTAAAATTACCGCGGTGAAGCGTTTGACAAAAAACTAATTCTAATCCAATTTTTGAAACAGGAGGGCAAACCGCTCACTTCACCATATTCGGCACTATAAAACAAAAAAAACGTGCTCCCGGGTGCTTTAAAAGCAATAGGAGTAATCCCCCCCCCCCTTTTGAATACTTGGGTTGAATTTATAAGAGAATAATGCCGACAATCGAAATAGATTGTCGGTGGTTGCACCGCTCGGAAAGGGGGTAACGGGGGACCTGTCATTGTTCCCAAACCTCGCACGACAGGTATAGATATGCCATCTCTCCTCCCTTCATGAACTGTCTGTGGAGGCCCACAGTCACCATGAACACAGATAACATTGTCATTCGAGTACAGGGGAAAAACTTGAATGGTGTACAAGGTAGGAGTGAGGGGAGGGTGAAAGAGCACGACACTCGTCCATTTTTTTTTTTTTGTCGGAAGGAGCGTTTCGTTGCGGGGACGCATTAATATTTATTAAGAAATTTCCTATCAAAAGATGGAAGATATATGTACGTGTCTTGAAACGCTTATTGAACGCTGTTAATGGAGGGACGTGAGAAAAATTTAATAATAATGACGCTCATAAAATGTAGGAAATAACCAAGTAAGTAATAATAATTACGAATTCGTTCCATTAATGGGGAAAAGTTTAATTACGCATTTTTCACGAACCCCTTCATCTTATTTTTTGTCGTGACTTATGACCATATACGACAATAACAACCTGTTTGAACAACTGAAAATGAATTAAAATGAAAGTCGGACACGCACAGCAACAATAAAAAAAATAAAAAAATAAAATTACGGGTTCTTAGCGCAGGACATGGCATCAAGTTCGGTCATGATGAGTTAAAATATTCAGACAATAAGATCTACGTATTAACACAGCTCTCCCCCGCAAACAGTTGTTTTAGGCCCCTCGAATTTAACGAAATTTTATTTCACCCCCTCCACACCAAACAAACATGAACACAATCCTAAATAAACATACCGCGGAACAGTAGTATTTAGCGTATGGAGCTTGTAAAAACTGAGTTCGAAAGGACGGAGTTTTTCCTGGAAAACTGTTCTTTAATTTACACAAGTGGGTGGTGTAAAATGAATGGCTTAGAAAAGAGGAATGGTGGAAGATGGATAAGGGAGTTTTCGGGAGGGGGGGGAGAAAAATAACGATGGGCACAGTTTGGACACAGTGCCACGATCAATGATATGTCAAATATGGAGGTAGGAAGGGTTCGCGGGAACACCAAATGAATTGTGAGCCGTAGGAGGCTTTTCCTCAAAACCCGTGGGGTAACTAGTGCACAGTGCCTGAGATATCCGAACTCCCGACGTCCCGACAGGGCACGGTATGCAACGACTATGGTGTTGTGAACAATTGCTGAACGTTGAGCTGTACGAAATTATGTGGAGTCGACAGGGAGGTACACGTCATCGTAGAGGTGGCAATGCCCGCAGATGATTTGCCCCGCCGTCTCACACGCGAGAGTCTCCGTCCCATATCGTCACCACGATGCTCACAGGAACATCAGGACGCTGTCCTGATGTTTTTTCGGAACAATCCACGATTGATATCGCTTAGACCATACGCTGGGTGACGTCCTAGACGTCACCGTCCGTGGACATCCAGGATGAATCCTAGAATTATTTCTCGTGCTTACAACAGCACGAGAAATAGACGTTGCTCGTTGCTCGTTGGTCGGTGCCTTTCAACAAGCTCGCGACATGCATAAAAAAAATATTAAAAAGGCTTCTTCTTTTCCCTTTCCCACTAACTTAAGTGTCCAGCGAAAGAATTTTGAAATCTATCAAGGAGAGAAGCTTCATATAATCTTGGATCAGGAAAAATAGAGAGGAAAAAATTCCTACCCGAGTCATTTACTTCGTTTCTTTACGAGTCGACCAGGAAGACTTTGTGTCAAGTCAACACTTTCGTCTGTATTTGAAAAAGAGTGATAAAATAAAAAAGTTAGGGCCGGGTGAAATTGTGTGTGTGAGTGGGATGATAGTGAGAGGGGGCGGGGCAGAAAAACGGGGAAACTTTTCTTAAAACTACCCGGAGAAAATAAACACGGGAGCGACGACGGGAAGCCCAAGAAGATGAAATTACCTCGGGTTTTGAGCTCCCGAGGTAATTCTGCCGTGTTTTTAGCTAAAGTAACGGAAAAAAAAAATTAGTTTCTCGAAAAACTTTTGCGAAGAGTGTTCAGCGTGAAAACATTTTTCGTTACACCAACGCGAAATTATTTTCAATGCTAATCTGCCCATGATCATGTCGATAGTTCACGACAGGCGAATTCAATTAAAAGTCTATAAAATTGTTTTAAACTGAAAAATTTTCACAGAAGTTGAAGAATGAAACGTACGGTCGGGCATCAGCAGCATAACAAAAAAAAGGAAGCAATTTCCTTCTCTCAAAGGACCCTCCTATAGCACAGAAATGACAGGATATTGATCCCTTTAATTGTTTCTTTGTCTTTTCCAACCCTCCCACACTACGTACGTATATCTATCTCGTTTTTCCATGTAATATCAACTTTATTTAGATAGTCATTTAAAAAGAGGCCATAAAAGGAAGAAAAAAAGGGTTGGGCTCCCCATATAAGAGCTTTGATCTCTGCCGGCACTAAAAAGAGGTAAGGAAATGAGACACAGTGGGGGGGGGGGGAGCGAGTGCAGGGCGATAGCAACAGGAACCTCCCTGTTCCATTTATCAATTATACTTTAATTGTGAAGAAAGGGGTTGGGGTGGGGGTTGCACAATGGGTTCACTCCTATCCCATTACCCGACCGTTTTTTTTTTTCAAAGGGATGGAAAAAAAAAATATTGGCATAGAAGGTTTCTTGAAATTGACTAAAAATCGCACAATTAAAGGGGAGAGTGAAGAAAGACATCAATCCAGCTGAGTGTGGGATGGTGTGTGGTTGTTAACACTCTAGAAGCGTCATAACTAAATACTAGCGAAATTCGAGACAACTCCCTTCCAACCTCCCATCAACCGAGGCAACACGTGAACAAAAACAAGAGTTTCTTCCCTTCCACAGCATCAAGTTTGATTACATCCCCCTTACGGTTTTTCCACGGAATTATATTTCACTCACCCCCCCCCCCCACCAACATCAGCGCCTTTCTAAGTTAACAATACGAGAAGACGGCGCTTTCATAAACAATTCTTTTCAGAGAAAAAGGGATTGATGAGGGTGGCGGATGGAGGGGAGGAGCGTATGAGTTCGGAAAATAAGAGACTTATATAGGTAAATTAATTTCGAGCTCAGGCACTCCTGGGAGAAAAGGGGGTGAATAATTTAACGAGATTGAAGCTGTCTTGAGATTAATCGTTTTAAGATTTCTTCCCTACCGTGTTTTTAGCAAGTACGTGCAATTAAAAAGGTGAAGAGAGGCGCTTTCATTATTTCCTGGCAGCTATTGTAACTGCGCAAAGGATATATATACGGAGGTTAGGTTGAAGTACGAGTTCGCCGTTTGTCACTGACCCGATAAGGGGTGATTAATGACGAAAGTAGGGGATAGCAGGGTCCGGAAGGGGAGCCAGACGTATCTACGCTATGGTATACCGACAACAAAATGGTATACCGATGAGTTGGTGAAGGATCCGGGAAGAGCCGAGATCTGGGGCCTTAGTTCGGGTTGTCAGGAAAATATCTCGCAAGCAAGGACGCTACATCAGAAATAATACTATCCCGCCGTGGCAACCATCTCACGTGAGTTTTTCCCAACAACTCCAACTACGGCCCCTGGGTCGTTTGAAACTACCTCCGAGATTCTGGGAATCAACAGAAGCCATTACTACCATATTTCAGCCCAAAATGCATGGAGTCAGTGGCGGATTTACGAGGGTGGGTTTTGCGGCTTTAATCCTCCCTAAGAAGATGGTGTATTCAAATTTGTTTATGGTTATTAGAGAGATTTCTTTTACCTTTTCCAGACCTAAAAATACAAATAAAATAGAGATAATGCTGCAGTCCATTGCTCAGCAAGCTCAACATTTTAAAACACGTTAATTCGTGCTTTTACGAGGCAACAAATGGGACTGAATTTGAGAATAATCGCCAATTCAAACGGATAAAAAAAAAAAAACACTAATTCATAGCTAAAATTAAGAAAACCCCCTAATTCACGGCTAAAACAGAGAAAATATGCTAATTCCCCCCTAAAATTGAAGTAAAACGCCCATTCGAAAATATGAAATGGAAGAAAGACGCCAATTCGGGAAACAATTTGAGAAAAACCCTAATTCACGGATTTTGGGGGAAATCCTCTAATACGGAGCTGAAATTGATTAAAAGCGGCAATTCACAGATGAAAAAATTAAGAACTACTTCAAATTTAGACGACCATTGTCTTAGGACTTTTCAAGGGATTACTCCCCCCTCACCGCACCACCCTAGTCACGCCTGTGAATTCGAGGGGGTGGGGAAACTGAAAATAAAAAATTAAACTTTATTGAAGCTAAATACTTACTATTTTTACTTGTTTTGAGTTCCGAGAAAAATTGCTCCCAAGGTGGGATTCGAACCCACGACCTCCTATAGCGAGCGCCAGGCGCTCGCCACTCTAAACTCAAAACAAGTAAAAATAGTAAGTATTTAGCTTCAATAAAGTTTAATTCTTTATTTTCAGCCTCCCCACCCCCTCGAATTCACAGGCCTGACTAGGGTGGTGCGGTGAGGGGGAAGTAATCCCTTGAAAAGTCCTAAGACAAGGGTCGTCTAAATTTCAAGTAATTAATTAATTGCTGGGACATATAAAGAAAAAAGAACAATAATTAAGAAGTAATTAAGGACTGAAATTCTAGAAATAATTCGCAGCTAAAATGAAAACAAAAAACTAAAACTTTTACAAATAATAAAAACGCTAGTTCGCGGATCAATTAAAAATGCGCGGTAACTCGCGGCTAAAATGAATATATAACGCTAATCCTCATGACTCATCATGACTAAAATGTGAAGAAAAACGCAGAAATTGAAAATAAAATCGTTTACACACGGCCTGCAGGCGTAGATCCAGGGAGGAGTTCAGAAGGGTTGAGAGCCTCCTCCTTTGGGGCACTGCGCTCGCGATGGGTTCGAGTTCCGGGTCACGCCTTGGTTCCAAATAGCTCACATAATTATATGTGTAGAGTCAGTTTTATAAACTCTATAGGGCGCGTTAGTTGTAGGGCGTAGCCAGTTTGGCCATTTTAACGGCTCAAACTGCCAGTACGGTCATTTCTAGGGTATGAATAGTCAGTGTGATATTCTCATGGCACGAGTCACCAGTTCAGGTATTTTCAAGGCATGAATCGTCAGTTGAGCTGCTATTTTTAGGCCGCATAGAGCAAGTTTTGCCTATCGCATGGTTTGGTTAGCCAGTTTGGTCATTTTTAGGGCACGTAGTCAATTAGTTTTTGCCAGTTTAGCCTTTTTTGCGCTTAGAGTCACTTTTGGAGAGCGAGATTAGTCGATTAACCATTTTCTGGGTGGGAATCATCTTATTTTCAGGGCTCTTAGAATCGTCAGTTTAGCCATTTTTAGTGCGCGTGAAGTCATTTTGGCAATTTTTAGACAGTACGTAACTATCACTCCACCAAACTCCAAAGGCCCGTTCACAAGCTCTATGTTTGTGTTGTGTGGTGTCTATGCAACCTAACAAAATGCTTCATTTTTCGAGGGAATAAATTTGTTTGGTTGCATAAACTCCACACAACGCAAACATAGAGCTTGTGAACGGGCCTTAAAGGATTTTTTTTTTACAAAATTTACAAATGGACACGAACCGTATCACATGTTAAACAATTTGGTTTCATTTTTTTTAGTGCCATTAGAATGTGGTTCAACTATAATTACCGATTTTTAGGGCACAAATATTCAGTTTAGCCATTTTCAAGGCATGAATAAGGCGCAATTATAGTCAGTTTAGCCGTTTTTATCGAAGAAATAGCAAATTTTTAGGCAGTGAATGGCTGGCAAACCAATTTTATTAAGAGCGATTCACATAATTTCCCAAGCCCCTTCCTTGAGGAGGAGACCAGCCCCCCTATTCTGTAACTCATAACGCGTGCGTTAGCAAAATTTCTCAGCTGATAACTTTCAATTATTCACCTTGTTTATTTCGCTAACGCACGCGTTAGGAGTCACAGAATAGGGGGGCTGGGGCCTTATTCTCTAACGAAATAGAAAGCTTGCTTTGGCAGAAACGTTGAAATTTCATTAATGAAATTAAGAAAACTGAACGGAAGCATATGATTTTTGAAAAAAGCAATGATGAAAAAAATTAGTGAATAAAGGCCCCGCCACACCGAACGCGAACTGCGCGCGGACTGGTCCGCACGCGGGAAAACTATGGTAACGGGGTATACCTCACCCACGTTGTCATGGTTTTTTAGCGAGCGGACAAGTCCGCGCGGCAGTTCGCGTTCGGTGTGGCAAGGCCTTAAAGCCCCCGATAAAGCCCCAGGATCCACGTCTGCTCATGGTTATATCCCCCAAGCTCACTCGCTGCTAAAATCAAGAAAATACGCGGCTATTGCGGAGAAGAAGCGATCATTTGCTGCTGAAATGAGAAAATCGATTAATCGCGGATCAATTTGAGAAAATCCGCTAATTCACGGCTAAAATTGAGTAATAATTCACGACTAAAATTGAGAAAAAACATTTTAGGACGCGACAAAAATGGGGAAAATCACAAAGAAAGAAGAGAAAACGCTGATTCGTTGTTCCTGTACAGGCAGTTTGTATAGAAAACTCAGAAAAAGAGACAGTTGATCGGTTTTATGAGCTTATTCGCTGATAAAATTGAGAAAATGCGTTAATTTGCGTTTTCCGCAAAAAAGAAATCATGTTATACGTATACATATATCCCAAGATGAAATCTTAGATCCGCCACTGCATGGAGGAAAACCCTGCGCGCGTGGGATCGGGTGATCACGGCCCTTCGGAATGAGCAAACGTACATCCTTTCCAACAGCAAAGAAGCCCTGGACTAGGAAACCTAGAATTTACCAATTTTAACCGGTTATTTTGCATTAGAACTGTACATTTTCTCCATCAAAAACAACGATATCTTGAAATTTCACCCGAAAATAGTACATTACGATACAAGGTCGTAATGAAGGCTATTTTGGGTGAGGGCGGAAGTTGCCGGCACGAGACGCAAGTCGGGTGAGGGCGGAAGTTGCCGGCACGAAACGCAAGTCGGGTGAGGGCGGAAGTTGCCGGCACGAGACGCAAGTCGAGTGGCGGCAAGCACCCGAACCTGAAATGATGCCCATTACAACCGAGCTACGCTATTTTTTGTACATTCGTTAATTTTTGTTATTTCCAAAAACTGTAATTACAACTACCACCAAACCTCTAACGGAAAATGGGAAGGTATAAGGTGCTTATTTTTCGTGGAAATATTCTCGCTTAATTCATTATTTTGAAGCAAATGAATTTTATAGCGTTTTCCATTTACATGAAATTATGCTCCGGAGCAATTCCTTCCCACCCGTTTAGTTTAAATTCAGGGAGGACGAGTGAAAATGAACTGCTCTAGAGCAGAATTTTATGTAAATGGAAAACTCTGTAAAACATGTGATCCTACTAGAAAAATACACTCATACAGCTTAAAGAACAGTGAAATACAATTGCTTTTCTAGTGTACTGGAGTAAGGACATTGTCTGTGGCTTTCGTGTCCTAATACTTCAGATTGGAGGCCGATGAAAAAAGTGGAGGAAGAACAACATGGGCAATGGGCACATTGCTCACGTTTGGATTTCACGTCGCACACGGTCAGGAGCAATAACCCTCGTTGCATCTTGCACGGAAGGTAGCAGAGAAGGTTATTTCGAACGACTGTATAGAAAAACAGATTTACCACTGCAAAATTAGCGAATTCTCGTGAAGAAACCGTAAATTTTGGCCAAGAATCTGGCAAGTCACTTAGTAACTGTCAATTTTGCCCCCCCCCCCTCACATAGACAGAACCTGATTGCTATGGCTTTGAAACGTCCAAAAAAAGCACAGTTGCCTCCATAAATGACGGTAAAAAGTGGCACAACTAAGGGTGGGTTTATCAATCACTGGATATCTCATGGAAAACAATCCGTCAAATAACTTTGCATTACTGTTTACAAAAAGGCCCATAGCAACCAGTCTTATCCGAGCTTTATCAGAAAGAATACGTGCGTTGATAAACGCACTCTAAATCATTTAGGGTGAGTTTATCGGGAAACCGGGTTTCAACCTCGATTAATCACACAACGTCGCCACTCAAAACTGGAGATTTATACGCTTGTCGTAACCCTTTCCCTTCCCATAGAAATGAAAACTCACCCTGTCGTACTAATGATACATCAAAAGACAGCAAACGCTCACCTGAAACAAAGAAGAGCACATGAAATTAAAATTACCTACACGACATCGGGGCACAACTAAATAAAATTGTCAATTTAAACATCACAAAAGAGAAAGACAACAATGTAAATACGTCTGAAAAGTCACGGGATAAGCTTTTATCGGCTCGGCAATTTAGGTCGTAAGCACGGCCAAATAAGGGAATGACTTTTTTGTCGTGCGGGTTTGTTTTTTTAACGTTGGATTTTCCATTTTAGCCGTTGCACTAATCAGACGTGCGAATAACTTTTTTGCCGTGGGATTACCCTATTTTGTCGGGCGAAATTTGCCGTTTATACAATCTTTTTTGACTGGCTAAAACACTTTCCCCAAAAGTCACACGAAACAGAAAATCCTATTTTCTTCAACCGGAAAACATAATATTCCAGTCCATTTGACTTTAGCTGTCAATTCTTCGTATAGATTGGGGTTACACATTTTCTGTTTGATTTATATCCTTTCAATCGCACATTTCTAGCAAATGCGTACCCCCGACCACACAGCAAACGTCATGAATGGTAGGAGGGGATATCCTCCTAAACGAAATATTAGGAGGGAGAAGAGTAAAATTCATGGTAGCTTGCTCCCTTTTTCCAGCTGAATACCCGAAGAGTGGAAACTGGGAGGTGAGAACTTTCCGCATTCCCTCTTTCCCTTCCTTGTTGTTTTAAAACCAAAAAAGGAAATACATTAAATGAACGATTTACCACAGCTTGGGGGATTAAATAGCGCTGGGGAAAAATTGATTATGAAACTGACATGGAAACACGCACACGAATACACATGACCTAGGGGTGATGATCTATTTTCCGAAGGATTCAGCGATTTTTGTTCCCTAACACTCGCAACTTCCCTCCCACCACCGAGGTATACATTTCACCCCATTTTATAACAATAATTATCAAGGTACGAGGGTCCGCATTAAATCTGTCCACTTCACGCTTCTTCCCTGGTTTCCCTTCGGACTCATATTTTCTTGTCAAATATTCATGCGTTTTATCCTCCCCTTCATCCTTAACATTTTAAGGGTGAAATAGGTTGGTAGGGAGGGGGAGGGTTATAGCTTCGGACTCTTCGTTTTTATGGATACGTGAAAAGATAGAGGGGGAGGGTTTTTTAGTGTTTTTCCCGAGTGAGGGTGAAAAACAATAATTTCTGTTTTCTCCCTCTGTGTTAGTAAAGGAATCCTCCCCTTTGATGTAGAGCGGCCTATGTGAGGGAGGCTAACAAAAAAAAAAGGAACCGAATCTTCTTCCGTTTTTTTCTTAAGGCATCCCCACCACCACCAATGTGAAACTTATGATACTTTTGAGAAATCGACCTTGAAAAGGCTAAAGATTAGGGGTGGTGCGGTACTATCGAAGGAACAATTTGAGGCTCATAGGCGTCCGGTTAAGGCACTTGTTGTCTTCTTTTCTTTTTTTCTTTTTCCAAGACCATTGACGATATACGCTTTTATTAAAGACACTGTCAGCCGTACACGGCAAAACATGGAGATTGTTCGGTTGTGTGAGGGGGGGGGGAGCAAAAGGGAAAAGCTCTTTTTTCCATAGGAATTGCGTCCGCGTACAAACACAGGGGGGTGCCCTTTGTTTACAAGCGACCTTCCTTCCTCATGCATAATGCCTGAGCTTTGAGTAGAAAAGCGTCTCCTTGGATGCACGCACGTTTTTCACCCCCCACCACCACCAACCCATCCCTTTCACTAACGCTTTGTGACTGTAACTCGACAAACATGTCAATACATTTTGAAGTCTCGAGGGGGGGGGCATGGAAATTACTACGACCACCACGATGTGGGGCTTAATTTTGTAGCCCCCACAACCTTCTATTAAGTAAAAATTCGAGAGCAACAACCCAAAGCCGAATCTGCAGCGTTTCTAATACTTTGGCTATACTGTCCCCTCGCACTCTACCAATCCTCTGGAACAAACATTACGGCTTTCTCCTCTTCTTTTTTTATAACATAAAGAATTCCGTTTCTGCTCTCTCAAAATTCATTTTATAGAGCACTGATTGAAATCAGATCAAAGCGGCGGCGGCATAAATTCAATCTGAAGTTACGGTGTCTGCACACAAGGGCTGGGAAATGGTTCCTGTTATGTATCCCCTTAAGGTGAAAAAGTACCTATCATCGAGTCTCGATTTTTGTTTCCTTTGTGAAAATATAACTTCACGATGAGAAAAAATCGTGTTAAAGGTTAATTCAATTTCCTTCAACAAACAAGAGAAGATGTTTTATGACCAATAAATATCGCTCTTCGCGGGTGAGGGGCTAGTGTTGAAGTGATAGACGGCGGGAGGGGGGGTGAGGCTCCAATGGAGCCATCCATTATGCGGCCCTTTTCAAAATGGACTTCTCCGCATACAGAGTTCGACCCCGCGCGGGGTTAATTTAAACCGATAGGGTCCGAGGAAGTTTTACTGTGCTGTTTATAGATCCTTTTCTCTTCATTCAGCTCGACTTCGAATGCTGTTATAGTTCATAACAGTTACGAAACAATAGTGTTTTCAGCTCTTCAGTGAACCGGCGGCGGAGTCAAAAGTGCATGGGGAAATACAGCGAGATAGGAGAAATTATGCGAGGGATGAGTTGCTCATCTGTATAGGGAGAGGGGTTGGCGTACGAGAGAGAACGCGCTAATAAATAAACCCGCGAACGCTTTTGAGGAAGCTGTTGTTAAAACTTGTACGGGGGGGGGGGGTTTCTTTCACCACTTTGCCAACACTCAAATGACTCTCACACTCTCTCTCTCTCTCATGGCTCGGGGAATGTCAACAATTTAAAATGATCCTATTGCAAACACGCGGCGAGAGACCATGTAAACAGGCAGCAACAGAGTTCCGATGACAAGCAAAGCACAGCCCCCCCCCCACCCCCCGATGCTCACCGAATCACTCTTGACGGAGGAGGATGAGAACTCGCAGTCGTGAGATGCTTCGCTCCATTTAGAACTTCATTAAAATAGGCTTCTTGCTACACTACCAGGGAGGGATTTTTAGGTCGTTAAACAGACTTCCTAAAAAAACACATCTCTGACGAGACGCGAAGGCTAACGCGCGGAAGCTCCTTTCTGCCCAAATAATATGAATTCTTTCTACTCAAAATTGAATACATTGGAGACCAGGTGGCTCAGTATTCAATGCACGTCGTCGAAAAGCGGTTTTTTTTTTTAGTGAAATGAAAAAACCTGAGCTGAGCCTCCGGTCTACGGACAGGAGCGTATACCAAGCTCTCGGGGTCCCCAAAAACCCTGAGGATGGGAAAAAGGGGGATCTTTAGGTATTAAGTTTATGGAAAAGAAGAATTCGGTACCTAGTGAAAACGCCTCAAAAAGTGGTCGTCAGCACCCTGGAAAATATACGCTGGTTCCCCATTTCTTTAGGGAGAGGGGGGGGGGCAAGCACGATATTAAAAGTTTAGAAAAAGCGGTAAATATGCATGGCTAAAGCTGCAAAGATGCCTCATTCGGGCTAAAATTGAGAAAATGCGATAATCTGCAGATTGACTATACAACTTTCAGACCCAAATTGACACAAAATCGCCAATTCGCAATTTATTCTGGCACTTATACAGATAAAATTTGGAATAAAACACTTATGAGCTGTTCTCGAGCAAGTCATACGCTTAAACTGAGAAAAAGTGCTAATTCATGACTTGAAAGGGAAAAATATGGCTAATACGAGGAAGAAACGTTACTTCACGGATAAAATTGCGGAAAAAGCGCTGATTGTACACAGGCAAAATTAAGAAAAAACGCTAATTCGAGACTGAAATGAACAAAAGAGATAATTAGCGGCAAAAACTGAGTACTAGCCAAAAGAAAAGGGGAAAAAATTGAAAAGGGTGTGATGTCATTTACAGCTAAAACAGAAAAGTACCGATTCAGGGTTTCTAGCGGTAAGACGGTAACTTCGTGGCTAAAATTGATAAAAAGCTAATTCGCGGCTGAAATCGGCTAATATTATTGAAAAGCCATCATTCCACAGTTAAAAGAGAGAAAAGTCAAATTCGCCGTTTCTTGAGATAACTTCATGGCTTGAATTAGAAAGAACGCTAAGCCAAGGCTTAAGTTGAGAAAAAGCACTAATTTGAGGCTAAATGGAAGGAGAAGTGCGTAGAAGAAAAAAGTAGCGATCATTTCCTAGCCAAAATTGACAAAATGCTAATTTCGCTAAGCCACGGCCAAAACTGTGAAAAATGGCTACACTAATTCACTGATAAAATTTAGAAAAAACGCTAATCCACGGCTAGTCACAGCTAAAAATTGACAAAATGTCAATTCGCGGTTTCATGGGGTAGTACCTAAAAGTTCGTGCAAAATTGATAAATTCATCGGCAGAAATTAGCGCTAATGCGCAGATAAAGCTTTGAAAAGTGAAATTTCATTACTTTTTTTAAAAAAGAAGGCGCTAATGCACAAATGAAGCTTGGTGCTAATTAGTAGGAAAAAATTAGAAAAAAACGATAATTAGCGGCTAAAATGGAAAAAAAGCGCTGGAAACTGGCTTGAGCTCTCTCGTCTCCAACAATGTAAAACCCAAAGGGTGGGACAGCATCATTTAACCTGCAGTTTTTTCTTTCAACAAAAGAAAAATGTTCTTCCTATTCTTGGGCCGGAGGGTGGGGTACGACAAGCAGAGCGTGTCCCACTGATCCCCCCCCTCATCCAACCATATTTCTCATATGAAATTCTATTCAACCCCTCACGTCCCCATGGAAGGTGGACTTCCTTCAAGAGAAGGCGGCGTCCATAGTAATTTAGCTCCTTCAGGTGGGTATTGTGACCTCAATTAATCTTCTCACCCCTCCCCTAACTGCACGCAACGCAAGACACCACAATAAGTATTGTTCTGTCAACACATTTAATAATTTTTTTTTTTTTTTTTTTTTTTATTCTTTCTTTCAAATATTACTCCGTTGGAATATCAACGACAACCGCAGAACCGCCTCTATGCCCTGCACCCTTATACCCCTGTCCCACCCCAAGACATGATGAATTCGAGGCATCCCTCATCTGTAAAAGTCCGAGGTCGGCCTATTAGAACATGAAGGTTATCATCATCCACCTCCCCTTCGCCCTTCTATTACAATTCACTGCTTTCTTAAAAATGAAAACTTCATCCATCACTTGACATAAATATGAAGAGACCGGCTGGAAGGTTTATTCGGTTCACTAAATATTTTTATTTTTAGGTTTTCATCCCCTCCCTCTCTTTCACCACAACATTTCCAGTAATAATCGAGGCAAATTAAATTCCTCTCATTGAAACTTTGGGTGGGTGGGGAGGTGTTTTCACTCCTTTCGCGGCAATAAAGGACTCATATAACGGATGGAATTTCGCGCATTTTATCGAGGTCGAGAACAATTTCAACACTTCAGGCTTTCTGTCGCTATAAGGATGCAACGGGATTGCTCGATCTTAAAAGTATACCACAAGAGCGGGTCGATTTACACGGACGAACGACTCTGGTGTAATCTACACACACAAAAAAGCGAGTTCGACGGCGGTTTTGTATACTTAAGGAAAAAGTGGGTGGATGCAACGAGAGACTCTCCTGTGGGGGGGATGATCATCAAGAGATAGGGTTGGAAAAAAATCTACAAGTCAATGAATGCTCTTTATATATGGCTTTCGTCGAGGCCTGGAAGTTTACCCGATCATCATCGAGCCTCGTTCCAGGCCACAAATGGGTAAACAAATTATGGGGTAGACAACAGCAACAACGATAAAAAAAAACGTTCCGGTTTTTAACTCATCAAATTATGAGCGACAAACTTTGAATTGAACGTGCAGGAACAAGTATATTTGACGCTGTACAAAGTCAAAAGGTTTGTCGTATTTTGCGATTCAAACTGTGAAATAGTCAGTTTTTGAATGATATTTAACGGGAATGAGTTTCTTCGAAGTCACGTTCAGTTCAATACGTCGTTCAAACAAGCGATACGCTCCACTGTGGAGGTAAGGCCATCGGCACGTTTTCCTTTGCCGGCGAAAGGGAGAGGGGTTCATCGCTGTAGGTAACTCCTCTCTTGCCTATAACAAAATGTACGGATCGGCCACCACACTTAACGACGCAATTAACACATCTTAGGACGCCAGAATGAGTTGTAATAAACCCCGCAGCTACTAAGAATCCAACCGTTAATTTTCACGCCCCCGCCCCAAAAAAAAACAACAACGAGGCGTGATCCCGTTGCGTGAAAAATATACAAAAGCACGCCACCACGATTTTAAGAATAGAAAAATACTGGTTGACTGCACGAAATTGTCGGTAAAACGCGGAGGCTTCCCCTTCCCGTCCATTCACAGCACACCAATTTTCACATTTCCCACGATTCGACCGAAAGAACAGCGGGCACGCTGTGTGCGGTGTTGATGAAGGAAGCGGATTGATCGGGGGGGGGGGGGCGTTTAAGAAATTATTCCATCGAGGCGGGAAACAAGTTTTAGTATTCCTGCTGGATGAAAACCGCCCTGGAACTCTTTGACCACCTGTTCTGGGTCAGCTGGTTTTGCCGGTGCACGGTTTGATGACGTGCTGGGTGGGTGCTGGTCTCGCTTCATAGAGCGTCTTGATTTAACTTTCCCCGGAATCGAGTGTTTTCCTTTTATTTTAATGCTCCGAAAAAAAAAACCCTCTTTTCATAAAAGTTTCTCAAACCACCGTTTTAGAGCAATCAAATATTACCGTTTAAAGGCGCCTTCGCACGCAACGCATCCCAGCTATAAAGGCCTGGCCGAAGCAAGTAGCCGATCAAGTAACACGCGCTGGGATTCAATCTGTACCCGTGGGAATAATGGGGGAGGGATCAGTTGAAGGTTCCAGGGGGGGGGGGGGGGTTGGCTCATGTATAAACCAGCGAAACGAAGAGGCAAAGCTACTGCGTGGTGCTGTGAACGTATGAGACTGAGAAGATAGCTATGCGTTGTAACGGAATGATTGGAAAGTGTTTAAATGTTGAAGAAAGTCCGCATTAATTACACGAAAGGAGACAACAAGAAAGAGCGACGGCTTACGGTGCGATACTCTCTGATAGTCTGATACTTCTAATCTCATCAAGAGAGAAATCCTCTCTCACTCGCTCTCTTTCACGACGCCCTCTTCACCGCCTCTTTTGATTCTTTTGACTGCTACTCGTCTAATACCAGCCCCTCCCCTCCCCTCTTTCCCAGCAACAGTAATTAGCGAATAACAGAACCTTCTTCTTTAGCACGAGAGAGAAAAAAAAAAAAAAGAAAAGGGAAACACCTTCTTCAGGGTTCCTTTTATTTATCCACCACGGCGTTAAGAGCGAGAAAATAATTATATTGCTGAGATTAAAAGACTCGAAAAGGTCTTTCGAAAGAGGTGGAAAAAAAAACCATTCCCTTTTACCCTTTTGTGGCTGTTTTGTTCAAAAAGGTGGAAAAAATGAGGAAAAAAATTGCGTTATATGACAAGGGTTTCTCCATCGAACACCGTTAACGTGGAGGACTTCGGGCTTATAGATAGAAATCGGAGAATTTTTGAAGAAAGTGATCCTGTCAAAAGGGGAGGCTTTAATTTGATAATTTTTGGCTGGGGAGGGAAGGGGAGGGAGAATCGACGCTTCTTTTTGAATGCAAAAGAGATTCCTCGCAGTAATCAATAACACCAGAAAGTCGACAGAAAAACTGAATATAGGACAAGAAAACTTGGGAGGAAAAAAAAAAATGAGAAACTGGCTTTCATCCCTGATGACAGCTCTCCACCTTGACCAAACGGTTTTTGCTTCTCTCCCCCTCCCCTCTTCCGATCATAATGAGGTCAAAATCAAAAGACTGTGATAGAGATGAGAGCAAGAGGAGGCCTTAGAGAGCCGTGATATTTACGGTTAGACGACCTGCCTTACTGTATAGCGGTGAGTGTAGGTAATGCGCGTGAAATTTGATGCGCGTTGAAAAATGAGAGAGAGAGACAAAATAATGGAAGAAATTAGCATCGCGTGTTCATTCTTTTCACAATTCAAACGACGAAAGCTCCAGTTGTCAAAATCGACTATTTCAAACTACAAATCAAGAGGATTTCACCGTATAGGATGTTACAGCCAAGTTCATTGAAAGCAAAGTGGCAACATGAAGGTGGGAAGCAGGTGTTTCATATTTCAACTAAAATGGAAACTTCTCTTACAGTATTTGTCGCCTACAATACCTTTTCAAGCACATCACGCCTTCTCGACACCGTCGTAACGGTAGTATTGTTCGCTTTCAACCCCTCACTCCCTGCTCGAAGGTAGAAACACTTATTTTATGCATGAAAGAATAGAGGGGTATTCGATAACTATTATTAAGGCTGTAGGAAACGAGTCAGTTAAAAACTGCACTGTTTTCTATAACAGAACGCCAAGGTACAATCGATTAAAGAGCTTAAATTAAATATCATTTTATCGCTACTTCAAGAGCTCTAAGCGTTCGCGTAATTCCAGAAGAAAAAAACAACGCTAAATAAATCGATTGACCTCGTTAACTCTCCCATAGTTTCTAGTTTAACGTTGCGCAATGTTATTTAATTTTTTCTCTCTCTCTTTCTTTATTCCCTGGCACACAGCCCATTCTCATCCACTCTAAAGAAGTAGTAAAACGTGTCATCTCCGTCGTCATCAGGGCCTTCTATATCGATTGATGTTTATAACATGACCAACATGAGTCTCTGTGCCCTGAAAGCCCTCATTGTCATTTTTTTCAGTACTAATTGTACAACTCAAATTAATGGGCTTAGCGGGTGGTCTTGCCTAGGGGAAAGTACGCCCCTCTAATGCTCCTTACAGGAAATATTGACTGGTTGAATAATAGTTTTCTTCAAAAATAGAGCGAAAACTTTTAAGCAATTTTAGTGAATTGTGGGAGTTGAAAAGAGAGCGGCCAACCGACAAGACCTTTCTCTTCGAGGAATAGAAAAGGTCAAAGGCCCTGTACATCTGGATGTCTTGTTCAGATGATGACGATAGTCATCGTTCAACTCTCGCCTCCACTCCCCCTCCACTCGCCTTTCATTTCGGAATTAATTTCAGGCGAATGAAAAGTCCTCCGCCTGTATCACATGTGCGGATTTCTTTATACACATATACGCCAACGGAGCCACGACTCTTGCCACTCGTCGTGTTTCGTCAACGAACTATAACGATGAGAAGCCCTTTTGTAAATGGATCGAAGACTAAAATAATAATTCATTGAACCGGGATGAATGCCAGCTTTTGTGATATTCATTCAGGCGCGGACATTGATTACATCTAGCCCCCGCACCGCCAACCAACGCGCCACAGCCCAGAGAACTTTCCCACACACAACTCCATCAAACAACGTGTTTTACTTATTACGCCGCATATCCTTTTTTTATTACTGCGGACACACTCACTGACATCGTTTAAAAAATATTAAAATAATTCCAGCGATTTGACTCTAAGATAAGCATCGAAACGATCAGAAATTTTGTCTCGTTTCATTACTGGCCCAGGCGAGAGCAGCCCACGACAGGCGGGCGGGAGGCATTTTAAGTAAACGAAATTAGTCTACGAACAGGATAAATTAGCTTTTTTCTTCTTTTTCTCTCTCGCTAGCGGCGGTGAATGAAAAATGGTAGGGAGTGGGGGGAAGGGGGCTTTTTAAATTTGAGCTTCCCCCTGGGGTAATATAATAAATTAGGGAATTCTTCCTCAATTTTTACCAACCCGAGCCACGTTTTATTATGGTTGGTATGTAGAAAAAGGAATGAAAAAAAGGAAAGTATAGCCATAAATATTCATGAAGAAAAATCTCAGGTTTTAAAGTAAAATTCTTAAAAGAAAATTGTCTGCCGAAGAGAGGAAGAGTCTTCTTTGCTGAAAACTCTTCTATTTCCTTTTCCTTGAAAAAGAAACTTTTCCATTTACTCGAATAGATAACACAAATATTACTTTTTATTCGGATTTGTAATGGATCTGGTGCTGTTGGGAGGGGGGTTGAGGGGGTCGTCGTGCTTTGGATCTCTGCTCCTCCCCCTAACCAAACCACGAAGCGAAGTTCGATTTACTAAAGCCTCAACGCAACTAAGTCCATGGTAACAAATTAAGAAAATCGGGACAACCATTGAAAAACTTATTTAAATTCTTGAGAATAACTTGGAGACTATTCTGGCACTTGTGCGCGTGAATAAATGAAACCAAAAACGTTAGAAAAAAAAAAGCGGTGGAGTTAAGGGCACTCGAGAAAAGAAAAGAGTCGCGGGAAAGAAAGCCTTAAATATGACGCTATAGCAAAACAGCAACAGCGGATTATTTTGATGTCACTGTGACTCTGGGAATAAACAGCGAGCCCTGACCCGTGCGTTAGGGACAAACTGACCATTCACACCCTTAAAATTGGACCAAACTAACAATTCGCGGCCTACAAATGGCTCGCCCGATCATTCGCACCGTAAAATGTCAAAACGGAGCATTCGTGCTCTAAAAGTGACACAACTGACTTTTTGGGCCCTTCATAGAGACTTGAAAAATGCCAAAAACTGCGGAAAATGGCCAGAAAATGGCAAATATAACCGTTCACCCTCTGGAAAGGGCTGGACTGACGATGCGTGCCCAAAAAATGGCAAAAGGGTCTAATTGCCCCCCAAAAATTGCGCTGGCCCTCCACCATATTATCCTCGGACCATTTTTGTGTACTAAAAATTCTAGTATTGACTATTTTCTCCTTTAAAGTAAAACAACTGCAAACTGCTTGCCTGGCAAAACTGACCGTTCACAGATATAGCTTGACACTCTATTTGCACCCTAGAATGAAAAACCGACGAGTCACGCCTACGTTCGGCCAAGTTTACAATCTTCGCCCTAAAAATAGAGAAACTGACAATTCATGCTCTAAAAAATCGGTCCAACTAACCATTCGTGCCCTAAAAATGGCAAATCTTACTATCTGAGCCCCAAACGCAGGGACGTTAACGCTCTTAATATCCTCTACCACTGAAATTCAGTTTCACCCCCCCCCCTCACCCCATAAAAGTGAAAGAAGGTTGTTTTAATCCTCTCGTTTTAAAGGATGACGTGTGACGCTTTCGAGTTTCTTCAAGAGGGGTCGAGAAAAAATACAAATTTTGTTAAGAGCTGTCGTAGACAGCGTGAGGGGGGCCCCAGTCCTGAGTCCTCTTGAGATCTTCCTTCTTCCCCACTGAAAAAACATTATCGAGCCGGGATTTTTTATCCTCCGAAAGTTCCTAAAATAGCCCCGTCGAGACGATATAAAAACACACGGAGCAAAAAAACAAATTATGTGCCGGTGAAGGAAGAAAATATGCGAACGAAGGCAAAAAAATAAAGAGGTTCGGGACAGATTTTTATATAAGAATTTTCAGGAATTGACCGCACTTGAGCTACCTAATGAAATCAAACTAAAAATATTTTCCACCGCGTCCGGCGGTATAATCAAATAAATAATTAAAACGCTCCCCGCTTCGCGATCTCATTGTTAAGTCAAAGTAATTACAAATTAATTTCAATTCTGCTGCACCTCCCCCACCCCACACAAACATTGGTTAAAAGAGGGGAGTGGGTAGACGGATGAGTGCTCGAGTAAACAGTATTGTTACAGTTTATCAACTGTAACAATAATGGTTGGAAAATAACAACAAAGTTTGAAAGGGCGTCATTGCATATGAAATTGCTGCGCTGATAGACGCCACAGAGAAAGAGTTTTACTTCGTATTAGCGAGGGGGTAGGGGTCAATGCAAAGATCGATTTCCATTCTGCATCGCATGCGGAATAAAAAACGATGCAAAAGGTGAACGAAATAGCATGTTCAAAAATGAGCGTTCTTCATGTTTGTCTGACTCATCAGTTTTTTTGTAAAAAATAATAAATCCCAGTCACCCGGTTGTTGAATGTTGCTACAGACTCCCCAACCCCTTCACGCCCATCACCACAAGAGAAAGGTGCTCGCGATTGCCACAACACAATAAAACTCGTAAATCACGGGGCCAGAAAAACAAACGTTCTATTGTGGGGTAAAAGGCAGGAAATTATTTCCTGCCTCTGTTTTTAGTGAAGTATATAAATTTGTTCTAAAAACCGAAGGGAAGAGTTCCAGAAATTTTTCCCACCGTTCAAGGTAAAAATAAAACACTAAATAACTTCAAGCAATGATTTTTTTTTTTTTTTTTATCGGAGGTACTTGCACTTTACTTTGTCAACTCTTTAATGAAGAGAAATGTAAAACTTTATTTTGATGGTTCAGGAGTTTTTATTAGGCTTTTTTTCTTTTTTTTTTAAATTAAAAAGATCTTTCCTTTTCCTTTTTAATTAAAACTTCTAGATTCAATGTTTTTTTCTAGTCTGTTTTTTATCGGGGTACAGATCTTTCTCGCTCTTCATTTGGTGCTTCATTAAAGGTAGACTTATGCTAGTGTGAAATTTTGTGTTTGAAGGAGAGGAAGGTCGTAACACTCCTACGCAACCGCTAAATGCAAAAAATAACCCGAGTTTTTTCCCTCTTCTAATTAACATTTGTTTAATTTGTTTTGTTTTTCCTCAACAAGCTACAAAACCCATACCTTCCTTTATAAATATTGATTAGTACACCGTTGTAGTCTTTCCGAGTCAAAAGCGAGAGCACACGCACCAATTTTCTAATGAATTTTAATACCCTTATCCCCAACCCACCCACTAACATTGGCCATTTTAAGCTACTTTCTACTTTGGCTTATCTTGGTACCTGAGATTTTCTCGCTGTCTCAAGTATAATTGAGGCGTTTCCTTTCCCAAAACATTTAAGTACAGAGCGTCGAGGAACGGAATGGGCGCAGACAAAATCTGGTCTATATCAAGACGAGTTTGTTAAGGAAATTAATAACCCCCTTCGAGGGTTGTTGTGGGTGTTTATCTTGGATTTTGGGAACGGGGTGTGGTAGAGGTGGCGGTGAAGAAACGCCTTGAAAAGGGCGGTTGATGTTTTGAATTGGGGAAAAAGAGACACGTTGCGTGGATAAGGGGAACCCTGGAATAAATTATTGACGATGGGAAAAGGTATAGCGACGCAGGAATAGCATTGGATGATAGTATATGCATAAGATCCTCCTCGTCCAGGATTACAATCTAAAAATAAGTGAATAGGCGGTAGCGTGGGTCGATTTCCAGGTTTTGGGTTTGCTATATCGGTGATTTGTTCCACGAGTAAAATGACTGCGAAATTTCGCCTCAAAGGAAAACAGGTTGGATCCAACCACTCAGTGACACCTTCGCCGTCTTTTGATCTCAGCATTTCCTCACATAAAAACAATTTCAAATCAACAGAAATAAAAATGGCATAAAGAAGCATGTTCCCACACCCGAAGCTATCTTTTTTAATAAGCACCCTTTTTTCTCTCAGTGCAGTGAAGTGTTGGCAAAGAGATTAGATACGCACTTCTACCCGGTACGTTTTTTCCCTCTCTTTCTCGCTGAAATACATAACATAAATTAAAGTGAGGTCAACAGTACTGCTCCATGGCTTCGGAGTGATGGTAGGGGGGGGGGTTGGAGTCATCCAGATATTTTTTTCAATGATACAGCATGCGTGAGAAAGAGAGAGAAAAAGTGGGATACCGCACGCATCCGGGTTCTTCTGCACAGATATCGCACCTTTGCTATTTGCATGTTACTTTTTTCGCCTCTATCTCGGCCCCTACCGGTGTGAAGAGGAGGGGGTGGAAAAAATCCCAAGAGAAATGGGTCAATAGATTGAAATCTTTGGGAGCAACAATTTTATTCTGGGAGTTCTGAGAATGGGAGGTTGCACATTCAATTGGACTTACTTGGAAAAGCTTTTTTATCAGAGAAAAACCGTTAGAACTACGGCTATTCGATATATAAATGAAAATTGAGGCACAAAAGTTATTCCTGCGATACTTTATGTTTGCTATTTGATTTGTCTTCCCCGAAATCCCTTTTTTTGCTGGAAAATCCCTCCCCCCACCAACTAACACTAATCACAGTCAATTTTTTTTAATTAATTTTTTCCAGAGGGGCGCTCATTCAAAATGCGTTCATTTAATTTCATAGATAGAGAAAAGGAGAGGCGCCTCAATTCAAAAGAGGATTCCCTTCCAGTTAAGACGCGTTCTTATAATTACTCCCTATCCCCTCGGCAACAGTAATTTCACTCCAATCCATTTCTCGTTGTTTCAAAAGTAGGGAACAAAAAAGGGAGGGAAAAAACAGCCCCCTCCCCTTCGACCCTTCACTAACTCAAGTGGATGTCTAGGCTCCAGTCAGCAATGGTGGTTGATGTTGTGTGGGGGGGGGGGTTGGAGTGGGCGTTCGGAATACAAAATATCAACCCCTTCAACGACCCGGGTGACAATGCTTCGTCATTTACTTGAAAGAAGCTTCAACTCTGGGTCCTAACAAGAAAAAAAAGAAAAAAACATTAAGAGAAGAATCTCTCTGGTTCTAATTGCGAAGGAAATTATGGCGTACATTAATTTTTTATCGTCGACAATTTTATAATTTGACTTTGTTTCCACCCCCACCTTTTTTTTTCTTAAAAAACATCAAGTGCTGAAAACCACGAACATAAAGGCGAGAAAGTTCAAACAGAGAGAGAATTCTTGATTAGGCATCCCAGCCCCCCAACGTCACCACCACCACACCAGCACTTTAAAATGCTATGGGTTTTGTTGATGGGATTAAGTCTTGCTGGAGTAATTAGCGGGCAAAGGGAGCTACCAAGAAGAACAAAATGCTGAAGCGTAAAAAAGATTCGCATACTCGGGGGAGGCACATATACAATGCGAAGCCCTTCTTCTTGGGGGTGTCACTAACAATGGTGGCAATAAAGCGGGAAACCATGTTTCTGAAATGAAATTTTGTGTGTATGGATGGGGGGGGGGGTGGAAAAAATTAGAAACGTGGGTTGACAGTTTGAGAGAACGACAAATCTGAAACGGAAGAATTAGGATTTACGGCCTAAAAACAGTCAATTTAGTCCTTAAAACAGAATCACACGTCGTGTTCGTTCCTCGTGACCACTAAACAGTGTCGGTCCGTTAAAAACGTCTTGCCACCCCCCCCCCCCCCCGGTCAGCCACGTCCTCACCTGCGGAGCTATAAGCGCATCTTCTGATTCATGCTGTCTGATCGAAAATCCGTTTCTATTTTCGGGATTCCTTTGTCCCGAAACTAATAAGTTCCAACCACAAGAAACTCCTACCTCAAAAAAGCTTACTAAAAAGCTCCGACCACAAAAGTGATCTAACCCCTGAAAAGCTCCAACCACAAAAATCTTTTGTGGTTCCATTATCCGAATATGTGGCTGAAATATTTAATTTTCGTACTGAAACATACGAATTTTTAGGTTCGATTCACAGAGTCACACTGAGAAAAATCAAAAGATTAAAGGGACGGTCGGATTAATTCCACGGTCAAAAATGGTATATTTCCTGTCACTTTTACTTCCATGTTCCCTACGGGAATCGAGTCCGAGCTGACATCACATTCATAATGTACAACCTCAAAAAAGTTGAAAAAAGTGGTTTTTGGCATGCCGTCGGTCTGTCGGTCTGCGGCTTTTTTTTGGATAAATTGCATGAAAATGAAAACCTGGCTATTTCTTAATATGAGAAGCACAAATCTGACCTTTGTTTTGAGAAAAAATCATTTATCGGACATGTTCTCCCCGTACTGAAATGTCGTTTTTGGATATAACTTCAGAACAAGTCATTCCAGAATTTTTTTGATATTTTTTTCGGATTCCTCGTGAAATTTCCTTGCGAATTGACCACATTATTGTCGAAAAAATGCAACTTTTTTTTGTGACCAAAATCGTCGTTTTTAGCGCAAAAGGACCAGTAGCAAAAAATGACGGTCGAAATTGCAAAAAAGGGCTTCTAGAGCCCCTTTGTATCTTAATTGCAAATATTTGTACCCAAAAAAAACTGAGGTTAAGAGAAAATTGTGGGAGGTGATAGATTTGGCGTGACTGCGTTAAAAATTATTCGCCACAGATTTACATAGTAATCTAAATCTAGTTGTTTCTTGGCATGAAAAACGCGAGTATGACCTTTGTTTTGAAGGTAAATCATTTTCCAGGCCTGCTCTTCCCGTAGCGAATCAATATTTTCGGTATTAAACTCGAAACAATTGGTCCTGGAATTTTGTAACTATTTTGTTAAGATTTCTCGTTCAATTTCCATGCGAATTGACTACAAAGTTGCCGAAAACAAACCTCTTTCACTTCCATGTTACTCACGGGCATTTTAAAAAGAACGGTGAGAAAAAAAACGGTGCCGGTCAAAGTTCAACCACTGTGATGCATGTCACCGTCAACATAAAATTTAGCCGATGCCTAAAATGAAACTAGCCGGCCCGTACTAAGCTCTGCGAATCCATGTACGCAATGACCGTCGGAATTATAACTCCACCGTTCTTATTGTATGAGTCAAGGACCGTTTCTTAAACTTTATGCCCTAGATCTTATAAATGTAACCGGTCCGCATTTAATCTAGCCGTGCATGGAAAGTATAATAATTTATTGTTTTTCATAGAGCCAGAAGAATTATTCTTGGCCAAAAAATCGTGAGTAGACATAAAGGAGGATTTTCAATACCCTTCATGACAAATATTAGAATACTGAGTGGGCAAAAAGATTTGAGAGGCAGTACCATCGCCTGGAAAATTCTTGCATTTTTTGGGCAACAGTGAGACACTGAGTGCTGTAGAAGCGAATTTCTCTTATAAGGGTTGAGTTTATTTAGTGGGTTGTAATGATTCAAAAGCCGGTGGGTTCAATCTAAAGACGGTGAACTCAATAAAAGGCGGTGGATATAATTTGAAGGAGGGTTGGAATATGTTGACTAAGAGTTTGTAGGCGAAGAGGTGCGACGACGGGTGTAGGAAAAGTAGAGACGGGAACGGTGGGAATATTTCAAAAGACGGTGGACACAATTTAGTAGACGGCGCAACAGTTTGAAATGACAATGCATCAGGGATCTGGCGGTCATTTCGTTGACCAAGCTCCACTAAGTAAGATATTATGTCCCCGAGTTCTATATCACAGTTGCCAGTTCGGGTTTTGTAATGTGGATTCAGTTCAATTCGATTCAAAGTGCGACGTAAGAGACTCATCGGTAAACCGTGGAATCTAAGGGTAATTTCACAATAATTACAAGCGCGCCCCTTCATTACAAAGATTCAGCGTTTCAGAGATAGGTATAATATGTATGCGATACTTTTTGTGTAGGTTCCTTCATTAACCCTTTTTCACTGAGGATGTCTTATGATTTTATAGGCTATGTAATTAAAAATCAAACAGTCAAGACGATAATTTTGTTGGCTAAACTATAAATGTGATGGCGTGTAAGGAAGGTGATATAAGACGAAGACAAATGGGAGGCATGGGAAGCAAAGAAAAAATAAAAGTTGGTATGTATAAGTAATTAAGGAGCCAAGGAGGTGACAAATTATTTAGTTCGTGGGTAATTTCAAATCTTAAATCTCAGTCGCTGCATGTTTTGCGAAAGAACGTCTAGTTATGAGCCCCGAGGTTGAAGGCGTCTTCAGTACCTACTCTTCCCCAGAGAGAAGGAGCTCTGCCTTGATCTCAAAACCTGGCTCTCCGACTTTGTGGCAGAAAAATACCTTCAAGTGGGTAAGTACGCGCTTTAAAACCACCTTCTGACGACGTTGACTCTCGTAATTGTTATTGGTTTTTTGTTTGTTTTTTCTGTCAATAGATATAAATAAGACTATGAAGTGCAGGCATGGTTCAGGCGTCACCACGTGGTATGTCTCACCGTGATCACAATTCTTGAGCATCGTCCTAAAAAATGTTTGGGAAGACGGTTGAAACAACCGAACCCATAATTAGGAACTTGCATGGGTCGGAATTTCTAGGGAGACATTTTTTTTTTTTTTGGCTAGGTAGAACCTAAAAATGAACTTGTCGCAACAAAGTGCTCTCAAAATCGTGCCAATAATTATTAAATTGGTCATAAAAATTCAATAATTTTCGCACTCGGCACAACGCCTTGTGATTGGCTGAGTGCCAGTGACGTCACTTAGTTCAACTTTTTCGAGTGACTGTTATTGGTATGGAGATTCATAGTTTCGTACTCATTTTCTTTCGTTATTTTAAAATTATTTTACACATTAAAATGTAATTAAATTGTCCGTCTGAACTTACAGAAACTGGGCTCCGCAGAATAGGTATACTTATAATCTCTTATCAAATTATAATTTCCTTCTTTTTGCCTTAGTTATCACTTTACGATCGCTGTTCCAAGTCCTATCTTATCTTACTATTGCTATTACTTTTATTCATTTGCTTTGAGACGTAATAAAATATGTACAAATACTTCTTCGTGCCTCAATGCAACAGCACAACTTTAAAAACTCCGGAAAGACTATATAACGGTGCCTATGAATAACACAGCTCTGCCGAAGTGGTTCAAAGCATGCAGGCGAGAACAACATGGTCCGGTTCTATCAATCTACAAGGTTCTTCTGATGTGAAGACTACTTTGACGTGAGTAAATTCAATTATTATATAATCATAGAGGTCGGAAGCCTTCAGTGGCTTCATTAGTTAGTTTCTTATTGTTTTCTGGCTCTTCCTTTCTGAATGCGAAGGATGAAGTCAGGATAACATTGCTCCGTTTCTTGATTCCTATAAGTCATTGAAACATTTTTCAGCTTGAAAATGACGTTGTAACTTGATGTACCTGGGGATGTTTTCACCTACTTCGAGGACTCGCATACGCGAAGCCGGGAGTTGTACCCTCTCGATTTGAGTACCAACGGTCTCGACTGACGGGTAAGTATTGTGGAAGCACCAATAGATTTGTTTGGTCACATGATAGTACTACATATTAAGCGTCTCTGCTCTTTCAAAGAGTAAGTAAAACAGTAGAGAGGAAAAAACTATTATTCACCGTACAACTAGTCTGAGAGCCTCCATAAATCACGCCCTACAAACTATTCTAATGGACTATTAGGCGTTTTCCATTGCAGGAAAAGTGTAGCACGAACAGCATTTCATTGGAATTTCTGAAAATAATAAATGAAAACAACTGTCAATGCTGCACTTTTCCTTCACTAAAGACCGACAGCATGCCGAAAACCACTTTTTCAACTTTTCTGAGGTTGTACATCAAGAATGATAAGTCAGCTCGGACTCGATTTTTTTCACGATCACCATACTTCCATTCCTGTAGGAAACATGGAAGTACAAAACAATGGAACACACCTATATTCTTACTCTTGCAAATTTGGAAGCGTTTGCGAAGAACAGAGCGTACAAATTATTTCCTTACTTTTTAGGCAACAAGAAGACAAGAACTGCATCTGTTCTGGAGAAGTTGAAAAGGAAAGATATCGTAAACGATCTGCTGGAAACTCAAAGATGTGGACTTATTTTTTATTTAATTCTTCATTACATTTTTGGGAATCTTTCGCCGCTAAAACAAGCATCCTCGTGTTACGCGAGAGCAAGTGAGGCTCGTTATATTTATTATAATTTATAATATTTTAATATTTATTCAAATTTGTATTATTTTCTTTCTCGAAAAAAAGCAATAAAATTGAATAATAAAGAAATATTCACTGTGTTAATGTCATTTGTCGAATATGGTTCGAACTAAGTGACGTCATCACACTCGTATATGAAATCAACATGGCGCGGGGTGTTTTTAGCTGGCCCATTAAATTCCCTACTTTAAAAATGCATATCAATTTAAATTATCGTTGATATTGAAAAAAAATGCGCCAAACCTTTTCTATTTTTATTACCTTTAAGGAAAAAATATTTCCAAAAAATGTGCAAGTGGCTCATTCTTCCACTGTCATTTTTTAAATAAACGGCCTGTGAAAATTAACCGTCTATTTATCAATTAAAGACCTGGAAAATTTACCGTTACTAAATATCCTACCCTCCATTTTATGAAGAAAAGTACTGTCAAAATGACCGGTGGAATAATTAGGCCCACCGGTCTTTCGGTAGACCTGCCATCTTTAATGACTCTGTCATACATGGCTTTTGAGGGACGGCAAAAGTCTATAATTTATGGGACGGTTATTTGGATCACCGTCCAGTTTTGATCCCCTGATCGGTTCTTAAAATGAATTAAAAGGACGGTGGCGTCTAATTGACAATCCATTGAATTCATTTCTGACCGGAAAATATATCGAAATTTTTCTCAGTGCAGTTTCGTAGCCAAACAGTCACAGTTCCCTCAAGTTGTTGAGGCAACATTTTCGCTTACTGAGCGAAATATTCAGTGTCTTGGGACCTAATCGCGAGTATTATGGTAGCAAAATCGTATTCTGGAGCTTAATAATCTGGATCGTTGCCAAATGGACGCTTACTGTGACAAAAGAACGACAGTTCGATCAGGCGCGGACAAAAATATACATCGAACTGGAGAAAACATCCCCCACCCATAAAACCCTTACAACATTAGTCGTTTTTTGGACAGAAAATGTGAATTCAGGCCAGAAAGCTGATTTTTCTGGTAAATAAATTACAATTCTGATTCGATAATGGCAAATGTGTCCCAAACATACGACTCTCTGGCTCTCTGGCCAAAAAGAGGATGTCCCCATCCTGAAAGGTTTTTTCCTGACACCAGGTCTGGAAGGAAAATGTGTTTTTTGTTTTTGTTTTTTTTGACTTGTACATTGAAAAAAGTTAGTCCCCTCAATCTCTATGAACGGGGTCACGGGGTCGCCAAGTTTTTATTCCAAGCGGGGGGCCCCATGGGCTCCCGCTCCCCTAGGTTGTGGCGTACTCTGCCTACATAAATATCGCACCCTGAGAATAGCAGTGTTACAAGTCAAAAAAGTCGGATTTCGAGTTATACCTCTAGGTAGGTAGGTCTGGGCAAGCCCTACACTAAAATAGTAGTGTGCTATTTCTAGGACGGCCAGGTAACGCTTGGGAGCGGTAGTTACACTACTACTTCTCACGCAGAAGCGGTTAATCAATCGGAGTAGCAGTGCTACTTCTTCATTGTACCGGCTTCCATCGAGACCGAGAGCCCATCGCGGAGAAATTAAGTCGCGAGTACCGTTACTTTTTGAGTTGTTACACTACTCTCCCAGTAAATTAAAACTATTTTCGAGATGTTGCTCAACAATCTGTGTGGACTAGTCAAAAATAATTAACATTTTCTGGAATAGTAACGTTACAACTCCCAACTTTTTTTAAAAATTTACGATAAAAATTATTGAAACAATTTTTTCGAATGCTCGTTTGACTGGGATAGATGGATGGGCCACCATGAAATCACCAGGAACCTCAAACTATGTATAAAATAAATATATAATGAATCAGTTAGTAAAGTATTACATTCAAAACTTCAAATGTCGATTCCCAACAAAGACGATTTTTCATTTGTCATACTGCTATTCTCAGGGTGCGATATGTATACTCTGTAAAAAACTGAGGTGCTTATCTGAAGACGCTTTTGAATGTCTTTTGAGGCAAACCGTCTCAAATAACCTCGCAGGCAAAAACTACAAACAAAATCGATACTCCTTCACACGTACTGTAACGACTACACAACCGACAGCTCTCAACTCGTCTTTTCGAGAGGTCCTACGTCCTATACCAAAGCTTGCTGTCATAAGAGACCCGATACAAGTAAGGCGCATTAAAAGAGGGCTGAGTGCACGTATATAGGGAGGGCACGTTTACCGGAAATTGTAGCGGAGTATTTGAAGAAAAGGGGTTGTGTGCGCCACCGCCTTTAAACTGGATTACACGCGGGGTAACATCATTAATCAAAAGGGATCCTGAAGTGTGGGCGTGTGTGCGTTAGTGCACGTGTCGATACGTGTTAGAATCGCCAATAGGTTTCTTATGAGTCCTTTTTCCATCAATCCTGTACAAAGGCTACATTTTTCAGGGGAAACTCCATCAAGAAGGCCAAGTGGAGGAGGATGAAGGTATTAATGTCAAATCTCTACTCCTAGCTGTTATTAAAAGAAAGAACAGATTAAGGTAAAAAGACACCGACTGGAAGAAATCACATTTGGAACTAGGCAAGAGAAGACTAATCTTCAACCGGAGAACAAAAAAAGCACTGTGCCATTAAATAACGTCGATCCGAGCACCCTCTTAAGGAGTTTATTCTTATAAATAAACTCCCCAATACCATCTCTTCAAATGATTCGCAAGCACGCTTTTCCCCTTCGCGCAATAAACATTTATCGCCTATACAGAGTCTCACTACTATCCATGGAGAAGTGCGAGCGGAGGTTATTACCTTTTCCATCCCATTTCAAGTAACTACAAAGCTCGATTAGTTTTCGGAATAAAGATTCCATAACGAAAAACGGTGGAGAGAAGTTTCGAGATATTCTGCAGTTTAAGTGGAGTCGCCCTGGTGCTTAGAATAGAAAGGGAGAGAATAAACACATAAGGCAGAATATAGAAAATCTGTTTAGAAAAAAGGTCCACAAAAACTTATATTTTTCATCATTTTCTACCGAATTTGTCACCATTAGGCCGCCATGACGAAAAGACACAACGCAATGTGTTTGGGCTAAAAGCCTTCAGTAATAAAACCCAAATGCTCCGAAAGTCACAAGTTCGAAACGTCCCCAAAAAACATGGCGAGGAAGTGAACGCTGCGCAAACCGGCCGTTACAAACAGGTTTGGCGACGCAGGGAAGCCACTTTTCAAAGGGCGCAGTTGGTAAAACTGGAATAGAGTCGTTACAGCTTAAGGCGCGGAATTATCAGAGGGTAACACGTCAGATTACACGGTTAAAAGGAGAAGAAGGCTGGGAAATGTTCGCACGGCGGGGAAAAAAAACTTCAAATAGAGGAACTTTTAAGACTCGTCTCACCTCAGCCTCCACGTTATTTTTTCTCTTTCTTCCCGTTTCATTTCACTTGATTAGACGACGACTCCTGTCAGTCTTTTAAAATACGTTCACAGAAGTTAACTTTATCACCATAGAGAAGAAAGGTGGGAGGGGGAGTGACAGATGAAAAGTTGCCGAAGTTGAGTGCGTACATTATTACTATTTTAAGTTTTGAGGACGGTGTGGGTTTTGGGGGCCGGAGAATGCCAAGTAGCTGAAAACTGAATCAATATTACGCCTGAGAGCGAAAATATAAATGGTGGGAGGAGGTGGAGCGCATACTTAACGTAATAACCCAAAATTCTTGGAAATAGTGATCTTGGCGTTGGCTTCCGTAGTAGTTGAGGAGTAACTCAACCCCCTCCCCAATCTTTGACATCGTTATTGACGTTCGCGTTAAATTGAGAGCTCACAATGTCCTGACATCACTCAGTCACCCTGACACAGACTGTTTTAGCGTCACCCTAAAGGTGAGTAGGGAAGAGCAGTAGACTGTTCCAGAATATTTATGACGCTTCCTCTGTGCGACCTGAGCTCACTAATAACGCACGCGACCAATTAAACACTTTGAATTCTCAATTTGAACGTCCTTTCAAGGATTGAATATTTGCTTTTTGGTCAGAGAATCGCATTTTTATGACACATTTTCTGTTTTTTTGCATCAGTAACTTAGTGGAATTGGCACTTAAAACATCAAATTTCTAGCTTTTGGTCCCGTCAAACGCCAAACTTTTTTCTCAGTGCACTAACTTTTTTGTCAGTGTAGGTGTAGGTATGTACTGACCTTTTTGTCAGTTTCCCACTTGTACGTCATGACTTTTTTGTCAGTTTTATGCTCTTTTTCGTAAGTTTTCTGATTTTTTTTTTCAATATGTATATGTATCTGTACACAATATGTATCCTGAATTTTTGTCAGTCGACTATTTTGTCAATTTCCTGATGGATTTTTGTCAGTTTTTTTTGTCAATTTCATTTCTTTTTTACAGTTTTCTGGCATTTTCCAGACACTTTTGTCCGTGTATTGACTTTTTTTGTCAGTTTCCCGACTTTGATGTCACTTTCCTGACTTTTACATCAGTTTCCTGCCATTTTGTCAGTTTCCTGAATTATCTCGGTGCACCTTTTACTTTCTCGGAGTAATAACTTTTTTGTCAGTGTCACTTTCCAGACTTTGATGTCAGTTTCCTGACATTGATATAAGTTTTCTGCCATTTTGTCAATTTCTTTAATTTTCTTCAGTTTCCAGACTATTTCAACAGTTTACGAGAGGTTTCCTATTATAATATACTGTGATTTTTGCAACGAAAAAAATCGGTTTGTGAAGCAAAATGGCCCGTTTCATAGTCTGGGAGTCCAACACATTTCATCGCCAAACAAATCGAAACTTATTCCGCCAAACTTGATCCTCCGACAACGATCCTGACTATTGAGCCTCAGAACACGATTCTTGCGGTCACATGACTCATTGAATATTTTGCTCTATGAACGAAAATGTTGCCTCAAAAAGGAACTATTCAACGTACCACGTAACGAAAAAGCAAGATACGTTTTTTTAAAAGTACGGTTGGTAACCGTACCTCCTCGTTAGCGGTGCTGGGGCCTTTTACTGGGAATCCATTTTTCTGCAAATAAATCTCTCATTCGAGAGGGATTATTAAGAGACGAAAGGAGTACGAAAGAGAAGCCAGTCCTTCTCAGAGAAAAGAGCGAAGAGTGAACATTAAGTTGAAGAGAGCGGATTATTTGGTATTGATGAAAGGGAGAGAGAGGAAATGCCAGGGCATCCAAGAAACATTGTTCTCAATTTAACTGACATCAAATCTCTCTGTACACTTGGAGGCTATTCCACGATCTTATGAGGAGGGGGGAGGGCATGCTTCTAACCTTCTCTATTGCTTTTTCCTCCTATACATGGCACGTATAAACAACATCAGTCACCTGCAATGAAATGAAGAAAAAATCGAGATTGGCCTTGAAAGCGGGGGAGGGGCAGATGAGAGTTTGTTGTTTTATTCCTTTTCACATCATCGTTGAACTAAAAAAAAAAGCAGAAGGCTTGCTTAAACCTTTACAGAGACCCCCCCCCCCAAACTCCACAGGTTTTCTGTTCTCTCTGTCCATCCTGTAATTGCTCTCCCCACCCCACCCTCAACCATTTGGTGAGTAACACCTGTTACAGCGATACGATCCCCGCCGCCACACAGCTTTTTCCCGGAAAAAACTCCCCCCCCCCGCCATCACATCATCATCGCGTCAGGGACGCTTTTTAGCGCGATGAGCAGCCTTCTGTACCTCCATCACCTACCCCCCCCCCCCACGGGTCCCTTATCAGCGAGTTCAACATCAAGATTGTACAAAGGGTGTCGGGGCCCTTGATGACTTTACGCAAAGCGGGGGGGGGGGGCGGCGTTTCTTTTACGGCCTAAAAAACCATTAACTAACGGGTTTTCTGGTTTGAGTGAATTTTAATGCAGCAAAAATAAAAATATGGTGATTTACGAGATTTTAAAAGCGTTATTGTTCACGAGATTTAAACCACACCAAAATTTATAAGGAATAAAGGACTGTCTAAAATTGGAGTGAAGGGAAAAACCACACGACACTGGTTTTCTCGATCATTCCTCCAGCTATACACTTCCCCGGAATTAAATACGGTGCGGAGCTTTCTGCTGAGGAGTAAATCGGCTTTTCAGGCATGGGGTACTAACTCTTCCTTTTAAAACAAAGAACAAATGGATTAAGCACTCTCTCTCTGGAAAATTCGACTGAATGCATCCTTTCCAACCAGTGACTTAACTTTTTCTCAAAAGGAACATTCTCCTTAGAGCCCCGTTCTCGGGGAAAAGGGACTCCCGACAGCGACTATAAGACGCCCACAAGAGAGAAATAGAAAAAAAAAACACTAAGCCCTTCTGCTTAGTGTAAATAGCGGGTGGGCTTAGTTTTTTACATGGTGAAGAGGTCAGGGAGGGTGTAGGTCTTGAGACGGCATTAGCGAAGGGAAAAAATTTATCATCCCCCCCCCCCGCCGAAGGTTGGGTGGCGGGCCTCTCGAGTTCCTAAGTAAACAGTGAAACCACTTATAAGCAATATCTTTGAGAAATAAATAAAGAAAAATGGACTTTGGAAAGTTTGTTTTTCTTCTGAGAATTGTTGTAAAGGACACGATTATCCAATTAGAAGAGAAAAAACTCTTTAGCTGGTATTTCTCTGCTGTCTTTTTCACGAGTGGAGCTGATATGTATAAGGATGAGCCCACAAGAGCCTACAGGCCACGTGTTGAGTTCATTTTGTTTGTTTGGCTGTTCCTTGTTGTTGTTTTTTAGTGTCTGTTACATCATCATTACAGAAAAAAAAGATTTAAAAAAGTCTCAAGAAAGGAGATTTGCACTGCACTGGTAACACATGTGAACGTGTACTGAAACGACGCGCACTTATTTGGGTTCCAACTTCCATGTCTTTTTTACTTATTTGAGTTATAAAGGACTCGGAGCCTCCTCGTTCCAACTAAATACAAAATTTTTGTTTTTCTATATGTGTAGCGATGGGCAGCGTGAGGTGAATTTACGAGGAGGGCAGGGAGTTGGCTCGCGTACATCCGTTTCATGGAGCGAGACGACGGTCTTTTCGGGTCGAGATAAAAATAGAGTCGTACAAAAAAAAAGTTTCTACGCCGATTCTATCCAATTTTTCCTTCTCCGTAATAACGAATGAGATTTTATGAAACGTGAGGGCACCCGTCGTCCGAATATCCAACGAGATATTCGCAGATAATTTATTCGAGCGATTCCCCCTAGTAGTTGACATAAAAAAATAAAATAAAAATTATAGAGAGGTCAACCACTCCCGTCGTGACATTTCACAAGACCTTACCACTAAGTGAGCAACCATCGTACATAGATGAAAAGATGGAGGGGTAAATGATTCAACAAATATCTCGAAACCCCGTCTATTTACCCCTGACCTTTATACTGGAAATGACGTGCAACGTATTTTTATCCTCCTAAGGGCAAAACGTTCCCTGCATGGCATTTTCATGGAAACTTAGAAAAAATGATGAAAATATACAATTTTGGCAACTAAAATGGCTCACTGGAGAGATAACTTTTCCCAGGCGATCCCCTGCTCGTTCTTTTGTTTTGAATTTTAAAAGGCTTTCCGGAGGTAAAAGTCATATTTCGCTACTTTTTGAAGAACAACGCAATACCTTTTTGATATTTTATCTTCCCTTTCCATCCACTCAATAAATTTAAAAGGGAACAAATTGGTAACCTTTGGTGGGGGGGGGGGAGAGAACAAAGTTGTTATCTTTTTACCATTCTTTCTTCCTTTCGAATTTCAAAACCTCATTTACTCTTATCATTAGAAAGGAAAGTCAAGGTGAGGGTGGAAGGGATGAAAAAGGGGTGAGTTTTGAGGCATAATGGTCGAGTTATAACAAAAAGAAAAGGTTTTCGGGCTAGTTTAGCTTGATACAAAATCGATCGAGACAAAGGGTTGGTGATGAAGACGGGGGTGGTTATAATTTGTTTAAAAATAATTCCACCGTTACTGAAGCTCCGTATCCAGTCTAAAAGGATAAATGAGCCCGATATCACTTAATGATTACTTATATATACTACGAGTTTTATCAATTTCTTGATTAGTTTTCGAAAGGTCGACGAATGCTATGGAACGTAAGGGGGAAAACGGCGTTGTTTTCAACATCGCTATATGTGCCTGAACAGCACAGCCAAAAGGGTGTTCGACAACGGGGAAACTTGGCTTGGGTCTAAATCGACACTGACAACCTCATTGACGCAGCAATCATAAAGTTTGGGATCTGTCTGAGAACGCTATACCTTGAACCGCGTTGAAAGCGTCCATAAGCCATAATAGCGTCCACCTACTACGCCTCTTTTATCTGGGCAACACAATCTTACAACTCATTTAGGGACGGCTTGGGGTTTTTTGAACCTGAAAGGGGGCGGATCTCAAGGTTGTCAAAACACGTTAATTAAACTAATGACAACGGAGGAACGCTTTGTTCACCCAAAATACCGCATATCTCAAGTTCAAGGACTCGATTTTTTTTTTTAAACTTCACGTAACAGTAAAACAGACCTGTTGAATAACGGAAGAAGAGTTTATTAAATGAGTCATGCTCTAAAATTGAACCAAAATTAGTTATTTTCGGGTAAGAAGAAATGCTTTCGAGTGAATGAACGCTAAAAACTGGGCCACTTGACGATGGAAGGGGGAAAAAAAAGAAAGTATTTCGGATCTTTCGATTTGCCACCAGCGAAATGAACGGATGAGGACGCAGGAATGGTAGGGGGCCTTCGAGCACTTCTTTCCCCTTGAAGTCCTTGGCCGGATGAAGGAAGGCGGAGAAGAAAGAAAAAGAACTCGAGTCGAGAATACTCGCGTCCTTGATGCTAAAACTCCGTCAACCGAAAACTTTGTTCATAGCTGGATAAGGACGATCAGAAAATGCAATGTTTTATTATACACAGCGGTGGAGAGACGAGGAGGTAGCATTTAATTGACGTGACAATGACTTCCCCCTCCACCCAAATATTAATAATTAATTAATACGAAGTCAATCACGCGGTATTAATGATAAAAATACCTGATAGCAACGTGACGAATGAAAACAGAAGACACGCCTTTTTTATCTTCGTGAAAGCCATTTCAAGACTCTCCCACGACCGTGGATAGTCAAAACAAATTTTTTAAAACAGAAAAAACCACAGTCCGAGTGCGCACAGCACGATTTTTTTTTTTTTTTTCAAAAAACAAATGTAAAAAAAAAATATCACTCGGTCATTATTATGTGACGAAGTTCCTGCACAATTTTTACAAGCACGTCATCGCTCGAACCGCGAAAATAAATTACTACGTTTAAAACAAAAAAATGTTAAGTCTCCGACCAACAGAGCGAGTCGAGAGAGTGAACTGAACTGAAATGCCAAGCGGGAAACGAGTGCCGGTTGTAGAGACGCTCGGCCCGTGGAATTCAAACATTCAACGTATAACAACACGGAGCTCAAGAAGGGGGACCGAGCGCCTGCGTAAAAAAGTGAATTGGAAAAAGGAACAAGTGGAAAACCTGTTCTACTTGCCGGATGTTTTACTACAATTTCTTCATTTTCAGTTTAATTAGGAAGGGGGGAGGGGAGGGGGATCAACGAATGACATTCCACTTTCAACCGAAACGAATGCATCAATGTGTGTTAGTAACCTAAAACCCAGCCATTGTGGTTATGTATTTGAAATCAAGATTCAGGAGAATAGAAGTTGGAAAAGCAGAAACGGGCACAATTGAATTTATTACGAACTAAGTGGCAGTTGATTTAGTTGATAAAGGGCAGTTGAGAACAAGAAAATGCCACCCTGAAATAATTACGAGTTAATTCAAGTGACAGGCAAGACTAAGGGACACTTAATAATGAAAAGCTAGTTAATTCGTTCCATTCATTATTCAAATTGTGTACTATTATTTCCGTCTTGAGGGATGTAATATTGAGGTCAGTCTAAAATAGTTTCCCAATTTCTCTGCTTTAAAAGCTGCTACGCAGGGTTGTCTTGTCCAGTAACCAAATTCCTTGCTTTTCCATTTTTTTAAATTTTAGAAAAAGCTTCGGCAGGGCAAATAAAGAGAAACTCCCCCTTCTATTCCCAATAGCTAGATTGTTTCCTGCAGAAGAACGTGGCATAAATGGTGAGGCTTGGCCCACCCTCAACCGTACTAATCCTTAGCCAGCGTTGACAGTCAACAGATTTATAGCGAATTTCTCTCACATTTCGCGAGTTTTGCCACTTCCAAAGGACAAATTTAACGTTTTTTGGTCACATTCAAACACCAAAATCTCATGTTTGGCCCTTCTAAAACCCTAATTTGGTGGGCTCTGCTCCCCTTAAAATCTGATCGCGGGATTGGCTCGCCCAAAAACCTAATTTCACAGGTTTTGCACCCTAAAACAAAATTTTAGCCATGGATGTGAGGAGGATACGAACAACCTTTGTTTCCAGTTTTGGGACAGGATAGGATGATATGGACAGTTTTTGGACAAAATAATTTGGATTTTGGAATAAATTATTATAATTGAGCTTAGATGACCCTATCTACGGACATTTAAGGGATTACTCCCCTCCTCACCGCACCACCCTAGTCACAACTGTGAATTCGAGGGAGTGGGGAGGCTGAAATAAATAAATTAATCTTTAAATTAAATACTTATTCTTCTTTACTTGTTTTGAGTTCCGAGAAAAATTGCTCCCGAGGCGGGCTTCGAAGCCACGACCTCCTAGTTTCGTGCCAGGAGCAATTTTTTTATAGAAAGGATGAACGTTATTTATCGTGCTTCGAAGGAGGGGGGTACGGCCTCGTCATTCAGTTTTTCCTCTTCGACAGCGTAGTGATGCACGAGACCGAGACTTCCGCAGCTCGGTCTCGGTTTCGGTCATTAGCAAGATGATCTCGATTTCGTACTTAAAAAGTCGGTCTCGGTCTAATGACAGAAGGTGGATGGCGGGGGGGATCAAACCCCTTCTTCCTCACACGGTTCACCCCAGCCACCTACCCACCCATATGTTTAGAGTGATTTTGACAGATCCCCTGTTACCCCACCCTCACCGGCAGCTGGTGGTCGGCTATGGAGCATTTAATTTAACCCCCCCCCCCCTGGAGCTGATCAAATCCCTTTAAACATAGGAGAGTGGTGGGGTGGGAAGGCGGTGGTGTGTATATGGTGAGGGGGAAGGGTTTCGATTGTCCCCCCCTGCGAGAGAGGTCCCAGATCCGCCCTTGGCTCTATATGTACCTACACATTTTGTGGGCTATGTAAGGTCAAAATGCTACATTTTAGAGGGGAAGAAGTTTACATCCGATCAAAGAATGGGCGTAAAAATGGGATTAACCCTATAGTAGGCTAGTATAGGTCTTGTCAAATCGCTGAAAACTCGTGTAGGGAGAGGGTTATTCTATGAGCGGGTTTTCGATCCTCCCCCCCTTTAAAAGGTCTCCGATTCGCCCTTAGATGCTTGATGCTATGTGTGTAGGTCACAGTATTCCAAACTTGAGAAATTAGAGGCACGCTATGCACGAACGAACCGAATTCGGGCCGGTCTTCGGTCCGGGCTAAAGACCCAAACCGGTTTGCGGAGAGGGGAGCATTAGGTTGGGTTCATTTAATGTGTAAAAAGATCTATACCGGCACTATATGCATCGTGCTTTTTGGATCACACCGAGACGGAGATAAGGGCCGTATTCAGAAACGCACCTTTACGAGACCTTAACCTTTGTGGCTCCTTATAGCAGGAATTTGTATTCAGAAACCAACCTTATCCGCATTGGCTAAGGAACTGTAAAGGAGTTCTTTAAGGCATGAAAAAATTGTATTCACAAAGCCACTTTTACCTTCGTGGTTCCTTTAAAGAATTTTATTTGCTGGTTACACTTATGATAACTCTAAGGAAGCTCGGGAGCTTCCTTTACAGTTCCTTTAAGTCTTGTCTTGTGTTGTAGTGTTTCTACTGTAATTATTTTCCCTCGGTAAATGTGAGAAATGGAGGAATTTTTTGTGTTTTTCGACTCGCTCAAACTTATTTCGGATCTCCAATGGCGTAATGAGCGACACAGAAGAAGCACACTATCTGAATCCAATTCGGTTCTGCAAAATGTCTCGTTTCGGTCAGATCAGACTGTTTGAAACGTTGTGATTCTGATCCGTCGACTGACTGAAGGGTTCAAGTTTCTCTACGGCTGTCAAACTTTCACAAATTACTGAGAATTTACGCGACGGGAAATCTTCAAGTGACGGTCCCATACCGGTTTGTGTTGTGTCTCCCCTTGTGTTTCAAGTGTGACCTATTAGTAGGTCCTATAATAGGAAATGATAAGGTGGATGAGTTGGCAACGGAAGTTCACGGATCATGCCACCTGTATTTTTTACAAAACAATCAACCCTACGCCTGGTTCTGATCCTTGGTTTGGTAATCATTCGGTCTCCAAAAAGTTGTGTAAAACAATGACCCGTTTGCGAACTAACCGTGGTTTGTGTCCGTCCTACTTGAAAAAAATTCAGGTGGCTCCTTCGGAAATCTGTCCAAAATGCTCGGAGGTGTGCGACTTGGAGCACATTATTATGTTATGTCCCGATTTTCAAGTGCCCAGATCTAATTTCTTCAGAACCCTAATTCCTTTAGTTGAACAGCCGTTTAATTACAAAACTCTGCTAAAATCGAATTGCATTGAGATATATAAGAGAATTTTCAAATTTTTAGAGGAAATTGGAGTTATCGTTTAACAGAAGCATATGCAAATAGGTAACTATGATGAATTGACTAGGTGAATTGGCATGGCTGTATGGGCCTTGTCCCAATGCCAAAAAAAAAAAAAAAAAAAAAAGTGTGACCGTCCTATCTATTTCATTATTTTCGTTTTGTACGGGATTGGAACCTAGGCCAAAATCTGAAAATATATAATAATTATTTCGTCAAAGTGCACGGTGAGTGGTACCGTTTCGACCTCTAGCTCACTACCGCGGCCGGAGCTGGGGCTAGGAAAAGGCCCCAGTGCCAGTGCGGCCTGGTCAGAGGTGTCAGGGAAAAATGCCGCAAGTGTGGTTCCCACGAAGGGATAATGTTATTTCTTATACGGGGTCCCTGGATCCCTCTTGCGGCATTTTCTTCCGACCGTTCGGAATAAGGCCCCAGTCGCAAGGGCGCACGAAAGCCCAAGCTCATCGTTGTCGGCGCCACCTCGTGAGACCCCCTGGAGCTAAAAGGCTTCTCTTCCATCCAAAACTCCTCTTTAGAACTTCAGTGGGGGCAGAAAACTGCGTTTTTCCCCCGGAGTTTTAAACGGATTTTTGCCTATCACTCGAATACTGCGCGTTCCACGAAAACGTCTTCTGAGTCACAAGTTGAAGAGCGTTACATTTCCTTCGAAATTCACTAGACAAACTCATTCCTCATAGCTACCGAGCAGCGGCCCTCGCAGACAGTTTTGTGACCTACGAGGTGTCAGCCAACCGGTGACGCCGGTGGTATCGTGAACATAAAGGAAGTGTCTGAAAGCATTGCGGGGCTAATAAAACAGCTTATATATTTTCCTAGTGGCCAAAGAGTGAGAGAATCATCCGTTCCATTTTTCGGATTGGGTGGTTTCCCCGGTGTCGTCGGCTGCAATTATTGTGCACATATACTCCGCTTAAAATCTCCGTAGGTGACGGGAGTCTGGATGAGTCTCAACGTAGTTGTGTTTTGCGGCTCAAGGATGGAATTTGTAGACGTTGTCACCCGTTGGCTACATTCGATTGACAGCAGTCGAATTTTCCAAAATAGAACCATAGCCGTTGCTCGATCACGCAGTCTCCAGCGCCCCATTCCATTGTGGGACAATGGCCGCTTTCCGCACAAACTTTGCGGTTCTCTTCGGTCTTGAACTTTTCCACGCTCATCAATAAATTAAAATTACGCAATGTTAATAGGCTGGCATTTCATACAATTTTGATAACTAATGTGCTTTTGAAGGCGTAAATAGCGAGAGGTCCCCCTTTAGCCATCCTTTAGCTAAAGGAACTGCCGAGGAACTCTAAAGGAACGTTTCTGAATACGATTTTTAAAGGAATCGCTAAAGGAACCTTAACTAAAGGAGCTCCTAAGGGGACGTAAAGGTTGGTTTCTGAATACGGCCCTTAGTCTCGGTCTCGGTCCGGAAAATGCAATCTCGATCTCGGTCTCGATGCATCACTAGACAGCGTCCATGCAGCAATTTTTTTTGTTTATTCGAAGCCAAAAAGACGTAGACAATTTCAGAGACATTGGCTATAATTAATTGGCTTTAAACGAGCTAAGCATCAAGAAAAAGTTAAATACTATCGACCTACCTTGTTTAAACAAATAAGCCGAGACGCACCAAACAAATTTTCCTTTAAAAGATTCTCCGTCTCCGATCTTATCGGCCACCGCCAGACCACCACCTTCTTCACAACCAACTGGTATGGAAGGGCAAGAGAGCAAGAAACCGTCAACCCGCTTAGCTCCTTCTACAGGCAGCTAAATAGACGCTAACGTTTTCATATCACAGCACTGTTGTAATCAATTTTCGACGGGGGTTTTCTGGGTGCGGAAAATAGCTCTTTCGTTGTAAGTAGTACATAAAATAATAATAATAATAATAATAATAATAATAATAATAATAATAATAATTTTGACGACATAGATACTTACCAAAGTATTAGGAAGATGAAGTAACTGGTAGCAAAAATACTTTCACGAATCGGCTGGGAAAAAGGAAAATAAAAATTAGTGAATTGGTGGCTAAAAGTGAACGAATAAAATACTAGTTTTTATCATTAAAGTGAAGTTGCAGGGATAATAACCTAGTAGTTGATGCCCGAAAAAAAAAAAATAATAATAATAATTTTGAGCGTTGGTGACAGATAATTCAACGAGGTATTCGATTTGAGCCCCGCTAAAAGACTGTCCTTTACCCTCAATGGTGAGTTGGGGGGAGGGGGTAATATGGCTCTTTGCAAGGCTCAAGTAACCCTTTTTCTGTGCGTCAGAGGCGTGGACACGTGGACAGGCCCAGATTTGTGCCTAGGCAGACTAGGCAGCTGCCTAGGAGCCCCGGCCATTGTGGGGGCCCCAGGTCTCTTTCTAAATAAATACCTGAAAAATTAAACTTCAAGTATATTCAGCGTTCAGCGGTTCAGCGTTAGCCACACACGTTTCTAGGTGTGGCTAATGACTTTATCTGGGCGTGGAAAATGACTTTATGTGCATTAAAAATTGCTAGACTGACGATATCACGCCATGCAAATGTTTGAACTGATTATTTCTACCCTGATAATGGCCAAACCGGGCAGCTTAATAGACCATTCCATGCACTTGAAAATTGCCAAACTGAAAAATTTGTGCCCTAAAATAACATAAGTCCTAAAAACTTCAATCTTTAGAGTGTTTCGCTATAATAAATATCGAACTGGTCATTCGTGCCATTTGGAAAGCGTTTGGTCCCTTGAAGATTGCTGGTTTTAACTTTGACCAGACCTGAGCCCAAAAAATGACCATAGTATCACATTCAAGCCCTAAAAGTGGCTGCCTACCACCAAAAATGACTGAGCTCACAGATTCGCGCCTTGAAAAGGCATAAAAACTGACGAACGCGTGACCTAAAAATATCAAAAACGAACCACTCGCGTTCCAAAAATGGCCAGAATTGACCATTCGTGCCATGAAAATGGCTGAACTGGCGATTCTGACAATTAACAAAATGACTATTCACGCTATAAAAATTGTAAATTTATGCCTATGTTAGCGAACAAAGTTGATCTCGTTAAAAGTTGATCGTGATTAGTTGCCAATATAGACCCATATGAACAGGACCGTTTTTAGGGGGTAGGCAGGGTAGGCGACCGCCTAGGGGCCCCGACCCTTTGGGGGCCCCCGGCTTGGAATAGTAATAATTACAAAATAATCGTTCAGGAGTTACACTCGGGCTTAATTTTTACAATATTGAGGCACTTCTGTTAAACGATTAAATTGATGTTCTGAAATGCCCAAGCACAGAAAATAATGATTTTTAATCTTGAGAAAATACGAGAAATTGGGGTTTCACAGAGCTAAAATCAGAATAATTTGGTTTTTTGAAGAATTCAGCATGGTCAACCATAAAGACGAATTATATGCTGTTCTCAATCAAATTCGCCAAGGTTTTCCTTTTTTTTTTTTTTTTTTTTGTTTCTTGCAGGAACTGGTTTATTCGAAATAATTAGTTGCTGATTCTCGGCAAGAATAGGTAAAAACACTAATTCGAGGCTGAAATTGAGGGAAAGCGCTAATTCACGTCATTATTTTTTATTATTTCATTATTACCATTATTTTTCAGTGCTTTCGATTTCGAGGGTCCTCTTTTTCAACAAGAGTCCTCTTTCTAGCAATTACAGCGCGTTAGTGTAATTTCGTGAGCTAAACTCTTGTTATTCTTGAAGCTAGCTAGCGTTGTTTACCCGTATAGCACTACTTTACAACCCCTCCTCCTTACTTCGGGGTTTGGGCCAATATCGAGCTTTTAGAGGGGTTGACAGGAATCCCTCGCTCCACCGCCACTGGGTGTTTTGCGGAGGATAGCGCAATATCTGTAAATCACCCTTCACGGTGCCCGCCGATGACAGGTTCAGCAATGAAACATCTGTCCATCTGTCTTTGTCCTACACTCACACCGTTAAAGATGTTGGAAGGGCGGTGGCTGCATGCCATCCTCATAGAACTGCTTTAGGAGGGAGGGATACAGTATTACGTTAAACTGGCCTGCGTTTAATTACCACGTTGGGTGTAATTTATATTGTTTGATTTATGTCGTCTTATTAATTAACCTTGTCCGTTTGTTCATCTCCGCAATAACAATAACGATAATTCGATTTTCATTGAATAAAGGTTAAGCACATCCTGCACATCCCCCCCTCGAGACCAAAGAGCATCAATTCGTCACACCCGAAAGATCGCTTATTCCCGCTTCTTTTATCCTTTCTCCCCTCTTTTCCCTATCCGGTCTTGTGATTTGATCTCCCGAACCGGAAGAGCTGCAGAATTTCTGTTATATTACACATATAGAGATAGTGGAAACTTCTGAAAAGTCAATGTCTCCCACAGTGAGTCACACAATAGAAGTGAACTGACTTGATAGGGCCTCATCTCTCATCCCCCTCGGATAAAGACGGACGAACACTAGTATCGATCAGAAATATGATGTATTATTATAACGACGTAACTAGTCAGTCGTTCTTCTCTTTTAATTTAAGAAGAAAATCCCATTAAACAAGGAGTGGTGGGGGGAGGGGCTTATTGGCAAAAGACGTTTCAATAAATAAAAATAAAAAAATTGTCTTTGAACTCGAAAGCTCTAGCGATTCAATTTGCAGATGGATTTCTATTTTGGAGCCAGCCTATTACGTCACGGCTTTACACGCCGGATCAAGAAGAGAAAAATCTGAGGAACCCCACGGCCTCCCCGTCCACACTCCTAGGGGAAATAAAATGCTGGGGATTTGAAGTTGAGGCATATTCCTTCTTTTGGCTGAGCCCGGAGAATTTCTTTATTATTATTCGATTCACCCCGAAAGGGATCAAACGAGATTCAGTTTGAACGGTTTCAAAATGATTGGAGCAATTTTCAAGCTGTTTGCTGCTACGGGGTGGGATGGGGGTCGTTTGTTCGAGCAGTTTTGATGGTTAATAAAATACAGGTAGGCATTTTTTCTAGATTTGAATAATCATCACAATAATCATAATCATTATTATGCCGTGTCCAATACAACCTGTAATTATAGGCGAGGGGTGCTAGGTCTCATAATTTCGTGAATGTCATAAGTTTTTTGTCTTCTTTCCTTGTCTCATTTTTGTTTTCCTGAGTCTTGAAATTCTGCCTCATCAGCCGTGTACTTTTTCGTCTGACTTTTCATGACAGCCGCGTTAATTTCACCCCGAAGCATCAACTTCTGAACAGTGCTCAACCCTTTGATATAAGGGAGAAGGCTTCGTAAAAATAGGAAATCTTCGTCGTCGTTCATCACATCCGTTCCTCCGCGTTGGGCCGTTTTCTTTAATTTAACCGCCGATAACGCGTTCTCCCTAGCTGTTGTCGACGATTCTGACGTCGTCACTGCAATGGTCGAATGACTACTCCAATTCGATTGATTTTCAGCCTCACTCTCACCACCGCTGCCGCCAGTGTGATGACTTTGCTGGGACAAATGATTCGTTAAGTCGATCGATCGCGTCGACTCTTCGTTGTTCTCCTCTTCCATGATTAAAGCACCTCCCTGCACCACCGATAGATTTGACTTGCACCTTTAATTTACGATGGATTTCGAGAAAAAGTGGCGTGCTTTTATGTTTAATAACACATGTAAAACATATAGATGATGTGGTAAAGCCTTGGGAACCCAAATTGACCGTAAAATTGCAAATACCTCCCCTCTTCCATGCCCCCAGATCTCATCCCTTTGACTTCTCATTCAAAGTCCCGCGGGAACGAGATAAAATATTACCGGCTTTGTATAGCATTCCCTATAATTGCGTCTCATTTTTCCATTGTTACGATTGCTGTGAGAGGAAAGGGGTGGCTATTAATGAGCTCGTTGTATATACACAGGTGGCGGTTCTAAAGAGAGAAATAGCGTTCCATCATGGTGAAAGGGAGGGAGGGGGGTTGCACTCCCACTACCAGCCTCAATATTATTGGAAGCTTTGAAGCGAGTGAACCAATTTCTTTCGTTATACCGATTGTACCGTACAGCAAGCGGTGTTCAGACCCAATTCCTTTAGCAGGGGCGACGTGCTTATACCAATGATAAAAAAAAAGAAGACGAAAAACACGGCAGGAATAAAATAAAGAGAAAAAATCGCACACGGTACGTGTAAAACGATATCGAGGAAACATTGGGTTATGCCACGAGCTTTTTGAGTTTCTTGAAAATTGTGACGTTTTTCACAGATATGATTCCTACGTGAATAGAATATCCTCGAAAATTTGGATTGGAAAACGGTGAGGATGTGGGGGGGGGGGTTTGTTAAGGAAGCTTTTGATCTTTGCCTCTCTTCGTATAAACTCGATACCTATTTCACGGTTTTTTAATTGAGTTCCCTTGAAAGGAGAGGGGGGGAAGCTCCCTCAGCTTCAATACGCCTCCTTACTGGAGTTTCACGCGAATAACAATCCGGTTGAAGGTTCTAAGGGATAATACAAAGCTCAGACGAAATACCTTCGACGTACTGGTATATAGTGACGGATCGCTGTGGCACTTGAAGATAAAAGCGTCCCCCCTCCCCCCCTAGTTAATTGGTTAATTTTCTGGATCAGCGAGCTTTCTTTTTAGGGGTAAAAAGTCGTTCTTTTTAACCCCTACCCCGCACCTGTGATAACCCCAAGCACCACATCCCTCCGGATGTAACAGCGCAGTGCGCCGCCCCTTATATTTGACGCGGCCACGCGGTTTGGTTGAATGACGCCACGGGCTATTTATTGTCGTTGTAGTATTTCTCAAAGCGGGGGGCATCTTTAGTTTTCAATGAGGCGAGAGGAGGATGCGATTCATACGTTGTACCAGTGACCTGCATGAGTAACACACGTGTCTTGCTTACAGTGTACCTCCTCTGAAACGCGGTGTTTAAGCGTTTCGATCCAACAATTACATTAAATAATTGGTACGTTCTAGCAAGTGAGGTTCAATTGTATAGGAAGTGTTCATTGCCGGACATTTTAACCTACAGGAGGGGGCTTTAAACCACGGGAACGTCGTGCCTGTATGCAGAAACAGCTTATTAAATAAAATAACGTCTTTTCGTTAAATTTTACGATCTACACGTCGATCTGACCGCCCCTTTTCTTTTATATAGCTCACTGATCGATATTAAAGCCCAGTATAAAATGCTAAACATTTCCCACACTTTAGCACTGTTTCCACCCCCTCCCACACAGCACCCGCCCGCGATCTGCTGAACCACACACTGAATATCAATTTTGTGTCGTATACGCGTCTCAACGTTCAAGGGAAAGGGAAGAGGGTCGTTATAATGGACAAGCCTCGTATCGTAGACCTCCTACCGGCACCCCGCAAGCTGCATCCGAAGGAGCCACATGGAAAATCGTTTTGAACTGTTCTTGACGTTGACATATTACGCGTTTTCACGAACAGTTTTCAAAGGTTAAAATATGATTTCCAGCGTGAATGGGGGGGGGGGCTTGGTTGGAACAGCGTTGGAATTTAATAGAAAATTTGTTTTGGCTGTTCCACATCCAGTATAGCTTTTACTGAGACGTACACACACGCACACTATCGACAGCGCCGATAGCGTGTAGTTGATAGCACGGCTCATTAGACATAACGAAAAACATTCTTTAAGACTGAGGCTGTCTAGGTCACTCAACTATCCAAGCCTTCAGGTGACTAACCTTTATACCTTCTTTCTTTGTTATGAAGACACCCCGCTCCCCTTCCCACTCAGTCATTACAGTTTGTCAGATTTTAAGAGCGTAGAGACGGTGACTAATACGATTTCCTGTCTGAGAGGACACAAAAAAAATTTTTTTTTCGTCACCTCGTGATGACAGCAAATAAAAATGAAAAATTTACGACGAAAAATCCATCGTAATTCTCTCGCTTGGCGGAGGATCAACGAGTTGAATTCAAAATGATGGCTTGGATGAGTAACCAATTCTACTGGAAATTCGGGGCTGTATGGAAAGGACGCGAGCTACTCCTCCCCCCTTCTGACTCGTTCCTCTTTTGTCACGGAACTCCCGAAAAAAAAATATATATAAAAGCCGGAGGCGGCGAGGTCTTCTTTGATCTTTTAAATATTTATGACGGATGTGTATTTTTTTGTCTTTGATCGCGATAATTACTTTTTTCCCTCCGGCCCCCGGAAAAAATGACACAATTTTTATGAAAAACAACACTAAACCAAGATTAGAATGGTGTGACACTATGGGAGGGGGGGGGGAGATGCTCGCATTCTAAAATTGCTACTGGCATGCGGAAGGCAACGCGTGAGCGCTCTTTAAGAATGTCAGCGAGCCGAATTTAAAGCGTCACTATCACCACATGGCGGGGGGTGGGAAAGAGTGGCAGAGAATGCCCCGCATAATAAACGAAGTAGTATTTATAACATGACTTGTGGTTGAAATCCACGAGGCTCTTGTTGATTCGTTTCGTATTTGTATTCGCCAAAGATGCACACCTTACTGCCGTTATTTTGATACTTTGAGCGCATTTCGTGCTTGGATTTATTTTTTGCGATCGATGAAAGACGCATTTTCGTTTTGCCAGCAAGAATTATCGTACAAATAGTCCTCTGGTCTAGTGTACGCCCCAGAGAGGTCGCGAATTAGCGCATTTACTCTAGTGATGGACAAGAATGGTCTCGGTTCTTGCAGTCCCGCAAGACTCTTGCAGCAAGAACAAGACCATGACCAAGACTTACCCTGGAAGAACAAGACTTCCTGCAAGACTCCGGGAATGTGTCTTGCGCAAGAACAAGCACAAGACTCTTGCGATTCTTGCAAAAAAAAAGTAGATCGGAATGATTTTTAAGAAAAGCTAGCCTGTCTGTCGGGAAAAGGGAGAGGGCTCTGAATACGCTTATTCGGCAAAAAGCGCACTCACAGACAAAAAAGTTGTATCCTTCTCCGCCACTCGTCATCATCATCATATTTTTTTTTTTTTTTTTTTTCTGGTTTCCTCTTTTTCCGTACTGAGTTCTTAGCTAAGTCGTTCTCTCCACGTTGCGTTCAAGTTTTCGGTGAAGCGTGAAATTAGTGCCGCCGAAGAAGAACCACCCGCTATTTTGCGTTTGCCGCAATCATTTGGCCTATTTTGCATATTTGGCGTTTGGCCATTTTCGAGCTCAAACGGTTGGTTTTGCCATTTATTTTCATGGCCTGAGTTGTCTGTTTAGGCAGTTATGAATAATAGGGCCTGTATGAGTATTTTGTTTCACGTTTTTGGCCGTTTTTGGGTGCACGAATCGTCGATTTGGCAATTTATATGACAAGAATCATCATTTTTGGGCATTGTCATGGCTCCAATCGTTAGCTTAGCCATTTTACAGATGCAAATTATTCGGAGCCGGAACTATTTGGTAATACTTAGCGCGCAAATGGTCATTTTAGCAGGTTTTCTGGCATAAATAGTCCGTTGAGGTGAAGCGCAAATAGTCAGTATTGAACCCGTGTTGACCGAATGTTCAGGTTGGCCATTTTCGGCGCGAGAGTGCTCGATTTTACTATTATCAGGCTAGGAAATTATATGCTTGGATATTTTCAATGCGCGAATCGTCACTTATGCGTTTTTGAAGGCGCGCAGTTAGTTTGGCCATGTTCAGTCAGTTTAGGCCATGTCGGTTTAGCCATTTCCTAATACGAGTCAGATCGCCCATTTATACAGTGAAAATAACCAGAAAATTGTCAGTTTAGCCATTTTCCCAGCGCGAATCGTCAGAATTAGCTTTTTATGCGCGTATTATGGTCTGTTTATCCATCTTTACGTTTGGAATAGGTATTTTTAGTAGGTATTGGCTAATTTTTAGCACGCATCAATTTCTCAAGTTCCTTGGCTGAACCGGTGATCAACGATAATCTTCAACGGGGTGAAATTAAAGGTTTTGGCAACTATGGCTACATCGCTGACAGCGGCTAAATCCCTCGCACTACAAAAGTTCCCAAGTAGCACAATCAGGTCGTCGTGACGTCGGGAGAGGTCGCATGGCGCGTGCCGACGTCGCCGGCCGACGTTGTCATAGCCAAAATGCGACTGAAACGGTGGTGCAAGAGATGGTCGTGGCGACGTCGGCTGGCGACCAGAAGTCGTTAAAGGTCATTTTTCTTGTAGTTCAACTGTACTACAATATATTGTACTACAATATTTTCTAGTACAACTGTAATACAAATATTTGTAATACAATCATCTGTAGTACAATATAGTATATTGTACGCCTAGGAGGTAAAGTGGATGTTTCCAAGACGAGAGGAGATGAGGCAGTCGGGCGTCCGTCCTCAAGGCTTGGAAACCACTTTACCTCCGTGGCGTACACACTATTTTTTATCCTAGACGTGGAAATTAAAATAGTGGAGCTATAAATTAGTTTTATGGCCGCGCTAGAGGTTATTTTTGGCTCCTTCACATATGGCGGAGAGTGGTGTCTCCTCCAGTACAGTATGCCTGTATCCTTCCTTCGGTGGATAAGAATAAAAACAGTTGTTTCGAAAGTCGAAATGGAACAAAACGAGTCTGAAGAGGATTTTGTATGTCTGTGAAGAATTGTTTTCGCCAGAAAAATCAAACGAAAAGTACGATCTGCATTCTAATGGAGTTATGGACTGGTGCGGAACAAAACATGTTAATAAGTATTTCTTGCTTCTCAATCCCACCAAATCGTCCGTCTACACAATCATGATAAGCCCGAATCCCGCGAAACAGTGCTGTATCGTGAATCGGTCAATTCGGAAACTATAAAACTGTCCGACAAAGAAATTTTACCTCCGCTAAACTGTCCGATATGAAATTCTACTTCGGTCAGGCAATGACGTACTTTGTCGATTGTTTTCCGGCTTCAAAATCAGGTTTTACCATCGTGTAGGATAAAAATGAAGTTTTCTGTAAATGAAGCGAGTGAGAGGTCGTATTTAGTACATTTTTCTCTACTGGAACCGTACATCTAGTTGCCACTGATAGACAATTGAAACCACTAGAGGTAAAGTAAAACGAAGTCACAGTGGGGATCACAGACCATAAGGATTAAGAACATATTTCACTATCAATTTTACTTCTCTGTTCGGACTAAAAATTCGGGTACCATTGAAATTTCATCGTGTAGAATTTAATTCTGGTCCTTAAAAATAAGTTTCTGTCTGAAAGGAGTTAATTTAGGAAAGAAAATTAATTTAAAATGAGGCAAGCCGAAAATTAAAAACAGTATTGTCAGTATAAATATAGTGTTATTAAGCCACGTGGAGCTATAATGACTCGTTCGTAGAAATGTGGGTTTATTGCGAAGCAAGCGAATATTTAATGGAAAATGGCGGAGTCGTATTTTTATACAATGATCTTCTTCTTCCGACCACTGGTCGGATTAGAGGTAGAATCGCATACACGTAACCGACTACAGCTCGAAAATTCATACCCTTCTTATAATTATTTGTACACTGACGCGGTGTGGCTTATGGGGGTCGTTCGGACGACCCGAAGATGAGGGTTGAAGATGCAAGAAATTAACGGTCGCCACCTGTTGTTTGCTTTGGGGAACAGGCCCCAATATATTCTCAATATAATACAACTGATTTACAACTTAAGAATTCGAAAAAAATAATAACAATTCTCTTCTTTAATGGTTTCCGGTCGCACCGGTGCGTAGAACTCGCGACTGTCGGTCTGATAGCGTCCCTTCGCGCTGTTGCAGATCCACTTGTCGGGCTCACGGTCCGTTAGCGTCCATTGGTGCTGTCCGTAGTGTCTTCTTCGCCGGGTTCGGCTAGGACAGGGAAAGGTTCGGACATGATCGGTCTTGCTCGATGAATTCTGGGGCAGACACAATTGTCGCTAAGCCCCGTAGTATCTATCAAGCTCCACCGAGGTTGAGGGAATGAATAAAAAGAATAACCGTGGTCTTCTCTATGGTCTGGCACGGATGCCTATCGGCGGTCAGGTCCACAATAGGGTTTCCACTTCAACAAGCGTCCGGAGTCTTCTCAACAGAATAGAGCTTGGAAGGTTCCCGTAAGGTTATCCTGCCGGTCCGATTGTATATATGCGTCAGGTGTATGACGACTTGAGCCAGGGGCGGTTTAATCCACAATAGGGTGTCCACTTTAACGAGCGTCTGGAGTCTTCTCAACGGAGTAGGGCTTGGAAGGTTCCCGTAAAGTTATCCGCACCACTGGTCAGAAAAAAGAAAAATACACTGGCTATGGGTAGCCTGTTGGGCTAACTGTCCGTTGGCGTCCCTTGGTGTTGTCCGCAGCGTCTTCTTCGCCGAGTTCGGCAAGGGTAGCGAAAGGTTCGGACAGGATCGGTCTTACTCGATGAATTCTGGGGCAGCAACAAGTGCCGCTAAGCCCCGTAGTATCTATCAAGCTCCACCGAGGTTGAGGGAATGAATAAAAAGAATAACCGTGGTCTTCTCTACGGTCTGGCACGGATACCTATCGGCGGTCAGGTCCACAATAGGGTTTCCACTTCAACAAGAGTCCGGCGTCTTCTCAACAGAGTAGAGCTTGGAAGGTTCCCGTAAGGTTATCCTGCCGGTACGATTGTATATATGCGTCAGGTGTATGACGACTTTAACAGTGACGGTCTAATCCACAATAGGGTTTCCCTTCAACAAGCGTCCGGAGTCTTCTCAACGGATATGTTGAGCTTGGAAGGTTCCCGTAAGGTTATCCGTCCGATTTACTTGGATCTATGCGTCCGGTTTGGGACGACTTGAACCAGGGGCGGTTTAATCCACAATAGGGTGCCCTCTCGGACAAGCGTCCGGAATCTTCTCAACGGAGTAGAGCTTGGAAGGTTCCCGTAAGCTTATCCGCACCACTGGTCGTAAAAAAAACAAAATGGGGTAAGAGGCCTCGGTCAGGGTCAGCCTTATACCAACCGGTCAGGATCGAATCACTGAAGGGCCGGAAAGGTTCCTAATAGGCTTTTCCCGTTGGTGCCTTGGTAGGGTGTGACGTCACGAACGGTCAAGAGTCGTCTCAATTGACCGCTGGACGTTTTCCCGTACGGCGTGATTTTTGGTGGGCGATCCTTCGCTTCGGGAAGACTGCGTCGTCGCTGTTGTACTTCCGGATCGTCGTGGGTTCTGGAGTTCCCAGTCGTTGAAGCCGCTGGAGGGACTTACTGTTTCCCAGTCGAGTGGTCCAAGTGCAGGCTGAAGATCTGGTCCAGGTTGCTGGGGTGCTTCCCGTTTGACTTCTCGACATGAAGTGATTTTTGGAGTGCCGGCGCTCGGGTTATATAGTCGGTGGGTGGTTTCCGCCCACTCCCACCCGCCCGGGTGGCTCAGTGGGTTGACCGTTGGGTGGTAGGTGGTTCCCTTTCCGACTTTTCCCCCACCTGGAGGGCTCCTTTTTTTTGTGTAGTGATCTCTTGGAAATTTTTTCCTGGGGTGGGCGACTTGTATTATTAATTGGTAACGGAATTAATTACCCGGCGTCAACACCTAGTCGCGTTACGTACAAAAATATACAGACTACATGTCGGACATTCATACCAGTTCGTCGACTGGTACCAGCGACGTCAAAATTGTGTACTACAGAAATCTGACCACGTGGTGACGTCAAACTTTTGTACTAAAATATACTACAGAAATCCGACTTCACAGCGTCGGAAAAGTATACTACAGATATGCAACCACGCGGCGACATCAGAATTTCGTAATACAGTGTACTACAGAAATTTGACCACGCGGCGACGTCCGAATTGTATACTACAGAAATCTGACTACGCGGCGACGCCGGAATTTCGTATTACGATGTACTAAAGAAATCCGACCACGCAGCATCGTCGGAAAATCATACGACAGATATATGACCACGCGACGACGTCTTGGCGACCTTCCCCACTTGTAGTACACGAAATTGACGTCGGCACGACGACGTTCGCAAAATGTAATACATTCAGTGCGGTCGTTACGATGACGCAATGACGACGCAAGCTTTACATGAAGTCGGAAAGAGGTATAAAATAGGTCTGAAGTCGCCAAACGCAACCATTATCGACCAATTGTGCTACTTGGGTTACTGACTCCCCCCCCCCCTTCCAGTGTGCAAGAGTCTTGCGAGACTCTTGCGCAAGACCAAGACCACGAACAAGACTGAGCCTGCGAGACCAAGACCAAGACTGGATTGTGAATGCAAGACCAAGACGCAAGACTCGCTATGCAAGACCAAGACCAAGACCAAGACCAAGACCAAGACTGTCAAGTTTTGGTCTTGTTCTTGCTTTTCGCATCACTAATTTAGCCAATTATACCCGCGAATGAGCGCGATTGCTGTACTTTGGGTCATATTGGAACATCTTTGTGGTTGGAGCTTTATTGTGCTATGGCGCTTTCCTGTGGTTGGGCCATAACAGTGGTTGAAGGTTGGCCAAGTTAGTTCGAAAAACTACGAAAAACAAACGAATAAAAAACAAAATTCGTGATTTTTTTCACACTCATGTAATGTCGCTGGAGATTTTCACCAAGTGTTTCAAGTTTGGCATCTAAAAAACTAAATTTCGCGGATTTTTGTAATTCCCCACCCTGATTTCGAGAAGTTTTACGCATTCAACAACATGATTTCATGGTGTTCGGCTGTTTCAAAAACCAATTTACGCGATTTTTGCTCTTTCATAAACGATTTTATCGGACTTTCGCTCTTTCCAAACCCAATTTCATGGACTTGACTCCTTTATAGCCCAATTTCGGATACTTGCCTGATGAAACCCAAAATTTCGTCGATCAGTTTCGCAGGCCCTGTTTATTATTTTTTTTTAAACGGCTTTTTTAAGCAGTTAATGATGGAAAATGGGGATATCCCGGGAAAATTGGTCTGTGAGTGCCAAATCCTCATAACTTGGTTGTTAAAAGGCTAAACCCGCAAATATGATTTTTCAAAGTTCCAAATCCACGAGATTTTTGTTAAAAACGGATGAAAACAGCAAATTCCAGCCAACGATGTAACCAAAACTGTGAAGAAAAAGGGGATGACTCTGGAATCACCTGTTATGTCACCCCGCTTGGATTCTTCGGAATCTTCGCGAAAGCGTGTTACATCAGACCCGAATTCGCTAAATTTGGGTTTTAAAAGTGCTAAATTAGTGAAATTGATTCGAGAAATGTATGTTGGAAAGTGTGAAAGGACATTTTATGGAGCATATCAGGGCATATCTCGCTTTTCCAAATGTTGGGAAAGAGCTTATGGTGGACAGCTCTTAAAGGTGATTGATTTTGGAGAGAAAGTATCAATTTATACCACTTAAGTCCTCAAAGTCAAATAAAAGTACTTGTTTTTAGCAATTTGTCTTTGTTTTTTACGTTTTTTTGTCCTCGTCGACTAGAAGTCGAAGACTGTGACAACTTTCAGGCATCGAGGGGGTTAAAGCTGCGGCTAGGTACTCAACATCATCGTAATTATATTATAAGTGTCATATAAATTAAACGTGGTTCTCAGTAACCAGTTAAATATAACGCGCCTCGAGTTAATCTTTGACACGGTCTATATTCGATGTTAATTAATGGCTTCCCGACTTGCTTGGGATACTAATTGATCGTAAGTTTCTCTCTAGAGGCAAGGATTTATAACTGGTGAAGATTAGGCTGTGGTGAAACGGAGTTTAGAGGGTCGTGGATTGTGGGAGGGGGGAGTTAAGACGATATACACTGAAGATTCCATCCTTATACACTCACACGGTTGATTAATAATTTATTCTTGACATGTGGGAAGACGCATTTCGGGGGTGTGTGTATGGATGGGGGGGGGGTCGAGGGAAGGGATAAGATATAATTACTCGCGGGGACTCAAAGACGTGCGGAGGCGCTTGCTTTAACTACTTTCACCTCCCCCACCCTTCTTCAGCACCACCCCCAACCTTATAAATTACTCGATAAATCTTAACCTGTGGGAAAGGAAGTAAATTTGTGGCGCGATGTGCGGTTTTCATTTCGTTTTATTTTAATCGGCTTAAACCGTGTTTTTTAGACACATAGCCTATATGGGGTGCAATAAAAAAAGAAATAGGGTGGGAATAGACCATCAGAGCCCACACTGTTAAGAACTACATTTATAAGCGAACAAAATTTAATTAACGTAGAGAAGCAGTTAAGATTTTTTACTTCACTCTGGTGAGCTTAAAAAAAAAGTAAATACATCTCAACGTACTTTCGGTTTAAATTAATTAATAGCCTCAAGGCCCACCTTGCGTTGATGGATAATGGGTGTTGATTAAATTCAAGCGTATATACCGCAAAGTCTTCTCGCGCATATCAAAAGCTATAATTTTACGTCACTGTTTCATCAAACCAGCATGGTAAATTTTAGATATTTCGCCTCTCACCGTTCAATTCGGTCTCTTGCCCTCGTATAGGGCCTGTAACCGTTGAGTCACTCGGGGGACACCAAAAAAGGGTATCACGGGGTTGTGAGGCTCGAGCCGGGGCTCAACGGCCTGTTTTCTCAATTAAAAATTATGAAGGGAAGTTTATTTGTCCAACAAAAATCGAAAAGTAACGCGAATTTTAGTCGTTCCCTTTGGGCACAGCCCGCACAGCAATCAAATTCCTTCCAACCCCCCTACCCCTCCCGCCCGCTCCATAATTGATGAAAACATCAATCTATATACGGTCCCCTCTCAAAAAGCCTCATGTTTTTCCTTCTCGTCAACCCTTCGACAGCCTTCACAACCTCCACTCACCTCTTCGCCGTCCCTTGACACTGAAAATTCAATTAATTGCGGCTGAATCATCTTGACAACAGCTGCCTTGGACACCGCGCAGTTGATCCCTTTCATTAAATTACGCTTTTCCTAGTCGGTTTTGTCTATTTTTAGTGTCCGAGATCTTCAAACAATGACGGGAGAAGGAGAGCTTGAAAATAAGGATTGACGTTTTCTTCACCTTTTGCAGTATATAGAACTGGCAGACTGTGTAAATCTCATTTATACAATGATCAGAAAATTAGGCCTGTCTTTCGTTAACAATTTCTAGTGAAACAAAGAAACTTCGGAGCACGTCTGCCCTCCCTTTTATGAGAGGGTCGAAAGGGCGTGATATAATTAATTCACGTCCGCAAAAATTGGGAGGAATCCCCGCCACCGCGCCGCGGCATCATCGCTCAACACTTGATTCTGAGAGTGAGAGGAAATGTAATTTTCTTTCTCCCAGTATGGCGTAGAGCAGAAGTTTGCGTGACAGACACTCCCCTTCTCCCCAACTCGAACACACACCCCCTCACCCACCAAGTTCACCGCTCATTACAACTAATCAACTTCAAAACGTATTGAAGGCGAAAGGATCTCTTTCAACATCAGTACCACTTAGTTCCCCCCGCCGCCAGCTGCCCACGTGTCTTCAGACTTCAACTCTCTCGTCACCCCTTCCCTTTTTTGCATTTAAATTAACATCAATGCAAACAAAAAACGCTGAAGAATGAATTGAATCAATTTAAAAGTATTTATCCTCAGCGAAAACTCAACAGCATCCCCCCCCCACCCACACAAAATCGTGGGTTTGGCGGATTTATAGCCGAGAGGCCTCTCTGTTTTCATTCCCAACAAAAATAAGAAAGCGAGGGGTTGGAAGATCAATATTGCGGCTGGTCAAGACATTCTTTTTTCCCCGTCAATTTTCCCCGTTTCTCACTTTTCTCCCGTCCCTTCACACTTTCGGAGGGGGGGAGGGGTCGAAGGATTCCTTCGGAACCCCCTCCTCATTGTTATACTCTGAAACTGTGAAGGAAGACGTGCGCCATGTTTTCGTGATGTACACGATGCTTTTTTCATGGTCTTCCACCCCTGTTTGATGTTTAACGACATTCCAATAAGGTTTTTTTCTTCTTTTTTTTTTCATCACACGCGCAGTCATCGTGAAAGATTTAAAGGGTGGGCTTTCGACAATGTATTATAAGCTGATAAACAACCACGAATACAATAAAAGAATCATTCAAACAACAGGTATCATTGAAGGGAAAGATTTCCCACATGACACCAACAGTATAGCGACGACCATCATCTTCTTTATCTTCTTTCTGGTTCTTTTCAGCGGGAATGAAATGCTTGACAGCTCGTAAGCTTCATAATCTGGAATTCACTGTCATTTCCCGGGTAATTACCTCCGCGCAATCGTGCTTTCTTAACGAGCCAAACCTTTTTCCCTAAGGTTTAATCTTATAAATTGAAAGCAAGTACATTTTTAATCAAGTTTATTTATTCAACCGTTACAATTTAGTTAATAGCTTTCAAGAGGAGGACAACATTCTTCTTGATTCCAACTCTCCACCCACACCTTCACCGCCTTTATTGTGAAAATCCCTTTCTCCGACTGCTGCACGTATTTTCCATCTTGTTCTTTCCCGTTACTCCTTCGAAGAACTACATAAATATAAGAGAACTTTTGTCTTTTTTACTTTTTTAAAAGCTTTTACCGCCCCCTCCCCTCCCACCGTGAGCATCACGCTCGCATCTGTGGAAAAACAGAAGTGAAAACAGGGTAATAAAGTCGCGCGCTCCGAGCTTTTCTTTCGTGCCTTCTCGCCGAATAAATCTGTAGCTTGGTGGGTGTTGGTGTTCTGGAGGGAGGGGGATCGGGGGAGTGAGGCCCCTACTCGTATATTTATATAGTCAGTGTCGTAAAAAAAACTTTTACGATTTTTCGCTCTTGTCTCTTCCTGCTTGCCAACACTCACTCCCTCGCAGTCCGGTTAAGAAAAAATGTTTTCATTGCATTACGCGGGGAGAACATTTTTATCTTTCTATAGTTATCTTCAGAATTTGGTTTAATTTTAATCGGATGGTGAGTGGAAGGGCTCTGTTGCTGGCGTAGCTTAGAGGGCTTGGAATTTTATCATTGAAGTTGTTCCGAAAACCAAAGAATGACGAAACTGAGTTAAGAGCAATGTAGATTGCTTAGAAGTATAGAGGAGAAAGTGTCCAATTCCCGGGGAAGTCCGTCTTTTAAGTGATGATACGACTCTTCTTTAAGCCTTACGTGCTTTCCGAGCAGTAAGGATAAATCGGCTCATCCCCCCCCCCCACATCCACAACTAACCCACCCGGAAAACTTATAGGGGCGAATAAGGAGAAGGCATCGAGACCCAAAGTTTTCGAAGCCCCCGCCACTCACCATCACCATGAAATCGACTCCCTAACGACTTCGAACTGTTGTCCATAGAGTCATCATTTTCCGCAAGGAAAATTTCAGAACCCGTGTAGTCCTTTAACTTCCTTTAACTGGTCATTACAACTCTGAACGCAGAAACTACCTTCAGGCCATTTAAAACTAACATTGTTATACCAAGTTTCGCTCAAAGACTTTTCTCTTCGCAGTTTTCCCACACCCCAGTCGTAATCACTCCATTCGCGTGATAGGCGGTAATAGTGATTGGCGGGGGGGAGGGGGGTATAGAATCGGCATTTTGTGACAAAAACACAGAAAAAAGGTTGAGAGATTAAGAGAAGAGGGGGGAGAGCCAGTGGGCTGTCACAGTATGACAAGATGTCATTTGAAGGGAACAAATGAGAATTTTCGGGGTTGAAACACGAAAAATCTCTCTCCTTCTCTCTAACATTCCCTCCTCCCCCGCCACCAACACACAGATTGTTATTGAACCCACCCCCTCCCCGTCATTGTACACAATGGCTTTTTCGGACTTGAATGCGCACAAAAGGCTTTTTACACCGTCGAGAGAGAAGAGTGCACAGAGGAAATTTGAGTTCTTGTGTTCTCGACCGCTCTCACCCACCATTCCGTTGGAAGAGCATGAAAAGGTCTCAAAGGATTCGTGAGGGTGATTTCATTGTCTGTAATTTCATTTTTTTTTTTTTTTTTCACAATTTCCGTGAAAATGACGGAAACAGTCAATCCTGGCAGAAGTGTAGGATGGAACCGTTAGAACGAAGCCCTTCTTAGATGAGGCAATTTTTCGTTTATCGAATGAAAATCAGCTTTCCTGCCAAAAATAAAAATTTTACTTCCATGTCTCCAAATGGGGCTCGTGATGAGAAAAATCCAATTCAAGTAGACTTCACATTCATCATGCAAAACTCAGAAAGGACCAATAAGTGCATTGTTTTCGGCATGCCGTCAGTCGGCCCACCGCGCGCCGCTCGGCTAATTATTGTTAAAAACCCTCTAATTCCTGGATAAAATCGTGAAAACGCCTGATTCACAGTTACGCTTATTCTATAAACGCCAATTCGCCGAAGAAAGTAACAAATTGCTCTAATTTCCCTGGTGGAATGAGGAAGTAACACATTTTCCAAAATCATACTGTCGTGATAGCTTGGGTACCAAAACTCATGAAAACACGATCCGTTCAAATAAAATCAGGCCCTATATTTTGGCTTATTATTTCTCAATAATAAGTCTTTGTAATCGCATCGCAAAACAATTTTTTTGACCCCCCCCCCCCTCAAAATTTGCAGTTTTACGTTTCAAAGTGCGTAGAATCCAAATCTGCAATAAAAAAAAAATGTCCGTCCGCCGTCCGGGCCATATCTTGCCCTAGGATTGCTCGAAAAAACTCGTTATTTCGCACATAGACTCCATTTGGGGTCTAGTTGGTCCTAACATCTGATCAGTTTGATCAAATAAATCCCTGGGGTTTTATGGGCCAAGAGCGGGTCCAAAATGGGGATTTTCAAAGGATTTGGGATCATAGGGGTGTGGGGTGTTATTTTCATGTAATTTCAAGCCGGATTTGACTACATCGATGAATAATAAACCCATAAACAGTCAAAATAATAAGGCATTGTTCGATAATTCGCAGCGTTTTTTATTAATTTTTAAAACTATTAGGTTGCGGGACCCATTTGAAATTGGCTAATAGACTGATGACGTAATAACAGCATTGGCGTGACCTTCACAATAGCTTCCCACAAATCAAACAATAGGACTTAAGAGAACGGGGGGGGGACAAGAAGGGGCAAGACATGGCAACAGCCATGATGTGGAGGGTTGGGAGGGGTCACAACCCCTTAACTACGTCACGAGTCACAGACCGGCCGTTTAAGGTAAGAAAAAAAATTGGCAAGTTTTATTATTTCCCTATAAATCGAAATCAATCTTAGTCATTTTCTTTCGATAACAAATGTTTCCAGCGATTTTTATTTTTTATGTTACTTCCTCATTGAGAAAAACGCTAATTCCGAAAGCTAAATTGAGAAAGAAACGAATGAGAGCTTTATCACAATAATTTTAGCTGTTTATTAGCGCTTTATCCGACCCGAATTAGCGGGTATTTACATATTTATCCGTGATTTAAATCCATTTTTAGCCGCAAATCATAAATTTTGGCCACGAAGTACCTCATTTTTTCATTTTTAGCTGCGTATTATTTCGCAATTTTGGCCGCGAAATACCGCGGGTTTTAACAAATTGATCCGCGAATTGGCGTTTTTTAAATTATCTTATAGCAAAGAATTAGCACTATCTGTCAACCTTAGCCGCGAATTAACGCCCTTTCTACATTTTAGCCGTTAACTAGGGTTTCTCTAATGTATCTAGGAATTATAGCGTATATTTACTTAATTTTAGCGGAGAAATTGCCCTTTTACTCAATTTTGGTTACGAAGTTGCCTCGATAAATCACGAATTGGCCTTTTCTCAATATTATCTGAGCCTGCTGAGCGATTTATCGCTGGTTTTCCTCAGTTTTATAGCTGTGAATTAGCGCTTATTCTCAACTATGTCAGCAAATCAGATCAGCGTTGTGCTCAAATTGAGGCCACGTGTTGGGGATTTCAGTCATTTATTGCTACGAATTAGCGCTTTCCCGCAATTCAAGCCGCGAATATAAGCGCTTTTTCCAAACTTTGTGCCGCGTGTTTTTCCCAGGAACAATTCATTATTGAGTTTTCTTAATTTCAGCCGCCTATTAAGGGCCTGTAGAAACTTGGGGTTGGGTGTTTCCTTCATTTTAGCCGCAAAAGTTGCCTTCAAACATTCATTTGTTGAATTTTTCTCAATTTCAGCGGCAAATGAGCGCTTATACTCTCTATGTATATTAGCCGCGTATCAACGGTTTAAAACCTAAAAATCCTTCTAAACGGTGGAGCGGGGTGATCCGTTGCCCTCGTCACCACTTCGGAAAGCGACTGCTGTGCGGATAAAATTGTGAAAAATTGCTAATTCAAGCTAAAATGAAGAAAAATTGCTCATTCACAGATAAAATTGAGAAAGCGATAATCCGCGGATAAAATTGAGAAAAACACTTTTAGTATATCACGGATAAACTATGGAGAAATCACTGACATCGGATGAATCTAAGTGGAATAGCTAATTCATAGTTAAAATAGAGTGAAAACGGTAATATATTGCTGGCAGTTAGGATCACGGCTGAAACTTAGAATAATTCATCGAGGAAATGCTCTGATTCGCGGCTAAAAGTAAGAGAAAGCGCTAATTCACGGCTAGAATAAGTCAAATGCCAATTTTTCCTAGGCGAATGCCTTTACTTTCACGTTCAAATGTATTCCGCCAAAAAATGGTAGTTTTGACGCTGAAGAACTGGCTTTTTGGTGCAGGAACCGTTCAATTCCGCCCAAGAAACAGAATATTCGACTAGGTATAAGGTGGCGAACAACATACTATTGGCGATTGTAGCTATCACTAGCGGCACTGCGGTCGTGTGATAATGAAACCGGTACTCCCTACATATTATGTTAAATGATAACAAATTTTTTGTTTTTTAAAGTTTTTTTCGTGGTCAACGTCCGTAACATACGGGGAAAAAAGTAGTCAGTTGGCCTAAACTGACGAAAACCGAAGAACATGGTTTCTGATACATTTATAATCAAACGTCAAGCAAGCTCCCGAGCCTTTCGGCGGTCGACTTTCTCCCAACACTGGGCTAATTGATAGCTGACACCGTTGAACCCTCAATTTTAGGGAAACAATGAAATGACAATATTGTGTTTCGGTTACGACGGGAAGAGCAACCAAAGACACAGCTGTTTCTTCTGGATTCACTCTTGAGAAACGTCCCACGAGCGCGTTATCATTTCTTTATTGGTAATCGCCAGCTCTCCGTTTCGTTTTAGTGCTCAGAGAACGGCTAAGGGTTCAGCAAAATGGTAAACAAGTTTTTGAATCGGTATTTTTGAGTTTTCTTGCTCCAACAAATAGCCGATAGTGAAAATTTCTGTACGGGTGTACTGCGCACCCGCACAATCGTCTTGTTTTCTTGATTCGGTGATGCCAAAGGTACAATATCGAGGCCTCCTCTTCACCGTCGGATTATTTAGCCGTAGTTCACAGTAAAAAAGTGTCACTGACCAACATTTTAGATACATGAACTTCTTCATTGTGGACGACAACAACAAATCACGTGGAGTACCGGACTCAATGTTTCTCTGAAACGCCGCCAGATATCGTATCCCTTAGCTACAATCGTCAACAGAGTGACACGATTATTGTTTCGACATCGCCGAGGCAACTTAACAGCGTCTAGGACAAATAGAAACAACAGGAAATGTGTGAGAGTGATGTTGAAACGATATCGTATCGCCACAGTATGAACGCTGCCTAAAACTGACAGTTCAGCAGCAAAACCCAACTGGGAATTCGGTAAAAAGCGTTGTGAATTTTCGGATTTCTTGACCAAAATTTCTGATTTTGTAGTAGAACCGTAAGCAATAGTGGGCGGTAATTCCCCCCCCCCCCCCGCCATTACTGTCACATAATCGTCTCACGATCAGACGGGGTTTTCCCAATTATTTCATCAGTTTGGAGGGGGGGGGATTGAGTGAAACTAACCAAAAAGTTCCTTTAAATTGTTTTTTTTTTCTGAAAGGTGAAGCGGTTTGAAACTAATTAAACAACTTCCTTTCGCTACCGACCCCGCAGGGTCCTAAGATCTGTAGTGGCACAAGGCCCTCCACCTCCTCATTTCAATAGTTTCCTTTTCTCCTTTTCCTTTCTTTTAATTTATTTTCCTAAGGGGGTGAGAGGGAAATATTTACACTTGAAAAGAAAATCCTCCCAAGAAAATTCGAATTTTCTTCTTTTTTTTGCCTTACAAAAGAGAGCAAATGTAATTTCCATTGCATTGCTCGATCGTCAATATTGGGGAATTCTCTACCCTTCACCTCCACAGTTTTTCTTCTTTTCCTTTGAAGTTTCGTGAGTTTCTCCCATCAGAAACAGCCAATTCTTTCATTCGATCACCTTTAAACTGTTCGGGGTTTTCATCATTTTAATCAACGCACCCGATACGCGAAGTTTTATGTCATTTCACCCTAATCCGTTGTCCGTATTTCACGCAAATTGAAAGGGATGGTAAAGATTGTTCCCTCCCCTTCCATTTATAGGGTTCAATCAGAGGACATAAATTTCTACGTAATTTGCTTTATCTATTGCTTGTGATTGGATGGGGGAGGGAATGCTATGAGCAACGAGAACTTTCCCTTATTCTTTAGCTACTTCTTGTTAAAAAGGAGTGACTCATACAAAGCATCAGATTCTCGGAAAGATTAAAAAAGGGGAAGGGGGGATATGCTACCATTGAATATGGTCACCCCATACCACCCTCTGTGCTGTTTCTTAGTGTTCCCAATAAAGTGGCGCACTAAGAAAAAAAAAATTAACAAATCGACCAGAAGATACTGTTTAGTTGTTCTAAAAATTCCTGCGACATCACTCGACTGACAATGGCGCCATTAATCCGTCCTGTTCCCCCTTCCCCTTCGACACCCACAATTACCGTTCAAGACTGCGTGAGCAGTGAATTGTTGGAACTCTCTATGGACAAGAAGCAAATAGTTTGATGTTCCCGTCCTCTCTGACGCAATGAAGCGTGACGATGTTCAGGCGAACTCGACCGCGAAGAATGTTATGAGCCCTTCGCGGCGGCGATCGCCTTAGATTCGACTTCATGATCCTTTAATGGGCCATCAAAACTCGCGTATACTCCAATTTTTTTAAATTGACGTTTCTTTAAAAATATTGTATGAAAGTTGAAAAATACAGCAACGTACGGTTGCATGTATAGGAGAAGGACAAATTACCTGCGGCCATTAAACATTGATTCCCTCTCCTCACCACCGTCCACGTTCACCCTATATGGAGAATGTTCAAAAGGCCAAGCTCCACCCCCCACCCCAACTTCATCACCGTTCTGTTTATCTCGATGAATCTGAAAATACGGGTATTACCTTTACAAAGCGAAACGTCCCGATGAGTGGGGGGCGGGGGCGCCCCTACTGTTCCCTTTCAATTGTATGAATGTGTGATTTTCAGTGGCTGACGTTTCCGAATGAGAAACGTGAGAGGGGGTGGCATAAATACTACGAAAAAGCGTATGCAAATGGTGAGGGGGAATGATGATAAAATTGTAGCATACCTAGTTTTAAATAATTTCACACGATTTTCGCCAATCGTGACTCTTTCCCCCCTTCAAGACTGGCGGGTCTTGAGGGTCATTGCATAACCATTGCGTCATATTTTTACTTAGAGGCCTATAGACCTTTTTTCCCCCCATCACTCTTACCTTGAAACCTTGAAATGGTTCATTTCGCCCCTTCGCTAAAACAAGCTGCTGGTTTTTACCTTCCCACTCACACCCCTTCTCAAGTGACCTCATCACACTCGAACTTGGTCAAAAACTCTCCGTTTGCTCTTAATCTCGTAAAAATCTTACGTTCTTCCTGAAACTCATCAAGTTTCTAAAGGAGGAGGCATAAAAAGGGAAGCCCACATACTTTTTATGGTCGACTTTGGTGAAGGAAACGAGGGGTAATTCCTCGTTGTTGAAAAATCTTCATCGGTGCGCCAATAATTAACTTGGATGGGCTAGTGGGGTTCTCTTATATATTAAGCTTCGGCTCTTCTTCAATCTCTTAACCCCAGCGGCCCTTTATCCTTGTTATCGAAAGCACTCGAATGGTTATTTGGAGGGCTTCTTGACCGCCCCAGGTCAAGGCTCGGAGCCCTATAACCCCGACCCTTCGTCTTTCAACAGTGTTCGTTAGTTAATGGACCACGTAACCATAACACCCTGTACCTTTTGGGGAATGAAGTTTCGATCTATTTTCTAAATTTTTTTGAGCCTCCACCACCCTATTAAAACATCATTTTATTTTTGTCCTCCATGAGCTTTTTCTTAACCCATAAAGACGACTTACCGTCGTCCGCGGTTCGTGGACGTCTAAGAGGACTAAGGACGTGCTGTTTTTATTAATGCGGTCGTCCCGTTGAGAGCTCCTCCTTTAGAAGGGGAAATTAATCAAGTTAAGCACTTAAGTCCAATTCTATTCCTTAATGCTTTTGAACCCCTAAACCCCCCCCCCCCGTCGCCAATGTATCTATATATGAGAGTATTCGACAGTAGAAAGAAAATCTAATAGAATGTAGTCTCTTTCGTCCCGTAGTGACCTGCTCAAAACGAGAGAGACAGAGTGAGTGAGAATGAAAAGAAAACTTGTTCGAAGTGCTCCGGGCTCACAACACGTCTGTGATGCCTGAAAATGTCTGAGGCTTTCAGGCTAATGATGCCAAAAAATTAAAACTATCAAGTCAGACATGGGAAGACAACAAAGAAAGTGACGCCAAAAAGGTTTCAATGAGGCGTTGCAGAGCTCGGTAAAAAGGACCCACTCACCACTAGTGATGTTCATATGATGGCTGGGGGGGGTCCTTCAAAAAACTATTCCTCCATTCCTTCTTTTGAAATTTAGATACAATTTCGAGAACTTGACTATTTCAAGAACTATTTTTGTCCTTGTGGCTCCTTTAAAAAAAACGATGCCAGCAGTTTGGATCTTTCAAAAACACAATTTCGCGAATCTACTAGAACGTTAGAAAAACCAATTTCACGGGGTTGGCTCCCTGAAAAGACCAACTTCATGGAATTCACCCATTCAAAACTCAAATTTCAAGGGCGTTGGCTCATTTTAAAGAACAATTTTGGGAATCCAGAATTCGGAAATAAAAATTAGCGGGATTGGCCACTTCAAAGGCAGAATTTTGCGGATTATTGGCACTCGCACAACCAAATTTCGCTTGTTTTACTCAATCAAAAATCGCTGCCTAAAAATTTTCCAAACTAGCAACCACCCCCACATAAAAACAGCTAAGCTGCCTATACTCGCGCCCTAAAATGACAAAATTGTCGATTCGCGTCTTGAAAATGAGTAATAAACTAGCTGGCAATTGCCGCTTTAAAAATTGCCTAAACTGACTTCGCGCGCCCTAAAAATGGCTGAACTGACGATTTGTACGCCTTGAAAAGATCATAATTCCTGCCCTGAAAATGGCAAAATCGACCATTCGTTCGTTGGAAAATACGGATCGCAGCCGGTTCCGGCAAAAACGCACCCATACGAACAGACGCCGCGCCGGGCGGCGCAGTGGCCCTCGAACAGAGCATTCTCTATTCAATATCCACAGAAAGATCTGCCCTTGAAGTCGGCCTAAATGCGCAATTTTCTACCACAACAAGATCTCAAACCATGAAATAGCCCCAACCAAAAATGAAAGTTCCAACCCCTACGGCACCTCCAACTGAAAAAAAATATCTGAAAACCCCCCGAAATTGTTTAACGATTTATAGCAGATTAAAACTGATTTTTGCATTTTATGGGTAGGAAATTTAGCTTGTCCGGCCCTATGTAATTACAAGTCTGACCGGCTCTGTGGCCGTCAAACGTACTCCCGAGAAAGCGTCTGAGCTGGGCGCGGAAAGATCCTTTTCATCTCAAAAACCTGACCGTGCACGCGGCAGTGGACGTAGAGAGAGAATATTCGAGCCGAGGGATAGAATTCAATCAGGCCCTTTCACGACCCCCCCCCCCCCACGCAGCCATTACAACAATATTTTAGTATCTTGGCACAGAGTAATAACCCTGGTTTGAAGCAGCCCATTTTTATTTTTTTAAAGTAAAAATAGACATTACAATTAAATCTCATCGATAACTACATTTATGGTGGCTTTTTTTTTTTTTTGGGGGGGGGTGCCGTCTCGGCCCAAGCCGAGCCCGGCGACGCCAAGGCCACCAATTGGGCCCCTACGTCATACCCAACGGGTCCCGGACTCGGAGGGGCTAGCACGGCTCCCCAAATCTCCTCACCCTCCCCAGAAAATCCAGTACTCGGACCCCTTGAGCCCTGGAAAATTCTAGGTCGGTCAACCTGTCCCTCCCAAATATAGCAAACCTCGCTGCCGCAAACCCCTCACACTCTCTCACTAAATGACCCGTTGTCTCCTCCTCCACTCCACACCTCTCACATGTAGGGTCCCCTATTAGCCCCATCATGTGCAAGTGTCTCTGAACTGCAAAGTGCCCTGTAAATATTCCTACTATCTTTCTAGTTTGCTTCCGCCCTAACCCTACCAGCCACTTTGTCGTGTTGGCATCATACCTTTTAATGCCCTCTTTCGCTTGTCTGCAGTGATCTTCTGCTTCCCATCGTGCCTGGGCTTCCGCTTTCGCCCAACCCCGAATTTCACTGAGTCCTACTTCCCTTGCTATCCCCACAGCCGGTTCTGGGCCGACATATTCTGTCATGGCCCCCGTCTTAGCCAGCTTGTCTGCTCTCTCATTCCCCGGGATGCCAGCATGACCTGGTACCCACCCTAATGTAACCGTGTTACCCTCCGTCAGCAGTGCCGATATACTGGCTCTACAGCTCCCCACCGCCCCCGACTTGACCACCGGCCTGGAAATGGCCCCGAGGGCGGCTCGGCTGTCCGAGTATATCGTTATTCGTTTATTTGTCACGCCTTTCCGTCTCAGTTCGATTGCACAAGCCTCTATGGCCGCAACCTCCGCCTGAAACACCGTCACGTATTTCCCCAACGTCAGGCTCTCTTCCACCCCCATTCCGGGGATGTATATGCCTGACCCCGCCTTCCCTTTCCCGGTTCCAATTTTTGAACCGTCCGTAAAACACTTAATCTCTTCTGTATCACCCCCTTGCCCGGCTTCCCGAGATAGTTTGACCACGATCGTCTTTACAAAGTCTCCTTGTTTAACCATTTGATCCGATCTCATGCCCGTGGACGGTGCCACTCTGCGCATGTGTTCTCGTATCCCCCCGTTTCCTACCTCCCCTGACATGCAGTCCAATCTGTATGCCGTTTCCATAGCCCGTGCCTGCAGTTCAAGGCTTAAGGGTTTTAGTCCTAGCATTACCTCCATCGGTCTTGTTGGTGTCGTTCTGAACGCCCCTAGGGTCGCCAGACAGGCCAACCTTTGCACTCTGTCTAATTTAGCTGCGTTTCCCTTTTTGTTCGCCGCCCTCCACCAAACCATGGCCCCGTAGAGGATCCTTGGTCGGATAATCCCCGTGTACAACCATAGGGTCATTTTGGGGTTCAGGCCCCATGTTTTCCCCACTACCCTTCTAACCTGACAAAAGGTGCCCATCGCCTTCTGATAAGTTTCCCTTATGTGCTTTTCCCAGTTCAGTCGATGATCTAGCCACACCCCTAAATACTTAACTTCCGTTGTTAACTCCACCTCCTTGCCCCTAATCTGTAGAGTCTGAAGCCCCTGCCTGTTCCTCTTATGTGTGAACAGACACAGCTTCACCTTGCTCGGGTTAATGGTTAACCCTCTTGGCTCGCACCATTCCTCCACTATACTAATCGCCTGCCTCATAAGTTCAAAATTGTCGACAATACCTTTCCTCTAACCACGATGGCTCCATCATCCGCAAAAAACTGCATATAGAAGCCATTTTCCTCCATTAATCTAATTAGTTCATCTACCACTATTATCCATAAGAGGGGCGAGAGGCTAGACCCCTGCGGAGTTCCTCTCTTTGCCCTCCTTTCTACCGTTTCTCCCCCTAACTCTGCCCTAATCTACCTATGCCTCAGAGCATGACTAATCCATCTAACCACCATCGGGTTCACCCGAAAGGTTTTCAAAGCCTCCACTATACACTGAAAAGTGACCTGGTTGAATGCTCCCTCTATGTCCAGGAACAAAACCAATACGTATTCTTTTTGGGCTATGGTATCCTCCAGCTTCCCTACCAGCTCTTGCAACGCCGACTCTGTCGATTTCCCCGCTATATAAGCATGCTGCCTCGGATGATATGGTCTGCTTTTACCTATGCCCTCCCGGATATACCCATCTAGCGTCTTCTCCATCAACCTCATCATTACCGAACTTAAACTTATGGGCCTAAAGTTTCCGGCCCTATCATGCTTCCCTCCACCTTTAGGTATGAACGATACTCTCACCCTTTTCCATGGCGTTGGTACTTGCCCCGTCGCCATAGATGTGACGAAGAGTCTCCTTATCCTTTCCTGCGCTCGTCCTCCGGCCCTCTGCAACATGCATGGGTATACCCCGTCGATTCCCGGTGCTTTATATTGGCCCATCGACTTTAGGGCCCATCTGAAGCGCTCTCTATTAATAATAGCGTCGCTCTCTTTCATCGCTCCTTCATGTTCCGCTCTATGCTGGCTGGGCACAACCTCCTCCTTCTCACAACCTGGAAAATGCGCGCTTAATAACGACTCCAAAATTTCCCTACTTTCTACCACTACTTCACCTGACGGCTCAATAATTGTGCCCAGAAGTTGCCGGCTATCCTCCTTTACTATGCGGTTAAGTCTCGCCACCTCCCGTGTGCTCTCTACCTCTTCGCAAAAGCTCCTCCACGACTTTCTCTTCTCTCTCCGAATCGCACTTTTGTATTCTTTCCGCGCCCGGTGATACGCCTCCCATTCCTCCTCTCCATCCGTTCTCTTAGCCGCGCTCAACGACGAGTTCATCCTCCGCTTCTTTTCTTTCAGGTGAACATTCCACCACACCGCTCCCCTTTCTTTGACCCTTCTCTCGGGACAAGCCGCGTGAAAAGCCAAAGTTATAATTTCTCTTATCTCTTTCTCCTCTTCATCTAAAGTGTTTCTGGATACTTCTCCCGTTGCTTCTCCTACCGTCCTCTCGAATTTCTCCCAGTCCGTCCGTCTCGGATTCCTCCCAGGGGGTTTCTTAACTCCTTTGGCTCCTAAACTAAACATAATAGGCCTGTGATCAGAGGTTATTAATCTGTCACAGACCCGCCAATTAGTAATCCAGCTACCCGTCGGCCCTAAGCTTAGAGTAACATCCAGGACCTCCATCCTATTATGCACCACAAAAGTTGGCTCACTCCCGACATTCTCAATAGTTAATCCTAATCTTACCAATCCTTCCAGGAGTTCCTCACCAGGCCGATTGTTATTTGAGGAACCCCACACTTCATGGTGGGCGTTTACGTCCGCTCCCACCACTAACAGGCACCCGGTGTCGCTACAATAATCTCTTAGGCGTTCCAGGCACTCCGGGACCACGTCACTGTCCGCTGCCCCATTTATGGTGGCTATGTGACCCTAATGGTGCATATGACCTTGGCGTCCAACGGAGCACCGGAAATTAACCAAGCGGCCAATACTAGACATAATTACTATGAGATCGGATTTTGCACGAAACGAACTCAAATTGAGCCCCAGGAACCCGATTTTTTGGCCACAAAAACCGTCAGCAAGTGACTAGCGAGCCAAAAACCAAGAACCCAAACCAAGAAGTCCAACTCCAAAAGTTAGCCTTTTAATTGAATCAAATAAAGCCCACGAATTTTCTTTTGAAAATCCTTCAAATTTTCGAAATACGGGTCTTAAGGAGCAAGAGCCACAAAAATTCGTTCTTGAAAGAATTGCTAAGGTTAGGAAATCTTTTAAATTGGAGTTTGAAATCAGCCAAATGCTCGAATTGAATTCTTAGGACGTGCCAAACTTCGAAATTTGGCAGAGCTCACGTTCAGTCCTTTGAATTGGGGTTTAAATTCGTAAAATGTACCTTTGAAAGGGGCGCACAGTCACGAAATTTGTTTCCTGAAAGAGGCAAACCAGTAAAAAAATTAATCCTCAAAATTGGGATTTGAGCGGGCCAAACCCACAAGAGATGAGCCAAACTCAGAAATTTGGCTTTTCAAAAGAGCCAAGCCCACGAAATTGGTTTTTCGAAGAAGTAACCGCTCACGAAATTTGATTTTTTGTTCGAACAGTTTCTGCACGGAAAAACTTTTAAAGGAATTATTACTTTGATCCCACAGTAACCCGCGGACATCAACTCTACTGCATTAAAGATTGGGTTGCTTTTCCATTTCTTACTCGTTGACAGTACTCAGCAATTGGCATGACTAAGTACATTTTAACAAAACTAACGTGAGAGGGTAAGATGGAAGCATTTGAATGTTTACATGTGAACACAGTAATTGTGAGACCCTGGATTACTCCTTGAGCGTCCCTAGCAATCGTTATGTTTTTCGTCTTGTAGAATACGCACGAGTTTGAAAATGTACGGACAGCATATTACAGAATGCCGGTGGACACAGTAAACCTTGCACTGCTCACGAAGTATTATTTTTCTCGTTTTCACTTCACAGTTTAGTAGGAGTATTAAGTAAATACTTCTGGGGTGAAACGGTGACCACGGTAAACTTTCAGTTGGCAGTATTTGCGATTCCATCACGCACTGATCGGAGCTAAGAAGAACTAGTTCTGGCCATTTCCCGCGTGGTTTTTATTAAGGTGAATCAAAACACTATTTACAATAAAGCTTTTCGTATCTCATAAAATGTTTTGATTCACCGTTAGGCCAGTCAATATAAACATCAAACATCGCAAATATGCATGTAATTGTTTTTTCTTTTGCACATTGTTAGGGCCAATGAGAGTAGTTTATACTCAAGTTTGCAACCTTCAAAACATTGTGCTCAACTCGTGGCACTCGAAAAACCACGAAATTCCATCAATTTTTTTGGGTTGTAAAACAAAAATAGCAGAAGAAAGCGTTTTTCGAGCATGACCACAGTATACATTGTTGAAGCCAACTAAATTTGCTACAATTTAAGCCCAGTCCGAGCGTCCTACGTTTGTTATTTTCGGAGATAAAGCCAATCAAGAAATACGTAATATCGCCAAAAAGCGAGATTTTAATGATAGGGTTATTTTCCAAGACCCGTAGCACTCAAACATAATGGTCCTACAGAATCCAAAATGCAACAAAAATCGTCTTATGACCTAGGGTCCGATTTCCTTTCTTAGTCGAGATAATAGATTATTTCACGTTTTTCAGCACATCACTGGTTTTCGCAACAAAAACAGCTGTAACTTGGGAAGCATGCGTCCTAGGTTAAATCCAACGACACCAATGAAAAGAGCACACTTTTTTCTGTGTGAGTAAGGACATTTTGTCCAAAGTTAGCGAAAGATTCTTGGAGTAAACTGGGAAAATATCAGGATATTTTAAAAAATGTCAGTTTTTGACAACTGTTCAAAGCTAGACTACATTAGCCATGGTGTTCCCAGCGCCCGGCAAATTCCTCTAAAACTGTATGAAGTAACTTGGTTTAATACTTCATGCTTATTTTACTCCTGTCTTTCGCAAAGTTTTGAGAAAAATCCATTGTTATAACAAAAAATGAGGCAATTAGGCCCATTTTGAGTGCCTAACAGAGGATACGAAAGCTATTTCAAGAACTTTTTTTTCAGCTTATTCCACTTGTATTTGTCTTTCCTCAGAGATTAGCACAGGAAAAGTGAATTAAGCTGAAAAAAAAAGTTTTAGGGATGGCTCTTGATCTTCTTGTAGGCACTCAAAATGGGCCTAATTGCCTCATTTTTTGTCATAACAATGGATTTTTATCAAAAAATTGCGAGACACAGGAGTAAAATAAGCATGAAGTATTAAACTAAGTTACTTCAGACAGTTTTAGAGGAATTTGCCAGGCGCTGGGAGCACCATGGCTAATGTAGTCTAGCTTTGAACAGTTGTCAAAAACTGACATTTTTTTAAATATCCTGATATTTTCCCAGTTTACTCAAAGAATTTTTCGCTATCATTAGACAAAATGTGTTTACTCACACAAAACAAAGTGTGCTCTTTTCAGTGGTGTCGTTGGATTTAACCTAGGACGCTTACTTCCCATGTTACAGATGTTTTTGTTGCGAAAACCCGTGATGTGCTAAAAAACAACAAATTGATTATCTGAACTAGGAATGGAAATCTGACCTTAGGTCATAGGAAATTTTTTGTTGTATTTTTGGTGTAAAATCACCCCTCTCATTTTCTTCACCCAAGTACCAATCACCGTGTATTTGAGTGCTACAGGTCTTGAAAAATTACCCTACCAATAAAATTTCGCTTTTTGGCGAGATTAGGTATTTTGTTGATTGACTGTATTTCCTGAACTAACAGACCCAGGATGCTCGGGCATAGCTTAAATTGTAGCAAATTTAGTTGGCTTTAACAATGTATACTGTGGTCATGCTCGAAAAACTCTTTCTTCTGGTATTTTTGTTCAAAAAACTAGAAAAAGTGATGACATTTCTTAGTTTTTCGAGTCCCATGAGTTAAGCACAAGGTTTTGAGGGTTGCAAACTTGAGTAATATCTGCTCTCATTGGTTCTAACAACACGCAACAAAAAAATCAATTACATGCATGTTTGCGATTTACCCAGATTTTTGTGTCTATATTGACTGGTCTACGTGGAAATCACAAGGGAAATGGCCAGAACTAGTTCATCCTACCTCCGCTCAGCACGTGTAGGAATCGCCAATACTACTTGAGATGTACACCATGGACCATGGCCCTGCCCCTGATAACTGCCTTGGATTGCAGTGCCTTGTAGGAGAGAAAACAGAGAACAACAGTACAGGGCTATTGAAAACTTTAATTTTGTCTTTAATGGAATGATTAAATTACACGCATAATATTTTTATTCAACATGGACATACCATAATAACCGAAGACCATAATTCCCCAAAATTGATGAGGCAATTATTTCATGAATTTTTCAAAATTGCAATCCTTATTTTCTACGATGCATTGATTTTTGTGCACTAGCCCATTTCGCTAGCGTTCTTTTTGTATGAGTTATCGTGCTAACTCAGAGTGACGAAATCTATTATAACTAGGGGAAACAAAGGATTATAGAAGTTTATCTCAATGAAATAAATTAATGCTTAAGTATTTTCTGTACTTACAACGAAATTAAAGCACGCGGACGAACGGGTACAAACCTGAAACATCCCACTCACTGAAAGCGTAAAGGGTGACTCCCACCCCCACCCCGATTTTTTTCTGTCTTAGGTCCTGGCTGAACTTTTTCGCTGATGAAGCATTTATTTAATTTTTTATTTTTCAGCGAACACTGAGCCCACTGTGTTTATTTGATGTAAGGCTCGACAAATTTTACTGTGGTCACCACCCAATTGTTATTTTCGGTGAACGTTGCAATCCTTACTCTGGCCCCTGACTAATATCATAAAACTTAAGCTGGGGTTTTTACTGTGGTCACCCCTTAGCATAAGGGTAACAACGCCTCAATTAATAATGTCAACCACCAACGCCCGAAAGACGAGGACGCACCACTTGTTTTTACTGTGGCAACTTCAATCATCGCTTGGGTCGCGCCGCATACTTTAGTGCTCTAAAAGTAGCGTGAACACCGGGCGCTACGGTAATATTCGAGCGCATTGACCACCTTAATAGAAGCGTAGGGGTACAGCGAAAGCTGTTGTGCCAAATCTACATTTTCCTATTGAACGAATAATTTTATACTGCAATAAAGGAGGAATAAATAATATTCTTGAATTCTCGTCAACTAGTCTGATACCGGCGGTATTTGGTGCAGCACATTAAATTTTACGGGTACCAATGAAGCAGAAGCCATTGTCATGAGTAAACTTTACAGGAAAATTTCGGCTCGGTCTTTCCGTGTGGTGGATACTATTCCGTGAGAGGATTTTTCAAGGAGCGGAATCAACCTAATTGGGCATTAAATGAGCAGTAGCAGTTTTTGGATCAAATAATTCGAATCTGACGGGGAGAGAGTGTATTTTCAGAATAAACATGATGATGATTGGTGAGGGGAATTTTCAAAACCTGCTCACTCTGCTTTTGTCCCGAGCTGGCTACTCCCTCGGTAGGCACATAATCACGCTTACTTCAAAACTCATGTTTTACAGCCAAACCAATGAGGTTCTGGGGTCTAAATTTACGAGAGTATCTTCTTGCACCTTTGATATAGTATCAGCGCTCAACAAGGGACGAGTGGACAAAGGAACGCAATTGAGAGAGAAACTTCCGAGTTATAAGCCACCAGAGTTATAGCTAGCTGCTTTCCTTCCAATTAATTCCATCGGACGAACTTCTTCTGTGTATAAAATTTAAATTACTGAAATATCCGACCCGAAGATACACAGTTCGCAGGTGACTCGCCAGCCAATAAAGGGTAATTTTGTCTTTTCAATTTTCAGGAAATGTTGGTTTTTTCTTCTTTCCCTCCAATAACAGCCAGGCCTAACAAGATAACGACGTTGAAGAGCTCAAGCAATTAAGTGAGACCATAAAAACGGGAGGTCCCTTTTACTGAAAATCATAATATCGGAGCGACAGAGCAACGGTCCGGGAGGGTGGGGGTGGGGGCTGTAAGCCCTCGGAAATTGGTGAGGCGTTACAACCGTTGTCGAGGTGGGTGAGTTGTGGTGGTGGGGAGGGGGCAGTTGCGAAAATGCATCCATGGTACGGTGTGTGGCATGGTGGGGCGAAGGGGGAAGGGTTATATTGCTCGGGCAATAAACCCGTGGGCAATGAGCCGAAATGAGAGTGCTTTCGTCGAATAGGGGCGGGGGCATGGAACGAAGAGCATGTGGGGTGAATGGTGAGGAAGGGGCTGATGTCTCAGATTTTCAGTTACAAGGTTTGGGGGGGTGGAGGCGCACGAGGGTTTCGGAGATTTCAAATAGCTTCGAAGTATTGAGAAAGACGTTAATTTTATCAGAGTTTCATAATTTTAAACCCATAGTTTCATTATTTAAAGTTGGAAACTAGAACACCAACCATCCTCCTCGCATTGGCACACGCTCTGAGCATCTTGGCTCACTGTTTCAATAAGAGGTTTCAGAGTGTTATAAACAAGATCCGTAGAGTCGTAATTGGACTCGAAAGAGTCAAGAGTCGCTTCCATGGTCTCGAGGGAAGCAGCGTCGTCCTCCGTCGCTTCCATGGCCTTTTCGATAGTGTCAACCTTTTCAAAAAGTTCGTTCATGAGGGCAACGGTAGCGGCCTCGAATTCGAAGTACGGGTCCAAGGCGATTTGTTGAACACATTCGGCTGATTTAGGGAAATTGGTGATGACATTAGCGACTCTTTGTTTGAAGTTGTTACTGTAAAGAACCACCGCTCCACCAAAACCGACCAGCGTTCTCCTGGTAATGTCCTTCATACGGGTGTTGAGCTCGTCTTTCGACGACGCCTGCACAATTTTAAAAGAGCGTTTATAATTTCGTGTTTCTTATGGATCTTGAAATTTTTGTACTCACCGAAACCGCGACGATGGCAATCGATAGAACGACAAATAATTTCATCATCTATGGAGAAGATTGAACTGATATCTATCTGGTCTCAATTAGCGTTTTTATACTCCAATTTTACGTATTTGGAGCGTATCACAGCGGATATTCCTCAATTTGAACGGAGCAGATGTGGTATCACTTGTACAAACATACTGATTTGCAAATAATTAACGCGATTCTCTGTCAGAAGCGAGAAGGGAGGGAGACCCTATAATAGTGTTCAATTATCTTTCTAATTTTTTTCACTTCTACTAGAGAGATTTTGCAACCAGTCCCATAAACGCTAAAGTTAATTTTTGTGTACGCGTAGTAAACATTACGTTGGTTGAAATGTGAATAACGTTAACGTTAGCGTTAGCGGAGCAGTTTGCAAAATCTCACTACTGACAACTAAAATCAAGGAAACACACGGACACATTTTGTTTAGCATCTAAGTTTTCTCGAACATGATAGGTAGATTCTTGGTGACTTCTTGATGATAGGTGTTTCTTGATAGGTATATGCTAATAAGTTTTGCAGCAATTTAATAAAAAGGAAAATGGAAACTTTACTTTTTTTTCTTCTCTCTAACAAAACATAGACGAAAGTAAACAAAACAAAAATCTGATTAAAAAAAATAACAATGCTGGATTGGACAATCAAAAATGGTTCCAATTCCAATAAAAAAAATCCCTCATTGGATACTTTTATTTTAAACTTGAAGAGCTATTTCTCCTCTTATGGAAACAAGCCGTACCTTGGAGAGAGGCTTTGTTAGTAAGTCGGCCAACTGAAATTCTGTCGGTATTTTCTTAACCATGACATCTCCATTTGTAACTAAGCTATGGAGATTGAGAACGATGTGATCCCTCCAAAGGATCAGGCATGGCCGAGTGGGGTGGTTCCGCTGATGGAGGGGGTGGTTGGACCTGACGGCCAACTCAATCGGCAAAAACAGGTGATCAGGCCAGCGGTCCTGGTCACCGACTTGGAGAGGTCCCTGATTTATAAAACAACAGGGGCCACAGGGGAAGTAGGTGATGGGCCGGATGGCGCGAGGGGAACGGAGAGGAAGTAGGATATGAAGGTGCTTCAGGCTAATTTGCAGCACAGCAGAACTACGACGGCGGATGTTGCGGTGCTGGAGGCTGGTTTGGAGTTCCAGGTGGGGTTGTTTCAGGAACCATATCTCTTTAAGGGGAGGGTGCGAGGGCTCCGGAATCGGAACTATGAGGTTATTCACGCAACGGAGGGACTGGAAAGGGTGAGGGCATGTGTGGTGGTGCAGTCTATCTTGCAGCCGGTGAGGGTAAGTGGGTACTCAACGCCGGACTTGGCAATGGCAAGTATAAATATTGAAATGCGAGGGGGGGCACATAAGACTGTTTATGTGGCTTCCTCGTATAGGGCCTACGACCGAAGGACGGAGATCCCGGAAGAGCTGGAAAGACTGATGGAGATCTGTGTGTGATATTGATCGTCGGGGCGGACATGAATGCCCATAACGTAGCATGGGGTTCGACAGATACGAATAGGGCAGGTGAGGAGCTTCTGGAAGACCTGGTAAGGCTGAATTTTGTAATTATGAATATTGGAAACATGCCCACGTTCGTGACTCGGAGTCGGAGTGAGGTGATTGACGCCACATTCTGCTCTGGGGGGGCGAGAGGCGTGATAACTGGATGGAGGGTGTGTAATGATATTTCCTCTGATCACAGGCCAATTAGATTCGAGGTTGGGGCGAAGCCGTTGGCGGTAAAGCCGGTTAGAAACCCCAGGCGAGCGGACTGGGATAAATTCGAGAGGAAGCTACAGCAACAACAAGCTGGGGAGCAGGAGCTGCAGGAGGATAGCGTCGAACTTCAAGAAAGCAAGCTGACTAGATCGTTGAAAAAAGCGTTTGAGGAAGCCTGTCCGGCCCGACGCATTCGCGGAACGGGTGTGCCGTGGTGGAACTCCCAGCTCTGGGAGCAGCGTAAAAAAGTGAGGTCCAACTTTAATAGAGCTAGGTTGACGAAGGTTGGGGTGGATTGGCAGCAGAATAATGAAGCCAGAAAGGCCTACAAGCGGGACCTCCGGAGAACGAAGAGGACGGCGTGGAGAAAATTCTGCGAAGAAGTGGAATCGGCGAAGGAAACGGCAAGACTGAGCAAGGTCATCAGAGATGAAGTGGAATGGCAGATGGGATCAATCACGCTGCCGACAGGTGAAGTGATAGTGGACAATAAGGGGATTTTGGATCATATGCTAAGCACTCATTTTCCAGGGTGTGAGGAGAGGCAGATTACTGCGGTTGAGACTGACGTGCGTGACTTAGACGGAAGTCGGAGGGCACAGAGCGAACTGATCTGCACAGGGGAACGCTTCAGATGGGCGCTGGCGACGTTGGGAGCCTACAAGGCGGCGGGGCATGACGGAATATACCCGATCGTCATCCAGAAAGCAAATGAGAAGGCGAAAGAAAGTCTTCGTCGACTGATGGTGAACTGCTTGGTAAGGGGGGAAATCCCCACGGCATGGACGAGGGTAAGAGTGAAATTTTTACCTAAAGGTGGTGGAAGAGCATGTTACCGCGCGGCGGATTTTAGGCCTATAAGTATTAATTGTGTAGGCTTAAGAGTAATGGAGCGAGCCATAGATTTGTATATCGGGCAGGAAGTGCTTGCTAGGAGAGGGTTGCATGAGCATCAACATGCATAAATAATGCGGGGAGGTCGACGGATACGGCGCTGCATGCGCTACTGTCGAGGGTGGAGGATAGTTTGGGCTGTAAGGAGTACTGCTTGGGGTTATTCGTAGATATAGAGGGGGCATTCAATAATGTCTCCAAGGAGTGTATGATAGAGGCGTTGAGAGAGTTCGGGATGAACAATGTGTTGATAGAGTTCGTGGAGGTAATGCTGCAGAACAGATGGGTGGTGGTGCAGCTGGGGGGTGTGGAAGTGGAGGTGAAGGCTGAGAGGGGAACCCCTCAAGGCTCCTGCATTTCCCCCTTGCTCTGGTGTTTGGTCATAGAGGGGCTCATACGAGTTTTGGAGAGAGAGGGTATTTATAGTCAGTTCTTTGCGGATGATGGGGTGATATTGGTGAGGGGGAAGGACTTGAGCACCTTGTGCGGTCTCATGAATCAGGCGGTTCACGTAATGAATAACTGGTGTGCAGGCAGAGGACTTGCGGTAAACCCGGAAAAAGCCAAGCTTATACTCTTTACGAAGAAGAGGAGCTTGGCAGGGTGGGGGCCAATTAGGATGAACGGAAGAGAAATAGAAAGGGTGTCAGAAGCTAAATATTTGGGGGTGACCCTGAACGGTAAACTGTCGTGGAGGACCCACGTGGACAATGTGTGTAAACGAGCGGTAAGGACATTTCATCAATGTAGGCGAGTAGTGGGGAGTACCTGGGGCTTAACCCCCCAACGGATGCTGTGGCTATACACAGGTATAATTAGGCTCAGAATATTGTATGGCGCTTTGGCTTGGTGGAAAGCGGTGGGGTGGTCCTGGGGGCGGGAGTTGCTCGGCAGGGTCCAGCGTCTGGCCTGTCTGGCGGCTCTGGGGGCCTTCAGGACGACTCCAACGGCAGCGATGGAAATGTTGCTTCGGCTGCGACCCCTATATTTGGAGGTCAAGATGCGCGCAATGGAAACATGTTATGGGTTGCAAGTCCATGGGAAATGGGCGGTTAGGGGGAGAGATTTGGGACACAGGGAAGTAGCGACGGAGCTCCAGCGGGTGGCGCCTGCCACCCAGATGAGGAGTGACAAAACCGTGAAGCGATTGGACTTGGGAAGGAAGATACGGATTCGAGTTAGTACGAGAGAGGAATTCATGGTGCAAGAGGAAACCATGAATTGCTTCACGGATGGGTCCAAGTTGGAATCGGGGATGACAGGATCTGGGTTCTGGATACCGGAGTTTGAAGGTGGGAACTGTAGGCCCCTAGGAAAGTTGGCCACGGTATTTCAGGCAGAGGTCGTGGCGATAAATGACTGTGTCCTGGAGCTAATTAGGAAGCATGTGGGGTTCAGGGAAGTGGTGATCTACGCGGACAGCCACGCAGCCCTGGGGGCGGTGGCTAGGCCGGTGGTGGAGTCGGCCTTGGTGGCGGACTGTCGGCGGGCCATCACAAGGCTACAGGGAATGGGTAATGAAGTGACCCTCGCGTGGATCCCTGGACACAGGGGATACGAGAGGAATGAGAAAGCTGATGAAATGGCGAAACAGGGGGCAAATAAGGAAGTATGGGGACCTGAGCCGACTATTGCGGTCTCCAAGACAGTGGGGAGAGCCCAGATAAAGGATTGGGCGGATAGGGAGGCCGCCAGGAGTTGGAATAGCCTATCAGACTGTCTGCAAGCGAGGGCTTGCATTCGGGAATGGGACAGGGAGGCGACGATGTGGCTGCTATCACTAATTAGAGGCAGCATGTGGAGAGTTGTGGGGATTTTTACAGGCCACTATGCGCTACGTAAGCACCTCCACACAATGGGAATGGTGGCAGACCCAATGTGTCGGGGATGCGAGTTGGAAGAGGAATCGGCTATGCACTTTGTAGGGGAGTGTGAGAGGTATGTGGCTACTCGTTTCCGCATTTTCGGGACAGATAGGTTGCCAGGCATCACATTCTCGAGGGCCGAGGGGGTCCGAGTCCTTCAGTTTATAAATGCCGTAGATAGGTTTGCGGACCCGTATTAGGCTTCTCCGAGTCCGACCCTAAGGGCATGGAGTATGAGCCGGTAACGGCTTAAGCGCTTCGGGCTCGGCTAGGCCGGGTGCGGGCCCACTGAATAATAATAATAATAATAATAACCAACTCTCTGATAAAAAAAGTCGAGTACTTATGTGCTTCGTTCTTCGATGCAATTCGTATTTATCAGATAGCCGTATCGCTGCTTCATTGTCGACATTCAACCCAGGAGTATCAAGTTTTTCCACCAAGCCACCAAATAAACGTTTCAACCAGACTAGTTCTTTTGCGGCTTCACTGGCTGCCACTATTTCCGCTTCGGCAGTTGAAATCGACACTGAATGTTGTAGCTGGCTAAGCCATGAGATAGCTCCTTCTGGTGATAGACCTTCCGGTGTCAAATCACCTGCTTGATCAGCATCACTGTAGCTTTCGATTATTCCGCTCTTAACGTTGCTTCTGTAGATGATTCCGAGTTGAGAAGTGCCTCTCAAATAGCGAAAAATGCGTTTAACTTTGACGCAATCATTTCTTGTGGGATTTTCTAGTTTTCTTGATGCTACTCCAACTGCGAACGCTATATCTGGCCTTGTAGTAGTCATTAGATATATTAGAGCTCCCACTGCTTGACGATATGGAAAAACGACTTTGCCATCGTCCACTTTCCCTGCTGCATTACAGTCCTTTATCATTGGCGTACAAGCTGGGCGACAATCTGCCATGCCAAAACGATTCAAAATACGTTCGATGTAAGACTGTTGAGAAATTTTGATAGAACCATTTTCTCTTCGTTTCAGTTCGATTCCCAAATAATAACTTGCAGCCTTCATAACAACTTTGAATTCCGATTTCAATTCTTTGGTAAAATCGTCTAACATCTGAGGATTTGTTGTTGCTATGAGACCATCGTCAACGTAGAGTGCAACAATCAGCTTCTCTGAATTCTTCTGCTGGATAAAAAGACAAGGGTCCGCTTCATTTCTCTTGAATCCAATCGATTCCATGAATATTCCGAAACGCTTATTCCAGCTTGCTTCAGGCCGTACAGACTCCGTTCTAGACGGCACACTTTATTCGTTCCGTCATTGAATCCTTCGGGCTGTTCAGGAATGCCGTTGAAACGGCAAACTGACGTAGAGTCATTCTTTAAGACGCAGCTACACTTATTACGCTTCTTATTGTTGAACTTCGTACAACCGGGCTAAACGTTTGGCCGTAATCAACGTTTTTCTTTTGATTGAATCCTTTGACAACTAATCTTGCCTTGTACTTGTCGATTGATCCGTCCGAGTTCAACTTGACTTTAAACACCCACTTCGAGGATAGAACCTTTTTATTGATTGGTAGTTTCTGCAGCGTCCAGGTCTCATTTTCTATCCATGATTTCATTTCAGTTTTCATTGCTTTCATCCAATGCTCACTTTCTTTACTATTTATTGCCTCGTAGTATGAGCTTGGTTCTTCGATAGGGCAATATTGAGCGAAAATCTAGCTGGGAGCTTCAACGTAGACCTGTCTCTTAGATTTCTTTCGTAATCTTGTGCCCATGAGGTTACTTGAGAAGTTTCATCATCACAATCAACATGCTCTTCCTCTTCTTCTTGTTTTTCACCCATTTCTAATTCCTCATCTTCTTGATTTTGATGTTGCTCTGGCTGTAACCGTGGGATTTCTTGTTCTATTTTCCCATCCTCAGTATTCGTTTCGACACTCATTTCTTGCAGTGGATACTCTTCAAACTTTACGTCCCTTGACCGCATGAGTCTGTTACTTTTCCTTATCCACACTCGATACCCGCCAACGCCATCATATCCGATAAGTACTCCCTTTACTGCTTTTCTATCTAATATTTTCCGTTTGTGGCGAGGAACATGCACGTAACAAGTACTTCCAATGATGCGAAGATGTTTCGGCTTATGTTTAAAATGTATTTAGCCCAGAGTCCTTGAGGTATGTCCTCAAGTGCATGCATAATCGACCGAGCAGTTTCTAGCAAGGTTCTATGGTCTCTTTCTCCACAGCCATTTTGTTCAGGCGTAAAAGGCATTGTGAAGCGCTGTTTCACGCCATGCTTTGCGAGAATTTTCTTGGTTTCTCAACTGTCGAATTCTCCTCCATTGTCGCACAACAGCTCTTTCATGGTATGACCAGCTGTATTCATCAAAGCGATCATTTCTTCGAGCTTGGAGGGTACTTCTGACTTCTGTCTGAGAAAGAAAAGCTCTCGATATCTACTGTAGTCATCTTTAAAGATGCAGCAATATCTGTATCCGGATATCGAGTGATAAAAAGGTCCGCAAACGTCAGTGTGAATGATCTCTCCCACTGTCTTTGCTCGATCTCGAATGCCAAACTTTCTGCGGTGAGATTTTTCAAAGATACAGCCTTCACAAATTTCGGCGTCCAATTTTAGCTTCAGCCCGAACTCTTTTTCACATGTTGTTTGTTTTGATGGCCAAGGCGTTCATGGTATAGCTGTAACTGATTGTCACAGGTTACGATGTTAATCTCGTTTGAATTATATTTCTTAAGTTCATTTTGAAAAGCCCTCCTCTTTGTTTTCTAGTCCCAGTAACTATGATTCTGTTCTTGATTTTTAAGAAGCACGACTTTTGCTTCGACACTAAAACACTTGTTTCATGTAAACCTTGAACGGCCAAAATTGAGAAAAAATTCCTATTAATCTTTAGAATGTACCACACATCTACAAGGATGACTTTTTCTTCCCTTCCATTCACCATCGCTTCTAGATGAATTTTCCTTTTCCTAGTGCTGATACAGGTTCATCTCCAGCAGTGGTCACACACCGAGGGGTTTTGAATGGTACGAACTCTCTAAATAGCTCTCTTCTTGGGGAAACATGGTTCGTAGCTCCATTATCTGCGTACCAGTCATCACAGTTTTTGTCTAAAATAGTCAGCAAAGTAGGCTCTTTTTAGAGATACTTGACTTCAGCAGTTCGAGGCTTCGCTGGTCTTCCATCTGCTTTCCACTTGCTGGAATTCCTGACTATATGACCTTCAGCCGAACAGTAGTGACTAGAGGTGTGACGTGACAGCTTTTGTCGGTCACAGTGACAACTAGCTCCGGTGATTGTGCAGTCACTGTGACAAAAACCAGTGATTTTGTCACTTAAGTGACTACTGAGGGCCTATTCCAAAGTCATATGGATTACAAGTTGCACCACTCCACCCCCTCCCGCCCTAAATCAGCGGTCTCAAATAAATTTATCATTTTTGATCCCGGAAGAGAGCAATGCGTTCTTTACTTTATTCAAGTTCAGTTTACATGGTTCCTTTATTTTAGCCCTTTGTGAACTGCAGAGCAGAAATTATATAGTTTGAAGATCAGGGTCGTACTGAAGGCAACTTCTTCGGGGTGGGAGAGTCGGATTCCCCCCACCACCACCCAAAGAAGCAGTAAAATTGGGCGTTCTTCTTCCTGACGTTCCTTGTTCTCATCGTGTTTTTGACCCTTCGTTACAGTTTCAACGAACATTTCGTCAATACGATCATAACATTAAAATTAAATGCTGTGAAAGACGAAGGATCAATGCTGCAAAGCACTCCAGGTTGAAGTACTGAAGTAGTACTGCATGTTGAAAGGATGATTAGGGTAACGAGTTAGTATACCCATCAAACCGGAACACCCGTAGTGCTGGTGGTTAACGACAAAGGGCGGGGGGGCTACCTTTGCAACAAATTAAATGTGTTTTTATTTATTTCACGAATCTTGAACGAATTTTAATAACTAGCTACCTACTTATTATTGTCAGAACATGACATTTTTTGTATAGTAAGTCTAAGTCCCCTGGTTGTAAGGCCCCGTTCACAACTGCCTGTCAACCCGTGGACGTGCGTCTGTGGAAGTTTCAGCTTGTGGAAATGTGGAGCCTGTGAAACCTATTAAAATACTTTATTTTTCTAGGGAATAGATTGGTTTGGTTGCATGGACTCCACAGACGCTTGGAACATGCAGAACTTTTGAACGTGGTCTATAAAAATATTTTTTCAAGTTACTGCAGCTCATTTCACTAAAATTGAATTTAAAAATAGTAATTGTACAGGGTGGAAGGAGATAAGTGCGAAAAAAAAATTGGGTGAAAATAGACCTCATTTGCGACCGAAATCACCCTATACCACGTCCGAAAATCAAAACCCTTCGAGATATGATTTTTCTAACGCTTTCTCATGGCTTACTTACATCACTTTTTTCAACTAAATGCTAGAAAATCGCTTCCAATCTGCATTTTTGCAACTTTTGGTGACAGATTCGGAAAGAACACACTATTTCCTGTCAGGATTATCCATTTGCGGTAGATATTAACCATTTTATGTGGCCTCAAATGCGGCTCAAAGTCGTGCAAATCGGGGATTTTTTTCTGAAAACCACAAATCACTAAACTTGTTCAAATTTTTCAGGTCAAAACAATCGATTTTGAAGAGAGAAATCATTATTTTTTCCAAGAAATCGTCGTTTCTGATGAAAAATAACCAGAAAACTAAGAAAACGCTTATGACTATTTTTCAAAAGGACATTTTGAAGATGTTTTTATGAATCACGGGTTGTCCGTACACTCAGATTTAGTGTGGACAAACGGGGACTGACTTTTTTCGAAAAAAAAAAAATAAAATCCCCGATTCGCACGACTTTGATTCGCATTAAAGGGTTCATAACATAGATATCGTCTGTCGAAAATCGCTAATCCTGACAGAAAATAGTGTGCTCTTTCCAAATCCATCACCAAAAGTTGTAAAAATTCAAAATGAATGCGATTTTCTCGCCGTTAGTTAAAAAAAAATTATGTAAGCCTAAAAATCGTTCGAAAAATCATATCTCGAAGGGTTTTGATTTTCGGACCATGGTGTGAATGGTGATTTCGGTCGCAAATGAAGTCTACTTTCATCCAAAAATTTGTCCGTGCTTGATTCGGAACATCCTGCATAAAAATGGTCAAGAGCCGAGACGAGTCGACAGTGTCCGAATTCCGATCACGTATTCCTAGGTTTTAAAACGCATCTACTGTATACATAAGTTCCTAAAATGAAACAAAGTGATAATTACAAATGTTTAACAAATTTGAGAGCAGAAGCCCCCCGAGGAAAAGTTAAAAACCTACGCCCTTTCATGAAAGCTTTTTCGTAATTGAATAAAGTAAGAATTGCAGAGGCATCTATCGGGATCGATTTTCCCAAAATGCTTCAGGACCGTGTCTTATCAAAAGCGACGCGACTTGTAATCCATATGACTTTGGCCTATTCCAAGGTGACTAAACTTTCTATAGGTGCCGCAGATCTTCGGCCATTACTGTCCTTCACCTACGTCATGAGCAGTCCCAACCGCCTTTGCGCTTGACCCAGTACATTATTAATTGTTATTGGGCTGTGATTTTTTAGCATTCATATACTTCAATTTCAAAATTAACTTGCTCTGCTGCTCTAGGGTAAGCAATCGGGAGTAAAGGACTGCTGGTGACGTCAGTCCCCACCCCTCCAGCCTGATGGACAGGGGGAAATCTGCGGCACCTATAGAAGAGTTAAGTCACCTTGGGCCTATTCTATAAATTTTTAATGTCACTATCACTGTTTAATCAGGTTTATCAACGAAATTGTCTAGCTCACGTAGCTCACGTGTTTTTGCATCGGTTATAAAAAAATATATAATTCTTTTTCTAACTTTATCCGTGGAAAACTCCTATGAACGGCGAACCCACAGCCTCAAATGCAAACATGAAGGTGGAGTCATGGATCAAAAACTGCAACGCACGAATTTACCTAGGAACATAGGCATAGCCAGATGGGGGGTAGGGCTAGGCAGCTGCCCTCCCCTAGACTCAAAAATGCAGATTCAGTTGGGCAGTTGCCCACCCCTAGATGCATTCTGAAAGTACAAATCTTTCAGGATAATCACATTTTGTTTCGTCAGCGCTCACTAAAAAAATAACTCCACGGATTTCACTAATAAAAAAAATAAATTTCAACGGGTTTTGTCGCTCACAAAACGGATATCGCAAGGGTGACATAGTTCAAAGACCAAATGCGCCGTTTTTGCGTCCTAGAATACCATTTTCGCAGACAGATGCGGATTCAGTATTTGCTCAAGAGAAGTGCTAGAGAAATGGTGTGGTTCGCTCTATTAAAACTGGCTTGACAGCATTTTCACTGCCTAAAAATAGTTAAAACTAGTAATTTGCACTACAAAAACGGCTAAAGTAACGAAACTAACACCCAAAAATACAAAACTGTCGATTCGCGTTTTGAAAATTGCTAAAACTAGACTTCACGCGCCCAAAAAATTGATGGCGACTGGTGAACTTCTGAAAATGCCTAAAAAGATCATGATTACCCCCCGAAAGTAGCTAAATCGACCATTCGTGCGCTAAAATTCATCAGTCTGGCCATTCTTTAGCCAAATATGATCATAGTGCGCGCTTTTGGCTTGACGGACTAATCAAGCCCTGAAATCGGCCAAAATGACTTCACGTGCCCTAGAAATGCCTAAAAAGATGATTCCTTCCCTGAAAATGGCAAAATCGACAATTTGCGCACCAGGAATGGTCAAACTTCATGGCCTTGGCTTGATGGACTAGGTATTTGAGCCCTGAAAATGGCAAAACTGACGATTCGTGTCTTTAAAATGGCTAAAATTACTATATTTGAACCCTAGAAATTGCCGAATTCACTTTACGAGCTCTAGAAATGGATTACCTGACGAATCGAGCTCTAAAAATGTCTGAACAAGTGACTCCTGCCCTGAAAATGGCCAAATAGACCATTCGGAGCGCCGAAAATGGCCAACCTGGCTGTTCTCGCCTTGACTTGGGACGTACTATTCGCTCCTATAACTGGAAAGACTGACTTTATGCGCCCTAAAAGTGGCAATGGCTATTCAAGCCTTGAAATCGTCAAAATTGACTCTATGTGCTCTGAAAAGCTGTGCCCAACAAAGTAAAATGTCAATTTTGAAGTAAAATATTCAGTTTTGAGGCAAAGTGATATTGTTTGGGTGTAACCGCAAGTTTCAGGGTAAAATCGTCAGTTTAGGAACGTTTTTGGGATGAAATCGTAAGTTTTGGTATTAAAACAGTCAGTTTTGGGGATAAATGACCAGTTTTGTATTAACGTCATCAGTTATGAGGCAACACGTCAGCTTTGGCGTGAAATCGTCTGTATTAGTATAAAATCTTCACATTTGCGATGAATTTGTCATTTATTTATTTATTTATTTTTTTTTTTGTGAAATCGCCTGTTTTCAAGGCAGAATGGCCTAAAATCACCCGTTTTGGGGAAAACTTAAGTTAAAGTGTGACATTGTCAGTTTTGGAGTAAATTATCTAATTTTGAGGGGAAATTGTCGTTTCGGGTGTAAAATATTCATTTTTGAAATGGAACAGTAAAGTTTAATTTTAGGTTAGAATCGCCAGTTTTGTGGTAGCATCTTAATTTGGAGGGGGGGAGGCACGTCAGCTTTGGCCAGGAATTGTACGTTTTTGTTTTTTTTGAACTAAAATCGCCAATTGAAGGAGAAAATCGGCAGTTTTTAGTACTGAGTGGTCTGTTAATTGTAATTAAGATCATTCGTTTTTGATCCGTTTTGGGTTAAACCCGCCATTTTTAGGCCGAATTGACCAGTTTTGGGGGGTAAAGACTTGGCTTTTAAAAGTTGTGCTGTGAAATTTTTAGTTTAGGCGTAAACACTTCGTCTTTGGCGTAGAAACGTCAGTTTTGAAGTAAAATATTCAGTTATACTAGAGTGAAATATTCAGTTTTTCTGTTAAAAGATCGTCAGTTTTGAGTTAAACCCCGTTATTGTTTGGTTAAAAAATGTTGAATTTTTACGTCTCTCAGACAAGACGTTGATGAAAAGTCGGTCACCCTGTATATTTGAATGCCAAGTATCGATTTCCGGGGAAATCGAATTGTCTGTTAATAGAAAAAGTCTGAATAGAATGGTCAGTTTTTGGACAGAAAATCAGGAATAGAAGGCTAAAACAGATAATTTCCGAACGAAGATGTTAGTTTTTGATGGATTACGACCCTTTTTTGTGAAAACTCAGTTTTCGGGAAAGAATTTGACGATTCATTGCGCTACCAGTTCTTTTGTTGGGGTCTCTAGTTTCCATAACGTCCGACATATTTTGCCCACCACTTGGTCAAGGGCTGGCTACGCCCCTGCCTAGAAAGGTGTTTTTAAATAAAGTAAAATTATGCAAGATCCCTGTAGCACAGGTCTTGGAAAACGAAGTGAATAAAAATATACTAACACTAAAGGTTCAATATTAACGATATAAAAGTCAACAGACTTGGGGAGAATGCTACTGAGTTCATTGGGCGATAGAGGAACTGGTAAAGTGTTATGTGGTAACCTGCGAGCATGGCTAGGTGACGGCTCCAATCTTAATTCAAGAGACTCTAGCGCAGTGAAGCGATAGAAGTGACGAATGAAGAGGCGATTATAAGTGAAGAGGAATCTCACCGTTAGAGGGTCGGAACGGTGATTTCAATGTGGTCGTCACCGGAGCCAATAGTGACGGAGTAGTCACAGTGACAAAATCACCGACAGTGAAATCACACCTCACCTCTAGTAGTGACACTCGAACATTTTCTTTTTCTCTTTCTTGAATCGAACTTTGGACTCTGATGCTTCAAATACTTGCTCACTGACCATGCTTTTGTCTTTCTGAGCTAGCTGTCTCTCGAAAGCACAAAGCTGATATGTCAGATTGTCGATCGTTCTATCCGTCTTGGACATTAGCAGCCAGCTACTCTTAAAAGCGAAGTACTCTTCAGATAAAGTTCCGAGGATCTTGCAAATGAGTAAAATATCCGGCAAATTTGTGTTTGGAGCGTTTTCATTGCTCATTTCTTTCTTCAACGAGTTCCAGATATTTTTCAATTTCGATAAATGAGAACTTATGTCGTCGTCAGGGTCTTTTTCGTACGAGAAAAACTTTAAACAGAGATCATAAACTAGATCTTCTGACATTCCTTCATACAGCCGGTGTAACTCTTTCCAGATTTCACTCGCAGTTGTAAATCTCATGACTTTCTTCAAAGTGTCTTCTGTCATATTCGTCGTTAGTACAAGAAAAACCGCACTGTTTACTCTCTGAAACCGTTCTTTTTCTTGTCTGTAGGCTACCAACTCAGCATCACTCGCGTCTTCTCTTGGTTCCGTAGGAATCATGGTTCCATTAACCACTTCTTCAGCGTCTGGAATTCCTCTGAGAAGAGCACTCACTTTGAATTTCCAGGTGCTCCAGTTTTCTTTCCCATCGAGAAGACCGATGTTTATTCTGGTTAATTCCATTTGGCTTTTTTTTTTCTTCAACTCGCTTCTTTCAAGCTATGCTGCGGCCCATAACCTAATAAGTTTTGCAGCAATTTAAAAAAAAGGAAAAATGGAATCTTTATTTTTTTTCTTCTCTCTGAGAAAACATTGACGAAAGTAAACAAAAAAAATCTGATTAAAAAAAAAAATAACAACGCTGGATTGGACAATCAAAAATGGTTCCAATTCCAACATAATATGCTTTGATAGACCGGCGGGGGTGGGATTTCTATGGCAACGTTGCCGTGTCCGAACCCTATACTGTGATTCAAGGTGAAAAAATAATGAAAACTAGCCAGATTAGGAGAATATTCACACAGTAGCCGTGAAATTATTGCGTCAGGCAATGGGAATATTGACAGCCTGTCGGGCACTATATTCTGCCGCATCCATCACCGTCAACACTGTAAAACGATCTTGGAGCGCTGAAATCATATTGTTTATCAACGCAGTAGATCCCATTTTGAGGACTGTCATGCTTCAATGGCGTGATCCCAGTGCTTTTCATTGCAGACAACTCGCAGTCGCGAGGGTTCTCTCGAATCGCGCTCTTCTTTAATTGAATGTTATCCGTCAGTCTTCTCACGCGTAAAGAACAATAACTAAAGCGGACACTTTCCCAAATTGCATTATTCAACAACGCTGGATTGAAGGTTACCAGAGGGTGCGGAGACTGCGGCGTGGGGCGGGAGAAAGTCGAGAAGCAATTTTCATTACAGTTTTCCCGCACCCGTCTGTTTTTTTTGTTTTTTTTTTCAAAGGGGTGTATCAAAAGCCACCAAACTCACTTTCAGCCTGTGTGGCAGAAGTTGCAACCCCTTTGAAGTTTCCCGTCACCCCCCCCCCCGCGATCCGCCTTTTGAGCTCTTTTCTTAATATTGTGATTTGCATAACTCACCCAGGGAGAAGAACGAGCAGTGAGTTTCAATGAGGAGCGACCATTTTGGGTTAGAATTTACCGGGGAAAAAAAAAGCTGCGGTAAATGTTAACAATTCCAATAACAGCATTGATAAAGTTGAGATAAGTGAGGCAATAAAGTAAGGAAACCATTAGTCAGATTGGGCGTTTGACAATTAATGTCCCTCTAGGCGTACCATCGTTTGAGCCCCTTAAACGAATTTGCACCCTATTATTCAGTTTATTACCCCGAAAGTAAAATAATTATTGAGAGGGAGGATTGCTGAATCCGAGAAGAAAATGAGAAACCGGAGGGGCCCTATAGGGAATGGGGATGACATCAATCAGTGGGGGGGAGCGATGGGAGACGTCTAGTAAGGGTAAAAGAAGTTTCGACGATAATCTTACTTCTCTTGTTTATCTCAAGAACTGGTTGGAACGAGAAATTCCTTACTTTTTCCAAGAACCCCCCCCTCCTCTCATCACTATTTTCATCTCATCTGGATCTTTATATCACAGTCTAGGAGGAAAACAAGTTAGCTTCGTCAAGAGACAAATCACGCTGTTGAAAATGGAGAAGAAAGTTGGGGGAAATCGCTTAGTGACAGTTTCAAACGAGATCGATCGCGTGTCATTAGGAAGAGGCAATTGATAAGAGGAAATAAGATGAAGAGAGTCTTCTGCTGATTTAGAAACACTTCCTTTTTCGTAAATCCCGATCATTTTATCGGTCAATCCATAAATGTTAAGATATTCAGTACTGTCACAAACCAAAATGATTTTATTTTGGGGCAAAATATTTAATTATGGCGCTCTCGAGTAGGATGCCGAAAAGTAATCCACCGGCATAGGCGGCGATGACGGTTCTTTTCTGGATAAAGTCGGAGAATTCGTCTCCCTCAATGTCAAAAACATCACCCCCGATGTCTGGAGCCTTTTCCTCAGCGGCAATTGCCGCTTTATCGAGCGACCCGACATTCTTACAGTTCACTTTAAAGAAACAACAGTCGTCGTCCGATTCAGCCGCTCTCAACATGGCCAGACCACCGCCGGCAGTCATCGCTAGGAAGGCACCAGCCGTTGCTCCTCCGTATTTTGCCGTCAAATAGGCCGTCATGCACCCTGTGACGGAGCCGATGGCGAGGAATTTCGGCCAAAGGCGGGACGAGCTGTCAAGTTCGCTGTTGATAACTTCCGATAGAACATCCCTCTCTACGACTGTAGTCGGTTCGGTGGTCGTCTCGTCTAGAGATGACATCACGGCAGTCAGGGCCTCTAAAATCTTCTAAAACGATAGAAGAAAACAATTTCGCTTTGTTGTCTCTAGTTTTAGAACAACAGCTGTTAGAAAAACATATTTTGACGTAGTCATGTGAAGCCCATTACAAGATTATTTGTGGCAGCGTGACGGGGGCTGTGGTGGAAGGGAAAGTGAAAGAATGGAGAGAAAAGTATAGGGAAAAGTTGTTAAAAAAGGTCAAATCCCTGTGGTCTTCCTCGCCTGACCTACTCCTACCAATTTTATAAAACTTTCAAGTCGGTCTGGGTCTGGGGGTTCCCGAAATTGTTTTCCTTTTTAATAAGAGTTTGCCTTCTTTGGGGCATTGTTCAATGAAGAGATTTCTACAACTTTTTTCCCCGGCCGCACTCCACTTTTGTCTGATGCTCAAGAGAGTGAGGGTATAAGTTTTGTTTAAGACATCCGCTCGTTGTTTCATTATTACACCCCCCCCCCCCACATGATAGAAACCGCAACACGGAAGGAAGTTGCTGCAGTATAACTCATGAATTTTAGAGAGATAACGTTTTATTGGCAAGCTGGGCGCTTGAACTATTGTTGTGGGGTGAGGCAGTGTGAAATGACTATTTACTAATGGGCTGCAACCATACAAGAGTAAGGCGCTGGACTTCAATCCTTCTCATCCATTTTGCTTGGGAGTGTTTGTCTCTTAAGGAGTTTCCTGATCTCGAGGAATATCTCCCTCACCCCTCTCACTCCATCAGCCTGATAACGGATTTGGGCTGCGTACTCCTCATTAACCGACACTGTAAACAGGCACTCGCCCACCAACTCAGTTTCTCTTGATCCGAAAGACGCCCTTATAAAGGGCATCGAAATTAGTGAAACACGCGAAATCAAATAGTTTCTCTCCTTGCCCTTTTCCCATCGTTTATTGAGTCCAGTCGTTATTCTTGAATCGCTCCAGGGCTTTTTAAATGAAATATAAACTTTCGAGGCATAGTGTGGTTCTGACGAAGACGTCTCTTTTGATGTTTGCACACTGAAAACAGAATGCTTGCCAAGGAGCGTCGACTAAACAATCCCTTGAGGCGGGCTTTCCTCGGAAATTAACGCCTCCGGGGAATGGGTTATAGGCTGCGACGAGATAAAGGGGTAGAAACAAATGCACTAGGCGTAATTAATTCAACCATTCCAAATATTAATAATTTCGAGTCTATATTAGTTAACTGATTACAAAATAGCTTTTTTCATCTTTATAAGCCAAAAGGGAGTGACTCAGGGAAAAGTTTGCTGAAAACGTTCCTATTTATATGTTTTTCCACTACAGGAAACCCCATGAGATGAGAGAGCCCCCCCCCCTCATTAGCACTGTTTTTACATGGGGCGTATACGTCTCTTGTTTATTATTGAAGGATTTATATTTCTAAAAAAGCGCGACGCATACCATTGAAAAGTCAACAAATTTGTGTATTTCCAACACTACCCCCACTCCTCAAACCTCCACAAACCGTTTCATTTTATGTGTAATCCTCTTCTAAATAGTATTTTCGACGCAATCAGAAGAACACTACAGATGGCGTGGCGGGGAAGAGCAGTGTATAAGCTTTCCACAGCCCGGGACGACTCCATATAAGAGCGCTTGCTGATAGGAATTAATTCCCTCTCGCCCCCCTCCCGACCCATTCATCACTACCATGTTTTCAATTTTAAGTTGAAATTTAAAGCCGGATTTTCAAAGTTCGAGGCAGACTCGTTTAAAATAACATGAACAACCGTATATAATTGAGCGTCGTTTTTGTGCGACTGTTTTTTCTGTTATTGTATAAAGAGGGTGGCAGGCACTTCTCCCAAACCCCCGGAATACCTTGATAGGTCAAGTAGTACACGCATAATTTATTTTTAGTAATTTTTTTAAAAATTACCACAGACTGTACTGTTGTGATGGAACGCAGGAATCACAGGAACAACCCCTTCAGACTTTTGTTCAATAGGGTCCCAAGGGGGGCGCACAAAGCGAAGTCCCACTCACAAGTTTGTTCATCCAGAAAACTTTCGTTAAATTCAAAGAAACAGAATATCACGTTGAATAAAATGTAATTTAGCCATCAAGAATTACTGATATGGTCACAAAACTACCGGTTAACCTATGAAACAGTGAATTTTAAGCCCAAATACTGGTGATCCCCCCCCCCTGAAACCAAAACTTCAGTCTCGAAATTGGGAATTAACCACCGAATTCTTCTGTTCGGTCAAAAACTGCAACTCATGTCTCTCCGCCCCGCCCATTTTTCAATTTCCGTTTCCCACTATTCGCGGCGGCTGTTCTCCTACACAGTGAAGTGTGAAGTATCTCAAAACTTCGACTTTATTGGGACTCAGGACTTCATTGGGCATAATCTGTTGATTACCCACACACCAATGTCTTTCTTTTGACCGTTGAGTGTGTTGTTCGAAAGTCTGGGCAGCAAGGGCGTAGCCAGCGTTTGGTGTAGGGGTGGGCAGCAGCTTAATCATGGTATAATATCGTATTGCCACGCAGCATTGTATTTGGAGCGAAGTGCACTGACAAAGTGGCAAACTCATCGATGGAGTGAGTACACGGCTCAAGATCGAGGATGAAATGGCGAACCTGGAGCTTAAATTTAGCTAGCGTTGAGGTCCTTGAGAGTGGAAGGGAGCGCGTTATGAAAGCCCCACACCTACACTTGGGCTAGGAGGAAACTCAGCCAGGCGAGACCGCATGAAGAGCACAATTCTGAGAGTATATGCACCGTACAAAGTCAACACCCCCAGCCTCCTGAAAGTCCTGAACGACACATGGCACGGCTGGCGCAGAAGCGGTCCGCAAAGCACACGAATGGCTGCCTTTTGCATGCGGAAGTTTTTTGTTGTCCCCGCGGAATTTCCCCAGGCAAGCAATTTCGTACGTCATTCGGGAGTAAAATAGCCCAAAGAAAACTAGTCGGAGCGTCTCCGTAGACACGACATTCTTCAGGCGACGAAGCAGAATCTGGCTCTAGATAGTTTGGACGAAAGGCGGTCTGCGTACTTGTCCCAAGACAGGCGGGATGGATGGAAAGCTCAAGAATATTGACAACTTTTTACCAAAAAACCCTCAAAGTCAAGTCCTGAGCTTTACGAAATTAAGCACTGGAACTATACGGTTACCCTAACACGAAACGATTGGATTGGTGACGTTACCGCATCCAGTTCGCTTAAAAGCTCGACATCTCAATCACCCACAGTACTGTCGTACCAGTAGAGCGGAAGCTAAGCATAAGTCATTAACCTAAATGAGGAATATAATGGGACCAAGGATTGAGCCCTGCCTCACACCAAGGTCCACAACAGTCAAAGCAAAGGCCTGACACCCTCGTGCGGCACTAACTGGTTTGGCTCGTCAAAAAGCATAATTCCGCGTGGACTCAACAAAAAATCGCAGATTGGCTCTCAAACGCGATTTCACTGGCTTAGCTTTTCAAAACACGAATTTTACTATAGGTTTGTCATTGAAAAGACCATTACGCGGATTTGGCTCTGACTGAAATCAATTTCACGGGATTGGCTCTTTAAAAAAACCAATTTCGTGGGCCTCGATCACTGAAAATACTAATTTAAGATGGTTTATAGTTAGTGAAAAACTATTCTCGCGAATTTGGCCCTTCAGAAAATGAATTTCGGGAGGTTGGCTTACTCGTAAAACCAATTTCACGGGGGTTCATCTGTTCTCATTTCGCTTGGAAAAGATGATTTTTTTCGAGATTTGGTCGTTGGAAGTCGAATTTTGCGCGCTGATGCTATTTAAAAAGTTAATTTTGTGGGTTTGGGTTGACATGAATCAATGTTGTGGGGTTTCCACATTCAAGAAACTAATTTCGTGGGCCTGGCTCTTTGAGAAAATTAAATCTCGTGAATTTGGCTCTTTCCAAAAATCAATACGCCAAGGTTCTCAAGAAAGTTCAGCCCAAAATCTGCCAGGCTGTCGAAGATCCAATTTATTTGGTGACAGTCGCCGATCCCAGCCAGTACTGTCGATCAGCTTGATTTCTACGTTGGGACGATGTCCTTCACGGAAAACACTTGGATCCCATTTTTTTTCTCGCCCCGTTTGGTTAGCCGTTGTCAGGCAAACGAACAATGAAATCAGCAGTTCTACTGCATTGGTATCCAAATTGAACCGTTCCGAACCGATTAAATTACATGACCGGAGCTACCACAATAAGAGACTATACAGTCCATAACTACACGTAGTAAGTAGTCGCCCCATGGGTACACCGTACGCGTAATCCAGGTTGAGAACCGATGACAAGCAAGTTGGTTGGAATAAAGAAAACGTCTCGTTCAGAGTGTTTACGTTTTCTTTATTCCAACCAACTTGCTTGCCTTGGACGTTCATGTTTTCGCTTCTCGAGAAGGTATTGGGAACCGATGGTTTTGGTGGATTTTCTCGTCTTTTTGTGAGCGGGGGCCGGCTTCGCCCAGGCTCTTCCTTGAAACTTGTACTGCCGGACTGCGCCGACTCTCAAGTCTCTTACTCGGATTGCCAGTTTATTCACCTTGTGTGCTTATATCCAAATAATATAAGAAACCTCGATAAAATACTTTGAGCTGCACGGTTGCGAGAGGGGGGAAGCGAGTTAAATACACCCATAAATTGAATTACATGTGTGCAGGAGCACGCTTTAGCTAATTAAAAATCAGGAAGGAGAATTCTAATTAAATACCCCTCCCCTTCCCCATCGGCGGCCCACAATCTACCCCCAACCCATATCACTCTTTACAAAGCACTCTTCAGGAACAGAGCGCCAAGCTGATCCTTCAACCTGAAAATGAATCGCATTCCTCCCCTCTTCCATTACACTGGAAATTTGTTTTGTACCTTTTTCTTCTCGCATACACTCTTAATAAACACCCCCCCTCTCTCTCTCTCACTCTCTTACTTACTCTCCTTTTACCACCCACTTCCGGAGTACGGTGCTTTTAATTAATAATTTGACAGGGGCGAAGGGGTAGAAAATAACTCGCTAGCTAAAGTTTTTTCTCCATTTCACCCTTGCCAAGGCATCCACCATAGAAAAAAAAACGAAAAACAAACAAACAAAAAACGAAAAAGGAGGCTCAGAGTTCCGAGAAAAACCCTGAACCGGTCAAATACAATCGAGGGGACTTTAAATTCGAATGTTACGATTTAATCCCCATCAGAAACCCCCGAAGGCTATACGGAAATTAATAATATCAACGGTTCAGTTTTTCGTTTTCAAAGCCGGAATTGTGCGCGCTTCGTCGCATGAAGTCGTTTTGACGTATGAACGGTATGAAACAATTATGCAGGCCACGGAGTGTCAGTGGGAGGGGGAGGGAGACTCATACCCCCTCGTACCCGAAAGCATACAAAGCGCGTGGAGTTTGAATTAAGTAAAACTCGTTAATTAATTTATAAATTGGGTATAGTTAGCATGAAATCTAAATAGACCAGGCAGCCAATTTTAGTTGACAATAATCGAAACAAAAGTCTCTTACTTAATTAAAAGTTACGCTTTCCACCGCTTATAATTGTTGAAATGATGCTCTGTTAAACCCGGTGAACCGCATCAATAAGTGTAAAATTACAGAGTGGGAGGGTGTGGGGGAGCTTGTAGCAATGAGACAGAGATAGGGGTTTTTGTTTTAACTCACAAAAAACATCATAATTTAGCGGTTTTTATAACAGGTGCTTCTGACTACCTTTTAAGAGTTTTTTCTTCTCTTTTTTCTCCAAGTTAATGAATACATATTTAACAACCACCAAGAGGGGTTTGTAGACGTTAACTGCGTAAATAAACAATGAGGTTTAACATTTTGTTGCACTACACCCTCCCCCCTGACAGTCAGTTCTTTCGCTTGTTAGAAGTTTTCGCTCGAAAAAGGGGGATGGCAGGGGACGGATGTTTCATCGGGGTGTATAGAGAGCACCGGTGGGGGGTGGGAAGGGGGTAAGTTGTTTTTGTCAGTCCAATTCCCAAAGTGTGGTGGTAAAAGACGGAAGTTCTCGGCAATTCACCGATGATGGTCGGTGTATGTTGGGATAGAGGTGGGCTGAGGGGAGAATGCTTTTCTTGTAAAAGGAGGGAAAAAGCTTCGAAGGATCGGAAAAGGCCCCTCGCCTCCCGTTCGATCTTATATGCAATTTAATTTGACAAGAAGGTTTTTCCAAAAGAGTATGGTGGAGTAGGGGCGAAGTTAAGGTAGGCATTCCAGGGGTTGGAGGGGGGAAAGGCTATTGTGTTCAGAAAACCCGCGTACCTTCTTCTCTCGTTTCATTTCCTATTAATGGAATTTCCATTATTCACTTCGCTTAAGGACGGTGTATAATAGAGGTCCTTCCTGATGTGTGAAAACAGCTCCTCTTAGCACTTAATCTAGGACGTGCAGGCCCTCATATTTTAACGCTATTTGTCCACAAACAGCGTTTCAAAGTTTGTGGACAATCTGGAAGAAAATTTGAATCCGAATAGAGGAGGCAGGCCAAACCCGGATATTGCTTTTTGCCGGCCCAGGGCTAATTTAATTTTGCCGCCACCATGCGACTATCCCCCGCCACCTCTGATGTTTCATCCAATTCTTGTGGTGCGAAGCAAGAAACAAGAGAATGGATTCTACAAGTGTTAGAGGGAAACTGTACATTTCTTCAACCTTGCATGTTGGCCCATTTTGACCCCAAATTCGTCTCCACCTAATACTTTCTCTGCATTAGTCACTGGACAAGGGTTGCCCCCCCCCCCATAGTTCATTGGTCAGACCACTGGAAAACGACTCTTTGAAAACATCTGGTGAGGGGGGGGGGGGTTGATCATGTACTTCTTTATCCCGCGGTACAAGCGGGAAATCCCGCGCGGGACGGGACCTCAGTCAAAAAATGCGGGACGGTACTTTTCATTTCCCGTCCCGTCCCGCGCGCACCCCTAATTTTTACTAGCTCCACATTAGGGGTCCTCGGCGCCGCCAAAAATGGCACGTTTGTGCCATGTCGTTGTGTCTTTTTTTTTTTGCCTCCTCGCGCGATTGGCCAAGGATAGTGACCTATCGAGGTCCCAAGCTTATGGGCTAGCCTACGCCTGAAATTGAGAAAAAAAAAAACGCTAATTCCCAGTTTTTAGGCGGCTAAAATTGAGAAGACACGATGATTTGCTGCTCTTGGGGGCAATTACGCTGCTAAAAGTTTTTAAAATGCTGATGTTCTTGGCTAAAATTGAAATGCGTCAATTCATCGTTGCTGACACATGTCTTCCAGGCCAAATTTGAGAAAAAAACTCTAAAAAAACAAAGAAAAAGCGATCATTCAGAAGTAAGTTTGGCTTTGGGAAAGTGCCAACCATGCGATACGAATTTATATTGGAGGGAAAACAGCCAAATTGGCTTTGAAAGAGATAATGGCATGAAAATTGAATTTTGGAAGCGCCATATCAAAATTGTTATTTAGAAAGAGCCAAGCCTACAAAATTTGGTCTTCTGGAAGAACCAAACCCTCGAATTTGGTCAGTTGGACAAGCGAAGGATGATATAAGGGGCTCCTAGTTTTTTTTTTTTTTTTTTTTTTTTTTCCTCCACTATCCAAGAGCAGGGGCATGGCACACGCCCCAGGCACGGAATCCTAAGTGGATTATTGTGCCGCTCTTGGATTGGTTGATCTAGTCTAGAGTCCCTCGCACCGTATGAGGTTGAGGAGGTCCTCAGCTAGTGTCTCGCAGGCCGGAACATAAATATCAGGCGTGTGAAGCCCGAAAATGCTGATCCTGCGAAGATAGCTCTCTCCTCTTAAAAAGGTTAGAGGTCGTCGCTTCTTAGAACCGATAAGAGATAATCGCTAACTGGACCCTTGAGCACGAGAGTGTCAAGAATGATGAGCTAGCGCGCGCCGAGTGCGTTGCACTCGAAGAGATAAGCCCCTGCACCGGGGTGTGTTCTTTAGAACGGCCCGCCGAGGGTATGTTTTTTAAAAAACTCCCCACGGCGGGTATGCTCCTTAGAACTGCCCTCCTCAGGTACGTCCCTGGTCCCATCAATGTCGTGTTTGACCTCGGTGGTATCCATGGACGGAGCAGCCGGTGACTGCGGCGTTCACGGAAGGTTCTCTGAGCCCCTTCCGAGTTCTTCATATAAACTTCTGGGTGAGCCCTTAAAGGTCCTGCCAGAAGCCAGGGTAATATAAGTCCACCGCCGGCAGAGCCCTGCATGCCGTAAGCGCCGAGGCCTGCGGTAAGCCTATTACACCAGGGGATCGGCCGGTGCCCTGGGGGTCCTTTCAAAGCACACTTTGCCCCCTGTGCCATGCAGACCTTAGGTACGGACCAAACACCTTGTCTTGGGGGGGGGGGGAGGAATAGCTGGAGGAGGTAGGAGACGCCACCCCCTTCTGTCCCGGACTCAGGACAGCCCCTAACCCGTTGTTTGTCCACGGGGTCGTATTCGGCTCCCATGTCCAATGGGTGTGTCCGATAACGGACTCCCCACCGCACACGGTGCGCCTTATTCCGACCCAACCCACCATCGCACCGTATCAGGGAGCGGGTCGGCCCAATGGTGGGGTCCCCCATCCGCAACCCGGGGGACGCGCCCGATAGGGGAAACGAACCCCGTGAAAGGTTTGTAGCCATTCACACGGATCAAGTCCGTCACGGGAGGGGCTCCTAGTGATTTTCACCCCGGATTTCGAGAGGGTAAGATACGCCACTCCGATCCGGGTATTGCCCAATTCACCATAAGGCTGCGGCGAGCTGTGGCACAGCGCTCTCGTCTTCTTATGGGGTTCAACAAATCGCGCAATGGGGCGAGGAGCCCGCTTAATTCGGGCATGAAGTGCACAGCTCGATCAGGGTGTGTCGCATGAAATGGAAAAAAAAATTAATATTTTCTTCGTCATCATCATCTTCTGGATCAATTTGTCTTAGGTATCTCTCTCCTTCGCCTGAAAAAAATTCTCGAATTTTGCCGCCTCTCAAAATTTGCCGCCCGTGGCTGTAGCTCCGCCCCGGTAGTCCCGCGCCATGATCCGGCTCCGAGGAAGGCCACCCTTGCTTTCTACGTTATGTCCGCGAGTATGTAGCCCAGTCAGTCGGTTTGAGCAATGGCTGGAGGGAGGAGAGAAATGGAAGCTCGGCAATGCCCAACGAAAAGCTGAGCTCTCTCTCACTCATGTGACCCAGGTCCTCTCATCCACTTTCTTATGATCACACTTTATCTTATCAGCAGTGATGAGCAATCCAGTTATTTTATATGCAGTTGACCCGGACCAAGGAGGATAAAAAGATACATAAGAGGTTCAACAAAGGAGTGGGGGGACGAGGACAGAACAAGTGGCGCGGCGGGTTACAAGAGTCAACAACAGAAGTCAACAGCGCCGGCGCTAAGAACGCTTCCCCCTCCTCTCATTCAGTTCTTTCAATCTTTCTCATTTTCAAGGGAAATGCAATGATTTCTTTGGGGAAAACTTAGACGGTTAATTATTTCGTACATATCAATTATTAAATAGTCAAGTTTTCGCCCAAAAAAATATTGCTTCCTCTGAAAGAGCCTGCCTTGACATTTCCTAACGAATGGCTTTTCAAGGAAAAACAGATTCTATACCCATTATTTTAAAAAATAAGAGAAATTTATTTTTGTCTACAGAACTTAACGAAATTAAACAAATGGATTTATACCGTTCAAAGTACATATAGGCCGGATAGCAGAGCATTGTGATGGGGCTCATCCTGCAAAAGGTGACGCATCGCAATCGGTTTTTGATCCTGAACTGAATGGTGTATTTGGGAGTAGATATCTTAGAGGTAACTGGCAGAATCCTTCTTCACTCCCGCATCCGGCCCCTAGCATTTACTTTTACTCAGCGACATAATCAACCCAAAAATATACCACGCAGATTACATAATTACCAAAAATTGTAGAGAAAAGCTCGTCCAACGAATGGCCATGCAGTCGAATAATACTCGTCTCGAAGCTCAAACGAACATGTGAAATTGCGAATGAAAACGTCTCTAAAACCTATCAAAACACCTTGACCCAAGAGAGAGCGCTGAAAATCACCGGTCTGTAAGGCTCAACATATATAAACCTGGATTGCTCACAGAGGACTGGAGTGGTGTGGAGGGGGCAGGTCGTCCCCTGGGGGCCTATTCTCTAACTCCGAAGCATTAGCTTTGTCTCAGCCATATGTTAATTTCATTAATTTTCTTCAAACAAATGAATGAAATAGACACATGGCTGGCGAAAAAAATGTTGCTTGTTGTTAGAGAATTGGCCCCCTGGTAAACAATCACCCTGTCCCTCTCCTTGTGCAGTTATGGCAATATGGCACTTCTTTTGAAACTCCATCCCTCTCATCCACTATGGGAGCTTATTTGATGGCTATTATCAGCTGGTCTTTATCAGCAGTGATGAGCAATCCAGTTCTTTTATATATCGTTGGTAATGCTCCTTCAGTTGTAATTCCCAAATCTCCCAGAAGATAGCACCGCCGTAGAAGTGTGAGGGGTGAAACGGTGGTCTTCGAATCGTAACCAGCTAAGTTTTCTACGAAACTCAAGAAAAAAGATCATAGCCTATTGGTCTCGTCGTGGTGGTGGCAAACATGGGTCATGGCATGTTTTTTTCACGTTTCAGATCCTCTAGAACACGAATTCAGTGGTCCCCGGAATTCTTATAATTTAGCGGAACGCGCTTTGACACAAAAATCAGTCGTCATAAGACCCCGGTCGGTATTGCATTTGGGCCAAATTGGTCGAGGTGAAAGTGGGGGAGGGGGATAGGGCTTGAACTGGTCAAAAAATCACTACAATTCACCAATCGATTCTAGAAGCATCATATTCGGTACGAATATCCCTTGTTAAAGCAGCCTTTGATTCCCATTTTAATTCTTTGAAAAAGTCAAGGGAGTGGGGTAGTACAATGTGGAAGTGTAAAAATAGCGTTAGAAATCACTAGTTCATCCTAGCGCTCCCAAATTCGGCTCAAAAATTCAATTTAACAAAAGCCCTAGATTACCGTCGAGATTTTTCGAAAAATTTGAAGTTCATGGTTGGGAGGCGGTAAAATACTTTATGCATTTCCAAAAATATCGCTAAAATTCACTCTTTTATCTAACCACATTAAGATTTGGTTCAAAAATGTAATGCAAGAAACACCACAAATTACTATAGAAATGTATAAATAATTCGAGGGGGGAGATAATAAGGGATGCAATTTTCAAAAATCGACAAACGGCACTAGTTTATCCCAGCGCGTCAAAATTCAGTTCAAAAATCTAATGTATCAACGGCCTTCGATTATCATTTAAATTTCTCCAAAAAGTTATGATTAGGGAAAGGTCCACAATAGGGGAAGAAATTGGGAACATATGCCAAAATTCACAATTTAATCCTAAAATTTGTGATTAAATTCACAATTTAATCACAAATTTGGCGCAAAAATTTAATATAACAAAGCCCTTCGAAAACCACCGAAACTTTTGAACATTTTTTAAGAGAGGTGGGTGACGATTTGGAAAGAAATTCGGCTTAAACAAACCCGGCAGCAAAAAGTGTGGGGGAAGGTCAAACATTAACGAAACAATTTATGTTCTCAACATGTGTATTACTTCTGGGACTACAACATTATTACTTTTCCTGATTTTTCGGGTTTCTGTTCCCGGAAGAATGAAATCAAAATCCTTGAGGGGGGGAGGGGTGTCCTTCACCCACCATCAGTTTCGTATGAATTTTCTTGTACATTTGTAGTGATGTGATAACTGTAGATTCGCTCTTTCACATTTAATTTTATTTTGTTCATTTTCTTACCTCTATTTTTCATTTTTTGTATTTATTTTTTATTTTTTATTATTATTCGGAGGGGGAGGTTCTGCCTCCCCCCCCCCCGTGGATCCGCCACTGGTACAGTGGCTCCACTTCAGTGCACGACTTTCTGGACGATGCTGCTGGTACTGATCGTTTGCGTTCAAGGCATTAGGATGATTCATGAACAAAAGTTCAACATGATCTTACCGCTATTATGGCCTGTTCACAAGCTCTGTGCAATGCGTCTATGGAGTCTGTGCGACAAAGCTCGTTGTGTGTGCATGTGTCAAAATGATTGATTTTAAAGGGAAAAATATTTTATTCTTCTTCTAAAAATGGCCTTGTCTGCCGAAAAATATTCAACTAACTTTAAAAAAACGCTTATGAATAGTTTTTAAAATTTTGATACATTTAAAATTGTTTCTGGCCCATAGGGGGCGCTAGTTAAAGTTCTCGGGAAAAAATTTCGCAAGCGGGACATCTCTGACTTCAGCCCAGGGTTGTCAGTAGGCTGAGATTTAATGTGGAAAAGAGAGGGTTGACGTTTTTAGAAAAATTAGCAGTCCTCGATTCGCAAAACTCTCAGCAGCTCTCGAGCCCACAGAAAATGATTACATATCAATTTTGTGGAATTAAAAATATTATATAAAAAGAAATGATCTAATGATTTAATTTCAGAGCTTTGGTTCGTTTTTGTTTCTTCTGCCACTTCATCAGAGCATTTTTTTTTTTTTTTTTCCGTTTCAGACATTTTGATTCGTCTTCATTTTAAAGATGCACTATTGGTCTTGCCGTCTCGCGCTGATGGTTTTTTGTTTATTTTTTAGGCTATAGGGTTACTATGCATGCGATTTCTGACGAGCTCTGACGAATTCGCATAAACAAACAAATGCCTGCTTTTCAACGAAAGTGGTTACTATGGGAGAGAAATCCTCGTCAGAATACGTACCGGGGACAAACTCTTCAGAACAAATTTTCGTCAGAAATCGCGTGCATAGTAACCGAAGCGTTAGAATCCCAAATGCATGTGACCGGAAGTCAATTTCTTATTGTTGGTTCGAAAAGTTTGGTTGATGTTAGCAAGTAACTTCTTCTGGTTATATCTTCATTTAAAATTTTCAATATCTTCATCTCTGTTGAAATTTTCATTTTTCTTTACCTCAGTGACTTTTAGGAGTTTTCGTCCTTGTTACTAGTGCAGCACTAGCAAAACAATGGAACATACCTACTAAGAAAAACGAAAAATAAAATTCCTCTGACGATGCCTCCAGCCCCGGGGCCCTATTGAGAAACGTAGGGAAAAAATGCCGCTATAACTTGACAAGTTTTTAATGGTCCCGGAGGGCCCAAATTTCCAGATGGTTCTAGGAAAATGTGTTTAGATAGTTAACTGAATTAACCACTTCTTTCGGTCCGTAAGATACTTGTCGATCTACAGGGTGTTAATGAATTAGCTGGACAGAAGAAACCCAGTTATGGGGCACATCATTTGTCATCGAAACGACTATTTGGAGTTTTTGGAAATTCCGCTTTGTGTTTATGATTTATTTATGACTTCACTTTTTTCCCAGTTAAATGCTTGCCATACGCTCATAAAATGATACTAGCCTAAAACTAATCAGCTCATTGGAATGAGCACAAAATTTCTTTTAAAATGTGACCACTTTCGGGTGAATATTGCCTTCGTACCATACGTGAGAGCATCCGATTCACGAAAGAAACTGGTGACTCACTCACACAAAGCGGAATTTCCACAAACTCAAAATAGTAATTTCGATGACAAATGATGTGCCCCATAACTGGGGCTGTATTCCGAAGCCGTGTGAAAATGCCGCAAAAAACGGTTGCTATGGCGGGATAATGTTATTTCTTATTCGGCGTCCTTGGATCTCACTTGCGGGATTTTTTCTCGACCGTTCAGAATAAGCCTCCTGGTTTTCTTCTGTCCAGTTAATTCATGTGTGGTTGCTAAATAAACGCCAATCCAAACGATTACCATCAAGGTGACTAAACTTTCTATAGGTGCCGCAGATCTTCGGCCATTACTGTCCTTCACCTACGTCACGAGCAGTCCCAGCCGCCTTTGCGCTGGACCCAGTACATTATTAATTGTTATTGGGTTGTGATTTTTGAGAAATCATAAACTTCAATTTCAAAATTAACTTGCTCTGCTGCTCTGGGGTGAGCAATCGGGAGCAAAGGATTGCTGGTGACGTCAGTCTCCACCCCTCCTCACGGATGGGCAGGGGGAAATCTGCAGCATCTATAGTAAAGTTTAGTCACCTTGGATTACCATATTTTTTATTCTTGTGTTTTTATACATATATGTGTATGTATAGTATAAATATGCCTTCCATTCTTACCGTACTTCAGTGTCTTTTAGCGCATTCAATTTATATGCCTACTAGTGAATTTCATTTACGTGTTGAGTTCACTATTGGTCCCGTCGTTATGGTGGCAAGCATGCGGGTCATGCCAGACCCAAAAGTTTGATTTAACAAAGGTATTCAATCGGCATCGAAATTTCTTGAAAATCTTCGGTGGGTGGTAGGAGAAGGAAAAATCACCAAATTAAACTCGTTCATTCCAGGCTATTCTGTTACTATAATTTTGAGGTGTCGGATGGTTTTATCGAAAGTCACCTAATTTCATTGGATTTTTAGACACATATGATTTCCGACAGGAAATTCGATACCTTCACACGAAGCGATTTTTCAAGTTTAAACGCTCTCAATCCCCTCACAAACGCGTGATTTCCATGAAAGGAATTCAAGACCCATATGTTTTTCTCCGCTATGCCGTGAAAATCGCAAACAAAATCTTATTAATAAATAAATTGTTATAAACGTATCTCATCGTGTTTATGGTTTACCAAGCTTTCAGAAAAAAATTCATTTTACTTCCTGATTGTCATTTTTGGTAGTCATCGTGAGTCAAATTAGAGCAATGGTGTCAAAATCAAATTCTCGGCGGGCCATTACTTGGAATTGTAGGGGTCTGTCTAAAACGCGGATCTGCAGATCTGCAAGATTAACACCTCGCATCTGCAGATTAACACCCCAAATCTGCAGATTAACACCTAAAATTCCGTTATTCAACGAAAATGAGACTACAATTGAAAAATAAAGTTAAAGTAGACCAATAATAGGCACAACATTACCGATCATATTTTAATATGACAATAATGAAGCGACACACTCGAACAATCACTTTTACTTCATTCGCTCAGACTTCAATTGCATGCAACAGCCAATCATACCATTTACAAAAATTTGCTTAAATTTTGACGCTTCCATGTAAATACAACAGGCACTTCCCCCCCTACCACGCAGATCTGCAGATTCATAAAAGCCTGCAGACCGGCCACTTAGCGTTAATTGTTCAGCCTCAAAATGCATTATATAGCTAATACAACAATTTATAATAATTCACCTCAATTTTGACCGCTCCTGGTCAATACAACTAGCACTTCCCCCCGTAGCGTGCAGATCTGCAGATTCATAAAAGCCTGCAGATCGGCCACTTAGCGTTAATTGTTCAGCCGGAATTTTAGGTGTTAATCTGCAGATTTGGGGTGTTAATCTGCAGATCTGGAGATGCGAGGTGTTAATCTTGCAGATCTGCAGATCCGCGTTTTAGACAGACCCGAATTGTAGGGCCCTGGCGGTCCGCTCGACTTTTAACCCCCCCGCTTAACGTTTTGCACCACAAACTAGAATTAGGTTGTACTCGAGTATAAGGAAGTTTACTAATTAAATAATGAATTTTTCAGGACATTTTTTTTTGTTTCCTGCAGAGCGACCTATTATGGTTGCCGGAGTTTTGCGGTCCGGAGGTTTGCGGTCACCATAAAAAAAAAAGATAATCCTATACCTGTAAAGGATAGTAGAAAGAAATGCCTTGGAGAACTGCGGTCATGTCTCTCCCCAGCCTATAGCTCACATCACCTTCTGTACAATCGTTCCACTGCCGTGAGAACACACAGCTTTGAAATCAATGAGATTGCTTGGTAGGTCGAGTTGAACTTCTAGGGACCAGTTTGGGATGCTACAGTTATGCTATTAAAGTTTCGGTCCGTGAATAGGAATGAAGGGACAAGGGAGTAGGGCTTTCATCAGTTCTTGTTCGCCAAGATATATGTAGAGATCTGAGCTACACCTTTAGATAACAGTTAGTATTTAGTAACTATGTACCAACATGCAATCACTTGATTGACTCGACTTTGTCGAAAAAGCGAATGTGACTGACTGTTGCAAACGGATGTTGCGGAGAACGCTCTTGAGTCATTTTATTGGTTTACAATCCAATAACATCCTAAAATCTAGTGAAATAAGTCACTTCATTCCTATTCACGGAATGAAAGACTGAAACTTTTAGCATAGCTATAGCATCCCTAACTAGTCCCCAGAACTTCGACTCCACCAACCAAGCTTATTTCATTGATTTCAAAGTTGTGTGTTCTAATGATAGTGGAACGATTGTATAGAAGGAAAGTTGAGCGTGGGGAGACACACGACCGCAGTTCTCCAAGGCATTTCTTTCTACTATCCTTTACAGGTATAGGATTATCCTTTTTTTAAGGTGACCGCAAACCTGTAAGTTGTATATATAAAAATGTATTTATAAATTCAACAAAAACTCTATGGTGCCACATTCTACAGAACATCAGAAATGTTTGCAAAAAAATGGTATTGATCGGAGAAGTACAAGCCGAGATTTTTTGGAAGGCGATTTGAGGTAGGAAAGTAGAGCCTTAACGGTCAGTTCAAGTATCTTCTATCTCTCTCCTTTCCAGAGTCGGACCCCACCACAGAGATTTTCAGCCAATCAGAAAGAAGGAGAGAAATTCGACTTGAGCGCTGCTGGTTCTTAGAGTCAGAACTAAGTCACGATCCAAAAACCTATTAGAAACAATCCCCCAATTGTCTCTATACCGCCCAGCCCATCGGTTACAAAGGGGTGACCCGGACAGACGATAAGGATGCGGTTATATTACCTTTCCTGGTGGTCCCATAAATCAAGTACTTGATTTATTTATTGAGTGATTCATTTATATTGACTTAATTTCAACGTTCTGAAAGTTTTTGTATGTTTCATGATCTGAAATTTAGGTTTATTGTAAGCTTTGATCCACAGACGGTGATAGTTTCTTCCGGATTTCAGTCACTGAGGCAGAACAGGATGTGTATTCCCCACATTATTCGGGCGAGAATATTGTTCCTATATCACTTGGAAAATGAATGTTGACATAGAGAACCATCGAAACGTGTTCCTTTTATTCTATAACACACACATGGCGTTTATTCGGCCGGTGAACTGCGCGATTGTTGGGTGCCACTCGAGGGCTGTCAAGGACCGCGTAAACCTCTTTAGATTCTTTCTCTTTAGATCTTCTTCAACGCTATAAAAGGAGCATTCTACGTTAAGCATTTCCTAACGCTCGTTTCACACGTACGCGGTTCACGAGGCCCCCCGTATAATCCGTGTGAATGCCACCTTCTCATCGAGCCACCTAATATGTGGGTAATTCCACTAAAAGTGGCGAAATCATGTCTTTTCCGTCTTTCCTGGAAACTATGTTTAGTATTGCATCGGGGGGGGGGGGGGATCAAATGGCACCGCCAAGACCGAGACCATCCTAATTTTGTCTTCTGAAATAGAGGAACTGCAATAACAATTTTTGTCTGATAGAGGGTCCGTGGCGACCCCCCCCCCCTGTTCTTCGGTACACTACTGCGTTGGGTCTCAAGTCCAAGGAAAAAGCTGGACGTAATCGGACCTTTTTGGGCTGCTTAAAGTCCAGAAAATCTGCTAAACCTAACTTCAACGTGAAACGCTCATTTTTGGAGATTTTATGGGCCTCTTCGTTATGATACTAGTGCTCCTTTGAAATCCTTTGAATCCTTTGAAAATCCCCATTTTGGACCCGCTTTTGGCCCATAAAACCCCAGGGAGTTATTTGATCAAACTGATCAGATGTTAGGACCAACTAGACCCCAAATGGAGTCTATGTGCGAAAGAACGAGTTTTTTCGAGCAATCCTAGGGCAAGATATGGCCCGGACGGCGGACGGACATTTTTTTTGTGCAGATTTGGATTCTACGCACTCTTAAACGTAAAACTACAAATTTTGAGGGGGGGGGGGGGTCAAAAAAAATTTTTTGCGATACGATTACAAAGACTTATTATTGAGAAATAATAAGTCAAAAATGCCGCTATAACTTGACAAGTTTTTAATGGTCCCGGAGGGCCCAAATTTCCAGATGGTTCTAGGAAAATGTGTTTAGATACTAGATAGTTAACTGAATTTACCACTTCTTTCGGTCCATAAGATACTTGTCGATCTACAGGGTGTTCATGAATTAGCTGGACAGAAGAAACCCAGTTATGGGGCACATCATTTGTCATCGAAACGACTATTTGGAGTTTTTGGAAATTCCGCTTTGTGTTTATGATTTATTTATGACTTCACTTTTTTCCCACTTAAATGCTTGCCATACGCTCATAAAATGATACTAGCCTAAAACTAATCAGCTCATTGAAATGAGCACAAAATTTCTTTTAAAATGTGACCACTTTCGGGTGAATATTGCCTTCGTACCATACGTGAGAGCATCCGATTCACGAAAGAAACTGGTGACTCACTCACACAAAGCGGAATTTCCACAAACTCAAAATAGTAATTTCGATGACAAATGATGTGCCCCATAACTGGGGCCGTATTCCGAAGCCGTGTGAAAATGCCGCAAAAAACGGTTGCTATGGCGGGATAATGTTATTTCTTATTCGGCGTCCTTGGATCCCACTTGCGGGATTTTTTCCCGACATAGAGGTAAATAACTGGAGAAAGCCTGAATGGGCTGGGGGGTGGGTAGAAGGGTTGTCACAAATATGGCCGCCAAAGTACACCTTCAGAACCTTGAATTTACCTCTACATCGTCAGGTTATCAACAAAAATGCTCACCTCCCCCCTGAGATTAATGCAAAATTACAAAAAAATAGCCCGAGTTAGAATGAACAAGGGGTATTTCGGGGAATTTTTCCGGTAAAAACTAAATCAAACTCAACACTCTCGTTCTCAAAGCGTGGACGACTTGATGTTCATACGATTTCATTGTAAATGTCATCGATCGTGGCATCTAGCCGTGTTTTCAAGTGAATTTTGGTGTTTATTTTCTAAAATAAGTGGCCCTGATCGCGTTCCATCAACATACTAGGAAAAATATTACATGGGCGAGACAGTCACGAGTTCAGAAAGAGCCGCTCCGTCTCTTGAGGACTGCGAAACAAGGATTTGAACAAAAGTCGCCACACTCATGCAGTTCTCGCTGTGCTCGAACCACGGGTCTTCCCATTCGCAGTGCTGGTACATATAATGTTTCTGAATTAGTTTGTTTCTTGCTTGCGAGCGATTATTGTGTGAAATAAACGTTCGTGATTTCTTAGGCCTGTATTTCTCTTTGCTATCAGAGGATCGACCCCTGAGGAAACATACCCAAAAATACACAACACATCAGTAAAAAACAAGTTATCTTGAACTCAGAAACATGACGTATTCCGTGAAAAACATGAGTGACGAATTTCCCGGTGGCTTCTGTCGTGATTCCCGGAAGAGGATTGGAGCTACTTGCGCATATTGAAATATCCGGAAAAGAAGTCCAACAACTCGCGCATGCTCGACCGTTTAAAATAAATATTCTCCGAAGTATAGTTGTGGGTTTTTCACTTTATCAATGCCCTGTGAAACAATCTAAAAACTCACAGTGACAATTTCTAGGCATGCTAGAGGAAAAAATAACAAAACTAGAAATTCAAAGTGGACACGTGTAAATAAAAAACAACTTGACTTGAGGTTACTTTGTGGTTCACAAGGTGCACCTCCCACCATAACTACGGTCAACAAATTTCAAGCCCAAGTTTTCTCCATTCATTTTTATCTCTATGTTTCCCGACCGTTCAGAATAATTTAAGCCCCCTGGTTTTCTTCTGTCCAGCTAATTCATGTGTGGTTGCTATGGCGACGAAATAAAATAAACGCCAATCCAAATGATTACCATCAAGGTGACTAAACTTTCTATAGGTGCCGCAGATCTTCGGCCATTACTGTCCTTCACCTACGTCACGAGCAGTCCCAACCGCCTTTGCGCTGGACCCGCAGTACATTATTAATTGTTATTGGGTTGTGATTTTTGAGAAATCATAAACTTCAATTTCAAAATTAACTTGCTCTACTGCTCTAGGGTGAGCAATCGGGAGGAAAGGATTGCTGGTGACGTCAGTCTCCACCCCTCCTCACAGATCGGCAGGGGGAAATCTGCGGCACCTATAGTAAAGTTTAGTCACCTTGGATTACCATATTTTTTATTCTTGTGTTTTTATACATATATGTATGTATAGTATAAATATGCCTTCCATTCTTACCGAACTTCAGTGTCTTTTAGCGCATTCAATTTATAAGCCTACTAGTGAATTTCATTTACGTGTTGAGTTCACTATTGGTTCCGTCGTTATGGTGGCAAGCATGCGGGTCATGCCAGACCCAAAAGTTTGATTTAACAAAGGTATTCAATCGGCATCGAAATTTCTTGAAAATATTCGGTGGGTGGTAGGGGAAGGAAAAATCACCAAATTAAACTCGTTCATTCCAGTATAGAGGAGGCTATTCTGTTACTATAATTTTGAGGTGTCGGATGGTTTTATCGAAAGTCGCCTAATTTCATTGGATTTTTAGACACACATGATTTCCGACAGGAAATTCGATACCTTGCCTTGAACCCTGTTCACACGAAGCGATTTTTCAAGTTTAAACGCTCTCAATCCCCTCACAAACGCGTGATTTCCATGAAAGGAATTCAAGACCCATATGTTTTTCTCCGCTATGCCGTGAAAATCGCAAACAAAATCTTATTAATAAATAGATTGTTATAAATGTATCTCATCGTGTTTATGGTTTACCAAGCTTTCAGAAAAAAATCATTTTACTTCCTGATTGTCATTTTTGGTAGTCATCGTGAGTCAAATTAGAGCAGTGGTGTCAAACTCAAATTCTCGGCGGGCCATTACTTGGAATTGTAGGGCCCTGGCGGGCCGCTCGACTTTTAAACCCCCCCCCCCTTAACGTTTTGCACCACAAACTAGAATTAGGTACTCGAGTATAAGGAAGTTTACTAATTAAATAATGAATTTTCAGGACATTTTTTTTGTTTCCTGCAGAGCGACCTATATGGTTGCCGGAGTTTTGCGGTCCGGAGGTTTGCGGTCACCATAAAAAAAAAAGATAATCCTATACCTGTAAAGGATAGTAGAAAGAAATGCCTTGGAGAACTGCGGTCATGTCTCTCCCCAGCCTATAGCTCACATCACCTTCTGTACAATCGTTCCACTGCCGTGAGAACACACAGCTTTGAAATCAATGAGATTGCTTGGTAGGTCGAGTTGAACTTCTAGGGACCAGTTTGGGATGCTACAGTTATGCTATTAAAGTTTCGGTCCGTGAATAGGAATGAAGGGACAAGGGAGTAGGGCTTTCATCAGTTCTTGTTCGCCAAAATATATGTAGAGTTCTAAGCTACACCTTTAGATAACAGTTAGTATGTACCAACATGCAATCACTTGATTGACTCGACTTTGTCGAAAAAGCGAATGTGACTGACTGTTGCAAACGGATGTTGCGGAGGACGCTCTTGAGTCATTTTATTGGTTTACAATCCGATAACATCCTAAAATCTAGTGAAATAAGTCACTTCATTCCTATTCACGGAATGAAAGACTGAAACTTTTAGCATAGCTATAGCATCCCTAACTAGTCCCCAGAACTTCGACTCCACCAACCAAGCTTATTTCATTGATTTCAAAGTTGTGTGTTCTAATGATAGTGGAACGATTGTATAGAAGGAAAGTTGAGCTATAGGTTGGGGAGACACACGACCGCAGTTCTCCAAGGCATTTCTTTCTACTATCCTTTACAGGTATAGGATTATCCTTTTTTTAAGGTGACCGCAAACCTGTAAGTTGTATATATAAAAATGTATTTATAAATTCAACAAAAACTCTATGGTGCCACATTCTACAGAACATCAGAAATTTTTTGCAAAAAAATGGTATTGATCGGAGAAGTACAAGCCGAGATTTTTTGGAAGGCGATTTAAGTAGGAAAGTAGAGTCTTAACGGTCAGTTCAAGTATCTTCTATCTCTCTCCTTTCCAGAGTCGGACCCCACCACAGAGATTTTCAGCCAATCAGAAAGAAGGAGAGAAATTCGACTTGAGCGCTGCTGGTTCTTAGAGTCAGAACTAAGTCACGAACCAAAAACCTATTAGAAAAAAATTCCCCCAAGTGTCTCTATACCGCCCAGCCCATCGGTTACAGAGGGGTGACCCGGACAGACGATAAGGATGCGGTTATATTACCTTTCCTGGTGGTCCCATAAATCAAGTACTTGATTTATTTATTGAGTGATTCATTTATATTGACTTAATTTCAACGTTCTGAAAGTTGTTGTATGTTTCATGATCTGAAATTTAGGTTTATTGTAAGCTTTGATCCACAGACGGTGATAGTTTCTTCCGGATTTCAGTCACTGAGGCAGAACAGGATGTGTATTCCCCACATTATTCGGGCGAGAATATTGTTCCTATATCACTTGGAAAATGAATGTTGACATAGAGAACCATCGAAACGTGTTCCTTTTATTCTATAACACACACTTGGCGTTTATTCGGCCGGTGAACTGCGCGATTGTTGGGTGCCACTCGAGGGCTGTCAAGGACCGCGTAAACCTCTTTAGATTCTTTCTCTTTAGATCTTCTTCAACGCTATAAAAGGAGCATTCTACGTTAAGCATTTCCTAACGCTCGTTTCACACGTACGCGGTTTCACGAGGCCCCCCGTATAATCCGTGTGAATGCCACCTTCTCATCGAGCCACCTAATATGTGGGTAATTCCACTACAAGTGGCGAAATCATGTCTTTTCCGTCTTTCCTGGAAACTATGTTTAGTATTGCAGCGGGGGGGGGGGATCAAATGGCACCGCCAAGACCGAGACCATCCTAATTTTGTCTTCTGAAATAGAGGAACTGCAATAACATAAAAAATTACGAAATGGCCCAAATGTCATTCCCCTGGTCTGTCCATTCTCTCGTACACGTGCTCCTCAAGGAACAAAAGTCTTTCAGATTGAGACTTTGGAAAACTGCAAAGGCTCATATGTGCTCATAAAGTGGTCCAGAATATAATGAGGCTATATCCTCATGATTTTAGGTGCACATGCTCCCGATTGTGAGTCAAAAGTATCTTGTCTCATAGGTTTAGGATCATTCCCCTGTGAAATCTTGCTGGCCCAGTAGAAGGATAACTATTACTGTCATGTGCTTTTTGAAAACGGAGGATGGCAGGCCTGTCACTCCAAGGTTCGGCTCAACCCCGCCTTAAGCTCAATGTGCATTGTGTCGTCGGTGCTAGACGACCACCGCTCAAGTTCTTGTTGAAACGTGAAAAAATGGTTTGAAATGAAACGATTGCTCCAGAGAAGCATGACAAGGCCAATCATTTTGTTACTAGTCACCCATTCGCGTTTACGTTCCCGTACCGAGAATAAATTGTGAACTAGCTTTTTTTTTTGAATAAACAACGCAAAACTCACTCTTGTCATCACAACGCCCACGTCTCCGGCATTCCGAACTCCCGAATTACTAACTAAGCCTCTTCTGTCGACGTGTTGCGGTTCAAGTGATTTCAAATAGCGAAATTCCTCTTGAGTGTATGCACTCACCGCGTCGACGAGGTAATTTACAATATCCAAGCTCGACGTCGACGGAAAAAAACGGGCGTCCGTCGAATTGCCTCTAATGAATTTTTGCACTAGAAAGGACACAACGATAGAAATAAGTTGCCGATTTTTATTGATGACAAGATGTCAAATGTTGACCGATTAGATACTCGCGAGCAAGGACCGGCACCGTTTTTTTTTAGATAACGACGACGATCCTTCCTTCGATAATCCCCTCGCGTAGTCACGTAAGTTCCATTTTACCTAATTTTGATGCCTACAAAGCCATCAAGACTGAGTTATTGAAAAAAACCGTATTTGCAGCAAGCTTCCAATGTAAAACTTATATGAACGGAGCAACCAGGAATCGGGTTTTAAAATGGCAACGTTGTTATTGAAATCCCGCTCCCGCCGGTCTATTAAATCATACGTGTCATCCAAGAATCCGCCAATCGTGTTCGAGAAAAAATGGATGACAAACAAAAGGTGCCCGTCCCTGTATCAGATAACACTGTTTATCAAAGCTGATCATAACCTGTGCACCCATTGCCTATAAGGGAAGAAACACAAGAAACCGCTCCCTGACAGCAACGTTACAGGTGATTTTTTTTTTTCGAAAGGCACTGATGACTCAAACATGCTAGCTGGCGTGTTTGAAATGACCTAAAACTTCAAAAATCGCGTATTTATTAACTGCTGGGTTATTTTACGAACGGACAACGATTTATGCTCTATTTTAGTGTAAATAAACCTCAGAAAATAGATTCGTGAATAAGTTCTGGCCTATGAAACTTCCTCATTGTAGAGTATGATACGTTGAACCAAGATTTTCTTCTCCTTTTTGAACTTACTCACTCCCTATTTCACTCAGACGCTTTGTTCTGATTTTGATGTTATTCATGAAAAAGTTCCAGTGTTCTTCAATGCATGCACAGTTTGGCATTCTATTGCTATGCTACAATGAAAAATGATGCACTGGGTTTTAATATTGAGCAAAAAAAAACTTTTAAATTTATTTCTTTTTTCCCACTAAAGAAGACCTGATGATGCAGCTGCCACCCTCTCGAATTTGAATGCCCTTTCTTATACCTTTCACCAGCACCATGTCGTTGCATTTCTTTTCTTTTTTGTGTCAAGAACAATTCCACTCCTTTATTCCCCCCCTTCACATTCACTTCAATACACTTTGAGAAAAGATGCTTCTTCCTACCCCATTCTTGAGTAGCTTCTCGAATGTCTCTCCCCGTCCCCTCAAGACAACTCTCCTTTTCCCAACTCTCAAATTGAGACAAATCACCAAATTGAAAGAAGAAGGGTTGAGAACGTCGGAAGGGGTGGGGGGCAAGAACTGCTGAGTGAAGGGGGTGAAAAAGAGCTTCGTTTAATATCGCATCGCTGTGGATGCTGTGAAGCTATATAGGCGGTGGCGCCCGCCGGTCCGGCGGCGCGGTCTGCCTGTTGCCATGGGTGCCAGACGTCATCTCCCACAATTCCCTTCGCTCGGTGAATTTTTTAAACTTTCCCCCCTCCACGGCGTCCAGTTTGCACGCCTATCTCGATAAACAACCACGATTAATTCCCCTCAGTTGAACAATAACTCTCTACCTGATGAATTAAATAGGGGGGAAAATCGTTTTTTTTTTTGTTTTTTTTTATGTCATCGAATGGTGAGGGTTAGCAGTGGCACTGAGGGGAGAAAAAGATTCGTCGAGGAATAAATATTTTTATACATCGTATAACTGCTTTTGACAAAAGGGCTGTCAAGGTCCCCCCACCCCACCAGTTGACCACGAAACCACCAGTGTTCCGGAGATCCCAGAGGTAAAATGTAGGCATCGAATGTTGAGGTATCATGGCTTGTATGAACTTCAGTCAAGAGAACAACTTCAGGCCCTACGGCTCCTATTCGCAATTGAGCTGAAAAGTCAGTCTTTTCAAACACTCGTTTAATATTAGCTCTTCTTGATATGCACAACGTGAAAAAAAGAGCCTCTCATTGATTTATTAATAATTCTGCGAAAAGTAAGGAAGATAATGGGAATATATGAGTTTTGTTTGTCCCCCCCCACCTTGCCACATGTCACCAATACCAGAACAATCGCTTCAATTAAGGAAATAACTTGTTAGCACAGATGATATTATCACGTGTCCTTGAAGTCGCGTGAGGCCCCAGGGTAGAGAACCTATAGTTACACACAGGTACTGACATTACCCGCCATATGTGGTCCTTTAGAGAGGGAAGGGCTTGTAACTGACTGGTGAGCGTAACCTACATGACCGGAGCAGCGAATGAGAGATATCAAATCTATTTTATCTCTATGTGGTGGGGGGGGGGACCAAACATGGCGGACTGTCAGTACTCGTAGGAACTTATAGAGCCTTATACCCAGGGTGCTGTTAAAAATAGAATTATCCACAGTCGATATCAACAAAGAAACAGGTGTATTTTTTCATTTTCTTCGACTTTGAGGATGGGTTTGTCAATTACTGGATGGTGATCGAATAACAATTTGTCGTATAACTTTCCATTGCTGCTTGCAAAAAGACGCATATAGTAACCAGACTAAGGGCCGGGACAATCAAATGGGTTTAAAGTACCGTTTAACACTAAGCTGAGCTTAAGAGCTTAATCCCCAATCCAAACATATTATTTCGAATACAATATCGTTTAAACCCTCAGCAACGCTTAATCGGACACAGCAGCGGCATTCAGCAAACTACATTTATGTAGTTGAAGCAGGTGCGGTGGGTCGGTCAATCGAAAAATAGCGTTCGCAACTCGTTAGGAGCGAACTTATTGGCTTCGCCTCGATCGCCAAACACAACTCGCGCGTAAAGTGACGCTTTCCTCACTCGTTGTGAAATATACTATAGCCCCTTTTTACAATGTTGTGACGTCACATCCCTATTTTTTATATTTCCATTTTTCTGCATGGGAGTGGAGCAAAAAAAGTTTTAAAGTGTTTTTTCGTGAACATTTCATCCTAATAACTCATTTCCCATGCATTTAATATGAGTTTTAGCACTCTCCTGTTGAAGCGAAAGGGGATGACACGTGTGCAAGTGAGAGGGAAACATCAAAACTGGGGCACTTCTCACGCCTCCAGAAAAGGTCCGATTTTCATTTTGAAAAATGGATTGTACTTGGGTGCTTGGTATAAAATTCGCATTGTTAACCTTTTTTCCCAAATTTGGTATTTTGTACAAATTTGAAAAAAGCAGGTGCACCCCAGTTGAAAAATTAATCACTGATTCCAAAACGCTTTTTAGATTTACGCTCCGATCAAAACAGTTATTATGATTCATCCAACAAAGCCCCCCTTCCTTCCGCTCACCCAGTGTAGACGGCGCGCGGGGGGATCTACCATTTTTCGGTTTCGGACTCGAATTTTGATTGGAGCGTAAATCTGAAAAGCGTTTTGGAATCAGTGATTAATTCTACAACTGGGGTGCACCTGATTTTTTTCAAATTTGTACAAAATACCAAATTTGGGCTATGGGATCTTGGGTTGGGCGATGAATCTTGAAAAAAGGTTAACAATGCGAATTTTTTACCAAGCACCCAAGTACCTTGGTTTCTTTATTGATATCGACTGTGGATAATTTTATATTTATTAGCACCCTGGGTAAGGCTCTATAAGTTCCTACGAGTACCGACAGTCTGCCATGTTTGGTCCCCCCCCCCCACCACATAGAGATCAAATAGATTTGATATCTCTCATTCGCTGCGCCGGTCATGTAGGTTACGCTCACCAGCCAATCACAAACCCTTCCCTCTCTAAAGGACCACATATGGCGGGTAATGTGAGCACCCTGACACTGCCCTCACCCTGGGGCCTCACGACTTCAAGGACACGTGATAATATCATCAGTGCTAACAAGTTATTTCCTTAATGTTGTGAATGATTCTTGTACTATGAGCAGATTATGTTGGTCTGCCTGCTCTCGCGCTATGTTTGAAGCATCATGACTTTGGTCCGTAGGTTAATTGAACTTAAAGTCTTGAATAATAAACTGAGTTCTCTCGTTGTGTGAATTTATCGAGTCTCCTCCATGTGTTAATATTGTCTTGACCCAAAGAACACAGAATATAAAAATTTGGCGACGAGTTTGGTTCTCGATGTCGGTATGAGTCGCCGAAAGAAGTCAGGTCATGAGGAATTCGACGGGAAAGAGAGTGCAACCAACGATGCCACGAGGTCGGTGGCAGGCGACGATATTCCGCCGTCTCCGACGCCGTCAGAGTCGGGCAACGAGTCCGGTGAGTTTTCAGTCATTAAGTCACCGTCGAAAAGTTCAGCGTCGCGTGCCGGAATTATCGGCGCTATTCCACCTTATTGTGATGGCAGTGAGCCATTCGACAATTACCTCGATCGCCTTGAGGCATTCGTTACCGTCAATCGGCTTTCAGACGCCGAGAACGTCGCCTCGCTCGTCGTTTTGATCGGTCCGGATGTCTACCAGACTCTGAAAAATCTAGTTGCGCCGCAGTGACCGTTAGAGCTGTCGTCGTCGAGTCCCTCCGTGGTCATTTCGCTCCCGCTCGCTGTGAAATAGCCGAGCAATTCAAATTTAATCGTCGTGTTCAGCAGCCCGGAGAATCCGTTCAGTCATTTATCGTCGCTTTGAAACAACTCGCCGCGTCCTGCAATTTTGGCAATTTTCTAGATCAAGCGCTCCGAGATAGACTCATAGTCGGCCTTTCTGATGATGCAATGATCCGTCGTCTAATCGGTGAGACACGTCTTACATTTGAACAGGCGTTTAAAGTCGTCTGCGACATGGCCGCTGTCAACAGAGACGCTCTCGTAGTCAGGGGTCAGAGCTCTCAATGTTTCTCGGTCCGGAGCCAGTCAGCTAATCGTCGGACGAGGTCGTCATGTCGGCGTAGAAGTCAGAGCCAAAGCAAGTCAAATCGTCGTTTTCCGTCGCGAGGTCGTAATTCGTCCCCCCAGCCCAAGTCATCCGATTCTTCATCTGCCATTTGCGCCACGGAGACGCCTATGGGAGTCGTACTCCGAGGGATAAGCTAAGCCGAACCCCACCCAGGTCCATTGTTTCTCGCAGCGTGCTGGACTGGTAATCCAGAGGTTGCGGGTTCAAATCCCACCGGGGAGCCATTTTTTCTCGAAACTCGAATCGTGTTGGGCTATGCCCTTCCATCGTCGTCCGGATAATATCAGTCTAATTAATTTATTAATTAAAATACCGGCGACAGATTTATTCAGTATATCCATCTAAATATCTTTACTTTATATGTAGGTATATAGCTCCCTCAAAATCAGTTTTGAAGATTAAGCTTGTTCAAAAAACTGATTTTGCTCTTTCAAAAACCAAATACTCGGATTTGGCTAATTAAAAACACAGATTGCGTCGTTTCGGTTTTTACAAACCTCTGTTGCGCGGATTTTCGCTCTTTCAAAACCTACTTTCTAGGATTTTTCTTCTTTAAAACCAAATTTCACCAGGATTTAATGGGGACACTACCAGAAACGCTAATCCACTGTGCTCAGCCCCTCCCTCCAGGGTTTTTTATTGGATTTTTTTTTTTAATGTGGATATTCAGTTTCTATAACTTTAGAACTGAATTACCAGTTTTAGAGCCATAAATTCAATTTGGGGTGTCATATTGACGGTGATACAATTATATGAGCCAGTGAGTTCTCAGTACGACTAGTTCACTGGGTCCTTGGATTGAAATCATCCAAGTGTTTCGCTGTCTCGAAGGAATTTATCTGGTCACTTTGAATACGCCTGCCTTCGAGATCTTAGAGACCCCCCCCCCTCATACCGTCGCACCATTATGAGATTCTCTAGGCCTTATTACAAACCAGTGTTGAAAAATTATAAATATAGCTTTGTTTGTAGTGCAAGCTAATTCATCGGACATGTGGCCGCATAAATATTGGGGATCCTTTCAAAACGTTAGACTGATGGCAATGGTTAACTTTAATTCAATTAGGCTTTGTTTCAAGAGATAACCAGTCATTTAGAAAGATGAACCGCCTAATTGGGATTGGGGTTTTCCCTCGTTCACGTAGCTGTGAGGCGTAGTTACGTATAGAAGTTTAGGAATAACAGTCACGTTTTACCAGGATAGAGAGTGAGCGAGAGAGGGTTTAAGGTTTTATTTCACGATTCCAGAGAATTAGCTGTTTAGCGAGATGAAGAGGAGGGGTGGGGGGCCTCTAACGAAGAAGATTTGTTCGGCGGAAGAAAACCGTTTGATGCCTCAAGTACAGAACGTTAATAGACGTACTGGCAAAGTATAAAAAAAAACTTCTCGTTTTTCATTTGATACGTGGCCAACCAAAGTAAACAAGTAAATTTTCATTAAAACTTTTTCTTTCTGGCGAAAAATCAGGGAGGAAAACTCCATTACATCCCCAATGGCTTGGAATTATTTTTTTCCCCACCGGGTTTTTCACCCCCTCGCCTCAGAACCTACGTACATCCCTTTTCCAAAGTGCACGTTGTCATCTTTTCCCCTTTCCTTACGTTTTGTTCCATTTCGATTTCTAATGTAATTTCTAGCCCTCCGACAAGTCGTTGCTGTCGTCATACCCCCCCCCCACCTACTTTTGTACCAAAAAAAAGTCGGCCCTTTCCTTGCATCCCATTTACAATACGACCAGCATCCACCAAACAACCCCTCGGGAAAGAGCCCCATCCTTCCCAATGCTGTCTCCCTCTCTCTCTCTCTCTTATTTGTCAAACATCACCCCCGGCTTTTCACCCCTCTGTATTGTATATATATATACTCATCTCTCAGGGGGAATTCTATCCAAGAAACATACTTTACCTTCGCCTTTTTTCTGTCGAAAGGCGGAAGAACACCTTTTTTATCCTCCCCCTCCCCACCACCAACTATTTCCTTGCAATGGGTTCCCTTTCAAGAGTTTATTTTGTTATAAAAAGAAGAGTAAACTCTGTACAAGTCACGTGTTGAAGTTCTCATACTTTCCAGCTTCTAAGAAAGAGGGAGTTCAAGGGGTTTTTTTTTGTGCAAAGATCTTATGACCATGACCGGAAAAACTTCTTTTAGAATGCGACGTCACCGTCATCCATGAGAAATCTTCCACCAAATTATAGGAGTAGAAACGAGGGAGAAAATTCATTAAATGGACCTTAATTAACAACTATAAAACAGAACAATAATTTTTCGGGGGCTAATAAGCCAGTTTCTCGGCAGAACAATCTCATTTTCGCAATTAATTCAATTTTAGAAGGATTCCTAGAGCCTGGATGACCTAATGGTCGGATTTTTGAGCGATATTAACAAATACCAAACCCAGATCAGTCAAATTTGACATTCCGGTTTAGTCGGATTTAGAGGTAAAATTCACTGGTTTTAGGGGAAAACGTTAAGTAGAAACTGTAACCGGTGGCAGTTAATTCCCCAGAGGGTTGCCCACGTGTTTCAATAATCGGACACAAGATCACGGCGGCAGCACCTCCTTGTTTTACGATCAGAAAAAATTAAGAACCATCAAATCAATTTTAATCACGGAAAAGCGCACAGTGAATTGGCAAATTTTTGCGAGGAATCATGCCTAGGAAAGCTGTTTGATCTTTATTTTTAGCGTAGTCGAATTCTGTACTTTAATGATGATAGCTTTCTCTTAATTTCATACAAAAGTTAATTAGACTCCTGTCACGCCTTCCTCGACTCGAATGAAAGCCGAGTACTCAAAGTTAATAATTCTCGTTTGTCTGGATCGGACAAAAACGAGAGCAAATAATCCGGAAAAAATCAACAAAAAGGTAGCTTTTTACTAATTTTATGAGTTCCCGGGAAAACAATTTCAATCCGCCTTTCCACTATTCAGTAATCGAATTTGCACTTCATTTCCCTCTGTCTCATACTCAGAAGGTGCTGCGTTCATGCACTGGTGGCAGATTTATGAAACTCTAGGGGCCATGGGGCCAACTCCTTAGTAAATTGACCGTTACTTTTATTTTGATTGTAGGTGCCTAATATTGGCTTTTAAAAGCTTGTTAAATCTCGTGTCACGAGCTGAAATAAACGATGACAAGCCGTGGTTGATGGCACAATCAGTGCAAAATTTCATCTAGAGTTGTTGGGGGCACGCACACCCTCATACCAGGCTTCGCGGGGCTAAAATTCGAACTCGGGCTTCGATCTTGCAGCCCGAAAATCGCGATAATTTCTCTGAGTTGACAGTCGTCCTGGTTAGATAATAATTTTATGGACTGTACATTCTCTCAATTAAGACAATTTAAAGACAATGTTGGAAGATTGACGACAAAACAGTAAATTTTCGTGAGTCGGGGACAGGAGGTGAGCCGTGGCTCTCAATATGGTGAATTTGCAGCATCAGTGGCATGACGAATGGTTGCGAGGGGGGCCCTAATAAGTGTTGGGCTCAAAATTATCAATTGACGAGTCAATTGTCCCGACAGATTTGTCCTGAATTTGACAGTCAAAATCTCGGACGCCCAAACCTCACGGCTAGACTCGGGGCAACTTCAAAAAATGAACAAAAATTACCATTAGAGGCTCGGTTCACAATAATACGTGGTATCGCGCGGCGTAGTTTCTACGCAGCACGATTTTGGCGGCCGCTTCAATCACAACCACGTATACCTTCACAAATGAACGGTTTTACACGGTTCGATCAGAAAGCGGTGTCATGCGGTACTCAGGCGGATTATACGCAGGTGCCGCGAGATACAGCGTTTGTGTGAAACGATCCCAAAGTTTGTGAAGATTATACCATTTGCGATTATGAGGTGGAAATGGTCAAAATATGAAATAGGCCGGAATATGCCAAATGGATCTTCGACGCTATAAAACCAACAGTAGACTAAAATTTGATTAGAAGAGTCGTTCGACAGGTTCTACCAGTAATGCACTACTAATGATCGCTAGTTTTGGCTCGTTCTCTCTACAACTACGATTTTTCCCTCGAACAGCAGTCACTAGTGACACACTCAGATTGCTGACAATTTGCCCCCCCCCCCCCCCAAAACTAAAATGGCTTTCATAAGCATTACGAAACCGAAACAATGTACGCGAAACTGGAAGAAACATTCAAAATGCTATAAACCGTGGTTCGTTTAAGATAGCTCAAGGGCTACAACAGTTTGAATAATGACATAATGAGAGCTTCGAAAAACGATGGTGCTACCTTAGTACGGTCATTTTAACTGTACAATCAACATACCTTGTTAGTCGACAAACTCGACCTGAAACAAAAATAAATTAAAAATTAGTAAGTACGAAATACTAATGTTTCATCGCGTCGGAGAATTTCTCGTATCGAAATCATCCACCAGGAATTTCTCAGGATAGGCCAGAATGGCTAGATCTGTTCTTTTGTTTTGGCCTATGGGTAACGGCGTATTACCTACTACAGTGCTATGATGGACTGGTGGGGGGGGGGGACTTCATGGCTTGGAATTAATTTTTAAGTCAAAAAATACTCACTATATGAGATTATCGATTCCGCATGGTGGTCCAAGCCTTGCATACCATCTCACTTTCACACTGTTCAAACGCGTAACACTTCAACCGCACTCAATACGGCCACAGTAACTGTCAGGAGGTTGAACCTGAAAAATAATAAATAAATATCTTAAACAAGGCTTTGGATGGGCAGATCAAGTAGGAAAACGGTCGTGTGGAGAGGGGAGGTCCACAGGGTGTAACGGAAAAGTCTGGCACAAACAGTAGAAGTTTTAAATACTTTTTTACACTTCGTACGAGGGCCATGAAGGAATTACCAGCTAGCTGAAAGACTGTGAGTTTTCTGGAAATCCAAGAAGTTGGCTGTTCAGCAGCAATTTAAGCACTTAAATATTGATATCTAAAGATGAAATTATCCAGTACTACAGACAATTTAGTGCTCTTTCCAATGGCTTCTTTTAAATTTCAATGAGACCATTTTTTCATCAGATACAGACGATTTACTAAGGGAACCCGTGGATGCATTCAAAAATTAGGAAAACTCCGATTATCTCCAAAACAATAAGTAATCGGACCAGGTGGATAGGGTCATTTTGGTTCTAAATGTGGCCAAGAATCTCCCATTTCATTTATGCCAGACTTTTCCGTTACAACCTGTATAGTTAGGGTGACCAGACGTCCTACTGTCTCCGGACATATGTCCGTTACTTTTTAGAGTATCCGGGAACGTCCGGGCCCATTTTCCAAGTGTGTGGGGGGGGGAGAAGGCAAAATTAATGGTTCTTAATGTGTACAAAATCCCCGAAATTGGTTTTTAAATGAGGTAACCCCGCGAAGCAACAAAATCCCGCAGACATGGTTTTAGGGTGAGCTAAACCTAACAAAAATGTTTTTTTTTTTTTTTTAGCAAGAATGGTAGCAATTGCAACCCTTCGGAAATTGGTTCTTCAGACATAAAGTCCGTGAAATTGGTTTCTCAATATAGCAAAATCTCAGAAATGATTTCATTCCCTTTTTTTCGCAAGAAAAGTTTTTTTTTTTTTTTGGTAGCAAAATCATAAAAATTGGGTTTTCTGCGACAGAAACCGGGGAAATAGGATTTTTAGTGAGCCAGCCCCATGAAAGTGTTTTTTTAGTGTGCGAAATTGGTTTTTGAACGTGTCAACCCTACGTAATGTTTTTTTCAGTAGTCAGACCCGCAAAAATGGGTTTATGGCGAGATAAATCCGCGAATTAAGTTTTTTTTGTGTGTGCGAAATCAGAGAAACTAGTTTATTAACAGTGAGCCAGACCTGAGAAAATGATTTTTTTAGTGAGCATAGAGTCAGCGAAATTGGTTCTGGATTTAGGTCATCCCGCGAAATTGGGTTTTCCGCTTAAAAATATCCGCAAAAATTGATATTTTTGTTACAACACAAAGTGGTTGAACCGCAACAAAATCAAACTGAAAGTTTTGTTCCGACAGCAGCCTGTCGGGTAAAGTGCATTTCATTATCCGGTCATGCACCATTTATACGGTAATCGTTTAAGTTTGAATGAGATCATCATATTATAAATGAAATTCAGGCCGCGATAGAAATTCAAAATCAACTGTTAAAAAAAATGTCAAAGGCTGGAATTTCCCCATGTTCCTGGCGCAGGGGGCTAGACTAGATACAATTTAAAATTCAATTGTTCGTTAGTCCAAAAATTTTGGCATGATACCTATGTTGTACGCATTTTTTCTCTCCGTCATTTCGCTCACTGGGAAGAATACTGGTACAACTCAAATAAGCTTTTCTGAACAATCCAGTTTGGATTAAATTAAATTAAATTAATCCAAACCAGATTGTTCAGAAAAACTTTTTTGAGTTGTACCAGTATTCTTCCCTGCAGAGAGCGATTTTATCTTCAGCAAGAGTGCGACAGGAGGACGTGATGAAAATGTTTTGATTTGTTCTTATTTTTATAAAATTGATTTTGAATTTCTATCGCGGCTTGAATTTCATTTATAATATTATGATGATCTCATTCAAAACTTAAACGATTACAGTATAAATGGTGCGTGACCGGATAGATGAAATGCACTTTACCCGACAGGCTGCTGTCGGAACAAAACTTTTTTTTTTTTTTTCATTTATTGCTGTTACGTGAATTTGCAGGTTGAAAATAATACATACACAAAAGAACAAAAAAATTCTCTATTACAAAGTAATTCAACAGAATAAACGAAAAGAAAAAATAATAAAATAAAATAAACACAAATCACTTGGCAAGGCGTTTCACTTGGGCCATTTGCACAGTCAAAGTTACACCACGCCGACTTTGGGGGTTCACGACCATTATCCTGTTGCGACTTAAGATCGCTGTTACCGTGTATGGTCCCAGAAATCGTAAATCGGTTTTTCTGCGCTTGAACACTCGGTCACCGCACTGGATTCTGCGCGCCAGGTTTTCGCTTTTCCGTACGTTGTACCTCTCTGTCCGGGTTGTTTTCTCACGGTGCGTGTCCTCTGCAGTCTTTTCCTGAAGATCTAGATCCATTGCTAGCTCCAGAGGAGTTGCCCCTGTTGCAGAGTGAACTGAATTGTTGTGAGCTAGCACTGCATGGGCAACAGCCTCTGAGCCCAGAATTCCTCTACTGACGTCCAGCAAATGTAGGTGTTCTGTGATGGTATTGTGAAATCGCTCAATCATTCCATGTGACTGTGGATGCCCCGGGGTAGTAAATCGATACGATATCCCGAGTTCATCGAAGAGGCCCTGAATAATTCTATTGTGAAATTCTCTTCCTTTGTCCATCACGACTTCCTCAGGACACCCTATTACGCTGAACAATGATAATAGTTTGTTCTTCATCTCCACAGCTGTCTTGTTCTCGAGTGGTTCTGCCGTGGCGCGCCGCGACAGTCTGCCTACGGTTGTGAGGTATCGAGCGCCGTCGTATGTGAATATGTCGATTTCGATTGTCTTGTTGTTCGCATAAGGCGTTGGAGTGATGCGGATTTGAGGTGGTCTAAGAGGGTTTCGGTCTTATTTTACCTTGCCGCATACGCAGCATTCCTTCAGAATTTTAGTGACGGTCCGGTCCATGCCAGACCAATAGTATTTCTTTCGCAATTGGTGGACAGTTTCTGTGATCCCTCGATGGTTCGTCAGTCCAGTATGATAGTCTCTGACAATCTGTTCCTGACGATCTGTTTCCTCTATCGTTTCCACTCTCTGTGTTCAAGTGATTATCCGCGTACCCTCGGTTAACCTTCCAGACCGGTGAATGGTTGATACTTTTTCAAATAATGTCGGATCTCCGCAGTACATGAAGAAAGTCTTTCCCCTGTGGATTGTTTCATTCAGTTTTGTGATCAAATCGTCATCACTTACCCGATCTCCCACTGTAATCGTAGTCACCCTGGTGGATCCGTACCTGTGCACCCTCAAGTCAAGTTGACTGCCTTCACTACTTTCAAAGATCAATTGGTATCGCTTGTTATTGATGACATCGTCCACGATCTCCATTTCGGCGCCGTGAGCCTCAATTTCTGAGGTATCCTCCTGTTCGTTTTCAAACAGCCGTGAGTCAAAAACTTCACTCGAATCTTGGGGATCCGCTTGTTCCAAGGCGTTCACATTCCGCGAGAGGCAATCGGCTACAGTGTTGTCCGCTTCTCGTATGTGTTTGATCTTGAACGCGTATGCTGCCAATTTCTCTTTCCACTTGGTTATTCGCGCGGACTTTTCTTTCAATTTACTAACCCATATAAGAGGCATGTGGTCCGTCCGCAATTCAAACTCAGTTCCGAAAAGGTACGGTCGGAAATACTCGACGCTCCACACTATGCCCAATAGTTCCCTTTCAATCGTACTGTAGCGTCTCTCTGCGGGCGTGAGCTTCCGACTAGCAAATGCGATCGGTTTTTCACCTTCAGGGGAGTTCTGAGCCAATACTGCCCCCACGGCAACGAGGCTCGCGTCAGTAGTTAGAATGAACGGCTCGTTCAAATCCGGAAACTTGAGAATTGGAGCAGAGCACAACTCGTCCGTGCAAGTATCCACGGCCTTTCTCACTTCCGTGGTTATCTCGAATTTCCTCCCCTTTTTCAGCAGAGCGGTCAAGGGTTCCACGATTCGAGTGAAGTTCTTTACAAATTTTCTATAGTACCCCACCATTCCCAAGAACGTTCGGACTTCCTTAACATTTCGGGGCACGGGAATATCCCGGATTGCTTCGGTCTTGTGGAGATCTGGTCTTACGCCCTCAGCCGAGACTATGTGGCCCATGAATTTCACTTCGGATTGGAATAAGTTCGTCTTTTCCCTCGATACCTTCAGACCGAATTCTCGTAGTCGCTCGAAGACTCTTCGTAGATGTCTGTCATGTTCCCGTTGACTGCTACTTAAGACAATAATATCGTCCATGTAGACTTGGATGTTCTGGTCCTCTAGACCCTCAAGGAACTCGTCCATCAACCGCTGGAAGGTAATCGGGGCGTTCTTCAGTCCAAAGGGCATTCTAACGAACTCGTTATGCCCTCTTTCGAAGCTGAAGGCTGTTTTCTTGGTGTCCCTGGGGTGCATTCCTACTTGGTGGTACCCAGCCTTCAGGTCCAGCGTGCTAAAGTATTTAGCACCGTGCATACGATCGAGCATATCTTCTAACCGAGGTAGAGGATATTTTTCGGTCAGGGTCTTTTCATTGAGACCCCTGTAGTCGACCACTACGCGGTAATTTATGTCCTTTCCTTCAGTGGTTTTCTTCGGCACTGCCCACAGTGGGCTGCAGTACTCAGACGTGGACTTCCTGACTATACCTTGTTTCAGCATTTCAGCTATTTCTTGTCTAATAACTGCTCTCATGGCGTGTGGATATCGCCTCGGTTTTACATACACCGGTGTCTCAGTGACAAGGTCAATGTGGTGTCTGACCCTCCTCGTTATTGACAGGGGTTCTCCTTCTCGGTAAATAGTGTCATCAAACCTGTCAAGAATTTGTTCTCCCAGTTTCTTACATTGACTGACAACTGTGCTACCCGCGAAGAGATAGTTCCCCTTCTGTGTTCGATCTGTGGATTCATACCTCTCCGTCCCGAGTCTAATCTTCCACTTGTTTCTACCGAATTTCTGCTCAAAGCCGGCTTTATTCAAAATGTCGCATCCGATAATCATGTCATACTGTTTATTTTAATTTTTGCTACGTGTATTCTGTGTAAATCGTCCGACCCAGTTAACGTTTTTAATTTAATAACAGATTCCCCTACTACAGGGGTTTTCCCGCTCAAAGCAAGTAAGTAGCATCGACATCTCCGCACGTTCCCGATCGTTTCTATTTTATGAGTCACTTTATCACTTACTATCGAACCATCGGCACCACTGTCAATGAGCGCGTTTATTCCCCAACGTCTTATAAAAAATATAGGCAATTCCCCCTTTTCTTCTTTTATCGCTTCAAATTTCTCATTTTCACCACTATCGCCTATATTCTTCGTTCGTAATTCCTACGTTCGCTTACTTCTTTCATCTTTTTTCTCACCTCCAGGAGACGGCAACCTGGGCCATTCTTCTTCCACGTGATGTCCCCTCGTTGTGCCCTTCCTGTGAGACTGGGTCTGAGCTTTCTTCGGCGGGCTCATTCCGTCGTCGGAATCTGTCGTTGTCCCCGTCTCCGCGGACGACGTCGGGCTATCCCGGCTCTTATACCGGGGGTTCGATATTCTGCTCTTCGGGGTCGCGCAGGCTGCCAATCTTGTTCGTCCTCCGGCCGATGTTTGATTTGGGAGTCCTCCTCCTCTTCGTCCTGCACCAGATCGATGAGTTCCGCAACTGTATCCGGCTTTATTATCTTGATAGACGTCTTCGTTTTTTCGTCCAAGTATTTTATCAAGAGTTCTTGAAGAACAGCCTCGTAAGCGCTAATAGTGTGGGTCTTTTCTTCTGCGCTCTTACCTGACTCCATAACGCGATCTTTTAAACGCCGAAAAGCCACCGCTATTCTCTTCGCAAAATCGCTTGCCGACTCTCTATTTGTACGCTTCATCTCGAATAACTTGAGCGCACTCTTCCCCACAGATTTCCTCGCACCGCCATACCTCTCTTTTAACGCCAACTTAACTTTTTCCCACGGCGTAGCAAATGACAGTCCCAGGTCCGTGATTAGCGCCAAGTGACGGAGTCTTTTTAGTTAGTAACTGCTTCTCGTGATTAGAGTAACGTGCGGATCCAGAGGGGAGACGGCTCACCCTTCCCTGGGTCATTGCTCTTAGTCGACTGCAGTGTAAATTTTGCCCAGCGATCTGGTGATCCAAAAATGGGCTATTGGGTCTCAAAACGCGAATTATGTCTTCAAAGGATGATTTTATTGGCTCAAAAAATCGACATTTCACGGCAAATTAAATTAAAGTCCTGCATATACGGTCAAGCCGCATGATCAAATTCTCCCGACAAATTATTAAAGCCGTGCTTCAATCCGCGAACTCAAAGCAATCGCTCGAAGTGAACTCGAATTTCGCGGATTATTGGCACTCATGAAACCGAATAGAGGGTTTTGCTCATTCATTAAGCCGATTCGGAAGGTTTGGCTTTTCCAAAAATGACATTTTGAAGTGTTGTATAATTAAAATACAATTTCACGGGGTTGACTCACCCAAAAAAACAAGAAATTTTGAGGGCCTCGCTGCAGAAATTTTGCGCTGTTCAAAAAGAAATTTGGGGGGATTCACCCACATTGATAATCACTTCCGTGGATTTAGCTCATTCAAACCCTAAATCACAATCTGATCTGGCACTTTTGGAAACCAATTTCGCGGATTCGCACTTCAAAAACGGAATTTCCAAGGGTTTGTTCAGTTGAGACCCGCATCTGCTGCTATCTAAGAAAGAGAGAGATATAGTGAGTGAAAGAGAAAAAAGCTGCCTTAGGAAAACGCTGAAAGTATTGTGTGTTTGCAGTCGGTGGCGTGTTCCCGCCTTTTTTTTACCCCTTTTAAGGTAAAAGGGCGCAATCCTGTCCACCATGGATAAACATGGAATCCTGGCAAATGGATGAGTTTTCCTTCGTTGGTTGGGAGGAGGGCTTTCATTATGCGCCCCTCCCTTTAAGCTGAACTCTGAATCCGCGCCTGGTCTTGTCGAGCGTTTGGTGTTCGGAGCTTTCTGTGGTAAGCATTTCGTGTTATGAGCGTTTCATAGTTACATCTTTTTGTGGTGAGTGCATTTCTAAGGAACGTCTTGTGTTCTGAGGCTTTTAGTGATTGGAGCTATTTGCGGTTTGAAAATTAAGAAAAAAGCCACACGGCTAAATTTTAGGAAAAGCGCTAGTAGCTAAACTTGAGTAAAGCGATAATTTGAAGCTAAAATGGAGAAAACGCCTATTCGTGTGGTTTTTGGAGGCAACTTCGCGGCTAAAATTCTGAAAAAGCGTCAATTCATGGCTATAAATGTAAAAAATCGTTAATTCATGGCTAAAATTGAGGGAAAGCGATAATTCGTAGTTACAAATGTGAAAACATCGCTGATTCACTGCTGACGTTGAGGAAAAGGGCTAATTCGTGGAAAAATTGGGAAGACTTCGCTAATTTGACGCTAAAAATGAGAAAAAGCGCTTATTCACTGCTGAAATTCGCGATTTCTGGAGGCAACTTCTCAAAATCTCTGGTGGGGGGGGGGCTAGTTTACAGCTAAAATCCTTCAAATTGTTGTTATCCGATAGGATCACTGAACATATGAGACGAGGGGACCATGGAAAAAAATTCATTTTGTTAACAGAAATGGCCCAATAAATTTGAAGACAGTCTATAACGGCTCTATTCGCAGTTAAATTCGAAAATAGTAAGCTTTAAATTTTTCCCCCTCAAAGGATAGGAATCAACCTTGCCCTTTCCACGCCCCTCCCATTATTATATCATTTCAGAATTCAAAAATTGAAGAAGAAAAAAAAGAAAAAAAAAAAAATGGGTAACATTTCTCGGAAGGAGGCGAATTTCGACTACGTAACTTGCTTTGAAAGTCTCGTCAGACCCAATACAGCTTTCCAGCAGTCGGCTTTTGACATGAAGAAGCTAATTTTAAAGGGGTCGCCAGTGTTCAGTTTCACGGATGGGAAGAACATTTTTGGGCCCAATCGAGCAGTCGGGAGGAGAAAAATGTAAGAGCGTCACTATATCCCCTCGCGTACCATTGAAAAAAAAAAAGTAATTAGGCCCGTCACTCAATATAAATTTAAGGATGCCACGGGTGTGATGGTGTTGGGAACAACGCGATTCCATTCGTCATTCTTCTCTAGTTCTTTCACATTGTTTTATCGAAGTTACTTTCACCTCCGCGCTTATTTTAAATCATCAAAGTCCTAAAGACCTCCTTTTTCGATTTTTTTTCGTTTTTTTCAAACAGAACTAAGCGGAATCAAAATAAGTGCATCTTTAAAGAGAGACAAATGCAATGGAGATATAAGTCGTTGCTGAGCGATTCAACCATCACTAGGGTGACAACCAAGAAGTGAAAATCCTTTTTTTTAATCAAATGGTGGATGTTTTGGTTTGTGTTTCGACTGACAATGAGTAAAACGTTTAAATTGACTTAATTAGTTCTGAAAATAGTGTCGCGCTTCTCTAATAACCGTGAAAAAAATACAACAAGGAACAGCCACTCCCTTTTTGAGACGTATCCATATAGCCAATTAAAGGTAGACGCTATCGTCTGAAAAATGTCAGAAATAAATGAGGGAGGATGGGGTTGAACTGTGGTCAGTTCTAACATCATAAAAAGGTGAATAGTGCGGGAATTAACTAAACACGTCAGCAGCCTGATTACAGACAGCACGGCGTAATCGAGAAGCAAAATGCTCATTAAGCAGAGGCAGCAATTTATTATTTCCAGTGAATTTTAAGAGCGTTGGTTTTTGCTCCCCTTGAAATGAAAATGAAACTTTTAAAAAAAAGTGAAGAGAGACCAGAAAACGATTTAAGTTGTTCGACCCCCCCCCCCCCCCACTAACGCAACCCGAGGAATTTCGGTAGCCCGTTTGGTTCAGAATAATGACGACCTGTTGCTGGTCTGTAGGTTTGGAGAGGGAGAGGCTTGTTCTTGCTCTTGATGATGCTTATGGGGTGAAGCCCATCACTAACTTGAACCGGTTTTAACTTTAAAAACCGAATTTTCCGCCTCGAAGAATGAACCGTGTTTACCGGGAACACGTTTCGATTATCCCACCTTATTTTTGTATTTTTACCAAACATACAGCCCAAGCGAGGCTTAAGGATGTATGTATCCACACGAGTACACTTCGAGCACGTCCCTGATCCGTTACTCATAAATGGAGTATAGAACGCCGCACCGGCGTGTGTTAAGGCTCCCAGTAGCTCATTAGACGATGCAGTCAATTTGAAAATTCTCTACAGGTGGGGGGGGGGCATAGAGAGGGATAAAAACCAGTGTCCCTAACCTCCCCCCTTTTTTCACGACCTGTTTTCAAGGTTATAATAATAATCATATTCTTATACCAATTAGAATTTTCTTTACTGTAAAGCATCTCCCCTTCTCCTCACCTATCAGTTGGTATCTCTTCTCTAAAGAGCACGATGTTTTCATAATTATCGCTCGAAGCTATTTAGATGGTATTTCGCAGTTGAACAAAGTTAACTCTCCGAGTGTTAAACGCCCAAGATCAGTTACGGTTGACGAGGCTCTACAGCCCCGGTGTTCTCGCCCGTTTTTAATTTTTTTTTAACGGGTACTTGTTAGTAATTACCCCCCCCCTCCCCCTTTACGATGTCCATCCCCTCCAATGATCACACCGTCTCTGTTAATTTCACGACCGAATTATCATTCTTGTTTAACAGCATTAAAAAAAACGCTACAACTTTAGGCAATTAGTTGAATTAATGGGGCGTTTGTTGTGACGGCAACAAAAATGTTCGTCTGATCGGTTAGATTCTGTGAGATCTGACGGTTTTATTCGTTGTGTAGTTAAGGATTTGAAGCTGTCGACAAAGTGTTCTTTGAAGTGGTTAAAGAGCTGGTGGAGAGGTGGATATACAGCTAATCAAAAATGGGAGTATGCGGGGACGATACGCTTATCGTGGGTTTGCTCTCACGTTCGCCCACAGTCCCACAACGTCTTGTCGGCAAATCTAAAATGAGGGTGTTGGTGACGGTAAGCGGGGACGGGTTGCTAGAATTTTCTTGCTCCACAATAGCCAGGAATGATCGGACGAATGGAACCAAATCCGAGCCAGAATAAAGCTTGCTTGATATGGCTTGTGTTTTGGTCAGGGGCTTCGATTCGGTGTTGAAACTTGAAACCCGATATCTGGGTCTGTCTCTGAACTTGACTTTTTTGGAACCCCAGGCTCTGCAACATGTACACCGAGTGCCCAATTAAAATTCTTCTATAGAGCGCGTAATAAACGAGCTATTTCAAATTCACTCGCCACACCAAGCCCAAACCCATCTCAAAAAAACAATCCCTTTTAAAGAAAAGTATTATTTCAGCGGTCCTTTTAAAGAGCAAACGAGTAATTACACCTGGTCTACCTGTCGATGCAGAAGAAAAATGTAGGGATTGCAATCAATTTAAATATATATATCATTCCCCGCCTCCTGAATATTTCTTTCATCGTGAATAATTTGCTCGATATACGATCCCCCCCCCCCCATAAGAAGAGTTATCTTATCAACTATACAACTGTCTCTTGAGGCAGACCACTGCTGGGAGTTGCTCTCCCCAGCCCCCCAAATAAATTCGCGGCGTTTTAAAAACGATTCTCAACGTTGATACAGCTTAATTACACCCGCCCTAAGGGGCACAGTGTGCGTGCAGACCCCCCGCCCTCCGCTTTTGACCCATCGCCGACGGTGTGCTGGACTGCGAGAAAATAGATTCCGGGATAGTCAATATGCAAATCGTTGAAATGCTCTTTTTCACCCGCCTTGTCAGTGTAGTTTGAGAATAAAACGTTAATAAGTTCAAACATTTTCTGCGTCACGTACGTCCATAAGAAGTGGCACTTAATGAGTCGTTCCCTTGGTTTTTTTTGCTTCTCCAAGAAAACATTTTTTTTTTTTTTTTTTTTTCAATACATTCGAAGTCATTGTGGAGACGCGCCGGTAAATTCATTTCAATAGTTGTTAGCATAACAATCGCTCCAAGGTCGTACACGCTTTATTTCAGGCCTTATATCCCCCCTCCTCCTCACACTACGAAGGAAGAAGATAAACTAGTCTTGCCAAATATGACTTAAGTGAGGCTGATGCGGGAAAAAAAAAAGTTTCTAGGCATACACTGGATGACGCATGCCACGGCCAAGTCCAGGCATACCGCCGAAAGGCGAGTGAGTCAACCAACTAGCCACTCTCTGTTTACGCTAACGCGAGTAACGAGCCCATAATTAGAGTGATGTAACGTGTTTTCAAATGAACAATATCGGCGGAGCATCGGAACTATCGTCTTTATAACAGGATAGCGATGAAGAACCAAGGGAATCACCTCATTCCTGTAGCCAAACGTGGAAGAATAAGTTCAACTATCCCCCCCCCACCCACCCTCTTTAGACACTACCAATCGTGTGCGTTAGAGCGAATCTCCAACGTCTCTACCTGACGTGGACGGACGTGTTGAAGAATCGCATTCAAAACGCTTAAAATACCGTGAAAAGCGTATTTTTGTTTGATCTGGTTATCGACAAAAAAAAAAATAAAAAAAAAAAATTGAGTACCCACGATACGCACCCTTGATTTTTTTTTTTTTTTCTCCTTTTTTTTGGTTCTCTTCATTCTTGTAAATCATAGTTTACGTGACGGTGAAATTAAGCAGACAATGAAAGCCTCCACACACCATCGAACGTTCAGTTATGGGCGAGGGACGTGGTGGGGTGGTGGGGGTGCAGCGATTGAACTGAAAAGAATGATTCAGCTATTTTAATCTAGCGCGACGGACTTGAAAGAAAAAGTATTGGATGACAGCGGGGGTGTAGAAAAACTCAATGGACACTTCCTCGAATCGTTTAATGCTCCTTTATGATCAGATTGGGTGGGAGGGGAGTTGAGGGGGATTTGAAGTGACCTAAAGGAAAGAGGGGGGGGTGGCGAGATAAAGATCTTGCAAAAATCGTGGATTATGGAAACTAGAGGAATGACAAGAGGGAGGGAGATTTGTCAAAAATGATTCGCTCGCGTAATATCTTTTTAAACAACGTCGTAAGGGGTCCTTTAGGATCGCACGGTTGGCAAAACAAGCCTTTTCTTGTTGATTTGCGCGTACGTGTCGCACGTTTCACCGAGCGTGTGATTTGATTAGGTTTTCTTTTTTCCCCAATGCGTACGTTTATCACTGTACTGCGCTCAGAGCTGAGCAGTAACGCCGAACGCGTTACTTCGTTACTCACGCCATTATAGGTACATTATATATTTCTGTAACGATTAACGATTTTGTTACTTTTGAAAGCAGGTATACCAGACTAAGTAACTTCCGTTACTTTTAGGGCCGGGTTGGCAATGGCCCTGTTCCTGAGTTTGAATACGGCTCTAGAGACCATAAAAAACGTCCTGTACAGGTGCCAGACACGATCAAATGAGCCGGATTTTTCATACTGTGGGCTCCCGGACTAATACGCAATTTCTTCCAATTTTAATTTTTTTCAAAATCAGCCAGAGGTCGAGTGAGTAATTTTATCCATTTATGGACAGTTATTTCAGTTTTTTCGAATTCAACCATGCACAAAAAAACTCCAAACCATAAAAAAGCTTCATACCACAAAGCAGCGGAAACTTTTTTGATCAAGTCAGCATCTCCAGGACTAAGTGGGTACCGACCTACCGCAGTGTTTGGGCAGAAAACACAGATTTTTGAAGCTTGTTCGCACAAAGCGTTGTGAAGGTTGTTCACACAAAGCGTTGTGAAGGTTGTTCGCAGTTTTTTTTTTTTTTTTTTTTTTTTTTTTAGCAACACTTGTGTTTTATCTGTGGGTGAGCCGATCCCGCAAAAAATGATTTTGAACGTGTCAACCCTGCCAAATTGTGTTTTTTGGAGGAGCTAGACCAGCGAAATTGCTCTTCGAAATCCTTCAACAACCTAGCAATTTTCATTTTAAAGGTGTGAAATGCGTTGTCTTTTAATCCACGTTCACACAGCACAATTTTCCAGGCAATATCGCGAGCGATCTCTTAAGAAAATGTGGTTTTAGTGCCTCAGCACACTACTGGGGGCATTAGCCCCCCCAAATATAATCATTCTCAAGCCCCTTTTCGAATAGAGAAATGCTCATGCTCATAGTTTCAAACACTGTCATCACGAGCCACCACAATACCATGACAACGTCCGTTGTCCGTTCCAGGGCTGGAGGCTTCAGCCTCCCAAGGCTGAGGGAGAACTTCCTTCCAGCCCGCCAGAGATGAACGGGCAAACAATTTGCCGTAAGCCATAACATAGACCCACGCTGTGGCGGATCTAGGGTTTTATCTTGGGAGGGAGGGGTCTACCATAAATCTGATTTACTCTTTTTTTTTTTTTAGTTTTAGCCACAAGTGTGCTTCTATAGGAAACGCAAATTGGCGTTTACCTCATAAATTTTAGCCATGAATTGATGAATGAAGCGCTTTTTTTTTCAATTTAGTCACGAATTACTTCTCAATTTTAGTCGCGAATTGACGTTTTCTCAATTTTAGCCGTGAATCCGCGGATTTTCTCAAATTTATCCGCTATTTATCGTTAAGAACCGTTTCCGGTAAAATCCAGCGAATGACCATCAGCTTCTTCCCCACTTCAGCCGTAAATTTTCTCTCTACCTCCATTTTAGTTTCCAATTTTAGCGTTTTTCTTCAATTCTCTGGTTCTCGGCCATGCCCATTTTAGCCGCGAGTTACCGCGTTTCCTCAATTTTAGTCACGAATTAGCGGATTTTGTTTTTCAAATTGATCCGTGAATTAGCGTTTCTTTTGGTTATTTCATTTTAACTTCAAATTATTCCTGAATTTTAGCCGTGAATTTCACCTGAAAATCACCGCTTTTACTCAATTTCAGTTCAGCTCCGAATTAGAGGATTTTCACAAAATCCGTTAATCATAAACTCCGCGAATCCGTGAAACTTTCCCAATTTTAGCATCGCATTAGCGCTTTTTGTTTACTTTTGCCGCGAATTAGCACTATTTCTAAATTTTAGCCGGGCATTAGCGCATTATCTCAAATTGATCCGCGAATTGTCGTGTTTATCTATTTTATTTGAGAATGGGCGTTTTACTTCAATTACTTCAGTTTTAGCCGTGAGTTAGCGATTTTTCCACTTTTATCCATGTGAATAAGCGTTTTTTCTTAATTTCAGTTCCGTTGTTGACTCGAGAAACCACAAATATTCTTTTTCAAATACCACAAAATACATTAGGTACCCGAATATTACTTTTAAACATAATAGTTGTGTTAGCTGAGCGATGGGTAGTAGCTTTTTCACAATTTTATAGCAAGCAAATTACCGCTTTTTCTGAATTATTGTAGCATATTAGTGTTGTTTTTATCCATTTTTAGCCTCAAATTCATTATTTTTATCGTTTTCTTACTGTGAATCAGCGCTTTCTCGCTATTTCAGGCACGAATATTAGTGTTTTTCCCCATTTTTTCTGCGTACTTGCCCCAATATAGGCACATTACAACGCCTTCTCACAGTATGGCCGCCTTTTACGGGCCTACAGAAACTTAGGAGGGGTTAGCGTAGTTTCTCTGTTTGTTCCGCGAATGTGCTTTCAGATATCGAGATTAGGTATATTTTTCCTAATTTAAGTAGCAAAAGAGCGCTTGCGCTCTCAATATTGGCCGCTAATCAACGCTTTAAAACCTAAAAATCCTTTTTTTTTTTTATCTTTAAGCTTCCTCTCCCCTTTCTGAATGGTGGCTCAGCTTCCTTTAAAATGGGCCAGTACACTGGAAATTTCACAATTGGAAAAAAGGTGTGAGTTCCTGTAAAATGGACTCGTTTTAAGGCATGCAGCCCTGCAAAATTGGGTTGATCTTTGTACTGTTGATTTGGCTGTTCTGAAATTTTAATGGGAAGTTCGTTTTTTAATTTGAACACATACATCCGCGTAGTTTTTAAAGGATGCATTTCGGGCCCAATCCCGGTGCCACTACGGCAAAACTGCTGTTTTTTGCCGCTTTGAGACCGCACGGATTTTTTCCGCGGACATATAGCAGCCCTGAAAAGTCCAAGAAAGATACTCGCCTCACGCGGCATCCGTTGAGCCATATTTTGGAGTTGAATAGTAGTGATGCACGAGTCTCGGTCTCGGTCTCGAACGTCGAGACTGAGACCATCATTTCTGGAGCGAGACCGAGACCGTGACCAAGTTTTCTGGTCTCGAGCCGAGACCAAAAAAAAAAAAAAAAATTATGGCTCATTTATGAATATACAGAACATTTCAACAATGAAATGACCTTGTTTCATGCCGAGACGGCTATTGTGTTATGGGCCTCCGGGCTGCGGTGGATCCAAGGGGTAGACATATCCCCCCCCTCGCAACGCACAAAATGACATGTAATAATGGGAAAAAATTTACTTTTTGTAACATTATCGTTGGAAACACGCACATTTCTTCTTCTTTCACAAATTATACATGATGGGTTTCGCACGATCAGGGAAGGAAGTGATACTTCCCCTTCGCCAGGTACCTCAACAGGGAAGTTTATTTTTACTTGAAAAGATGAGCTAGGTGAAAAAAGTATTTTTTCTCACTCACTAGTGAAGGAAAGTAGGGCAGAATGCCAATAATTTCACGTTTTCCCTCGCAAGCGAAGGAAACAGGAAGGTTTTCACTCACTAGTGAAGGAAAGTGAAAAAAGTTCTGTATTCAATTAGCGTACCCTTGCCTCCGAAGTCCGAACACTTGCAGGAAAGACAATTAAACCTGTAGGTCGCGCGAAAAATAATATCCACAACTCGTGAGGAAGAAGCTTTCACTCTGCTCGTTGTTTTTACCTCACTCGGCCGTCGGCCCTGCCTCGTGAGCCAAACACAACTCGCAGGTAAAACTCAACTTCCCTCAATTGTAGTGAAATATACTATTATTTCACGTGCCTCGCGAAAAATATCGTGCACAAGTGCACAACTCAATTCACTTGCTCGTACTCATTTAGCCGACTCGGCTTTGCCTCGCCAGCCAAACAAAGTACTCGAAGGTGAAATGGCACTTACGTGTCTCGTTATATGTAAGATACTATTTTTTTTAAACAGCTGATTATTTTAGAGCCTAGGGAATAAAACACTCACTTTATCGCCGTGGCCCAAAAAGTCAGCCTACGTTTTAATAAAAAAATACTGTACACACCGCGTCAAAAAAGTGATTTTGGGGTCTCGAGAAAAGGCCAGGCTCGGCTACGCCTCGCCCGTCCAATTTTTTTTTTCGGCCTCCACAAAATCGCTTTCTTGCCTAGGCGTATAATCTATTATTCTAAGATCATTCTTAAGCGGCCCATACACGTACAATAATATTGCGCAAACTAGGGGTTGTACAATAAAATTGAACGTTTATGGGTTGTATTGATGGGTTGCACAATGTAATGAACAACCTATTTTTTTATCCGTAAACATCTGGAAACGAAATATTGTACAAATTTATTGCGCAATATTAATTGTACGTCTCTGGACCTCTTTAAAGAAGTGTTTAAGCATCGTGCGTTCGTTGTTCATCGTGCGTAAAGACCTACTTTGCACACGCCGTGCGGTAAAGAGTTCACGGTAAAAGAGTTCACTCTTTACCGCACGGCGTGTGTAAAGTAGGTCTTTAAGCACGATGAATGATGGGTGAAGGATGAGTGGAACTGTAAAAATTATATCACAAAAAGGTCAAAGTCAGTTGATTATGTTGGTGAGTTGGTAGAAGAATTGAGGCAGGGAAGCCCGCTTTCATCTTACGCGCTTCTTTTGTTTCTTCTTTTTTATTTCTCTAAAATGAAGTTGTGTGTCAAATGGAGACTTTACGGAACCGTTAAATTAAATAATTATGAATCTAATTGGCTTTAAAAGGCTTTGAACGATCGAAGGTAAAAAAAAAAAAAAAGCGTACGATCCTGAGGCGTATAATCGCACTACAAACTCTACCGATGATGGCACTCGACTTCGTCTCGTGTCACAAACATCGTGCCTCGTTCGTTAAAAGCTCCTTCATGCCTACGTATCGTGTTAAAAAAAGGGTTAGGGTTCCCGGGGGGGCCGGTGAAATACAATGCAACCTATGGGTACCCGCGCACTAGGCAGCAAAGATTTCCAGGCTGGGGCAGCCACTAGAACAAGCCCAACTTCACAGCAGCCAACTGGCTGCCGCGGCCAGGCTGCTTAGTGCAAGGGAACCCTAATTTAGCGTTTGAAACTTCCCTGGGCCGCTATCATAAAACTCGACACCGCTTTCATTTTTTTTTTTTTTTTTAACTAACATTGCCAGTATAAGCATTAGAAGGAGGGTCTGATGTATGAGGGGGGGATGGTGCACCTCTGCCTCGTCGTGTCTGGGAAGGGAAGTCTCTTGCTTGAACTAAATGAGTTGGCATGAGCGAGATTTTGAGTTGATCTCGTTCAATTCCCAACTGTTCCCCTTTCACGTTCTCAGTGTGACGATAGTTTTAAAGGTACGATTCTATTTTGGGGCAATTACAAAGCTCTTTGGTCATTAATCAGTAGTGTATCACTTATCTCCCTTCGTGCCCCGAGCCACCAAGGAAGGAAGGAAAGCAAAGTATAAATTCATCTATATAGGATCACTCGTCATCGTCACTAATATCACACATACTATCCGTTAGAAACGACTTTACGTCTTTGATTTTTAATCGACCATCACTATTAATCAGTCCATGCGGTAATTTATTGTACAGAATCGGAGCCATATATGCTGGGTTCAGCTCGCTTTTTACAAGCCGGACGCGCTCTGGAGCCAGCTTAGATGCACCTCGTGTATTGTGCGAATGGATGGATGACAATTGCGGAAACTCATTGAATTGTCTATGGACAAGTTTCAAGCACTCGTAAACGTAGGCTCCGCGTAAAGAGTGAGAATATTGAAATCTCTGAAGGCACTTCGGCATGAGTCATACCTCTTGAGACCCGCCAGACATCGTACTGCGCTTTTTTGCAGTCTAAAAAGCGAACCCGTTCCTGGAGCCTTCCCCCACACACCGATCGCGTACACCAAGACGGAGTGGAAGTATCCAAAATAAATTATTCTGAGAACCTCATGAGACACGAGGTTCCGGAGTCTTCTTAACAGGAATACTCTAGTCAATCTTGTTTCAAGTCCAGAGATGTGGTCTTTGAAAGATAATTTAGTATCGAGGTACACTCCGAGAAATTTTACCACGCTCTGACCAAGCGGTGGGAGGTGGTGGAGGCAAAACGCAACTTTTACAGATTTCTCTCGGTTTAATAGCAGCCCATTTTCGCGGAACCATTCATTAGCTGCAGTTACATCCTCGTCGCTCAGCGAAGCAGCCTGTATCGACGATGTGTGAGTGGTCAGTAGAGTTGTGTCGTCCGCGTACATGAACAAATTACTGTTTCGTATCGCTATGCCCAAGTCATTAATCAGGATGAGGAAAAGGGTTGGGCCTAGAATAGAGCCCTGAGGAACTCCTCGAGTGACTGGTAACAGACTTGAATCCCTTCCGTTTACCGAGACGTACTGGAATCGATCAGACAGGTACGATCGTATGAGAGCCAGGGCCACCCTGCCGACACCAATATTTCCCAACTTTGCGAGTAATACGCCATGCTCGGCCCGGTCGAAAGCCAAGGACAGGTCCAAAAAGGCCCCAACAGATGTATTTTTAGCCTCAAAGGAGGCGAGAATTCGAGAAACGAGCGAGGAGATGGCGTCAACCGTGGATTTCCCTTTTTGAAAGCCGTATTGATCTGGCGAGATTATCCTTGATTCATTGAGATATTCCCAAAGTTGCTCGTTGATGAAAAATTCGACGATCTTGGATAGAACTGGGAGGATGGAAATCGGTCGATTATTACCAATTTCAGCCCTGTCACCCTCTTTAAACACGGGCACGACTCTAGCGATTTTGAGGGCATTCGGGAATCTTCCAGACGACAGGCAGTTATTGACAAGGCTAAGCACGGCGCCCTCAATAAAGGGGAACGCCTCAGCGAAAAGTCTGGTGTCCAAATCATAACAATCCTTCGCATCCGACCTTTTCATTACCTTGACACAATGACGCAATGACTCCAGTGAGACTGTCCTAAAACCAAGCATTCCAGTTACGCGACTACTGCTCCCAGCAACTCGAAGATCAAAATTGGAGTCCCCTAGATCGGAACTGGAAGCACGGACAAAGTGAACGTTCAGTTCATGTGCTTCAAAAGGAATTTTTGGACCCGGCCTATCAGAGCCACATTCTGACTTGACAAGTTTCCAGGCTACCATGCACTTATTAGAATGCGAGTTTATATAATTCGTGTTGTAATCTTTTTTGGCCACTTGAAGAGCTCTATGGTATTGGGTCTTACATTCCTTGAAAATAATCATATTTTCAGCTGATGGCTCGGCTTTGAGAACTGCATTACGAAAGTCCAAATACCGTTTCATCTGTCTCAGCGCCGGCGAATACCAAGGCTTCCTACGGGATTTGGAGGTATCCCTTTTGGTTTTTCATGTCTTTGCTGGTAGTGCTGAATCCAACATCTCTCCTATGTCCCCCAAAAAGGAATCGGTGAACGCGTTGACGTCGTGGGCATTCATCAGATAGCTCCAGTCAGCCCCACGAAGAAGACTGAAAAAATCATCCTTCCCCTCGCTAGAAATTGGTCGAAACCGCGAACTCTTGATTGGATCATCAGTAGTAACTGAGGTAACCAGAGAGACTACTTGTGCAAGATGATCCGACAGCATAGGATCGCATAGCTCTGAACTATAAACGGACTGGTCCAGATTTGTTAAGACATTGTCCAGACAACGATCAAGGCGAGTGGAGAATTAATTGTGTGGAAGAATCCATAACTTCGGAAGCAGTTTTTAAATTGATTAACATAGCTATCGTTCAGGTCCCGCAGGTCTAGATTGAAGTCACCAACGACGACTGCACGATGACCACTCGTGTCTAAGTATTGAAACAACAAGTCAATTGTATCGACGAAGCGACTCCTGTTCCCATTTGGAGATCGGTAAACGCATACGACGAGTAAGTTTGTCATAGGATGACTCAGGCCAATTAGAAGGAGGGTCTGATGTATGAGGGGGGGATTGTGCACCTCTGCCTCGTCGTGTCTGGGAAGGGAAGTCTCTTGCTTGAACTAAATGAGTTGGCATGAGCGAGATTTTGAGTTGATCTCGTTCAATTCCCAACTGTTCCCCTTTCACGTTCTCAGTGTGACGATAGTTTTAAAGGCACGATTCTATTTTGGGGCAATTACAAAGCTCTTTGGTCATTAATCAGTAGTGTATCACTTATCTCCCTTCGTGCCACGAGCCACCAAGGAAGGAAAGCAAAGTATAAATTCATCTATATATGATCACTCGTCATCGTCACTAATATCACACATACTTTGAATTCGTTCGCGCCTTTAACTTTTCGAGACGAGACCGACTTTTCATGATCGAGACCGAGACCAACCCCTCATGAGCGAGACCGAGACCACTCAAGTCTCGTCTCGGCCTCGGTCTCGTGCATCACTATTGAATAGGAGTCGTTTCAACGAAATTTTGTCCCGTGGCCGGGGGAGTCATTTTTATCAGTTTTGTTCCCATAAATCGGCTAAAAAATTGTCTTCTTTTTCCGTCAATGATGATGATGATGTTCTGTGTATGATGAGGGGGGGGGGGTGAGCGTCCTTTATTTGATTGCCAAATTAATAGCCGCATTCTCTTCGACGGCACAATGCCCGCATCGGCCCTCCAGATCACGGCTTCCCTTCCCCCGCTTACGTGTTTCCCCCAAGGCGTAAACAACACCGGTCAAGTACTTGGTCTCTTCTGAGGTTCATTGCTTTGTTCTTTCGGGCGCTTTCAACTATTTCCAAGTTGATGCTCAAACCCTTGAAAATAGGTATTTTCCCGTTTTAAACCCAACAGTTTTTACACCGATGGTTAATTAAGACAAATTATTCAATGCCCTGTAGGTACTACTCTTCGGAGAAGTTTAACGCTTGTAAAACATTGTAATTTGAGCGAAAATTAGTTTGGGCGGTCCCCTTGTAATAGACCGTGACCATAACGATCCTCCTCAGGCCTATTCTACGAAAGTATTTGGTTTTGAATAGGCTATAATTAGCAAAACAGAACAAAAGTATGAAGATTGACCCGTTTAAGTGATGTATGCTGGGTGGACCGCGAATGATGAGGGCTGATTTATTGTTACGAGGAGTGGAAGGGATTATATGGGTGTTAATTTCGAGTTTTCTGTTCCAATAATTACCCCCCCCCCCCGTCTGACCCACACCTAGTTGTACCTTTCTCTCTCCATTGGTTTTACCCATAGAAATGAAAATTATGATTAGGTGCCTCCACCGAGTCTGGTTTAAGCCCCTTCGCCCCTCCTCCTTCCCGTGTTTTTTTCTTTCTTTCTTTCTTTTATTTTAAAAAGGCGGGGGTGATCGCCGGGGGGGAAAGCCTTCAGGGGGGCTCGCGGATCCTGCAGGTTTTTCTGTTGCGGAGGGGGGGCCTTCGAAACAGAAGTGATCCGGGCATTGCCGCATCTCCTCGCGCCGGTTGAAAACAGAGTGTGTTTTTTTGTTTTTTGTTTTTCTTCTGGTTCACAACAGCCGCTAAAGATGTTACTGTCACTGGGCGTCCTGTTTGTAAGTAGTTTTTCCTATGAATGACCAATGTTTTAAATGTTTTTACAATTTAAAACAAAAAACTGAGTTAATCACACTTTGGCCCGACTTAATAAACTTAAAACGAATAACAGCTCCTGCGTGAAAGGCCATGCCCCGCTTTTTATGCAGATTCTAGTGGTAGGTCAAAGCCTAAAATTGTCGTATCATAGAAGAGGGGTAAGATGAGTGCGTGCCTCGCCTTTTCCTGCGTTTGTTTTCATGAGTCCTACTTACTTCATTTTTGATTTCAATATTGGAAGCGTCAAAATCTATACGCCAACGTTTTCCATTTTTTTTTTTTTTTTTTTTTTACATGACAGCCTGCAGCTAGCTTCATTCCAGTTCTTTCGACCGCGTGAAAAACGTTCGTATCACTTTTGCCGGTTGACTCAGTTGGGCAATAACGTCGCAGTTTAATGATCAACAACAAAAGGCGAAACATAATTATTTTTACTTTTGACCATTTGTCAACTTTGTAACAGTTCAAGCCCTACCACCAACAGTAACGAACTATTTCCCCTTGTAATCTTTTAAAGAACGGCAATTCATTTATAAGAAATTGTCCAACCTGTTAAACTCGTCCAGACTCTGCCCCCCCCCTCATCTACGGCTTAACCGATGCGAATAACAAATTTCGCGTATATTACGAGGGGTGTGTCTCAAAAAAAAAAGATTGATGATCGATTTCTTCGCTTCTCGGTGGTAATATCCCTTCACCACCCTCTCAGGCCACAGATTGATTCTTCCATTCGTTTCTCACAGTCCCAAAACCTGTGCAGCTTTGTTTTTATTTGTATTTCGACGAGAAAATTATTTATAAATTGTCTCGGTTACCAAATTGACGTTGAAGGGGTGTCGTGATAGGTGCAATTTGTCAATCTTCGCTCCAGCTCGGTCATGTGCAAACTTCATTTGATTTCAAGGGCAGCAAGACTGAAAGAAAACTGCAATTTTATAAGAGGAGGGAGCTCTCGAGGAATGAACAGTGATTGTTTGGTGTGGGGGGGGGGGAGTCAATTTATTCTATTGGGGCCACTTCATAATAAAAAATATACCAAAATTAGCAAAGAACTAAGAGTTTAGGTGTCCTGAACTGGAAGGCGGAGACACTTCGTTGTATAGCTTCATCTTGCCTGTTACCCTGCCTCCCGAATTCTTTTTGCGGTGAAAAACAAGAAGCCAGGGGTGGGGGGGGGGCTGCTAAAGTATTAATAATGAAGAGAAGATGAAATAAAAGCACGCCCGGTCATATACAGGGGAAAACGTAAGGATATGATATAAACTCGTTATTTTTCCACGCCTCTCGTTCAGCACTCTAGGCGGTCTTTTTCGTTTATTTTTTTAAATTGCCAGTTTCTGTGAGATCCACGCCTCCCCTCCCCATCTTCCAGCAAAGCGAGTCCAGTTCCCTTCAAATTAAATCTTGATAATATAAACTCTCGCAAAGTAGTTTTCGAAGCGTAAAAAAACCTGGGATCTCATTGCGAAAAAAAAAAAAAAAAAAAAAACTTGTTGATGCGCTCGGCTGGGAAGTTAAATGCCTGGTATATCAATCGAACTAGAACTAACGCCGATGACGAGAAGATCTTCAAAGAAGAGTTAGTGAGGGGAGGGGGTTTCAAGAGAAGGAACCGATCAATCGTGTAAAAAAAAAATAATACCTTTAATTTTCTGCACGTCTGAGGAACTAACAGACCAACTAACCTGCTTGCCTAGTGACTGACAATGACAAGGTAAAAAAAACTTGAGGAAGACATAACACAAGAATAACGTAATTTGGAACGCTTCATTACCTTTTTATAGAGAAAAAAAATGTCCTAGTTTAAACAATTGCACACCTATGAAGTGATCTTTCTGATTTATTGACGTATTCGCTGAGCAGAACCTCCTCCCTTGCCATAATTGCAAGACTCAACACCGAGGAGTGTTCCTCCTCGCAGGTTTTGGACTGTAGTCGCGATTTGGATATACCTAGCATCGTATAGCAAGCATCATACCTCGGATTTCGATGTTTTCTAATCGCGTTACAGGGAGGTTTCTGAAAATGTGGCACCTGAGTCACTGATGTTTGGACTCCTCCTGTGCAGGGCGGTCGCCTATCCTTGGCTTGGAATAAAACCATCCCAAATAAACAATCTGGAGCTAAGTGGACCTTTGTACGACATTGATCAGAATGAATTTGGTATTTGAAAAGTTCAGCCTCACGAAATCGGATTCTTCCCTTAATTTCTCCGACTCGAAACTTTCTATTTCGTCAAAGTTAAGCTCCGAAACATGCATTTTCGCAGGAGTTAGGACCCGAAAGTCGCATTGCCGCGGATATTCGGTCAATTTCCTGGGGGGCCGGCTAGCCTGCTGAATCCGCCGCCCGAAAAAAAGGCCCAAAAACTTGCAATTCTGTTTTAAATTAAGGCCTTAAACTTGAAATTTTGTTTCAATTAACACCCGAAGACCCGAAACTTTTAATTTCGCGGGCATTCAGCCTAGAATTGCACTGAAATTAGCACCCGAATTTGCAAACTCACAAATATTTATCTCTAAATATTCCAATTACACGGCGATTCGTCAGTGTACGGCAGTAGTCGGGGCCGGCTAGCCCAGGGTTCTCGACTCTCAAAACAATTGGCCCATGAAACTTTGCAATTTCGCGAGAATTGCACGTGGAAGCATCCAATTTCGCAGCCACAAAAATGTTGCAATTTTGTTGTGGGTACGCGGTAAATGGGCCTCGTCAGCCAGGGTTCCGAGCCACTCAAAAACAATTGCAAACTTGTAATTTCACGGATATTTTATCACTGAAACTCGTAATTTCTCCAAAATTAAGACGAGTAACTTGCAATTTTGCTGAACTTAAGGCCCTGAAACTTGTAGTTTTATTGAAATTAGGACGTGAAACTTGCAGTATCGTGAATATTCAGCCAGAAAACTTTAAATTTCACAGAAATTTGCCTACGAAATGTTGCAACTTTGCGGGCAGTCGTCAAAATTTGAGTGCTCCGTTCCGATACATTAGGGGTAGGGGGCATACAAGACTTGCAATTTCGCGAAAATAGAGACCGGAAACTAAGTAATTTCCCGGATATTCAGACCCTAACAAAAACCCCTGAAACTCAACAGTTTCACTGACATTAAGACCTGGAACTTGCAGTATCGCGAAGCGCGATTCAGTAAAACTACCAATTTTGCTGATGTTTGCCTTCAACATGTTGCACTTTTCTGTCCATTCGTCCGACTGCACTAGGCTGGCTTTCCCGGGATCCATGGCCTTGAAAAAAAAACCTGAAACTATCAATTGAGACGTGATACTCGCAATATCACGATAAGTCAGCCATAAAAAATCCAATTCCATGGATATTTGCTGTCAAAATGTTGAAATTTTGCGGATATTTCACGCAATTGTGGTTGGGACCACGGCCTCTAAAATACAAAAAGCCCTGAAATTTGTAATTTCGCGAAGGGTAAAACCAAAATTTGCAATTTGCAAGATATTTAACCCCGAAAATTACAATTTTGCAGAAATGCAGTTCCAAAATTATCTAATTCTGCTGCTATTTCTCTCAATTTTATCTGCAAATTGCAGGTGAAATTGAAATGTTTTTCTCAATTTCAGCGTTGGTTAACGATTTCTCTCAATTTCATTCGTAAATTAGCAATTTTTACAATTTTAGTTGCAAATCGCTGATGTTCGGTGCGCGAAAACAAGGTCCCAATTTCAAGTAATTTCGCGAAAATAAAAATCAGAAACTAACAATTTTGCGGGTATTTATAACTGAAACTTTCAATTTCACAGATTTTCAGCTCCTAGTCGAGTAATTTTGTGGCTATTCTGCAAACTTTGAACGCTGTCGTGGTCGGGATGCCCGCGGTTCCACGCTCACTGTAAAACGAGGGCGTATAAAACTTGCAATGCCGCGAGAATAAAACAAAAACAGGCAATTTTGTGGGTATATAGACCTGAATAATCTTGCAATTTCTCAGATTTTTAGCTCCGAGGCAAGTAATTTCGTGCTATACTGAACAATTGGGCGTAGCTTCGGAGGCGGTTGGCTCAGAGGTTTCGTAGCCCCCCAAAAGAGCCCTTAGCTTCTTAAAATTGTGCGACACTTTTGCAGTTTTTAGAATATCCGCATGCGAAACCATTCATCAATATTTTGCCTCCGCACGCTCACAATAAAGAAAATATTGAAAAACACTCCGGGACTTGCCATTTCGGCAAAGTAAAAACTTTCCATTTCGCTGATATCTAGACTCTAAACTTGCAATTTGGCAGATTTTTAACTCCAAATGTCGCCATTTCGTAGCGACTCGAACCCAATCTTGAAATAATTCAGCGGGTTTTTTTGTGTCGGGCTCTTTAAGACAAACCTCGGCAAGTTGCAATAAGTTTCACTATCAAAAGGCCACATTTATCGGGTCAAATTTGCTTTTTCTGGACTTTGAGTCACGCTTTATGGCCAAACTCAGGCTCTTTGGCTAAATTTGCTGTTGTCTGCTTAAAAAGTTCCTCCGGGAGGGGAAGGGGGAGGGCAAAATTGTCAGTTTCCGGGTGACTGTCAGCAAAAATTGGCCGATTCTTTGGCCATTCAAATAAATGAAAAATACGAGTACTAATGGGCAAGAAGGCTCAAAACAAAACTCATCGGGGTTGCTCACTGTGGAACATGGTAGGGTTCCCTGGGAAATTTCGCGGCCAAACACAGTATTGAAGTTGGGCGGGAGGATTTGTGACATTATTTTAAATGTGGTAGGCCAGTGATCTGAGCGTGGTGCATGTTAGCCCAAATTAGGGTCGTGAAGAGAAATAGCCTCGTTTGGATCGGGAGTCTCTCAGGCCGCACGTTTAACGTACACGAACATGTTGACGGCCTCACCCTCTGCGTACACGTCTTCACATGGCTGCACGCCTCGTTCATGTGTCACCCCTCCCTATTCCACATAGTTGAGTAAATTCTTAGAAATGTCTCTTCTCTTATCTTTGGCACTTTTCCCAGATCATTTGATTCGACACCACAGTTTTTGGTTAACGCACTAGAAATAGGCTACTCGTAAAGTTGTTGAAACCCTTTAGGATAGGAATGAGCGTCGTTTTTGACAACCTCTGAAAATTAATTTACATAAGTGATTCATCATCATTAACAGTCAATTCTTCGTTTCTCTCTCATTTCCTCTCTCTCACACACACAAATGAATAGAATGGTTTGTTGGCGTATAAATAGTGCGCGTGGAGAGCAAAGGCACAGCTACCAAAACAGCTCTATAAACTGATTCTTCTGTTGATGCGCGTAGTGTAGGAGGGCATTATAGAGGGTCCTTTGAATTCAAAGGTGATCTTAATAGAAAAAAAATACAATCCGACCCCCTTCGCCTCTTCTCCTAGACATGTTTTTTTTATTTTTTATCGAGGGGCGTATGGATTAAATTACAATAAAACATCAGTCACAGCTGTTGCCCTGTCTGCCGTTGAAATTACGCGTGTTTAAACCGGTTTTCTTGAAGTATCTGTCGTTTTTTTTTTCTGAAAAAAGGAATTGGCGAACTGCCAAGGGAACCGAATTCAAAACAGTTTAGCCGGGCTAACTGTCAAATCAAAAGTTACGGTTTCATTAACCTTTTTTTTCCGAGTTCAAACAACTCTACACACGCCAAGAGAGATTCCGTCAAGTTCTGGGGCGTCTTTTTTCAAGCCCCGGCGGCTTCGACTTCGAACCGTGCAAAACGCGACTAGGCACGTCCAGGTCGCCTCGGGCTTTATTTGTGAAGAGTTCTAAAAAAAAAAAAAAAAAAAAAAAAAAAGTGTTAATGAGTTGAAAAAAGAAAGAAAGGTGGAGGCAATGAACGCGGACAAACTTCGCTTTTTGTTGTTGTCTTTCTTTCAATAAATCAGTTCCCACCCCGCGACTCTTCCACTGTGCCATCCATCATAATCAAATTGAATTTCGTTACGGTTCATTGTCAAAGCACTTCATCCGCGAAGGAGGAAGTGGCCTGCTCGCTTGGGAAATTGATAAAGACGCGAGCACCTATTCGCCCTTGCAAAGTATACGGTGTTTTCCCTCCCCTTCACCCCCTCCTCATTACTGTACCATTAGCACAAATCAATCCAATATTGCGTCAATATTAGAAAGACAATAGGTGGAAGAAAAAGAGTCTGCCTTTAAAACAATACGAAGGCAATTAGCAAGGTTGATCATTCAAAGGACTTGATTATACCCATGGCGGGCCTTAGACAGGGTTATCCAAACCATTCCATCTTTTGTTATTCTATAAATGACGTTGAAAAAGTGACGAAATATGTTTGGTCTCGAGTATACGCACGTTTATAGCGATCAAAAGCCTCCAATTTTAGTCTAACAATAGTTGGAAATAAGGGAGAACTGAATAGCTCGTTGAGCTCTTTAATTTCTGTCAGGCGCTATTTTTTATTGAATATAAAATTTATGTTATGTAAAAAAAGGGGGAAAAAGGTCAATTTTCCGGCTGAGATGTGCATAATTTAACATTACGTCTGATGGTGGTGTGATTGGGAGGGAGAGCGGGTTGGAACCGTATCTCCCCAGCTATATGTATGAGCCCAAATCAAGTCCTCGAGGGAGCGGGGACCTTTGTGTGATGTGCCATTTTTTTTTTTTTAATTTATCGGGTGGCTCAATCAATTTGCCATAATAGATGGTTTCCCTTGCCTATCAAATATCTCATCCAACCAGTTTGTTCGACTCGACAAACTTATTTTTAAAAAAAAGGTAATAAAACCATCCTTGGGATCACGGCTACACACGATGATACTCCATTTCTCCTCCAGTATAGTCGTTTCGACCATTTCTGCGGGTTTTATAAATAGAAAAACCGGGTGAAAAACCGACTTTTCCCCCCTCAAGTTGAAAAACATCGCGAAGACGACGCAACAAGGCGTCCTTCACACAGCCGCGCCGCTGAGAGAGTCGTTCGCTTCTCTTGTTAATTTCCACCAAGTCCAAGTTCAATGCCGTGAGGAGCCGATCCTTTTGAGCAAACTCGTTACATAATGGGGCTCCGATTGGTGAGGCAGGGCGGTTTATGCGTAAGGGGACGGCAGGGTCCTTCTCTCTCGCACTGTTTTTATTTTTTATTTATTTTTTTTTAGGGGGTAAAGACCCGAATTTCTGAGATTTAATCGTTGAGCGTTTTCAAGCTACCACGACCGCACCTCACCCACCTAGTAAACAAGCACTAGGTGGGGGTGGTGTGGTTTTTTAAAAAGCCTTTTGTGTTGTTTTGTGAAACTTAATAGGTTCGCGAAGATAACAAAAGTGTAGCTCTTCAATAAAAAGACGGAAGCTTCTCCTAATCCTCATCTCGTTGTGTATTGTTCAAAAGGGTGACGATGTTGTGATTCAATTACAAACAGAAAATAAGTTATCTCGTTGAGAGAATTAAATTTCATGGTTTTAAGTGAAGACACAAACTGCAGTAGCTGAATGGCTTTCACAGTTTCTGGCTGAATCAGCGCCCAAATCAGAGGTGGCCTGGCCCAGCCCAGACATTGGGGGGCTGGTCGATGGCTAGAATTTTTGACCCCGGATTGGACACTGAAGAAATCTATTTCGCTACTTTGGCAACATTCAAAACCCTACAATTTTACGGAATCAGCGCTCACAAAATCCAATATCGCGGGTTTTACTTACTTCCAGTCCACTTACTTACCTCCACCTCCACACATAAATTTTGGGTTGAGCAATTCAAAAGTCAAATTTTACAGGTTATTGACTAATAAAAAGAGCCGTTTGACAGGATTTAGTCATTTAAAAAAGAAATTCCGCTGGTTGGTATCTTGTTGGAAGTCCTCGCGGATTTGGCACTAATTCAAGAACCAAATTTTGCCTTTGGCTCCTAAAAAAAAAAATCAATTCAGCCGGTTTGACTATTTAAAAACCAAATTTTGCTGGATTGACTCCCTTAAAAAAGCGAACTCCTCGAACTTCACTTTCACACCTTCAAAATCGAAATTTCCAGGGGTTCATTCGAAAGAGCAATTTCGCGGGTTTGTGTCCATTCAAGAACAAAATTTTGCAGAGTGGGCCCATTTCGCGGAATTGGCTCACACACAAGTTTAAAGGGATAAATTGAATGCTGTCATGGTTACTGGAAATAAGCTCTGAAACTGGCAATTTCGCGAAAATATAGACCAGAAAGGCAGAAACTAGCCTTTTCGCAAAACATTTCGCAGATTTTCAGCTCAGATTGATGTAATTTCGTGGGTTTGAGTGCTGTCGTGGTTGGGTTGTGCGTTCACTAAAAAAAAAAAAAGGTCTCGAAACTTGCAGCAATTTCGCGAAAATTAAGACCAGGAACCAGCAAATCAAACGAGCGTTTCACGAATCCTCCTTAAATTTGCAAATTGGCCGATTTTATGTTCGGATGTGATGTTATTTTCCGTGATTGGGCACTGTCGTTGGGGTTGTGCGTTCACTACAAAAAAGTCCCAAAACAGGTAATTTTAGGAAAATTATTAAGACAATAAACTCGCAGTTTTTGGAGTATTCAGGACCGAATCATGAGATTTCGCCGATATTCGGCTTCGAATGATGAACTTTCGCCAATATTCGGCTTCGAATGATGAAATTTCGCCGATATTCGGCTTCGAATGATGAAATTTCGCCGATATTCGGCTTCGAATGATGAAATTTCGAGGATCTTCGTCAAGCATTTGGGAGCACTCAAGATCCCTTGCGCAGGAACTTGCCATTTGGTGAAAGTAATTATTAAAAACGTGCTATTTCACTGATATTTTTGCCTGGAACTTGCAACTTTTTGCAACTGCAAAAGTTGTAAAAATAGCTAATGCCTGGAATATAATAAAGAAAAACGCTAATCCTCGGAGAAACTAACAAAATAGCTAATTAAAGTCAGTATAAAAATATAAAAACTCTAATTTGCGGCTAAAACAGAAGATAAGAAGCGCTGAAGTGTGGAAAAAATTCTAAATCGCTGTGAAAATAGGGAAAACGCTCATTCACGGCTTCAGAAGGCAACCTCGGGGACTGAAAGTGAACGAAATCGCTAACCCGCGCCTAAATGAGGAAACCCGGCTGATTCATGAAATTAATGAAAAACTTTAATTCGCTACGAAAATCGGGGACAAACTCTCACTCACGGCACAAATGTAGAAAATTGCTAATTAGCGGCTAGAATTAGGTAAAACGCTAATTCGCGGCTAAAATAAAAAAAAATTGTCAATTAAGGGTTAAATTGAGATTATTTGCCACATCACAGAAAATTGAGAAAATGGCACGTCGGACATCGCAGTTTCCCGGAGGAAACTTCGTGACTAAAATTAGGAAAAAACGCGAATTCACGGGTAAAATTAGGAGAAATCGCTCATTAGCGGTTGAACTCAGGAAGAACACAAATTCGCTAACTCGCGGCTAAAATGGAGACAAATCGCTAATTCACCGATTAAATTGAGAAGACGCGCTGAAATGTGGAAAAACGCTATTTTGCGGTTTAAAGGCAACTGTATGGGGGCGCTGGTGAAAGATTTGCCTGAGAGGCGCCAAATGTTCGGCCAAGGCCAGCGCTATTCACTGTACTTTTTCTCCTACAGCTCTTTAATACGTGCGTGGTTGGGAGGGTAGTGCTTACCAAGGGTGGATTTCGCGCCTAGACGTCAGGGGGGGAGGATAGACGCCACTGCCGTCCCCTGATAAAATAATGACCATTTCTTTCTCTTTCTCACCCCGTCCCTCTCCTTGTGTAGTTATGGCGACTAGGTCCTTATTTTGAAACCCCACCCCTCTCATCTACTTTCTGATGGCCCCCTTTATCAGAAGCGATGAGCAATCCAGTTCTTTGACAACGCCTCTTATAGTCCAATAAATATAGGACTGCGAAAGAAAATTTCTCGACGATTCTAATGTTTGATGAGGTGTGGAATCCGATTTTGAAGTTTGCTACAACTTTTGAGGGCGGGAACATGACGAAAATATTGAAAAACCGCAAATTTCGGCGATGTTTTTTAGTTTTTCGCAGATAACTCGTAAACTAAGCACTTCTTGAAGGTGCCAGCTATAATAATAATTGTAGCCTACAAAAATCTATATGTATAAAATTGAAAAAAAAGTTATTGAAATTGTGTAATTATTAATGAAGTTTTGGCATCTTATAAATATTTCGGTAATCATTAAAAAAGCGGGAAAAGCGCTCGGCACACCTGCAGGCTGTGTCCTATAATCGTTTGAATTCTCATAGAATCAATCACGGCACGAATATATGGACACCGGAGCGTGGAATTCCGAGCATGGAACGTCTGTAATTTTGACATGCAACCAGCTAGGTTAGGTTAGTGTCAAAAATCTTACTCTCCACGTAAAATACTGTGAAAATCCGAATACGAAACCTTTATGTTCGGTGGATTGAGTTGGATGCCTTCTCTATTTTATTTTATGTCGAGCAAAACACGATATAGCGTCGTCGCGCTTTAATTTTTTTTTTATATCGGCTGGAATTCCAAGCTCTTGTGTCCATATATCCATGCCGAGATTGATTTCACGGGATTTCAAACGATTATAGGTCACAGCAGATGTTCCAAGCGCTTTTTCCACTTTCTTAATGATTACCGACATTTACAAGACGCCATAACTCCATCAGTAATTACCCAATTTCAAAAACATTTATTTGATTTTGTAGGGATTTCAGTTGGCTACAATTAGTAAGATAACTGGCACCTTCGAAAAGTGCTTATTTTACGAGTTATCTGCGAAAAACTGGAAAAAATCGCCAAAATATGCGATGTTTCGCGATTGTTTTGTATTGTGTTTCGTGATGTAGTGTTCCCGCCCTCTAGAGTTGTTGCACGCTTCAAAATCGGATTCAGCATCTCAAAAAACATTAAGAACCGTCGACAAATTTTCTTTCGCATTTTTTTCCCTGAAAAAACTGGTTCAGAACCTAGATTTACTGGACTGTTTGTGAGTGGTAACGATATTGGTTGTTTGTGGAGGAGTGGTGAGATGCGCTGCGTGGCAACGAGATGAACCCCGAAGTCCGAAGCGCATCTTGGTGGCAAATTTTGGCAAAACTTGTTATGCCTAGGCGTGAAAATCGTATTTTCATGACAGTTGCGAGTCTTGAAAGCACGCGTTTTCACATCCAGTACGATAAAAAATATTTTGCGGGACGGGACGCGGGGCAAGACATAAATTTCCCGCGCGGGGCGGAACTTCCCGCGGGAAATCGTTTTGTTGTTGTTGTTGTTGTTGTTGTTGTTGTTGTTTTGTTTTGTTTTAATAAAAAGTGAGATGATCGAGACAAACCAAATAATCCGTTTGCCTTCTTTGAATCACTGGAGCAGAAAATTCATGTCTTTGGCCCTAAATTTCCATTTCGAACGAATCGAATACCTCTTAACCTTTATCCTTCCCTTGCCCGTCCCCGCCAGTGAAATTTTAAAACTTGGGGCCTGTCTGCACGATAAAACGCAATATTAGGTCTGTTAAAGCAAGGTGTTTAAAACATGTTTGGAGAAGAGTTTTCATATGGGACCAGCCACTAAAATTCAAGATGATTTGATTACATTTTATTGGATGATCCCATGTCAACTCTGCTCCGAACATGTTCCAAACACCTAGCTGAATGCCCTATATTGCATTACCCCCCCCCCCACAACCTGGTTACACTAGAAAAAACGAGTGAAATTTGGCGATGTTTTCAAATTGCATGCCCTATTATCACTCCCCCCCCTTATCAACGTCAAATTTTTCGAGTGACCCTCCCCCCCAATTTCACTCTAGGTCCGCCTTTGTAGAAAACGCTATAAGTGAGGGGGAAAGGGGCCAATTTTTGTTGTTTACCTTCTATTATTTTATCTGGTGCTCGCATGGGAGAGATACTGCAAGGTCCGCCTGCGTCGAGGCTCGTTCCTTTGGCCTTCAGGGGGCTTCGATTACGTGCGGCCACCGTCCGCAAAAAAAAAACAAAAACGTGTGACAGCTGAAAACGGGCCAATGTGACTAAAAATGCTCGAAACACTGGGAGAACTCCTTCAACGGATCGTCTGATTGAAAATCAGTCCCGATTTTCGGATTCCCCGTGCCGTCAAACCCAAAGATGCGCAGTTTCATATAATAGCTCGGAGGCTAAGCAGCGATTTTAACGACTTTGTCCTTGTCCGGAACGCCGATGAGTTTTTGGAGCGGAGATCCGTAAGAACGGAGTTTTCAGGAGCTAGATTTTGTGGAATTAGGTTTTCGGAGGACGACCTAACACCGCAAAATTCTACCTTCGTCTCGGGAACTTCCCGACTTCCACTATTGTGGTTTCACCTCTTGATTCCCCCTTCCGCGTCATAACTGCGGCTGGTTTTCACCCCAAAGCTCATATCAGGTGTCCATAAAATGACTGTATCTTGCGTTGACGTTGCTTTTAGTCGATTTTGTTGACTTCAGAGCCATCATAGACCAAAGCTTTCCTGTGACTCAAGGCCTCGTCTGGAAGATTTTGAGCAAAAATAGAGCTTTTTCTATCCCTATCCAGATGGAAAAGGTTTTAGCTACAAACTATAGTGGTAGTTAGGGAGGGGGTGACACTCGATGGTTCCGCCCCGGGTACCAAATGCTCTTGATTCACCACTGATCGTACTATCGAAGGTAATTTGAAATGAATGGGTGACAGAGAAGAAACCAGGGCCGTACAGGATGCTGTAAAGGAAAACTCTCTTCTTACAATATACCATCATACCACATAGGCATAGGTACAGTTTTGTACGGTCCTCAACAAGTTATTTTGTTTTGATGTTCCGCTTGACTGGAGAACGAACTGCAATAAGACTTTGACAGACATCGACTATGTCGTGCGATGCTCGTAGCCTCTGACAGGTGAAGAAAAAAAAGAAGGAATAATCAAGCGGAACAAGAACGCGGTTCCCCTGTCTGCCTACCTGTGTTATGTTTCTTTCTTTTGTTTTTTTGCCTTTATTCCTTTAAAAAACTACAAAACCTCTCCGTCATCTTAAGAAATCCTTTCTGCTTTTATTTAATTGTGGGATACCGCCTGCAATCGGCGAAATAATTTTTACTCGTAGGAATGCTCAGGACACCGCAGGGGTGACTACGCTCGTCCGTAATAGCGTCAAACTATGAAATTCGATTTCGACTGCCTTTAAAAAGGGGGAAGACATAACTCACAGTGCTATTCATTGTATATAAATCTGGAAGTTTTCCGGATTTTCGAACACCCACACCGCGCCCCCTGCCCACCTTCTTTGCAATATCGCTCAATTCTCACTGTTTTGTATTATTCTGCGTTATATTACACGTCACTAACGCGTTACAAGTTGTGACAAATTTGTGTATTCAACAGGCCCTCTAAATGGACAAGGTAGCCCTCCAGTCTTCTAATTTGCAACGAAATATCGGGAACATTTTAACGCTTCATTTCTCGGCGTCTTGGCGTGACTTATTGTTACTATTTTTTCTCTCTATCCATGAGGATTAATGGATTTTTCTATACAATAATAACTTATTGTGCAATTGACAGGAGGTGCTCCCCTCCCTCCTTCCTGGAGTCTTAGTGGTTCCCCTGACAAAGAAGTGTGTAAAATGTAGCTTTTACACTGAAGCAGTCTTCATTGTTTGTCTGATTGGTCTTTCTATTAAGTGCTCGTTTTATTGTTTGTTTTGTTTTGTTTTTTTTTTTCATTCACAATTCCAGACATTGCGCTTCTTCGGTCTTGGAGAAACAAAACCAGCCATTGTCACAGAGCTACGGCCTCAGTATCGCCTCATTTACGTCGCTCCCGACCCCGTTCCAGTGGTACCAGTGGCGTATCAACACTACATCGGTCCGCCCGAACAAATTCTCACACCGCCCGACCAGCAGCAGCAGCCCCTCGTCACCGAACATCACAACCCTCGGCCTATATTGGGCAATCGCGTGAGTGACGATGACTTCGACGACGATGATGATGACAGTACAGGTACGGCCGAGGGGTATGAAGTGTCTCAGTTTCATTCGGAGGATGAGAACGGAAAAGTGGTGTACGGCTTTCGTAGTCCCAATCAAGAGCGAATGGAGGCTCGCGACTCTGACGGAACAGTTCGAGGCATGTACAGCTACTTAGACGCTTCGGGAAACCAAGTCAAAGTTCGTACGAGGAGGGTGGGAGGGGGTGGGGGGTCTAAATTTTTACCCACGCTATTAATTTTTTATTCAGATGCATTATTGGGACGACGGCCACGGTATGCATATGGCAGGAAATAATCTCCCGATCGCCATGTACCAAATGCCGGAATTTACCCCGGAAGTGAAAGCCGCTCGCGAGGAGCACTTTAGGCTTTACGAAGCGGCTCTGACAGCCCTGAAAGCTGCTGGACTCGAAATTGAGTGGGTGACATTTTTATTCGTGAGAAAGGGTGACTTTCTTTATTCAATCAATTTTTATTTTTTAGAGGCCAAGAATTAGAGGATGAAAATGACGACGAGCACTTTATTGTGCCGCCCTTAAACGGTGGTTCCAACGAGCACGACCCCGAAGGTAATCCTTTGTTGATTCCTGCGCAGCAAAACCCTTCGTCAACTTCGACCGATGAAGAGGACGACTTCGAACATTTGATGCACGAGCCCGTCATTATTGAAAACGAGTCGATTGAAAAAGATCCGGTGAAAGAGGAGGACAACGACGAGGAGGAGGAATACCCGAAATACGAGTACACTCCGCTTCATCATCACTCGGCCGTGCCCGTTCAACACGTCGACAATGAGGACAAAGAGTCTGTCGCCATCGAAAACCCCGAACTTCGGTCCTCTTCGAAGGATGAGACCGCTTTTTGGAGAAGACAAGGGAAAAGCCGAGAAATGGACGCCGCGGAAACACAAGACGGATCTACTAGTCAGAAAAAATCCGAACAATCACCGAAGGTAACTTTTGTCTCTCTCACTGCTCCTAACAACGCCCCTCCCCCACCTTTATACAGTCGATATCGTTTCAGAACGAAGAAAAACAAGTCGACACCCCCAAAGCCGACACTAAGTCGAGCCCGACTGAAGAACAAATCAACGAACTCCCAGGCGGTGCCAAAACTTTTTACTATCACTTCACTCACGTCATTCCCAAGCCAGTTGAACGAGTCGACGACGTCAGTGCAATAACGTCGGGCTCACTCGTCCAGACGTCGCAACAACACCCCGTCTACAGGTCTCCAGTCGTATAGTAAATGATCTCCATAATTATCAAGTAAGGAATGGCAAAGAAACAACGTTTAAAACATAAAAAAAAAGAGTCTTGTTGGGGTTGCGAAACTGGCAAATCAAAAAAACAACATAAAAATTGTTTAAAAATTACAGAAAACATACAAATTCTGAACTTTAGGGCAAGTTAGACTGTTAAATTACAAGAATTTGTTCCTTTTTAAAGCATTAAACTGATCAACTGTACATGTTCATCAGGATCATCAGTCTTCCAATTTGTGTAGGCAATTTTTCTCTCCTCATTCCAATTCACAATCCTTTACCGGGTTTTAAATTTCAAACAAATGAACAACCTCAGTGCCCAGCTCTTTAAAGAGCTCGTTTAAAAACAGACGCGAAGCCGCCGTCGACGCTGTCGTTGAATCGTCGACGACAGTTGGTTGATCCGACGACACCACCACCACCGCGTCGTCGGTTGTTGTCCCACTTCCGCCTCCTTCACTCTCACTACTACCGCCGCCACCCCCGCCGAAAAAATAATTGTAAACGCTCGACATCATATTTCCCATGCCGTAGACAATGTCGGGGATGTTAACTGTCACCGGTAGGAAGGGCATGGCCTCTATAATGTCGCCCAGGCTACTCCAGAAAATTCGTGCTTCTTCGACATCGCCAGCTTCTTGTTCGTTACAGAGCCTGTCGTAAGGGGGGTGTGAAGAGGTGGAGGGGTCGTTAAATCGTCATAAAACATTTTTTCTTAAATTTGTAAATTACCTTGCGGAACATTCAGAAGCGCACGCAACAACAACAATTAACAGAACGCACCATGTAGAGTCCTCAAACTATTAAAACCACTCGCTTGAATTTTGTCATGTTATTGTTTGTATACGTTTTTTTTTTTGACGTTACCTTAAAACGATACATTTGACGTTCTTCTACATCAAAGCACAACTCATTTCTAAATAAATAAAAAACACTATTCACCACCCCTCCCCCACAACTGAACTTCAATCAATCTGATCCGCTTACAAAGTAGAATCTAAATACGTGAACGCGGTTCCTGACGACTTTAAGCCTTTAGCTTCTTCTTAGTAAATCCCCACCCTTCCATGACACAATTTTTTTCTCTTCCACGTCCCAATATTGGGGTCGAAGAGTCGTAGAATTATTAATAAAACGTTCGTATAGAATGCATTTTATAGGTTGCAGGTGGAAGGAATGAGAGAGGAGCACAGTTTTTCGGGGTCGAGAGATGATAAGCCAGTTTTTTATTTTATTAATTCATTTCGGTTGGGCTCGTTTATTAAGGAGATTTGTCTGAGTGGAACTTCAGTCTTTCTGCTTTCTCCTAAGCTATATCTGTCACCGCGAGTCCTATTCGTCGAATAGATGAGGGAAACCGGTGGTTAAATCGACCCGTTAGATCCTTTGGGATGATAATGATAGTAATAAGAAGGGGTGGGGAGATGAAGTGTTTTTTGTTGCTGAGTTTTGACATCTGAGGAATAGAAAAGCCAGGCTGTGATACAGTGGCGCCTACGCATCAGTGATGAATGATGCTATGACAGCTTTTTTTGCACTTAATCCGCTAATTATTAGTGATTTTCCTCAATTTTAGCCGCGAATTACCAGTCTCTTAATTTCAGCGGCGAATAAATAGCGTTTTAATTGGAGATTTTTATCACCATTGACCACAAATTAGCGGTATATTTTTCCCCATCTATATTTTTTATCACTTTTAGACGTGCATTGGCGCTGTTTCTCTGTTTTAGGCTCGAAATTGCCTTCAGAATTTGTGTTACCCTAAATTTTAACAGTGAATCCGCCTTTTACTAAATTTTAGCCGTGAATTGCAGTTTTTCTCACTTTAGCCGAATTAGCCAATTTTTTTTCATTTGTATCCGCGAATTAACGTTTTTTCTAGACTTTATCCGCGAATTATCGTTTCTCCCAAGTTTAATCCATGACCATGCAGTAGCGATTTTTATCAATTTTAGCCGCGAATTAATTAATGATTCTGATCATTCGTGTCCTCGAATTAGGATTGCCTCAATTACATCTGCTAATTAGCGTTTTTGTCAATTTCACTAACAATTTTTCTTAATTTTAGCAGTTCAGTCATTCTCTCAGTTAGCGTTTGCCCTAATTTTATAGCTGCTAATTAGCCATTCTTCTAAATTTCAGTCGCGAATTAGCGTGTTTCGCAAAAGCTGCGAATTAGTGGATCTTTTCTTTTGTATCCGTGAATGGGCGATTTTTTGCGATTTCAGTTGCGAATTTGCCATTTTTCTCCATTTTAGCCCCGAGTTAGCGTTTTTTTTTCTCTCTGTCTTCAATTTTAGCCGCGATCTGTCCCACTTTTATAACCTTGAATAATTAGCGTCTTTTCCAACCTTTTTTTGCTTTTTTCCATCACGTCTCAGTTTTACCGAAGAATAGCAAATTAGCGTTTTTTCTTCATTTTAGCAATAAAGTGGCTTATCTATACGCCACGAATCAGCGTTTTTTCTCGATTTTGATCGAGTTATCGCGAATGAACGTTTTTTTTACAGTTTTAACCACGAATATTAACTTTTTTTTTTCTATTTGGTTGGTGCGTACTTGCCCCGAACAATTGCATATTAGTGCGCCTTCTCATATCTTTATTCTCTTTAGGGGGAGTTGTACATGTTGTTTCCTCGACGCCCCTCCAATCATACCTCGCTTACTCGGCGTTACGTAAATTATCGCCGTATTTCTCTACAATGGAGGCTAAAATGGAGAAAAATCGCTAATCCTTCACCGATGAAATTGAGAAGAAGCGCTGAAGTGAGAAAAAACGTTAATTCGCAGTTTAAATGGAGAAAACCTGGCAATAAACGGCTTCTAAAGGTAACCTCGTGGCAGAAAGTGAAAAAGATCGCTAATCCGCGCTCAAATTCACAAAAAGCGTTAGGTATAATTCGCGGCGGAAATCGGGGAAAAACTCTAAAAAGCCAGACACATTGTCGAAAAGCAGGACACATCGTTATTAACTCCGATTCACTCATACGGAAAATTAAAATCAAAAAATAAAAGCAACTACAACAAAAACAAAAAAACCGTTACTCCGCAGCTAAATTCGCGAAAAGCGCTAATTCACGACTGAAATGTAGGAGGATGGCTAATTAGCAGCTAAAATCGCAAGAATATTAAGAAAATCGCAAATTAAACAACAGCTAGAATTCAGTAATAAAACTGAGAAGAAGCGCGAATTGGCAAAAATCACTAATTCATGAATGGAATTGGGGGAAAATGCTATTTTGCGGATAAAGTTTAGAAAAAGCGTTAATCCGCGGATACAAATGAAAAGAAAATTGGCCAATTGAGAAAGACGCTATAATTCACGGCTATAATTCAGCAAACAACGCTGATCCGCGGCTAAAATTCAGGGAAACACAAATCCATGACCATTCGAGGGCAAGGGCCTAAAACGTGGAAAAAGCGCTAATCCATACCTAAATGTGAAAAAAATTGATAATGCGTGGGAAAAATAGTTCATACCTACACCACTTATTGTAGGTCAATATATTCAGAAAAATTACAAATTATAGCGCGGCTGAAATTAAGATAAACGCATGCTTGCAGCTCAAAGTGAGAAATGCTAATTCACTGCTGGTGAATAGGTAAAAATCGCTCATTCGCCCAAAAAATTTGAGGACAACTCAAATTCGTGGAAAAAATTGAGGAAAATTGCTAACATGGGATAAAAACGCTAATTTGTCGCTAAAATTAGGAGACAGTGGTAAATTGCAGCTAAAATTGAGAGAAATCACTAATTTTCGGATAAAAGTGGCAAAACGTTTTGTAGCATCCAAAATTCACGGAAATAGTTTTTGACTTAGGAAGCCCCGCAAGGAACTGAAATACGTCAAATTGGTGTTTTATTGAGTGAAATGTGAAAAATGATAATGTTACAGTGAGCCTGATACGAAAAAAATGGTTTTTGGCGACAAGATCCTGAAAATTAGGTTTTTAGAGAGAAAACCCGGTAAAATTGTATAACTGGGTTGCAGTTTACGACCACTTTTTATAAATTCCAGCCGTGATTTAGCGGTTTTTCTTGATTTTGGTCAGAAAATTGGAGATGTTCTCAATTTCGGTCATGAAATTGAATTGAGAACCCCCAAACTTCAATTTCAATTTTAACGTTTTTATTTTACATTTTTTATGTGAAGTAGCGCGGTTTCTGCTGCAAACTGGCTCCCAAGAACAGCACATTAGCGTTTACTCTAAAGGGCCCCCTTGGATGGGGGGGGGGGGGCAAAAGGTACCCCCGGGCCAAATGAACGACTGACTATTGGCCCATGCTTGGCGTCTAAAAAAGTGGGATTCCCAATTTTTGGATCGATAGGGGCGCCCTAGTGGCTGTGATGTGAATTTAACGTCTTCTTCACGTTATGATATGAATTTATATCTCTGGCTGTGAGAAAGTTCAATTTTTTTGGCTCCTATTCTTCGTTTCTTTTTCTTTTTTCACGAAATAATTTGTTCACTGACGCTCAATCCCTTTGCGATATCGAAACGCATCTTTTTTGACAGTCGTATTCAAAAATTAGTGAATTAGTTCTCTGAAAATAGAAAAGATGGTGCATGGCTCCATTTTTTAAATAATATTTTATTTGTTAATTTTTTCTGATTTTTGGAAGTGGTCCAAAAATTTGGGAATCCCACTTTATTTTTAGATGCCAAGCATAGGCCAATAATCAGTCGTTCATTTGGCCCGGGGGCACGTTTTGCTTCCCTCATCCAGGGGGACCCTTTAATAGCCGTTAAAGAGACCCTCCACGGCAATAATTTTAGCCGCAAATTTGCGTTTGTATTTTGAATATTTTTCTGAATTAGCACTTTATTCTTATCTCAATTTTATCCGCTAATTAGCTTTTTTCCTTATAGTTGTAGCAGTGAATGAACGCATTGTCAATTATTTTAGCCCCGAATTAGCGTTTTTTCTCAATTTAAGCTGCAAATGAGAGCTCTTTCAATTTTTTAGCCGTGATTTAGCACTTTTCCGGTTTTAGCAGCGATTTATTAAATTATGGCCATGAATTAGAGCTTCTTTTCACCCGCGGGGACGGACACCTTTATGATTATGCTACTACTTTTGACTGCACTGTAAGGCTCGGTGCAGACGAGCGTTTTTCTAACGCAAGATAAGGCGTTAGAAAATACAGTATTGTCATTACATGGTTGGTTTTAAAGATTTAAAGGGAAAATAAATTTGTGAGAAGTCACTATTTTTTTTTGCCTTTTGAGGACATGGAAGCCACGGCTAACACAGAAAATACAAAATACACCTAACTGGGAAATAAGGATGAAAAACATGGCACCTCCTGCCAGAACGACCACAAAAAGTCTGCGTTTGGGCTGAGGTACGCATGAACCTGACGTTTTTTTTTATCGCAACTCAAGGCCCTCACTATCTTCTTCCGAAGCACTGACGTCATAGCACCAAGAGAAAGCTATTTTATATCGAAAAAACGATAATACGTCATTTTTTAGGGAAATTGTAAACGCCACGAAATTAATCGTAAGCGACAGTAATTTTGGCGCATACGATCCCAAGCGGGAATCTCATGTCGTTTACGTTTGGCTGAGAGGGTGGATACGATGTTTTTGATGGCGCTTCGTTTTCCCGTCCAAATTTCAAAGCTAAAAAAAATAGTTTTAACCCAATTTTGGCCTATTTTGTTGTTGTTTTATGCACATGTACGGGCCATAGAATCTAAAAAACCCAAAAACTCAAATTGACGAAAATTGGCGCTTACGATACTTTGCCTTTCCAGTAACGGTATTATTAACATTCTACCGTCCACTTCAATTGCAATTTGATTTTACAAAACTCAATCACGCAAAAAACAAAAAGTTTCGTTACGCCAGTTTATTTCGACAAAAAACGTCTAATTACGAAAAATGTTTACTCCTACACCCGCCGTAACTCTCGAACCGTTCCATCAAGTAAGATTATCTCGGGAATCATTTTTGTGGGCAATTTGATGAAGATTTTTTTTTGTGAATGCTCATTTTCACGATAAACCTCAAAGATTTCGAAGTATTTGAGAAATACTGGAACAAAATAAGAATTTAATAACTTATCACCGCCTCCCAGCCCACCCAAACCCATAGCTCCAAATGGTGGAACTTTTTACCAATCAATATGTGGGTTGTGAGGAACAATTTGGCGTTGAAGGGAAACTTTCACTTTGGATGTTGAGGTTGGGTTTTTTTTTTTAATAATTGCACCGTACTAGTGGGTCTAAGAAACTATCGAGAATCATAGGCTCTTGATACGATATTCGACTTGTACGCAAATCGGGATTTAACAAATTTTTGAAGTATGCTACCCATTCTGGTGCCATTCGGGTGGGGTTCGGCTTAGCTTATCCCTCGGAGTAGACTCCCATAGGCGTCTCCGTGGCGCAAATGGCAGCGTGCTGGACTGGTAATCCAGAGGTTGCGGGTTCAAATCCCGCCGGGGAGCCATTTTTTCTCGAAACTCGAATCGTGTTGGGCTATGCCCTTCCATCGTCGTCCGGATAATATCAGTCTAATTAATTTATTAATTTCTTCCTTTTTATTTAACACTAGGCCGAGTACAATTGGGAGGTGATCTGAAAAAGACTGTTGGTCTACCTTGAAATACTGAAAATCAATATGGACCTCAGTGGTAATAGCACAAATAAATCTATAACAGAGGCACTTCTTGCACTAATAAAGGAGAATTCACCCGCAGAGTCATCTGCACAGCGGCCATTCAACAATATCAGGCCAAGTTCCCCAGCATTGCCAAAAGTCCCCTTCCATTTGCATTCACAACCTTGTCCTTGGTTGTTCTGCTTGGTTCTACCTGAGCGCCACAGGTTACAAAATTTGGTGCTTGCTGGCAGTCACCGACCCTAGCGTTAAAGTCTCCCATTACGACGCCGCAAAAAGTAATACCGCTTGAGACCAGGTCTCGTAAAATGTTAAAATCGCGCCACCAAGCATTACAATTAAGATACACCGGCACGATAACATACTCATTCGTCAAGCATTTTACTTTTACAAAAGGATAGTCATTCACTTGCTTAAATTCAATTACACCCCTACTTATCAAATCTATTTTAATAGCCAAAATTGTTCTCCCACTCGCTCGCCCAAATTTACATTCTTTTACAGCATTTACAAACAGAATATCGTAATTCGAGAACGTACACCTAACTTTATTCATCACCTCTGTATCCTCTCCAACCAAAAACGTTTGGTACAAAAAAAAATATTTCATGACATCGCAAATATGTGGCAAATTCTAAATCACTTATTTTACTTTTGATTCCCGCTAGATTATAAATAACAATATTGCACTATACATTACTATTTTTTACTTGCGATCGGAGTTGAGTCGGTTCTGGGACGAAAAAACTGTCGGATGCCACTGCCTTCGGCTCCTGAGGTGTTTTCAGTAAGCCACTTCCTCTTGGATGGGACCGGGTCAACGGGCTCACTCCCTGTCTCGCCGCCTCCTGCTGCCGGTAGTGCTGCTCCTTTACTATTTGGAGACGAGACCTCTGCATTACGGTCTAGTACGGAATGAATTGACCATAAACTATCAACCCATTCTTCCTCAATTTGCAGTTTTTGCCGAGTTTCTTCCACTCTTCAATGCATAGCCTCATCTTATTTTTCCTGTGTCGTTCCTCCTTGCTCGAGTCCTCTGACACAAAAATGTTACTCCCCTTGAACTTCACAGAGTTTTGTAGAATTTTCCCTTTCGTTATATTTGAAACCGTGGACACGAGTATCGGCCGGGCATTGGTTCCCTTCTGCTCCAGTCTCCGCACAAAATTTAAACTGTCCTCACAAATTGGCACTTTCCAGTACGTTTTCGCACAAATCCTTCACGGTAAAAATAAGATTTTCTTCGCTCTGCTCTTCCACTCCATAAAAACCCACATTATTACGCCTCCACGCAGAGTCCACCATGCGTCTTAGCTGATTATTTTCGATCTTCAATTCTTCAATTTTATTATTTTGTTCTTCCAGAGTATACCCTTTATATCTAATTTTTGGAACTCATTTCGGATCACCTCCTCCATCTTCTTTTTAAAGTTTTCAAACAACTTCGACAGCTCTGACAATCCTGGCTCCATTTTTCCTATTGTTTGTTTTGATAGCAGAATCCAGCCGAAGACTCACGAGGTTGGGAGATCGTACGGTTGTGCGGAATTTCCTGAAGATTTAAATGAGCCCTTGAAGTCCAGGGGCCTTCTACGGCCCCAGGATTGGTGCAGAAATAAGGCGGTAATTTCCGTAACGCGGAGTAGGCGAGGTATTAATTTCTTTATTAATGCGGCCGCCACCGGTGTCGACTCGCTGCCCGATTCTCCTTCTAGCTTCCGCGATTTCTTGCGCCCGGATTTCAGCGCCTCCTTCTCCCTTAAGAGTGTCTCGGTCGAGGATGTTTTTAGTGCTAACGCCAGTTTGAAGAACTCTACTTCGTACGACTACTACTGGTTAAACGTCGATATTGTAAAGTCGTCAGCTGACCTCATTGCAGAACCACTTTCTTCTGTCATCAACAGCTTTTTTGAGACTGGCTCTTTCCCTGAGTGCCTGAAGATATCTGTTGTGACTCCCGTACCGAAAAAGGGCAACCAAGTTTACAGTGACTTTCGGCCAATCTCTATCATCCCAGTTTTCACACGCGTAGTCGAGCGTCTCGTCCTTAATCAGTTACTGGACTTCCTTGAACAGAATAAGATTCTCGCCGAGAATCAGCATGGTTTTAGGAGGGGCCGTTCTACTTCCATCGCCGCTATTCGTTTGCTGCAATCGGTGATGTGCGGGCTTGAGTCTGGCTCAAAGGTGGGTCTCAGACTTTTCGACCTCTCTCGGGCTTTTGACTCCATTGACGTCGGGATCCTATCTGAGAAACTTCGTTATTACGGTTTCGATGAGCGTTCCGTCAGTTTTCTACATTCATACCTCGTCGGCTGGCTGCAGTGCGTGGCGTACGGGGGAGTCAGATCGGACCCTACTCCGGCTCTGGACCTTGGAGTTAGGCAGGGCTCAATCCTCGGTCCCCTCCTATTTCTTCTTTATGTTAACGATTTATGCTTAGCGTCCTCGTCCCTTCTCTCGTCCGAGATCTTTCTCTACGCCGATGATACGACGGTACTCTGCACGGGTGATTCTGAGGCCGAGCTTTTTAATGAGCTGGAAGCGGCAACTTCGCTAATAGAATCATGGTGTTTGGCCAATCGTCTCGTTCTTAACGACAATAAAACTCAAGACTTAGTTTATGATCTCAAAGGGCCCCATAAGTTTGTCAAGTTCCTAGGTCTCTTCATCGATTCCCGTATGTCCTGGGACAGTCACATCGAACACCTTTCGCCCCACCTATCAAGGGCCACACCTTCGTGCTTCGCCGCTTGAAAAAGGTCGTGTCAGCTGAGGCGCTGCGACTGGTTTTCTTCGGGCTCTTCTATTCCCGTATGACGTACGGTATTCTTGCCTGGGGGAATTCCTCGGGAGCAGTGAAAATTTTCCGCTTCCAAAAGGCCGCTATTCGTGTGCTTTGCGGACTGCATCCACGCCAGTCGTGCCGTGGGTCGTTCAGGAAGCTGAGTGTGTTGACCTTCCATGGTGCTTACATACTCAGCATTTTGCTCTTTGTGCGGTCACACTTGACCGAGTTTCCTCTCAACTCTGCCTCTCACAATTACTCGACGCGACGTGCTGACGACCTTTCTGCACCATTTGTGCGCCTAGCTGCTTCTGCCAGGTTGAACCCAAGCTCCGTGGGCGTGAGTCTTTATAATGCCCTCCCTTCCCACCTCAAGGACCACAGCATCTCACTGGCTAAATTCAAGACTCAGGTTCGCCACCTTATCCTTGATCTTGAGCCTTACTCGATCGCAGAGTTTGACCTTTGCTCTACGCTCCAAATGAGTTGTTTCTCTATTATATTTTGACAATGCCTTATAAATTCATTTATGCTGGCAATAAAATTATTATTATTATTATTATTATTATTATTATTATTATTATTATTATTATGATTGGAGGGGGGTCGAGGAAACACATGTACAACTCCCCCTTAAATGCCTTCTCCCACCTCCTGAGAATTAACTCCTTATCTTTACAGGCACAATTCTACACAGCCGTTTAACGAACTTTGCCCCGTTGTATTTTAATTTGTACCGTCCGCACCCGTAATTTCGTTTAATTTTTGCGTTAATTAGTCTCTCACAAATTACTTTTAACACTGATGCATAAACGAACCGTCTTCCTAACCGAAATTCATCACTTTTTCAGCCTTTAAAAGCTGTTCAATCACCATTATAACTTTGAGAATTAAGAGAAGATGTTAGCGCTCTCGATACTCAAACACGACTCAGATAGTGACCTTATACATGCTCTAAAAATGACCGTATTGACAATTTGCGCCCCTAAAATGTTCAAACTGGCTATATTTACGCCCGAAAAATTGCAAAAATCACTCTGTGCACCATCAAAATGGCTAAACTGTCCGTTCACGGCCTAAAAATGAAAAACTGGCAATTAACTCTCGAAGTAGGTATGGCCAAATTGATGGGCATCATTCGTGTCCTATTGACAAAACTGACTATCTCCACGCCTCGAAAGTGCCTGAATTTAAGTTTTGCCCTAATAATTTCAAAACTGAATTTTGCTCGTAAAAACTTCCTTAACCCCCCCCCCCCCCATCATTAACGCGGCCCACGCTCTGAAGACGTTTTTCCTGTCTAGGTATTGCAGGGGGGCTTTTTATTTAAGCAAACAAATTTTGATTTTTTCTTGTGATTTTTTTTATTTTGGGCCACCCTTTTTTTAAATTAATATTTTGGTCGAGACCCCTGGGTGGTCTCCTACACCTAAAAAAAAACCTCAGAGCCCCTCAAAGCATCCTCGAAGTGACCAAGAATAAACGGTTGCATGGTTGCACAGTTCCTCCAATCGTTCATGAACGATTGAACGGTACTTGAACAAACAGAATGAGCGGGTATCCCGCGCGAACAAAACTATCTTTCTTATCACTGCAACTGCAGTTATTTTGTTTTGCTGTCATAATTTTCGTCATGATCTTTTTATTCATATTCGTATTCGTAATGCCACAGTTCGCGTCTTTCAAATTTAACGCACTGAAAATGATGTTTTGATTAAAATTGAGAACTCAGGAATGAACTCGTCATGTTTTTGCTCGTTTAAATGTTAAAACAAGTTCAACCGTCCTGGAACTTGGCGACAACGCCGGTCATTCGTTTGGCTAATTGACCATTAGTGGTGGATTTGGTTTCAGAGGTCAGATTCATTCAGTTGCAGGCGATATTGAGTGTTGTTGGCGGGGAAGTCGCCGCGGAGAAACGTCTACCGGTCGGTCAGTCTCCTAGCTCTCAACCCTTTTGAGTTGTAACAAAACTTTACATTTTAGCGCTTTGCGTTGATTTACAGTGATTTACTCGTTCCCAGGGTGTACACCTGGTTTTTTGTCTCCTTGTGTCAGTCTGCGTGCTTTGCTCGTCAACGAGCTATGATGATATATTCGACTTTATCGTCACTGGCCGACTTGTCGTCGGCTCTCGCCCAGGTGAGCATTTTCGCCCTCTCATTCCCACTCTGTTCCATTCTATTCACGTTATTCGTCCTTAGAGCGCACAAATTGGCTCTTTTAGAGGCTTAGGAGCCCGTCGACGAGCTTTGATCATCCAAGCAGGTGAGCATTACTGCCTTCTTATTTCTGCTCAGTTACCGTATGTTTGTTATTGGTCCTTAGATCATTCAAATCCTTTCTTCGTGCGCGTTAATCGTCAACCCTTGACCAAATGGGCTTGTGTGCCCATATATTCACGTTATTATGAACTCGAAACGTTCAAATTGGCCCATTCACTGGCTTCGTAGTAAACTCGCGAGCGATGATTGTTCGCTCTAGTCCAGGTAAGCTCACCCGCCGTTTCATTTACTGGTCTACTCCTGTTTATTTACATTATGCCTATGTGTACTAAAAACGTTCTAATGGGCTCTTACGTTACGGCCTGTTGCGCGGACTGGCTTCTTCGTCCGTCCCCTCGACCGTCGAAACCTACGAAGTCCGCCTCCATCCCTATGGTCACCCAATGCATTCCCTCTCTTGCTGATTCCATATTCAAATGCCGCCGGTTTGGCTCCTTCACAACCGAATTTCATGAATGTTGGCTATTTCAAACCCCAATTTCACCTCTTCAGAAATCAAAAGTTTTTGGCTTCTCGCAAGTACACATGTTCGAAAAACTAGTTTTGCACTTTCTGAAACCAAATTCACAGATTTGGCTCACTAAAAACCAAAATTCACGGATTTGGCTCATTCAAAACCCAAATTTTGTTATTTTGACTCCTACAACCACCATCCTACAACCAATGTTTCATGGGTTTCCCCCCTTTTTTAAAACCAAATTTTTTCGGAGTCGTCTTGTTCAAACGTGGATTTCGGCTAGTTTTGCTCTTTCGAAAATCTAATTTCGGGTGTTTTGCTCTTTCATATCCCGATCTTGCGAACTTTCGCTCTTTGAAACTACAATTTTGTGGATTTAGCTCCATTCAAACTCAGTTTCGGGAATTTTCGCTTTATTAAAAACAAAATTTCGTAGCTTAAGCTGTTTTTAGAATCAGTTTTGCTGGTTTGGCTTGTTCGAAAAACTGATTATGCTCTGAAAAAACAAATTCACGGATTTGGCTAACTCAAAAACCAAATCACATCATTTTGGCATTTACAAACCCCTGTTTTTGCAAATTTTCGCTCTTTTCAAAGCCTAATTTTACGGATTTCGCGATTTTTTTTTTATGGAATATGACCTTTTATTTAGGAGCCTGTCAGTCAGGGCCGGCGAAACATATTAAATCCAGGTGGGTAATAATTTCCCGTTCCGAGAAAGGGGTCCTCCTAATTTTTACTTATGTCTTTACTCACGGAAATTCAATGAAAATATGACGTTATAATTATGTCGACGTTTTCAAAGGCTTACGTCATTTTTCTTATCTAAATTTGGGTAACTCGTATCTTGCTCGCAACCAGTGGCTTGCGGAACGTCTCACGCATGTGGGGTTGGGATTTGAGCTTTGTGAAACCCCATCTGGGCATGCGCGGGCCTCTTGAGAACTGTTCGGAACGACACTGTGAACTAGCCTCAAGTTGACTTGTTGCAAATTTTGTCAAATTATGTTCAGCATCCTTGGCAATGTCATCCCAGGACACAGCTTGTCCTGGATTTCTGCTCTACGAATTTTAAAATTGAAATCAGACAATTGACAATTTTTGGTCAGGGCATTTTTTGATTAGACCTTTCTGTGATTGGAGCTTTGTTTGGCTAGAGCATTTTGTCGCTCGATTATTTCGTGGTTCAAGCATTTCGTTATTCAATTTTTTTGTGTTCAATTCAAATTTTTGTGGCTAAAACATTTTGTGGTACAGCCTTTTGTGGTCGAATGTTGTTGTGGTTAGAACTTTCTGTGTTCAGGAATTTTGGTTTTTTTGTTCTTCGAGCTCTTTGTAGCAAGGACTTGTTGGGTTTACACTATTAAGTGGATAGAGCTTTAGCTGTGGTTATAAATTTTTGTAGTCAGGACTTTTTAAGGCTTGAGTTCTTATGGTTAGTGATTTTTGTGGTTCAGTTGTTCCGTGGTCAAGATGTTTATGGTTGGCGCTTTTTGTGGTTATAGAGATTTTTGTGGATGGGGCTTTTTGTGTCTAAAAGTAAAGTAGGTTTTTAAAACGTCCAAGGCCGCGATATTGGGGTTTTCAACGGTCAAATCAGCGCAATTTTATTTTTCAACAAGCGGGGCCCCCAAAATTTAGTTTTTGTAAATGGAAACCCCACTAAATTGATTTCTGGTTACCAAAACCAGCAATTCTTCATTAGTACTTCAACAAGCTTGTTAAAGTGGTTAACCCGCGAGATCGTTATTTTAATGGTGGATTTCACCACCTCGGCTTAAGGTTTTGCTTAAAATGAACTTGAAGAAAACGAAGATGGAAGTAAAATGCGTTGCTTTATAAGTATGTGTGTAAACAAGGTTGGGATTTGTTAAGGCCAACGGTTAAATCTACGAGGTGGTAAAATCTACCATAAGTGAGGAACTATGCAGCACGAGTACGGCAATACGCCATCTTTGGTCCCTCGAATCAGTATCATTGACGGATAAAAGAAGCCCATTCTTTAAAATGTGTACCAACTCGTTTCTGGAAAGATCACATAACTCACCGAAAGCCGCGCCGCGCTTCGGCGTTCACTTGAATGAACGCCGTTTGAATCGTCGGTTTTGACATTTCCACGGCACGAATTGTCCTTGCAGCCTTTTTTAGGGCGAGAGTAGTAGCTTTTGCCAATTTTAGAACGCAAAAAGTCAGTCAAGCCATTTTATAGACAAGAGCAGTCAGTGCATCAGCTCGGAAAGGTATTTAAGAAACCAATCCGTTGGTGTGGGGGGGGGGGGAGAGAGGAGCCCTGTTCGGTGTGGGTTTATCGTTTTTAAGGTGTCGATAAGTAAATTAATCCGGGGGCGATTACCAAGTTTAGTCTGATAAGAGCTGATGGTCCGTTTTGCCATTTTCATGTCGTTTTGGCTATTTTTCAACGAATCGTCTGTTAAGTCATTTTTAAGCAGCGAATGACTATTTTTAGGCCCAATATAATCAGATTTTCTCATTTTAGTACGTGAATAGCCAGGTTTGGCTAATTGTAGGACATGACCCGTCAGTTTAGACATTTTCAAGGAGCAAAAGGTCAGTTTGGCCATTTGTGGAGGAGCGCAATGTTTCGTTTTGCCATTTTCAGGGCGCTAATTTTGGCAATTTTGTTAGAGCCAATTGAGTCAGATTTGCCAATTTCAGGGTGTGAATAGGCAGTTAGGCTTGTGGGCCGAGTAAGTTGGATTTGCCAATTTTAGTGCACGAATTGTGAGTTTAGCGATTTTCACGGAGTGAATGGTCTGTTTTGCCATTTTGAAGGCACAAACACGAATATCGTCTGTTTAGAATTTTTTTTTTTTTTTTACCGGGATACATCCAATTTCGGAGATATTACCACCAAGATGTTACAATTTTTTTTTCCAGCCATGTTTGTTATCAGCCTACTACGCGGTCCGTCGCGTCGTGGCCACCGAAATGATTTTTGTGGGTTCCGAGCCCACAAAAATAAATAAATAAATGAAAAAAATTCAAACATAATTTCACGGGCATTGCAATTTTTCTGAATTAAGTCGCGTAACTTGCAATTTTGCTGAAATTAAGACCTGAAACTGTAAATTTCACGTATAAGCCAGGAAACTTGTAATTTCGCTCAAATCAGGGGACAAACTCACTAAATTTTTTTTTTAAGGGCATTAACTGCTGTGGTTACTATCCTTCGCTTAAATTAAGACCTAGAACTATCAAATGTCGTGAATATTCAACCAGTAAACTTCCAAATTTCAAAATGTCGTAATTTTGCGCTGGCCTGGATTCCACTGTCACTAAGAAAGATCCCCTAAAGCGAAGGTTAAGATCAAAACTTGCAATTGGAACGATAGGCATTTAAAATCGTCGAAACTTGTAATAATTCTGCGGCTATTTCTCTCACTTTTACCTGCGAATTGCAGGTAAAATTGAAAAGTTGATCCTCAATTTTAGCTGCTCATTATCACTTTTTTTCAATTCTATCCACTAATTAGTAATTTTTCTCAATTGGCGTTTTTCTCCACTTTAGCTGCAAATCGCCTTATTCTTTATTTTACCAGCGAGTTTCCCTTGTTCTTTGTTTTGCTGCGAATTGGCTCTTTTTCTATCCGCGTATTCAAATTTTTGTCAACTAATTTGTCTCTCTTATTTCACCCACGAATTAGTGTTTTTATCAATTTCTAATATTATCGATGAAGAGGAAATCGCGAATTGGCGTTTTCTTAATTTTAGCAGTGAATTAGCGCTTTTCATGAATTTTTATTGCCGCAAATTGTTGCGCTTCATCTCAATTTTAGCACTGAATTAGCGTTTTTCTCAATTAAAGCGTTGAAAGAACGCTTTTTCTCAATTTTTAGGTGAGAATCAGCGCTGTTTCTGAATTTCAATTGTAAACCAGCGCCTTTTCGCAATTATGTAGAAGCGAGTCAGCGAATTTTTCACATAAAAACAGTAACAGTTTTTTCATCTTCCATCTTTTCGGAGAACCCATCCGAACGGTGGCCCTGGGCGTCCCCCCTCTCCCTGTTACACCACAGGGCCGCACTTTCGAAATTTGCTTTAGAAGGGACACAGTCAGTACAAAATAGGGTTTCCGAGTGAGTAACTCCCGTGAAAATTGAGTTCTGTGAGATCCGAAACTGCAAGGCTGTAGAAAGGGATAAACCGGCAAACTTGATTTTTTAAAGGGCCAAATCTCCGAAATTTGGGTACAAAGGGGTCAAAACCGCAAATTCTAGCCATCGATGTAACCAAGCCCATAAATATAAGAGGAAAGTGACTCGGGATACTGTGGCGCCGAAACGGTTTCAATGAGGTGTAGCAGGACTCTTAAGGGGGAACTGCAGTGATGATTCTCGACCCCCCTCCAATCATCCCTCGTCTACTACTCGGCATACATTTTCTCGCCTTATTTCTGCACCAATCCTGGTTTTTAAGGACTCGTTTTAATCTTTAGGAAATTCCGCATTTGCAGTAGTTTTCCTTTTTTCAAATAAGTCGGAAAAAAATGTTCAAGGCGAATTTAAAATAACTTCTGGGATGAAATTTGAAAAAAGGAAAACTACTTCATATGTGGTATTTCCTGAAGATTAAAACCAGTCCTTCAAAACCAGGATTGGTGCAGAAATAAGGCGAGAAAATGTGTGCCGAGTAGTAGACGAGGAATGGTTTGAGGGAGGTCGAGGAATCACCCGTGCGACTCCTCCTTAAAAGGGACCAACCCAGACCTATGGGAGCTCCCCCCCCCCAATCACACTTCACGGCATTACCATCTGCCAGATAGGTTATCCTGTAACTGCATGGCATGTGTATGGTGAGAGGTGATAATAGAGAAAAACACCGATTCACGGCTGAAATTGAGACAACTCTCTATTTAGTGGGTAAAATTATGAAAACGCGCTATAATTCATGGAAAAAATTGAGAAAAATCACTAATTAACTGGTAAACTGAGAAAATGCGCTAATTCGCTGATAAAGTGTAGAAAAGTGCTAATCAACGGCTAAAAACGAAAAATTCACTATACCTAATTATTGACTAAAATGGAGAAAAACGCAAATTTTCGGCTAAAACGAAGAAAGAGCTAATTCAAATTAATAAAAAAAGGAAAAGAAAGCGCTAGTTCGCGGCTAAAATTGAAACACGCTGCTCAAATTGAAAAAAACAAAAAAAAAAAACAAAAAACGCTAATACCCGGGTATATTTGAGAAAAATTGCTATATTTCCCTGCAAACATTTGGATAAAAAACTCATTCGCAGCTAAAGTAGAGAAAAAGCGCAATTCGCAGCTGAAGTTGACGAAATGCACTCATTCGACGCTTACAATAGTGAAAAACGCTAATGTGTGGACCAACATGAAATAGAGAAAAAGCGGCAATTCGCGACTAAAATTAAGAAATGATTCAAGGCTATGATTTATTCGTGGCTAGAGTTAAGGAATTATTCGTGGCTAAAATTGATGAAAGCTAATTGCAGAATTTTCCACATTGCAGTTGTGAATTCGAGATTTTCAAGAATTTTATACGCCAATTAGAGCTTTTTCCTCATTTTGGCGCAGATTAGCGATTTTTTTTGCACTTTTCAGCGACGTAGTTGCCTTGAGAAACCACGAACTGTCGGTTTCTTTATTTTAACAGCAATTTCGAGTTTTTTTGTTTTTTTTTCAGCGATTCTTTTCCAATTCGTCGGGAATTAGCGATTTTTCCCCATTCAATAGCCGCGAATTAGCGACTTATTACCGTGGATTAGTGTTTTCCTGATTTTAGCCGCTTTTATATGAACTATGTTCCCCAATTTTATCCGTGAGTTTGCGCATTTAGTCGCGGATTAGTGATTTTTGCAACTTTTAGCAATGAATTTGCGCTTTTTCTCGCTTGAGCTCACTGAGCTGCGATTTGGTGTTTTTGTGATTTTAGCCGCGAGTTAGCGTTTTTCTAACACTTTATCCGCGGAATTATCACTTCATCTCAATTTAGGCACGAATTTGACGTTTTCGTAATTTTAGCAACGAATTACTGTTTTTTCTCAACTTTGCCGGTGAATCTAGCTCTTTTAACCAATTTTAGCCGTGATTTTTAGCGCTTTTTCTCATTTCTATCCGTGAATTAGCCATTTTCTCAAGTTTAGCCCCGAATTAGCGGTGCTCTCAATTTTTGTTTTGGGAGTTGCATCTAGAAACCCGGAATTAGCGCTTTTTCACAGTTTCGGCCACAAATATATTAGCACCTTTCAATATTTTTTTAAACCACGTACTGGCTCCAAGAACAGCACATTAATTCGCATTCTCAGTTTTAGCCGCCTAAAAGGGCTTCAACACAATGGGGATCAGCTCATTTTCTCTATTTGAGCTGCGAAATTGCCTCCAGAAGGTCTTGCAGGGGTGGCCAAATCAGGCCAACTGGGCCTTTCACAATGGCCCGCCCTTGGCCTGCCGTGGTAAATTATCATTTTTAATGTTGGATTTTGGCGCCGCTCGGATTTTTGTGTAAATGGAAAACGCTACAATTCGCGCCTCCTCATGGGCGGCTAAAATTGAGAGGGCGCACTTATGTGCTGCTCTTGGGGCAAGTATAAGCGGATAAAAGTTTGGAAAGTGCTAATATTCGTTCCCACGAAAATAACGCTTATTTGGGGTGAAATTGAGACAAATGGCTAATTCACGGCTGAAATAATTGAGTAAAATGTCTGATTCACGGTCAGGGGTGAGAAAAAGTGCTAAATCACGGATAAAATTAAGAAAATACAGCTAATTCGCGAGGTAATACGTTACTTGACGCCTAAAATTAAGAAAAAGCTTTAAAATCGTGGATAAAGTGCAAAAAAAAAAAAAAAATGAATAAAATAAAAAAATTTCGCTCCGGCAGCTGGCGGTCGGAAAGAGTGCATTTCATTCCGTATACAGATACCCCAAGCCGCCCTAGAAGTAATAATTTTGATACCATAATTTGTTTCATTAAGCCGAACTTCTTCCTCTATTTTCACCACCCTCTCTTCAAAAATGTCGGAAAGTTTCGGTAGTTTTCCAAGGGCTTTGTAATATTAAATTTTTGTGCCGCATTTTATAATACCTAAACGTGAGAATTTAAGCGATTTTTTTTGAAATTTCATCCCCCATTTTACCCCCCCCCCCCTATAAAAGTTCTTGATAAATCTCAATGGAACCCAGGGCTTTTGTTAAATTGAATATTGAGCAAGCCAATACCCACGAAATAGCGGGTTTTAGGTGAGAAAATGGTTGTCTGTAACAAGCAAAACCCGAAAAATTGGCGTTTTGGTGAACAAAATCCGCGAAATTTTTTTTTGAATGAGGCAAACACCACAAAACTGGATTTACAGCCACGAAAATCTTCGAATCTTATTTTTTGGAATCCACTAAAGTGGTCTTCTAGTGAGTCGGACGCGCGGAAATGTGCTTCTTATTGTGAATAATCCGCGAAATTGGTTTTTGAATGAGGTAACTCCACGAGATTGTTTTTCCAGCAATAAAAATCCCCGAAATAGGTTTTTTAGTTAGCGAAATCTGGTAAATTGACTTTTTCGAGTCAAGCGTGCAAAAATGGGTTTTTAGCAAGAAAAGTCCGCAAAATTGGTTTTTAGGGAGTGAAATATGAGGAATTTATTTCTAAGTGAGCCAGATCCGGGAAAACGTTTTTTACAGGCAAAACAAATAAGCGAAAACAGTCTCTGGATTTGGGCGCACCCCGCGCGAAATTGCTTTGATCGCGACAAAAACCAGCGAACTTGGTTTTCATTTCAAAAATGCCTCGATATTGGTGTTTTAGGGAGTGAAATCCGAGAAAGTGGTTTACTGCTCTGAGCCAGGCCAGCAGGACATCTTGACGAAACAAAATGTGACCCCTGGGTTCTTGTGGCTCCTTTTTCTTTGTTTTAAAGCCCAGATGCCTGAAAAGAAATGAGTTCGAAATGGACCCAATACTAACCCTCCGTGAAGCCCACAGGTCCAGGCTGCTTTAACTACGGTTACCATCACACTACGGCTACAAAACCTTGGCTTTAGGGGGGGGGGGGACAAACGCGTGGAGGTACGTTTGGAAGAACGTATCTTCAGGTCTGTTCGCGAAGCTACACTGGGTTGCCCGAGGGTACACTCGGGCGCCCGAAAAGCGTTCGCGAGCAGACGAGTGTAGTTAGTGTAGCGAGTGTAGGGCGTTCGCGATGAGTTCAGAGCTACTCCGGGCTGCCCGAAGTTAGTCCAATTTTTTGTTATAAATTGATAACTCTTATCTAACATGCACAGGAGTGAGAAAATATCACGACTGTTATGAATTTACACTGGCTGCTCTGAAAGCGTTCGTGTAACAAAAAAATCCTCGCTGCCCTCGCCTACACCAGGTACCCCAACCTGCCCTACACTACACTACACTACCCTACACTTTTTCTCCGTGAACAGACCTTTCATAAATAAACGGAGCAATAATCTTTAGGGAGCTAAGCTCCCATTTTGAGTGAGTAAGAACCCTAAGTTTCAACGTGCTTTCCGACCTCAGAAGTCATAAACCGGGAATATACTGGCCTATTTCAGGGGAAAGTGCAATCTACGTCCCATTATAGTACCGGAGGTAGCACAATTAGTAAAGGGGCCAGGCTCCCCGGTTCTCCGCTGGGTAAAAAAGGCGTTCCCGAACCAGCGGCGAAGACCTCAGCGAAATGAAACAAAGCATGGAAGATAACAATTTTTCATACAGTTACGTTCTCCAACGGGGTAATCAAACGACCATTAGTTTTCATGTTATTGAATACGACGTATTTATATGACACAGAACAACGTCGAAAAGGCTACCGGAATTCGGGGTATTGTTTTTCTCGATGCAATGATAACTCACGGTGTGTCGGCATGTTGGGTAGGAAGCACGTGCTAAGCCATTTTGAGAAATTCTTAGCATTCAAGGACGGAGAGTCCCCTGAAATACTTGAGGACTTGAAAGTCAGAAGATCGTCCCTAACGAAGGCTTGCTCACCATCTCAATGAGCAGCAATAAGTCGATTTCCTTTGCCTAAAATATAAAGTCATGTGATTTGAAACTGTTTTGGTGCTGAAGAAATTATAAGAACCACCTGCTTACCTAATTTATGAGAATGCGTCTTATCCGACTGCCAACAGAATATAACGTTATGGGACTCTTGCATGTACGTTCAAGACTATGTTCGTATTGGGCTCTCGATGCTGTTTTATCTCCTTCAGGTAGGATACCCTACGGGCTGCAATTTTTGGCCGCTCAATAAGTATCTTACGATTAGACAGGCACTTCTTCACCTAAACCCAAGGAGATGTAAGCGAGGCCGAAGGTATTCTTTACTGCAGTTCATAACACCTTGTGGACAATTTTAATAGAAGGGCATTGCTTTTCATTAATATAGAACTCGCCAACTTTAAAACGAATGGCACTGTCAGTGAAAGAGTCGAATTTGACGAGGACTATTCTTCCTCTTAGGCGAAGTGAACAGTGGCCGGCTCGCACTCGAGCCCACCGAGGTCGTTCGTTCGGTTTCCTTCGCGATGCGTAAAACTGAAGACTGGAAAACACCGGCCGCTAAAAACTGGTGGGGGTGAAGTACATCCTAATCGGCGCCAGTAGCGCTACCGTCGATTTCTTTAGTCTTTGGCTGGTCTAAATGTTTGGAAAAAGCGATGCATTTGTGATTAAAAGTAAAAAGAAGCGATAATTATCCGTTTCTCGATGCAAATTTCAGTTCAAAATTGAGAAAAAATAACTGATTCGTGGTGTAGAAACCATTTTACGGGCGGAATTAAGGAAAAAAAAAAAAAAAAATTATCGTTAAAAATGTGACAGACTGACGGCATTTTTTTCAACTTTTCTGAGATTGTACATCAAGAATGTCAGCGTGGCCTCGATTTTTTTTTTCTCAAACACCATTCCCATGCGAACATGGAAGTAAAACCCAAATTCGTGGCTAAAAGTAACGCAAAAATCGCGGCCAACATTGAGAAAAAGGCTAATTCTGGGCTAAAATTGGGAAAAATGGCCAATTCGTGGAATAAAAAGTCTACATTACGGGTAAAATTAGCCCGGACCAAAAACGCTAAATCACGGCAAAAAATTGAGATACATCACTATTTCAAGGGATAAAACTCCGATTCACGGGTAAAATTGAGGAAAAGCTTCATTTCGTTGATGAAAATGAGAAAAAGTGCTAATTCACGGCTAGAATTAAGAAAAGCCCCTAATTCACAGGATAAAAAGCGCTGATTCACGGCTAAAATTTCAAAAAATCGTTAACTCGCGGATAAAATCGTGAAAATGTGCTAATTCAAGGCTCAAATTTAGAAAAAACACTGATTCAAGCCTGAAATTGAAGAAATTAAAAGCCAATTCACGGCTTCTGAAGCCAAGTTTGCGACTAAAATAGGTAAGAGAAAAGACGCTAATTCTCGGCTAGAATTGTAAAACTTAAAAGTCGATAATTTGAGGGGTAAAAACGCGGAATTGCAGCTAAAATTGAGAAAAGCGGTAATTCGCGGATACTATTTAAGATAAAAACGGCACTTAGCGGCCTTTGAGGATAAAATACTGAAAAAAAAAAAAAAATTAATTCAAGGCTAAAATTAAGAAAAGCCTCCGATTCACGGAATAAAAACACTGTACTTCGCGTCTAATACTGAAAAAAGGCACTAATAGTAGGGGAGCCCAAGAGGGGATTTCGGGATTTACTCAAGCGCGTCAGATTAACATACTGCGGATATCTTGTAGGTACCTACTGTCCACAGATGGAAAGAATGCAGTTCGGAAGGAAGTGCCTAATGTCTTTTCTAAAAACATTTACTTCAACCCCCCGGCCCCATTACTTTCGGAAAGACTTCCACAGTTCCACTCTCGCACTCTCACTTCAGTCACTGGATGAGTAGACGATATGAATGAAGGGAGGGTCTTCTACTTTCCTCTCTTGTTCGCTCGCCCGCTATTAGCTATTTCTCAGTTCACACAACACACAACATGCCCTCACGCTTTCCACAGCTTAATTTTTGACAGAATCAGCTGTAAAAACTATTTGAACCAATTAATTAATGGCAAGACTGACGATAAGTTTGAAAGAGTAGACTGGATAAATAGATTTTTTCTCGTTTATTTACACCCTCGGCTTGCCGACAGTCCGCCAGTCGCTTTTTGGTTTATTATTCATTCTGAATAATACACCTATGTTTTCGGTCAGGAAAAAATGTTTGCAACCCACCCTCAAACTTTATCTGTGCACGTTTTAACATGTCTAGATTCGATTTCTGCGCAATGTCCGTCCGCCGTATGCCGTCCGGGCCATATCTTGCCCTAGGATTGCTCGAAAAAACTCGTTCTTTCGTACATAGACTCCATTTGGGATCTAGTTGGTCCTAACATCTGATCGGTTTGATCAACTAACTCCCTGGGATTTTATGGGCCAAAATGGGAATTTTAAAAGGTTTTGAGATCGTCGGTGTCGATTTTCATGTAATTTCAAGCCGGATTTGGCTACATTCATAAACAATAAACCCTTGTGTAAAATTTGCAGCGTTTTTTTTTTTTTTCAATCACATTATTTTGTGAGAGAAACATAATTCAGCCCCCCTATTCTGTAACTCTTGACGCGTTCGTCAGCAAATTTTCTCAGCTGATTACTTTCAGTTTAACACCTTGTTTATTTCGTTAACGCACGCGTTAAGAGTTACAGAATAAAGGGGCTGGCATTGGTTTTGAAAATAAAAAAACTAAGGCCCATTTTCACTAACAAAATTGATTTCGTTTAAAGTTGATCGCGATTAGTTGCCAATGAGGACCAATATGAATTCTGATATACGTGTTTACATTGTAATCGTGATTAGTTGTTGATCGTGGTTTTAACCCTTTGAGGACCATACTTTTTCAAGAGTCTTTTTCACTTCGACTGTTTTATTTTCATGATAAAGGACCTCTGAAAAGATGATCCATTATGCATATAAAATTTCCCCATGATTGATTTTTCCGGAAAAGCATGGGACAAATATGTCCCTATCGACCTCAAGGGTAATAGTAACGCTTTATACCAAAACATCAAATTTATTTATTAAATGATTAATAGTTTCAATATACACTGCGAAAAAAAACGTTTGAAGTAAAAAACAAAATCTTCAATTCATTTAGAAGCATGAAATGCATTAAAACAATTCCTTGTATTTGTGAAGCACAGAAAACTGTCACACTCCACGCATTTTACGTTGGTGCGATTCTCTTTTTTCTGTGTGTAACGCTGGACGCATCTCCGACGTACATTGTCCCGTACCATCTCATGTGTTCCAGTCCAGTGTTCCAGTACCATCTCATGTGTTCCAGTTTATAAACCCTTTCACAAGACCGAAAGACTCGTGACTGAACCGAAAGGAAACAACGAAGTGGAAAAAGCAAGCTGGAGGGAGTTGGGAAACAGCAAGAATCAACATGATCAGTCCCAGCATGCACTAGCATCCACTTATTCACTCCTGTCGGGGCTTGCTCCTGCAAATATAACTTCTTACTTTTACCGCTGAGGACGATTGGAACACGGGTGTCCCATAAGATTTGAAGCCATGGAAAACAACTATAAAATTTTTCATTATTTTTATTATCGGCAGTTTTCCGCTGGACAAAGACCCTGGTTCATAATTTACTAGATATGGTTCATTTCCGGGCAATAATTACGAAGTAACAACATAGTTACTAAATAAATCCGGGAAGTGAAATATAACGGTTTTTCCATGTCATGTAGCAATAACCAAAAAACTGTTTTCAACATTTAGGCGCAATCGTAGGGTAAACACACCCCTTAACTCTCCGTTGACGGTAATAAATGACTGAAATTTCGATTGGAAGTGATTAAATTGAGCATTGCCAAAAGGAAGTGCATATGGGACATATATGTCCAATCGTCCTCAAAGGGTTAAGAAGTTGGTGAAATCGGGCCTAAGTCAAATCATGAGGTTCCAAAAAATTTTCCGATCCAGCGCGCACCTTTTTTATGTATTCAAAAACGTATTGTTTGCATAATAGGGATCGGACACGGCAACGTTGCCATAGAAATCCCGCCCCCGCCGGTCTATCAAAGCATTATGTGGTATCCAATAATCTACCAATCATGTTCGAGAGAAGAACTTGGATGCCAAAAAAAAGGGGTCCAAAAGGGGTGAGCTACTAGCCCTATAGGGCCAGTAGCTCAAATAAAGATCGAAATTGCAAAAAAGGTCTCTGAAGTCCTTCCGCATGTAAATTACGAATTATTGAACCCTAAAAAACGGAGATTATTTAGGCAGAAATTAATGGAGGGAATTGATTTGGCGTGACAACAATACATTTTTGCTTTTCCACGGAATAATTGTTGCAATTATTGAAGCCCACATCTCAACTTTTTAAATCTCACATGTGAAGGCGGCTTTAAAGTTACAGAATATACATTCTCGACTTTCAATGCAAATTGAGTATAACGTTTCCGAAAACCAGGGCCGTTTTGAGGGGTTGGCAAGGTAGGAGACCACCTAGGGGTTCCGACCCTAAGGAAGATCTCAGCCCAGGAAAAAAATCACCAAAAGAAACCATCAATAACTTTTTTTTCTTAAAACTTGGAGGACCCGTCCGTTCGTGAAAGTTTTTCGTAGATTTTTCAAGTTCATTTGTGAAAACAAAGAAAAATATTTCCGAGCCACGGAAACTTACAGTTTTGCCCCTTGAGAAGTGGCTATTCAAGCAGGAAACAGGGTTGTCAAGGGGGGCAGGGGGGGAATCTGATAATTTTTCCTACAAAACGGGTATTTCTGCTCAGAAAATGCTGAGGATTCAACTTCCTAAAACTGAATCTTTGGCAAACTTGAGACACGTCAAATTCTGGTTTCTATACCTCAAATCACACGGTCAAGCTAAATGTTTGGCTCTAGAAACTGATTATTAGGCCCTGAAAACTGAGTATTTGGTCCCGGCAAGCAGGAACCAATTATTTGACTTGACCAAAAAAAAAATGATTTCTTGATTATGCACTGCCACAATGCCACAAAATATTGATTGGTTAAAACTGTCAATTTTGCTACCAAAACTGGATAATAGCTTGGTTGAAATCTAGTTTCAATCACTGCAGAAAAACGAAATATTCGTCTGAATTATTCTCTAAAATTGATAAATTGGTGGAGCCACATAGATCGTGAACCCTCAAACACTCGTTTGCTCACGGCTAAAATGTTCCTGTGCAACAATTTAAAAAACTATTTAACATTTTGTTTGCTTTATTAACGCACGTCCAAACATTATGTTTGACCCTATCATGGTTTCCGAACAAATAAGAACTAAGGTGCGGATTTTGGGTAAAATGTTTAGGGGGGCTGAGCCCTGAGCTCAAGGTTCTCCCTCCCTCTCACATATCAAATCAAATTCCGAATTTTGTGGATTATTGCTCGCAGAAGGTTTTCCTCACTCAAAAATCCAATATCACAGACTTGACCCCCTTCAAAAGCCAATTGCACCGGGTTGACCTATTTGAAAATGCAATTCCACGGGTCAGGCACTTTTGATGTCCAATTATCATGGATTTGACGCTCACAGAATCCAATTTCGCGGTTTTGACTAATTGACTAACAAAATTTCGTGTTTGAAGGTGCTTTTAAAAAATCGCATATTTGGCACTTATATTGATACCAAATATCGTGGATTTGGCGCGCGGCGCCAGCAACCAATTTCGCATGGTTGCACCCCTTAAAATGAGTCAATTTTATGGAAAATTACACCTTTTTTCCAAATGTGAAATTTCTAGTGTAGTGGTTCTTTTTAAAGAGAAATTTCATGGCTCTGGCTGTTTTTAAAAACAATATATCGCAGAGTTGGCTCATTCAAAACATTGGCTCATTCAAGATGTTTTTCTGAATCACGGGTTGTCCGTTCACTCAGATTTAGTATGGACAAATGGGGACTGACTTTTTTTGAAAAAAAAATAATTCCCCGATTTGCACGACTATGAGCCGCATTTAAGGGCACATAAAATAGTTAACGTATATCGAAAATGGCTAATCCTGACAGAACATAGTGTGCTCTTTCCGAATCCATCATCAAAAGTTGCAAAAATTCAAATTAAATGCGAGTTTCTCGCCGTTAGTTAAAAAAATGATGTAAGCATTAAAAATCGTTAGAAAAATCATATCTCGAAGGGTTTTGATTTTCGGACCATGATGTATATGGTAATTTCGGTCGCAAATGAGGCCTACTATCACCCAAAAATTGTTTTCACACTTATCTCCTTTCACCCTGTATATTTATATATTTATTTATAATATTATGGCCGTTTTCTTGTTAGCACGATAACTCTCGAAGAATTCAATTTAGCGGAACGCGCTTTGGCAAAAAATCAGTAGTCATAAGACCCCGGTCGGTATTACATTTGGGCCAAATCGGTCAAGGTGGAGGGGGGGAAAATAGGGCTTGAAATGGTCAAAAAATCACTACGAATCACCAGTTGATTCTAGAAGCATCACATTCGGTACGTATACTCCATATTAGACTAGCCTTTGATTCCCATTTTAATTTCTTGAAAAAGTCTAGGTGGAGGGGGTGGTGCCCCCGGGGTGGAAGTAAGTCTGTGGTCTTGTTAGCACGATAACACTCGAAGAAATTAATTTAGTGGAACGCGCTTTGGCACAAAAATGAGTAGTCAGAAGTCCCCGGTCGGTATTCCAATTGGGCCCAATCGGTCGTAGGGCTTGAAATGGTCAAAACATCACTACAATTCACCAGTTGATTCTAGATGCATCATATTCAGTACGAATACTCCATGTTAGAGTAGACTTTGATTCCAATTTTAATTTTTCGAAAAAGTCAAGGTGGTGGGGGTGGTCCTCCTGGGGTGGAAGTTTAAAAATAGCGTTGAACTTCACTAGTTCATCTTTGCGCTCTAAAATTCGACTCAATAATTTAATTTAACAAAAGCCCTGGGTTCCATTGAGATTTATCGAAAACTTTGATGGGGGGGGGGGTAAAATGGGGATGAAATTTCAAAAATATCGCTTAAATTCACACGTTTGTTATAAAATACGGCGCAAAAATTTAATATAACAAAGCCCTTGGAAAACCACCGAAAATTTTTGACATTTTTGAAGAGAGGGTGGTGAAAATAGAGGAAGAAGTTCGGCTTAATGAAACAAATTATGGTATCAAAATTATTACTTCTGGGACGGCTTAGGGTATCCGTATACGAAATGAAATGCACTCTTTCCGACCGCCAGCTGCCGGAGCGAAATTTTTTTTTTTTTCGAGTTTCTCACACCAATTTCCTCGCAAAAACATATTAAATTTGTCGGAAAACAAAATGTTGAAATTTCGACTTTTTTGGGCTTAGGTTTTTTTGCGGGGCCCCCACAGGGCGGCCCATTGGCAAGTTTGGGAGGACACGTGTCTAATATTTTTCGATGTTGAACACAAAAAAAATCGGCGTCGGTGAGACAGGTGAAAGCTGCCCTAAAAGCACCGCATCTGTGTGCTTGCTGTGCGCGTTAAAAATTTAATGTAACAAAAGGCCGTCAGTCGCAGTAGATATTTCTCGAACAATTTCAAGGGGGGAGGGGGTGAAAATAGGGGACAAAATTTTAAAATTTCGCCAAAATTCAGACGTTTATCCCAACGTATCAAGATTCGGCGCAAAAATTTAGCGTAACAAAGCCCTTCGAAAACAACCGAAACTTTTCGAAATTGTGGAAGAGGGGTAACGGGGTGGCAATAGGGGATGAATTTCGGATCAAACACATCCTACAGTAGCAAACAGATGGATGGGAGGGGGTCGACGCAAGCATTAATGGGGGTTTCAGGCGGGTTTCCTCGACCCCTTCCCAGTCAGCCCTCGCCTAAACTTCGCACACAAATTTTGGCTCCATTTCCTCACCAATATTCGATGTCAAAGTACAATTTTAATCTTCAGGAAGTTCTGCAGAGACGTTAGATCTTGCTTTTCCAAATTTCATCCCTGAAATTACCTCAAAGCACATTTGAATTTTAAAGTGTTTTGGGGTTATTTCAGGGATGAAATTTGGAAAAGCAAGATCTAACGTCACTGTAGAACTTCCTGAAGATTAAAATTATACTTTGAAATCGAATATTTGTAGAAATGGGGTATTTGTAGAAATCAAGCCCACATTCGGAACCCTCATCGGAGCCTATGTTCACGACAATCAGCCGATTTGAAGAACTTGGGTTTGATGTAACGCCACACACTCCTTCGGCTTGCCAACATTTCTTAAATGTTAAGTTGGTGTCAACCCAAGTCTCGTCTAAATAATAAATCGGTCTTCCTTCTTTTCTCAAAGATCTGATAGTTCGTAAGTATTTATGTCTCCAATTTACAATGTCCGGCCTTTCGATCAGTATTTTCCTTTTTTGTACAGTTTTTTTCCATTTGAAGCCCATCTCGCGCAGTATTTTCCTTAACGAGTCAGGCCCAAAAGGGAAAACGATTTTACTTTTCAGGACAGGCAGTAGTTTGGAAACAGTCGGAACAATTTTTTCTTGGTCATAGAAATACAAAATTGTATTTCTAATTACCTGGCGATCAAAGGCATCGACAGAATCGGTGAAAAGAGGCGACGAATGGGGACGAATCTTCCCAGGTGTCGTCAGAATACCACTATCACTTGATTTCATCTCCTTTCGGATATTATGAATCGTCCTTACCGATACTCCGCAATAGTGAGCAGTCCTTTCAACTGATTTGTTTAAAGGAAAGGCGGTTCTTTTGACGTTTTCTCATTGTCGCACTCTTCAATAACCTTTGCAATGGATGGTTTTACCCTTTTTTCGAGTGGATGTGGAAGCCATTTCGTGAAGTTGCCAGCGAAAGGAAAAAAAAAAAAAAAAGGGCGGGCTCAATCCGCTTTGGACCGACAGAAAGGTTGACTGATTTTATTTTAATAATTAAAATTAAAAAAAACGAAATGAACTTATTGAAAAATGCATTTCTTTGGATGACCTCGATGTTGTGGAGTTTTCTTCAGCTAGGATTAAAGCTCGAATAAAATAGTAATCTCCACGGTACTTTAATTATTTAATTCAGTGTAACCGGTTTTCGATGCACCGGATCATCATCAGCACTACATATCAATAAAGAAAAACACACGATACGTTGGTTAAACAAACAATGATGAAAGCACAAGGAAACAATGAATGACTAGATTAGTTACCTACCTTAAAATAAAAACATCAGAAAAATGACTTTGTCAATTGTAACATTAGGCTTCACCATGTATCGGCTTGTCAACACCTTCTCCAACTAACTGATTTGACTGAGTGGGATTTTCTTACTACTACGATTAGAAGAGATAAGCGTACTAAATAACAAGTTGAATGGGGAGGAAACCCCTTCCATCCTCTCGTTTAGACAGTGAGGATTATCCAGCAACTCCCTTGAAATAAATAAACCCTCCAATGCCTCCATCCGCCTCCCATACTGCTCAACCGCAAGAACCTGGGCTAGGTGTTCTGAACCCTCTGCACCGCACTCACCCACATGAACCTTAAAGGCAAAATCAGACCTCGATAAATGCTCACGAAAACGCGTACGAAATTTTCGACCAGTACGTCCACAATACGTAGCTAATTCACATTTCCCACACGTCAATTTATATATACCGCTTTTGTCCACCATCTTAACTTTGTCTTTTCCGTTACCTACAAGCTCCTTCACGGTATCAGCACTCTTAAAGGCTATCTTGTAACCTCTTTTCCGTAGGATCCTCTCCAAACCATGTGATGCCTGTCCAAGATACGGAAGACAAATCCACGGGCCTGCTACCTCTTCTTTACTCCTTTCTGCTTGAAAGGAAGCATTGTCTAAGCAGCAGTTGTCTCTTCTTGTTTCTTATCAATCTGTCAACACAGGATTTCGAGAAACCATTCACTTTAGCTATGTGATAGATAACTTGTAGTTCCTTTAAATACGCATTGCTATCCAAGGGTACGGTAAGGAGACGATGCACAAAACTACGGAGGGCCGCCATTTTATGCCTCGGATGGTGATTTGAGTCCGATGGTATGATTATGTCCGTCGCCGTGGGTTTACGATATATCTGAAACTTTATGCTTTCCTCAGTGCGTGTTAAAGTGAGGTCTTGAAGAGGTGATGACACACTCTTGGTTTGGGAGGGCGAGGGCGAGTTATTTTCCAAGTTCGTGGAATGTCTGAACTCAAGGAAAACGTGCATACAATCACTTCGGAGGCATAAAATGGCGGCCCTCCGTAGTTTTGTGCATCGTCTCCTTACCGTACCCTTGGATAGCAATGCGTATTTAAAGGAACTACAAGTTATCTATCACATAGCTAAAGTGAATGGTTTCTCGAAATCCTGTGTTGACAGATTGATAAGAAACAAGAAGAGACAACTGCTGCTTAGACAATGCTTCCTTTCAAGCAGAAAGGAGTAAAGAAGAGGTAGCAGGCCCGTGGATTTGTCTTCCGTATCTTGGACAGGCATCACTTGGTTTGGAGAGGATCCTACGGAAAAGAGGTTACAAGATAGCCTTTAAGAGTGTTGATACCGTGAAGGAGCTTGTAGTTAACGGAAAAGACAAAGTTAAAATGGTGGACAAAAGCGGTATATATAAATTGACGTGTGGGAAATGTGAATTAGCTACGTATTGTGGACGTACTGGTCGAAAATTTCGTACGCGTTTTCGTGAGCATTTATCGAGGTCTGATTCTGCCTTTAAGGTTCACGTGGGTGAGTGCGGTGCAGAGGGTTCTGAGCACCTAGCCCAGGTTCTTGCGGTTGAGCAGTATGGGAGGCGGATGGAGGCATTGGAGGGTTTATTTATTTCAAGGGAGTTGCTGGATAATCCTCACTGTCTAAACGAGAGGATGGAAGGGGTTTCCTCCCCATTCAACTTGTTATTTAATACGCTTATCTCTTCTAATTGTAGTAGTAAGAAAATCCCACTCAGTCAAATCAGTTAGTTGGAGAAGGTGTTGACAAGCCGATACATGGTGAAGCCTAATGTTACAATTGACAAAGTCATTTTTCTGATGTTTTTATTTTAAGGTAGGTAACTAATCTAGTCATTCATTGTTTCCTTGTGCTTTCATCATTGTTTGTTTAACCAACGTATCGTGTGTTTTTCTTTATTGATATGTAGTGCTGATGATGATCCGGTGGATCGAAAACCGGTTACAGTGAATTAAATAATTAAAGTACCGTGGAGATTACTATTAGGGAGTTATTGCATAGCCGTCTGACGCTTAACATTAACGGTTATGTGACGTCACCATAAGCGTAGCCGTTTATGTTGGTGGAAAAAGAGTTATTGCAAATAATAGTTGCACTAAAATATGAACACATGGTAGGGCTTAGATGCACTTAATTGCTTCAAATAAATTAATAAAACACCTCCTCATACTGGTCTTTAAACGTTTGTGATTAACGCTTAAACTCAAAATGTTAATTTTACGCTTATCATGACGTCACATAACCGTTAACGATAACCGTCAGACGGTTATGTAATAACTCACTATTTTATTCGAGCTTTAATCCTTATTGAAAAATAGTTAGGTGTAAAAAAAAATATTTAATAAAAAGCAGAACAGCAAGAACAAATAAGCGCAAGAATCAAAGCTGGAAAGCTGAGCAGTGAGCACCTATCTCAATCCAAATCCTCTGTGTTCGAAGAGTGAACACTTTACAACACAAATGAATTGAATGAGACGATGAGACAGTCAGATGATTGCCACCGCACGCAGGCGTATGACCATACTGAAGGCCACATCCCCCCAAAACCGTCCTGCCCGTCAGCATAAACACGCAAAAGGGTAGTAGTTTGAGAGTATAGAGGGAATTTCTTCAACTGAATTCTTTCCATGTTGATTATCTCCACCAAATATGAGCCCTATAAATGTGGCCGCCCGTCAAGGATAAAGCGTCAGATTAGTAAAAAAAAAAATTGATCATCAGACATTCTCGAGCGCATCAGATTAAGGAAGTGGGAATTAATTACATGCTAAAAAGTCTATATTCCACTAATCTGACAATTTAAGAGTGACGCAAAAACGGAGGAGGTCTCCATCACTTGTAAAAAAAAACGCTGAGAATTATCGAACAATGCCTTATTATTTCGACTGTTTATGGGTTTATTATTCATCGATGTAGTCAAATCCGGCTTGAAATTACATGAAAATCGACACCCCACACCCCTATTATCCCAAATCCTTTGAAAATCCCCATTTTGGACCCGCTATTGGCCCATAAAACCCCAGGGAGTTTTTTGATCAAACTGATCAGATGTTAGGACCAACTAGACCCCAAATGGAGTCTATGTGCGAAAGAACGAATTTTTTCGAGCAATCCTAGGGCAAGATATGGCCCGGACGGCGGACAGACATTTTTTTTTTATTGCAGATTTGGATTCTACGCACTTTGAAGCGTAAAACTACAAATTTTGAGGGGGGGTCAAACATTTTTTTTTCCGATACGATTACAAAGACTTATTATTGAGAAATAATAAGCCAAAAAGTCATCTTGACATTCTCGAGCGTGGCTACTTTTGGCTTATTATTTCTCAATAATAAGTCTTTGTAATCGTATCGCAAAAATAATTTTTTGACCCCCCCTCAAAATTTGTAGTTTTACGTTTCAAAGTGCGTAGAATCCAAATCTGCAATAAAAAATGTCCGTCCGCCGTCCGGGCCATATCTTGCCCTAGGATTGCTCGAAAAAACTCGTTCTTTCGCACATAGACTCCATTTGGGGTCTAGTTGGTCCTAACATCTGATCAGTTTGATCAAATAACTCCCTGGGGTTTTATGGGCCAAAAGCGGGTCCAAAATTGGGATTTTCAAGGGATTTGGGATCATAGGGGTGTGGGGTGTCGATTTTCATGTAATTTCAAGCCGGATTTGACTACATCGATGAATAATAAACACACAGTCGAAATAATAAGGCATTGTTCGATAATTCGCAGCGTTTTTTTTTTTTTTTTTTTTGTAGGGAATAATTCAAGGATAACGAAAAATATCTAATCTGACGATTTCCATAAGCCGAAATAGAAAAAAATCGTCGATAAAGTTTAGTCATTATTCAACTCTTGGGGCCAATTCAGTGAAACTTAGCGCCCACCCATCTTGTGTGAAACATATGTTCCAATTCGGGAAGACGGGTGGATAGCGCCGGCGCTAAATTTTACTGAATAGGTTGCCATATGTGTTGAATAATTAAGTTTTAAAAAAATTGCGCTTTTCTCTCTCATATCAGTTGAATAAAGTTATCATTATTCAACTATTGTAGAAAAAGGTCCTTTACATCACAATTTCAGTTAACCTCAACTTTCTCTTTCGAAAATGGTGCAGAAAACTAGGAGTTAGGCACCAAATATAGGGCGAATTTTTTAAAAAAGTGTCAGATTAGGCGAATCCCTCCAGATAATCGTCAGATTACTAGAGAGCACGTTTTGAACGTCAGTATGAAGCATATATATCTTAATCTGACGCGCTCGAGTATTTCAAAATGAAGATTTTTTTTGCACATTCTGATAAGGGCCACGAGTTTGCGTCACCTCCAAATCGTCAGATTATTGAATGAGAGCTTATTTTAGGTTCACTTAACATTCCCTTAGAAAATCTGACGCGCTCGATTAATTTTTATTTTATTTATTTATTTTCAACCCTTACGTACGACCACCCCCACCATGCAAACTGTCAGATTAACATGCATACTTCATTAAAAATACGGAGACAATTGATGCTGTAAATATCTGACTCGCTCGAGAATGTCCATACAACAGTTTTTTTTTACATTTTTGAAAGTCTATAGCCGCTCTCCCCACCGATGAAAAGGTGTGCATCATATAACAATTTCATCTTTTTATCATATAAGCTTTGCAACCCAATAGGTCTCTACGACGCTCTAGTAAATCCCCATTTAGCATCGTGGGCTCCCCTACTATAATACGCATATGAAATGGAGAAAAATCGCTATTGAAAAGCTAAAATGGAGAGAAATTAGTAATCCACCAATGACGTTGAGAAAAACCGCTAATTTACATGTAAAGTATGGGAAAAGCGCTGCTATTACATTGAGTACAATCCAATTCGCGGCTTTTGAGCCAATTTTGCACCTAAAAATTAAAGTAGAGGAAAAGCGTAAAATTGCGGCTTAAAAATGGCAAAAATTCAAATGCTAAAATTCACTGCTTAAATGGAGAAAAACACTGGCTGGCGGCTAAAATTGAAAACATGCCAATTCATCGGCTTCTGGTGCCAATTTCGCGACAGTGAAATGGAGAAAAATTTTAGAGAAGTCGCCATCAATTCGCTAATTCACGTGTGAAATTGAGAAAAAGTGCTAATTCGCTTACCTTAAAGGCTTGCTTAAATTGAAAAAAATTGCTTCTTCGCGGGTAAGCTGCAGAAAAAGCGCTAATTCGCGGTTTAAATTAAGAAAATACCATAACTCATCGCAGTCATCGCTATACAATAGGCGAAAAGGTACGTCTTTGCCCACCCAATAGGAACATTGGGTGGGCGATGGCCTACCTCTCCCCCCCCCCTAACTCTACGCCCCTGGTATTCGTCGAAGAAGTACTTCTAGCGGATGATTATGCCCCCTCTTCCCTTCCTTTTGCGATGTTTTTAAAATGAAACAACGTTGTTAAGATTCTATTTGAATTGAAAAATTGTGATCGTGTAAACTGAGATGGGAAAATTGTGTTAATAAGCGTAATTTATGGTTCAGGTTAGCAGTTTTCGCGCTTTCTCACAGCATCCCCCTCCCCTTCCACGGTGCCATCAACATTCCACAATTTCAACCTTCAAAAAAGCTATAGAGTAATCACGTCAAAACTATTAAATCCAGCGCCTGCGTACTTTTCCTAGCTTCTATAGAACTTTGGGGGCCCGTATAAATCGGCAATATTATGAATTCCTCAATTCAGTGCAATTGTACGGTAAGTAAGGTTGCTGGGTTGGGGGGGGGGGGGTGATTGAGGCGGAGTATTTCATCATCGGTCTTCGACCTGTCCGTGACTGCGGGGCCCACATGCTTTTTTGTTTTTGTTTTTAAATCGCCCCCCAAGCCCATGAAGAAGAAGAGAAGGAGGAAGAGGACGAAGAAGAAGAAGAAAAAAACACGAAACCTTGAAAAATCTCTAGTTTCGAATCGAAAGCGATGGAGAGGGGGTAGAGCGTGTTGAAGAGGTGTAGGAAAAAGTTGGATAGGAAACGACGCACAGTTTACTTCAAGTTCTTTCCTTCGGAAGAAAGGTGCGCGGTATTGTTTATAATTTAAAAAAACAAAACAAAACAAGAAACTCAGGCAGTAGTGCGTAACGGATCGCTTTATTTCATTCAACTTGTTAATTAACGAAAAGAAAAGTAAGTGAACGAGTCTACGGCTTGTTTTTTTAAATTCTTGTAAACGACAGATGCCCTCTGTTTTGACCGGTAGCTGTTGCATTTTTTTGGTTTGTTTATATAGTTCCATCGAATCCTGGCGTACTTTTTAGCCCCTGTCCCCTGGGGGTTTTGACCATTTTTGTGAGCTTATAACGAGCGATATTTGGACTTCCTCCAGCGTTCTCCAACAAATCTAATAATATAACAGCTCTTAATTTATTAGGCGGCGGCCGTTAGATTCGGTTTCGAGTGCCTTTGATTTTTGAGCGGTCAGTCTCGCCTTTGAAGGCGATGGGAAGGGGGAGGGTGTGGTGATCGATACTAACAGCCCTTTTTTTTTTTTTTTAAGCTCATACGCCTTAATTAATCAACCGGTTGCACCCTCGAATGAAAATTGTTGAGCTTCGTCACTCCGTGTTGCAGTTTTAGGAGTCATAAACTTTTTTTTCTTCGCTCAAAATGAGCCCAACCTTCGACCTTGGGGGGAAAAAAAACGTTGGGTGAAGACAAATTAACATAATTGCGAAACTCTCACTATACCTCTGATATCATTCTTTTGGCATTCCCATCCCATTTAACCCTGCTTTAAAATGAGAGGAGGGGCAATCAAAATGTTGCACTCAATTTAACTCCATGCCTCCCTCCTACCCTCTTCTCAACACATTGTGTCTGGATGCACGGTAGTGCTTAAAAGAGGGCCTATCGCTTCCAAAGTTCATAATTTTGAATACAAAAGGCCCACCCCTCCCAGAGGATCATCACCCTCGTCCTCCTGTGGTGGTATCACCGCAGTGGACTACTAATTACTTTCTAGTTTGAATACGAAAAGGATATCCATACAAAGCCATGGGAACCAGTTTACCGGTTGCATTAAAAAGAAAAACAACGCAGAAACCTTTTCTCCATTTCTCTTTCCAGCTTTCTAAACAGTTTCTCGCGTTTTCAAAAACGCGCTGCGGTGAAAGATGGCACCGAATGTAGTGCTAGTGGGCGAGAAGGGGAGGGGGCGATATGCATTCTGTGGCCAGACGTTGTCCTTTTATGGAACTATATCATTTTCAGAATATAAACAAGTACATAAAAAGCCGTAGGAAATACAAAAGTTATAAATAGAGCTTCGTCATAACAACGACGGATGTTCAGTGGACCACTAAAGAGGAAAATTATATTTTTATCCAACTGTACTTTGCCCCCCCCCCGTCCCATCATTAAATTCCACTCTCCCTGCAGTGAAGTAATATGACACTATTTAAACATATCGTTCGGGTCTAAATGTGATATGAATCAACGCCCATATCATTGAAACAAAACGTGACTGTCGGAGAGAATCCTGAGAACATAATAACGTCATTTTTCCAAACGTAGCAAAAATAGAAATTGTTCAGATCGTTACCAATTCTTCAAACACTCGACGACGGCGGTGGCGGCGGCTCGTTTTATTTTAACGTTTTTTCTTAACGAATTTGACCCCTTTTGACCATCAGGGTGTTCGCGTTTTTACGCGTTGTGTCAACGAAATCGTCAACTGCACTTTCAAACGCGTTGGCGAAAGTAGATTGTGAGAGAGTGTGAATTCTGTTGGAGGAGGGGTGAGGGCAAATGGGGGAAACCATTTTTGAACGATTCTAAAGTCCGTAAACGTGTGTGGGTGGTGTTTGGGTGGGGGGGGGGTGAACCCATTCATGCCAATTACGTACTAGACCCTTTACCGCAGGCTATGTGCCCCATCACTCATCGTAGCCCTCAGGGAATAATGGCGACAGGGAGGAAGGGTAAAGTTAACTTTAGATAACCCGACCCATGAACGAAATCCTAAAGTTTAGCCACAATTTTCTTTTGTTTAGCATTTAAATAAGGAAACAACGTCAGCTAAGCAAATGTAAACAAACGATATTGAGACTAAAAATGGCGCTAAACAATCGATTTCGTCCGCGCGGGTCCGGGCCATGTGAATTTGATCGAATGCATGTGAACCTTAGCCGACCCATAATGCCTAAAACCGCGAAAACGGTTCTACTCGTTTTTCAGCCAAAAAATGTTGGCTAAACCAAAATGTTTAGCATTTCGAAACACGATTTCATAAAAGAATTGATGGGTGCGGACAACTTCACGTAACCCATCCCATGAACGGAATCGTTTTTTAGCGCCATTTCTAGCCATAATATCGTTTCTTCACAAAAATAAAAACAATCGTTTGTTGACGTTTGTTTAGCCTCACAAGCACTCTAAACTACAATCAAACTTGGGTGCGGCTAGCTTCACGCTCCACGACATGACCGAAATCGTTTGTTTAGCGGCATATCTGGACGTAAAATCGTTTGTTTACGTTTGTTTAGGCATATTATTAGTTTTGTTCAGCATTTCGTTACATTATTTCATCAACAAAAAAACATTGATGGGTTTCGCCAACTTTTCACGAAACCCGACCCGTGATTGGAATCGTTTTTTACCTCCATTTCTAGTCGTAATATCGTTTAGTCAAATATTTCGTTTGTTTAGTATTTCCAAACATCATTTTTTCAAGAAATCATTGGTGGGTTTAGCCAACTTTACGTTACCCGACCCATGACCGGAATCGTTTGTTTAGATCCATTTCTATTCTTAATATTGTTTGTTTACGTTTTTTTTTAGCCAACATTTTCGTTTGTTTAGCTCCTTTAGCACATTTAACGATAAACTAACTTGGGTTTGGCTAGCTTCACGGTCAGTTACTCTCTAAAGATATTGTTTATTTAGCTGCATATCTGGACGTAAATTCGTATGTCCAGCCATATTTTTCGTTCGTTTACAGTGGCGGCGGAACCTACACGGCATTTGGGGAGCAAATTTCTGAACTGAAGTTCAGTTAGTGCAGCCGTCCCCACTCCATATATTTCGAGTCAATTTATTGTATTTTATTTTATTTATTAATTTATTTTTACACATAACCGTTTCAGCCCCCAAAAGCATGGGAAGTATGAGATAAGCGCAGGCGCGGATCCAGAAGGGCGGGTGCGCGGTACAACGTCCAGGCCAAAATTAAGGAAATAGTGTAATTCACAGTTTATGAACACCTTGTCACAACTAAAAATGAGGAAAAAGGATCGTTCACAGTGGAATGGAGAAAAAGCCGCTTTTTGCGCCTAAAATTGAGAAAAAATCTCAATTCGAGGCTAAGCTAAAAGCTAAAACTATTAAGAAAACAAGCATGCTCTGAGAAAAGGCGCCCACTCACGGCTGAAAATGGCCCAAATTCCAGCCGAAATTGAAAAAAAAAATGAGCTAAATCACGGTTTATGGAGACGGCTATACGGTTTTCACAGCTAAAAAGAAGAAATATGTCTCGTTCGAGAACTCTACCGAGGTAGCATTGGTAGAATTAAGAAAAAACGCTCATAATGCAGCTAAACTTTTGGGAAAACCGATAATTCTTGACTGAAACTGAGAAATTACGCTCATTCACGGCTAAAATTAGGAAAAGACGCTCTTTCAAAGGTAAAATTGAGAAATCCACGACTGAACTTTAGGAAAAGCGCTATTCCGTGGTCTAAATTTAGAAAAAACGCCAATTCGCGGTTTTACGATGCTACGTCCTGGCCAAAATTAAGGAGAAGCGCTAATCCATGGTTTGTAGAGACCTTTTTACGACAAAAACTGAGAAAAAAAGGCTCAATTTACACCAAATTGAGGAAAAACCTGGAGGAAATTCTTTGCCCCCCCCCTTCTCAGGGGTCAGAATCCGAACCGCGTCCTCTCCAAAACATATGTTTCAATTTAGAGAGGACGGGTGGAAAGACTTACACCACACAAGTACATTGCATTGAATGGAAAACGCCATTAACTGTCTAACCATCATAATTTTAAGGGGCTCGAATAGCCCAGTTTGGCTATTTTTTTGTTCTATCATAGTCAGTTTAGTCATTTTCAATTGGCGAATCGTAAGTTGCGCCATCTGTGGGGCGCGAATAGTCGGTCATACTTTGACCATTTTTAGAGCTTGCCATAGTTTGGCATTTTTATGATTGCCAATTTGCCACTGTAATGGTGCGTGAATAGCCAGTTTTGATATTTAAATTGCGCAAATAATAAGTTTTCCCATTTTTAAGGTGGGAATATCCGTCAAGCTACTTCTAGGGTGCCAAGGGCAAAGTTGTCTGTGCTGTTGGCGAGGATCTTGTCATTTTAGCCATTTTCAAGGCTCGAATCGCCCGTTTTGTCCTTTTTCGAGTGTGAACTACTGATTTGCTGTTGTTAAGGCAAAAATAGCCAGTTTGGCTATTTTTGGGGCATGAATAGTCATTTCAGCAATTTTCGAGGTGTGAATGGCCTGTTTTGCAATTTCATCGTCAGTTATTGAGCATTTTCATTAACTGAAATCGTAAGTTCGACCTTTTTAATGAAGCATAGAGCCATTTTTATGGTGTAAGTTCTAAACAACTTTTACTACAAGGTTCAGGGGACAAATGGTCAGTTTATTCAAGTTTGGGGTACGAACGGTTAAATATTTCAGCATTTTTTAAAGGCCCGTTCACAAGGTCTATGTTTACGTTCTGTGGAGTCTATGCAACCAAACAAATTAAAAAAAAAATATTTGAAAGGAAATACATATCCCATTATGGAGTTGAATTTGCGCTAAGCGTCACATCCAGGGCAATATTTGAGCGGAACGCCGCGTTTAAAAAACAATAAGGAAGAAACGCCACGTGAATAGAAAAATCCACTGAAATGACACGCATTCTATATGCAAAAGTTTTGCAAAATGTTACATTTTTCAGGAGGGAGCATTTGCTCCTCCTGAACCCCACTTCCGCCGCCACTGTTTGTTTACGTTTGTTAAGTGGCATATTTTTTGTTTCTTTAGTGTAGTTTTTTATTTTGAAAAATTAAGTTTCAAAATGCTAAACATACGAAAAATATGGCTAAACGAACGATTTTACGTCCAGATAAGCCGCTAAACAAACGATTTCGATCATGGGTCGGGGACCATTAAGCTAGCCGCACCCGCACCCAAGTTTGTTTGTTGTTTGAAGTACTTGATGGGCTAAGCAAAACGGAAATTTCGGCAAAAACAAATTGTAAAAAACTGTATTATGGCTAGAAATGGCGCTAAACAAACGATTCCGATCAATAATAATAATAATAATAATAATTTATTGCTATCGCCGCTAGGCATTACAACGTCAACATGATATTTTAAAACAGATTGAAGCAATCGTTTAAGCTGTACAGGACGTTGTTGACTAGAATATTTTTCAATTTTCTCTTGAACTGCGTGAGAGGCAGATGTTTAAATTCTTGAGGCAGGGTATTGTACAGTTTAGTCGCCATACTGAGGAAACTTTTGGAGGTTTTGGCCAGTCGGAAGGACCCTGGAACTAAGATTTGATTGCCTCTGGTCTCATACGAGTGGACGTCACTGAAATGCAAGCCGCCGCCAATGTGCAAGGCACAGGCACTGAAAAGCGAAGACGGCGTAGACGGTCTTAATGCCGTGATCCTTAAACGCATCCCAACAGGAGTCTCGAGGCCTCAGTCCGCTCAGAATCCGAACTGCTCTTTTCTGCAAGGCGAAAACCTTGCCAACGTCCACAGAATTACCCCAGAGCAGAGTTCCATGGACAATGTGGCAGTGAAAAATGCAAAATATGTCTGGACAAGCGCGTCGTTGGTCACAGAAAGTTTGATACGTCGAAGAATGAACAAAGCTTTGGACAACTTTTTTGACATCGATTCAATGTGAGGCTTCCATCCCAGTGAAGAATCGATCATCAAACCGAGCATTTTCACCGATGATTGAGAGCAAGTCGGTTTGGTAAGAGAGAAGTCAATGTGCTGGGTTTTTTGGGTATTCAGACAAAGCCAGTTGTTCCGGCACCATTCCTCTACCAGAGCGATACAGCTTTCCTTGCATTCAGAGCTCGGCATCACGACGGAGATATCATCCGCGTATAGAACGGGAGTTAGTCCATAACCATAACCAGGGAAGAAGAACGGAAGGTCGTTAATAAAAATAATAAAAAGTATCGGCGCCAAAACTGAGCCCTGCGGCACACCGAACATGACATGACACGCGTCCGAGATCTTATCATTAAATAGGACACTCTGGACCCGATGGTCGAGGTAGGACACGAGTAGGTCTAACGAAGTTGAATCCAAAAACCTTAGAATTTGAGTAGTTTGTCCCTCAGTAGCTGATGACACACAGAGTCAAACGCCTTGTACATATCAAAAAAAGCCGCACTCGGGTGATTTTTCCCTTCCAGAAGTATGAGACATTCAGAGATTAGCCTTGTGACCCCACCAATCGTCCCGCGACCAGGCCTGAATCCAAACTGCGCGTCGGTTTGCAACCCTCGCGTCGGATTTCGCGGAAAGTTGGCCAAACCCATCATTATTTTTTTTGTTGATAAAATAACGTTACGAAAAATACGGCTGAACGAACGATTTTACTTCCAGATATGGCGATATAAACTAAATACTAATGATTTCGTTCATGGGTCGGGAAGCGTGAACTTAGCCGCACTCGTTTGTTTGTTGTTTAAAGGGATTGAAAGGCTAAAAAAAAAAAAACGAAAATTTCAGCCAAACCAACGTAAACAAACGGTATGAAGACTAGAAATGACGCTTAAAACAAACGATTTCACCCTTTGGCCATGTCGCCATGAAGTGGTCGCACCCGTCTAATTAAAAAATATATGTGTTTATAATGTTATATGTTTATTTTGTTTTTAATATGTATTTTTGAAATGCTAAACAAACGAAAATACCTAATGACTAAACAAACGAATATGACTGTTTTCGCGGTTTTTTGCGTTATGGTTCGGGCCAGGTTCACGTGCATCACAAAAATGCTCGCCTCTCTGTAGGCCATAATGGCTCAGGTTTAAAAAAAAGGTTTTCGGTGTTGGAAGCACTTTGTGGACGGTGTACGTTTTCATCATACTCCACGCTTTTGTTTGACTGCTTAGAGAAGGGGGGGGGGGGTATTCGAAAAACGAGAAATAAAAATGGGCGTTAATGAAATTAGGAACTGAGAACATGAAAATGTAATGGTGGTGAAGGGGTATAAATGGTGGTTGGTGGAATTTAGGGGGGGGGGGTGCTCTTTTCAGTCTGTAATAACAAGGTGGCTGGATGCGATCTCCTTACCGTTTTGGCCGCTTGGGGATTGGGCCCACTTGATCCCATTATTCTCGTGGTAAACCGTAGCAGCAACGGCGCTGTCACACGCAACGGTGGAGCCGGTAATGTTCGACCATTTTGCGGTTCAATTGGCTTGTGGATCGACCAAGTTGTGGTTGGGCCGTCTTCGTGGTTATATCAGCCTGTGGTTCGTCCATTTTGAGGTTCAATTGGTATATGTGGTGTGCCCGTTTTAGCGGTTCAATTGGACCGAGGTTTGACCACAGTGGGATTGGGGTCTTTCAGCTGTTCGACCACAGTGGGGTTGGGGATTTGTGGTTCGACCATTTTACGGTTCAATTGGACAGTGGTTCAAACAAGTTGTGGTTGGGTTGTTTTTGTGGTTTCATCAGCCTTGTGGTTCGGCCATTTTGCGGTTCAATTGGTATGTGTGCTTCGCCTGTTTTAGCGGTTCAATTGGCTTGTGGTTCAACCAAATTGTGGTTGGGCCGTTTTTTGGTTATTTATCAGCCTGTGGTTCGTCCATTTTGAGGTTCAATAGGTATGTGTTTTCCCCCGGGTTTGCAGTTCAAATGGGCTGTAGTTCGACTCAAGTTGTGACTGGGCTGTTTAGTGGTTTGATCTGCCTGTCGCTCGATCATTTTGCGGTTCAGTTGGCATGTAGTTTGACCTTGCCTATGGCTCAATTGGATTGAGATTTTTTGTCGTTTGACCATTCCATTGCTTGTGGTTCGACCGAGTAGTGACTGGGTCGTTTTGTTGTTCAATGCCCGCCTGTGGTTTGAACGTTTCAATGGTTCAATTGGACAGCGGTTCGCCCAAGTTGTGGTTGGGTTGTTTTTGTGGTTTCATCAGCCTTGTGGTTCGGCCATTTTGCGGTTCAATTGGTATGTGGTTTGCCCGTTTTAGCGGTTCAATTGGAGACTTGTGGCTCGACCATTTTTCGGTTCAATTGGCTTGGACCATTGACTATTCCGTGGTTCGACCCGTTCTGCCTATTTGAATCCACGGCAGACTCAATATCGTTCGACATTTGTTTTTCAGAATGCCTGAAGCACCGCAGCTGCAAACCTGTTGTTTTTTCTTTTCAACTGAGACTGGAAGTAAAATCGCAGGATGGATTACGATGGTAAGTCAAACACAGATGGATTTAAACGGTGTAAAAGGCGGTTTAATCGATTCTCAATTGACCGTTATAGATCTCCGGAATCCTAGGAGTTATTGCCTATATCGTGCAGACGGTTACAGTGGTGACACACATGAAACCCAACAGTAGCCCTAGATATGACAGCGGAGGTATGACCAGTTTATTAACGATAATTTGTTGATCGCTCGAATAAAAAAAAATCATTGCAGATGTGGTTGAATGCATCGTTATGCTGCTCATGTCCTTCTTTCTCGCTCTTTTGGGCTTATATCTACTCATCGGCATTGCTAAGGTTAGTACAAAATAACTATTTCGAGCCTCTTTTGTTGTCGTTTATTTTAATTTTACCCCCTCCTTCACACCCATAAAAATAGCGAAATATGAGATACGTGTACATGTGGGTATCAGCCCTAACCATCTACTTGATAGTCTGCGTCATTCTTATCGTCATTCGAATCATTATGATCATCACCGGGCGAGGCTCATTCGACATGATCTCACAGATTTTAACAATAAGTAAGGCCCCCCCCCCTTAACCACCAATCGTCGCCCTCACCCACTAATTTTCGTGTTTTTTTTTTTTTTTTAGTCATCGAAGCATATTTCGTCCTAGTTGTCTACAGCTACTACAGGGAGAACAGCGGTGGGGTGTAAAAAAACGCGAGTTGCGACTGTGATAGCGTTTTCCATTCACTGCATTACACTCGTGTGGTGTAAGTTTTTCCACCCGTCCTCTCAGAATTGAAACATATGTTTATGGAGAGGACGTGGCATTACACTTGTGTAGTGTGTCAAATGGAAATCGCTATGAGGTACACCGGTAAGCTTTGTCATGGCTTTTTTTTTTGTATTTGCCATTTCGACGTAACTTTGCTTGGTGCGTCAAATTAATTTAACAAAGGCACATTTTTTTTATATATATTTTTGTGAAATCAAATTACATTCTAAGATTGAAAAGTTCAAAGAAAAATCAAATTTATGTTCAAATAAGAGTAGGCGATAGATAATACGAAATTATTACCAGAAAAATACATTTTTGTATGAATTTTAAAACATTTTACGCCAAAAATTCTTCTTTTTAACCGTTGAAATGTAAGCCACTTAAGTGGGAAAAGGTTGGTAACCGCTAAACGGTATTTATTAACAATTCACCGCTATTTTAGCGTAAGGAAAGCTAATTTATGTGTAGATACTATTTTACTTCAACATTTTAATGTTTAAAAACGAAACAAATTAACTTTTTATTTGCTATTTAATCTGATAAATTGCCTGCTGGGCAGCTCGACTCGCTCTGTTAGAGGCGAGGATTTCGAGAAAGAATTTCCTGTATATTTAGAGTATCACGTGTGTCGCACACGTGGTAGGTGACTTCCTCAAGGTCTATTTTTGTAAGAGGATAACGCCCTTCACGGCCAACATCTCTTCAATCCCCTGCCAACCCTTGCCCCCTCCCCACCCACTGGCTACGCCAATGAGTCTGTCTGTTGCTTTTTCCCCGGTAAATTGCCCGAAAATGAAAACAGGTGCCACCCCTCCCCCCAAGGGTGGTTTTAAAAAATCAGAGCACCCCCCCCCCCCCCGAAAAGCTTAAAGATGGAAAATAGGTTTTACGTTCAATTGATGATGATACCGTGAAAAGGATTCTTCGAGTCCGGTTGGACGGGGTGATTTGGCTCCTTTCGGCGCGGCAAAATGCTTGGTAAAAGCACTAATATTAGTGGCTAAAACGGAGAAAAATCGTTCAATTCGCCGTTTCTCGGCGCAACTTCCTGACTAAAATGGAGAAAACATCGCTGATTCGCGGAACTATAGGGAATTGAAACGCTAATGCGCTGTTCTTGAGCCCAAGTCCTCGGCTGACATTGAAACAATAAGCGAATTCCATGGCTAAAATTGAGAAAAACATTAACTTGCGGACGGAATTGAGAAAAATCGCTAATTCGCGTGGCTAAGATTGAGAAAAATTGCTAATTCGCAGTAAAAATTTATAAAAATTGTTAATTCGTGTCTTAAATGTATTTAAAGCGGAAAAAATAGCTAATTCGTGGATGAAATTGGGACGATCTTATCCCAAAAGTAACGATTTCACTCCGAAACCGACGATTTCACGCCCAATCAGACGTGTTTACACCAAAACTGAAGATTTTACTACAAAACTGATGATTTTACCACAATACTCAAGATTTTCAACTAAAATAAACTGACGATTTTACCCCCAAAACTTGGCATTTTACCCTATAACTAACGTTTGTACTCCAAAAAGAGACGAATTTACGCTAAAACTGTTGGTTATCTCCAGAACTGACGATTTTAAAACAAAACCTGGAGAATCCATCCGGAAAAAGTACGATTTTACTCCAAAACTGACTTATTTTAGTCGTTACGCCCCCCCCCCCAATAAAGATTTGACTACAAAACGGGTGATTTTACACCCGAAAAAACGTTAATACGGGGCTAGAAGGGGGAAATAGCGAACAACTTCAGCGATACGCTAACAGCTAAAAATGAGTAAAAGCGATAATTTTCGACTGAAAATTGAGAAAAGGGCTAATTCGCCGTTTCTGATAGCAAATTCGGCTGAAATCGCGAAGAAAAAAACGATACTTTATGCCAAAAAGTTTTGAAATGCTAATTTGACGCTGAAATCATATAAACTTAAATTCGCAGACAAACTCGTCGACGAAAAAATTGTTGACAAAAGCCAAGCTCCTGACACATTAAATTCTCCTATTACGAAAGATGAAAAAATCGCATAAAAAGAAAAAAAGTGGCAAATTCGTTTTTTTGGGCATGACTTGGTCCCTTAATGATCAGGGGAATACAATTTGCATGGAGCTCGTCGACAAAGTATTGTTGGCAATACCTACGTGACAAGGGATAGTTTAATCAACTTCGAGAGTTTTCTAGCGTGGTAATTAGGTTAGAGACGGGAGTTGCCAGGGGTGTCCAATGCTACCCACGAGAGCAATTTGAGCCATTTTGAAGACTCAATGACGACGTTGGAGTTTTGTGCTCTTTTTCGGAGACCCTTAGCCCTTAGCCAAAATTGCCAGTTGTAGAGGATAATTAGCCGCAAAATGGCGAGTTCAGGGGATGGATTGATGGATTTGGCAAAATTGCAGGGAGACCGGATATAGCCGCACCAGTTTTTTTTTTTTTTTTTTGTCGACTAGCTCTATGCACATTCTATTCTCCTGGTCACGACGAGTCTAGTCCACGAAATTGCTTTTTCAATTTATTTATTTAAGGAGAGCTTCGCGAAATTGGTTTTGAATGGGCGAATCCTGCGAGATTTTGTTTTTGAAAAGTGCTAGACCCCTGAAATTGCTATTTGAAATTAGTCAACCTCGCGAAATTGAATTTTTAATGAGTCAAGATATTATGTTTTGGAGGCAGTGTAATCAATGCGGAATACATGGCATAGCCCATGTATGTACTGTGGCCCATAGCTATGGTTGCCCAACCGTTCCGGGGTACACCCGGGACACTCCCGATGTGGCTAATTATGTCCCGCGTCCGGGCATAGGACATCCTGAGACGAATTTTGTCCCGGGTTCTGTTCTTTTTTTTTTTTTTTTATTTTTTTATATTTTTTTTTATTTATTATTAAACGGGGAGGGAAGCCCAGAAGAAACCATCTCCTACCAAACTCGACCTATAAGATCTATTGTGGTGTCCCCTCAGGTTGCCCTGCCAAGAAAGACGCTAGTTTTCAAGCGTCCTCCACCACCACTCCTTAACAAAGTTGAGGATATTTCCCGTAGCCATCCTGGAGATGTCCTCCGGTTGAAGCACATCATTTCCAAGATGTAGAAAGCGTAACCGCCCCAGAGCCTGGCACTCACACAGTACGTGCTCTGCTGTTTCCACGGCCAGGTCGCAAAATCTGCAAATGTCCGTGTCAGACTTCTCCATTAGTCTGAGTGTATATCGAAGGGCACAATGTCCCGTTAGCAGTCCCACCAAGATTCTAAGGTCTCCTCGGCTCAGAGAGATCAGGCCCTTCTCCGATCGTCCCTTTGGAGTGACAAAGAGCTTGGCCTGCCTGAGACCTGGTTGTCTAACCCAGTGTTCACGACGCCTCTCGTCCAACCACGCCTGCACCTGCCTCTTCGTGAAGGACTTCGTGACCCCGAGACTTGGATCCGGGCCCACGTAAGGCATCTCTGATCCTCTCTTCGCGAGTTGATCAGCCATTTCATTCCCCTCAAACCCCTTGTGACCCGGCACCCACATCAAAGTAAGGCTGTTTGCCGTTGCCACAGGCCTGAGGGCTTCAAGACATCCCCAAACTAGCTTCAAGTTCACGACGCTTGAGCTTAGGGCTTTAAGAGCCGCCTGGCTGTCAGACAGGATAAAGATCTTCGCTTTCCGGAGACCCCTCTCACTAATCTTCCGCGCACAGGCTTCTATAGCATAGATCTCCGCCTGAAAGATGGTGGCGGTCGTCCCAAGGGACTCCCAATGCTGAAGCCTGGGGCCAAAGACCCCAATGCCAGCACCCCCATCCTTCACAGATCCATCAGTATACCATACTTGCGTGCCGGGCTTAAACCTCGGCAAACCCTTATCCCAAAGGTCGCGGTTGCCTATGTCGACCTTAAAGGGTTTCTCAAAATCCATCCTCACATGCATGAGATCCGTAACGACTTCAGCCGCTTCACTACATGCAACTTCCTCCAGAACACGCAAGTGCCCAACCTGGACACCCCGCTTCACGTACTCCGCCCGCAGCAGTCTCACCGCCGCCATATATGCGGTCGCCTGCACATGAAAGTGCAAGGGAGGCATGTCCAGTAACACCTCCATGGCTGCCGTCGGGCACGAATGCATAGCACCCGTTACTCCAAGGCAGGCCTGGCGCTGCAACTTACTCAGCAAGGCCTGGACTGTCCCTTGTTTCGTCTTCTGCCACCATAGGAGTGAGCCATAGGTGACGATAGGCCTAACAACGGCTGTATACAGCCACAACACCATTTTTGGCTTTAGACCCCATGTTTTGCCAAACATTTTCCGACCAGCCCACAATGCGAACGTGGCCTTATTCAGCACCCTCTTGATATGCGAGGTCCATTTGAGCCCCTGATCCAGGGTAACTCCAAGGTACTTGACTTCTTTTCCTACTTTCAACACTTCTCCATTCAGTCGAACTACCTTTAATGCCAGCTTCCTCCGCCTGGTAAACGCAACAAGGGTGGTCTTCTCAGGGTTAACCCTGAGAGACCATGCCTGCTGCACCATCGCTGCACTATGTTAAGGGCACCCTGCATCCTACTGGATATGGTATCATCAAATTTGCCCCTAACTAGAATCGCAAGGTCATCCGCGTAACCAACTATCCATAACCCTGCTCCTTTAGGATAGCGAGAAGCTCGTCCACCACGAGCAACCAGAGCAAAGAAGAGAGCACACCCCCCTGGGGACACCCCCTTGAGGGCAACACGGAAACAGTCTCCCCTCCCAGCTCCGAAGTCACGACGCGGCATTCCAGCATCCCCTTGATCCATTTCACTGAAGATGTATCAACACCTCTGCTCCTTACTGCAGCCTCCATAGAGTCATAGGTGGTGTTATCAAAAGCACCACCTATGTCCAGGAAGCAACCCAGCGCAGTTTCTTTCGCCTCCAGAGATTTCTCAACCTTACCCACCAGTTCGTTTAGGGCGGTCTCAGTAGACTTGCCCGCCTGGTAGGCATGCTGCCCCCTCTGGATTGGTTTAATTTTAAGGCAACCGTCCTTGATATCCAGGCCAATTACCTTTTCCATTGTTTTAAGGAGGAAGGACATGAGGCTTATGGGTCGGTACGCCTTTGCCTGGGCCGAGGAGTTTGCTCCCGACTTAGGAATGAACACAACCCTGACCTCACACCATGCCTTCGGTATATACGATAATGCATAACTTGCCCTAAATATCCTTCTGAGACGCGGCTCCAGGACCTCCAGGCCACGCTGTAGCACGACCGGGAATATCCCGTCCGGCCCAGGGGATTTATAGGGCTTAAATGAGCCGATAGCCCATTTAATTTTCGCGGGCGTAAACAATTTCCCCGATGCGCTCCATATTGCATTATTTGCTGGCTGGCAGTCAGCCACCACTTCGCCCTGAACATCTGAGGCCCCTGCATCCCTGGAATCAGGAAAATGACTTCGCAGGAGGACCTCCAGGGTCTCTTTAGCGCTCTCGGTATACGCCCCATCTGCCTTTTTTATTAGACCAATTTGGCCCGGGCTCTCTTTGGACAGGACCCTCTGTAGTCTGCCCATAACGGACACATTCTCCATCCCCTCACAGAAGGTCCTCCACGTGGCCCGCTTTGCTTGCCTAAGGGCCTTGTTACTCCGTGAGGGAGTGCCTATAAGCCTCCCACTCCCCACATGATCTTGCCCTATTGTAAGGCCTCCTCGTTTCTCTTCTGAGCATCTCCAGCTCATTGTTCCACCAAGGGACTTCCCTGTTCCCCTTCTTCACCTTAACAGGACAGCTTTCCTCATACGCACTGAGGACCGCTGAATTGATCGCCTCCACCGCCCTATCGAGATCGGCGTGGCACTGAATGTCCAGGTCCATCTCAGACAACTCCTGTTCAAGAAGCCCCTTAAAGACCTCCCAATCCGCGTTCTTGGGATTCCGATACTCTGTACTTCTAACCCTAGGAAACTCGACCTCAAACGAAATCAGCCTATGGTCAGACATTGATGTTTCTGACATGACTTTCCAATCTCTGACACTATTGGCCAAAAACTGGCTAGCCAGAGTAACACCCAGGACCTCACTCCTCGCACTTGTCACGAAAGTAGGGATCGAGCCCTGATTTACCACCACCAGGTCATGCGTCATCAAAAATTGAAAGAGTGACTCACCCCTGGCGTTGACATCTGTACTTCCCCAGATGGTATGGTGAGCATTCGCATCACAACCCACAATCAGCTGCAGGTTCCTCGCGCTGCAGTACAGGACCAAACGCTGAAGCTCCTCCGGCGGCGTCACCTCAGCGTCCCCCGGGAAGTACGCGGAAGCTACCACACACCTCCGGGTCCGGTCCTCGTCCTTGGCTTCCAGGATGACTGCTGTCAAATCTCTGCACAGAAATTCTGGCATAGTTAAAAATTTCACTGCGGGACTTAGAAGCAGCGCAGTTCGTGGCCGCTCCTCATCCCTACAGTAAACCAGCTTACCTGCTGTCGCAGAGAGGCCCTTGACCTGCCTCTCCCATGCCCATGGCTCCTGAACCATGGCGACGTCATAGCTTCCCCCAGTGAACACCCTGCTCAAGACGGCCGACGCCGCTGCCGCACGATGCAGATTCACCTGGAGGAAGCGCAACCCCGTAGCGGTCACTTATTCCCCTTATGTACCCCACTCCGCGATTGCTTCTTCAGCATCGCCTTACTCGGAGTAGGGTGGGGTTTCCGTGCTGACCTGCCGCCTTCGGGACTCTTTCACCCCCCGCTGGTCCGACACTATCACCTCTCTCCCCCGCCTTGCTAGTCGATGGCCTAGCATATGAGGGAGCTACCTGCGTTGACTGCCCGGATGCCGTGGCGCCAACCGCTGTTCCCACAGATAGCTCTTCCTGCCACGGTGCGGGGGTGGGACCCCGCACAGCAGCGGCTACCTGATCCACCTCCATCGGCTGCTGCCGGGGGCCGGAGGATGATCCTTCCCCCTTCCGAGCCCTAGGCCGGATGGTCCCCTTGCCGAACCTGATGTGGACTACATTATTCCTTTCCAGGATCTTCGCCGGCTCTTCATCGATGAGCAGGGTCATCATCAAAGCCGGCGTGCCCTGAGGCACACTCCTGGACAGTACCTTCCACTGTCTCACATTTAACCCCCGATTTTGGCGCACGAGGAACTGAAGGACTTGCTCATTCCCCAGATCCGCGCACTTCGGGAGAAATGCAACCGCCACCCTGGGCTTGGGCAGGTCACTCCCCTCAACCACCTTCAACCTTGCCTCAAGCTGGTCGTCCAAGAGGAGGACTGCTGGGTAGTCTCTATGAACCACACCAAGCTTCCTTCCCTTGAGCGCTCCGGTGTACGAAGGACCCTGTGCGGTCGTCCTTCGCTTCTTTTTCACGGCTCCCTCCGGAGTCGTCTCTGCAGAGGCTCTCCCCTTCTTCCTCTTCGCCACCATCTGCAGAGCACTCGCCCTGGCGGCTTCCGGTTCCTCCCCCTTCTTCCGAACCAGCCACAAAAAGCGTCGCCTCTGATCCCTGTTCAGGCCAGAGACGTATTTGTCAAAATCAGCGATCTCCTGGTCTCCAGGCGCCGCTGTTGCGGGATCGACGTGTTCGGATACCGTTCCCTGACCCGCTTGTAATTCGGGTACGCCGGATACCGGCGAACCCGAGAGGGAGACTGCTCCCTCAGCGACACCACCGGCGGTTTCGGGCTCAACCACCTCCATTGAGGTGGTCTCCCCCGTCATCCCCGCGGTGCCGGGCTGAGCAGGCTTAGGACTACTGAGAAGCTCGTCCTCAACCTGCTCCAGGGTTATGAACCCTGGGTTTGTCGATGTAAAACGGTCGCGATCCATAAACGGTCCCACGAGCAGCTAGGGAAATAAAAGTCACCCACGGCAGAGCCCCGCATGACGTGGGAAGGCTTATCACTCAGGGAGGTTAAATACACAGCTCACCCTGTGTCACGCACCCTTCGGCACGGATCGCATAACGCCTTGGGTTGGTAGCGAGTTCTTTTAAGACCGTGCCCTCGCCACTACACGGCCATTACCCCTCCTCCATTTGTTAAGAGAATTCTCCGTAACAGGGCCGCCAACCGTGCCGCGGATGCCACAGCACGGCGCGTCAAAGACGCCGGGAAGGCTGGAGGTCGGAGTTGGGTGGTCAGTGGCTAGCTGCACCAAAATTCATGGTGCCGTATTTTTAAAAGACGCCATGAAATACACGGCGTCAACGCATAACCACCCCATTTGACCCCGGTTCTGTTCTTTACATCTTTAAAATCGGAGCGTACTATTTTCGTACACATACCACACAATATTGGATTCGAAAAATCAGTTGGCTATTTCAGGGTAGTAATGATTAGTTTCATGATTTTTATTGGATTATGCTGGATAGTGGTAATGATCCAAAACCTTAAAATTGTTTTTTCGACCGAAGTCAAGCCCACAAAATATTAATTTATAGTTCTCAACCTACAAAATTAGGTTTCCTTATGAGACAAGATCAGTGAAATTCGGGTTTTAAAGTGTCATTTCCTTGAAATTCGGATTTTATAAACTATTTCTCACGAAATTTGGGTTTTAAAACTGACACCAATCCGGCATTATGATTTATAAGACGCCTAATACATGTTATAAGAGTTTGGTTTTAGTAACAACAAAACTTTTTTTAAGAAGTTCTGTTTAGTACTAGCGAAACCGAAAATTATCCTCGAAATTTGGTTTCTGGCTTTGAAAGAGCCAAACCTGCGTAGTGATTCTAGAGGAGCAATAATATCCGTCTGTGTATGGTGTAGCTGGTTTTACAAGAGTCGGTCCCACAGCCAGGTCAAGCTAGCGATCTTTTTCCTAGCTATTTTTTCAGAGAAGGTAGCGATCCTTACCATCAGCGATCTTTTTTCCGTCAACGAAAAAAAGGTCTTGGTGAGGGGAGAGGGGAGGGAACAGAAGGGAGGACAGATAGAAGTGTGTGTGGTGGTGGGGGGGGGTGCATTGACACCATAAACACAAAATAAACGCACACGAACGTCATGAATACGGGCAGAGGCAGTCAGGGGGCAGGATCGCTATTCGCTAGCATGATGATATCATTTCATTTATGGTGGATTTCACCACCGAGAGTTAAGGTTTGAGTTACGTTAACTCAGAATTAACTGAAAAAAGGCGTCACTATTTATGTAAACAATGTTAGAGTTAGGTAACTCCAACCTAACTCCTAAGTGCAGGGCAGCCGTGTACGACACAAAGCAGGGGGGGTTCGATTTTTTTGTTTGGTTATGGGGAGCCGGGGGGATGTCGGAACCTTTTGAACCAGGCAGCGCTGAAGTAGTTTTTGCTAACCTGACGTGAACCAAGGTGACTAAACTTTCTACAGGTGCCGCAGATCTTCGGCCATTTCTGTCCTTCACCTACGTCACGAGCAGTCCCAACCGCCTTTGCACTGGACCCAGTACATTATTAATTGCTATTGGGTTGTGATTTTTGAGAATTTATAAACTTGAATTTCAACATTAACCTGCTCAGCTGCTCTAAGTTGAGCAATCGGGAGTAAAGGACTGCTGGTGACGTCAGTCCCCAGCCCTCTCGCCTGATGGACAGGGGGAAATCTGCGGCACCTATAGAAGAGTTTAGTCACCTTGGACGTGAACAGTCCCTACGCCTTTCTTTTGTCTTACTTATGTCTTACTTCGTTTTTCAACTTGAATTTTTGTGAAGCATCGGTCGATTTTGATTTATTTTATTTTTGTGACTTGCTCGCGGGTTCGTTTTTACAGTGACTATTTGTGAAGATCAGGACTTCGTGAAATTGTGTTCAATAGTTTTTGTGCTATTTTGCAAGTCAACTAAGTTGGACGGTGTTCCTTGTTATTTATGTGCTAAATTCACCGATCGGTCTTAATTATATGTAGATATACAGAAATGCCTAAAATTCAAACGTGCAGCGTTCCCGGGTGTTTAAAGTCGTGCGGGAGTGTGAAATGCGGGAGTTTTCTTTCAATTCCCAAAATTAACACAGGTAACTATCACCAACATTTGAATTGTAGGTATGTTAAGTCGTTGCTATATAATGCGCCGAGTATTCGCTTATTACGATTGATCCAAGCAATTTGTATCAATTTTAAGCTAGGGATGGCTTTTTAAAAAAAGCTCCCGTGCTCAAGCACGGATTTTTTCGGAAGCTGCAAGGGTGTATGGAGAGGGAAATACATATTATTTTGCCGTAGAAATCATCTACACACGTGTCGCATGTAGGACTCTCCAATACTCCATGCACCCTTCCAAATGTGTGAATGGTGGGATCGGAAGCCGTGCATGGTAGGTGTGAATCGGGCTCTTACGTATATTTATGTTGTCATCCATTCGATGACATCTGCGCACAAGCGCGTTCTTAACCCACCAGCTGTCTGCGTGAGAAGTCGAAATAATTTTTTGTCTCAATTCACTCTACTTTGAAAGGTTTTTACCCAACCCAGAAACAGTTGCCATCACGTTAATGAAACGTCGCATTACGTCACTGGTAACATTTCTCTCCCCGTAAGATAAAACTCCTGAAACCCCAGATTTGAAAGAAAGATACCTGGTAGCCCTATGCTGGACCGACTCAAGGAGAGCGATTCCAGACGATACAGGCATATTCAAGATTGCTCCGAACTAATGACTGATACAGCAATTTCACGGCGAACGGATTCCGAAATCTGCCGTAAAGCGCTTGATGAAGTCTAAATTTCTCAAAGCCTTATTCCTAATTTCCGAAATATGATTTCGAAATAGTAGATTACATTACAAGATTAGTAAGTGGCGCATTACCAGCGAGTTTTTTGTTTGGCGGACGAGGCTTGCCGAGGCCGCTAATTAAAAACGAGCGGGTAATACAACTTAATAGTCGAGTGATGTACGTTATTTTTCGCGCAACCGTCGTCGAATATTACCCAGTTTTATTCTTTTGACAAAAAACAATTTCTTAAGATATTTCTATAGTCACGAATGAGGCGATAAGATTTCAACAAAGGTTGCACAAGGTTATAGAAAACTGACACGTAAAAAACTTTCCATGTCAGTTTCAAACCTTTAAAGTACAGTTTTCAACAACTGAAGCTATAAAGTGCCAGGTTAGGAAAAATTCAACTTACTGGAGTAATCATGTTATCGTAATGGGCAACTTACGAAGCAGGTAGCGCGAAAATTACCTTTCATATTAAATATCACGCCCAAATCATTAATCTCACTCACCTCCTCAACATGCTGGACACTTAGATAGTACGACCATGAGTCTAAGTCCGTTATAGGCCTATTGTATATACTAAAATTAATACACTTACATTTCACCAGATTAATGCCTAAATCATTTACGCTACACCAGGACGCAAAGGAATCAAGATCTTGTTGAAGCTGCTTATACATTCCTCGACAGACGAAATCGAATAATACAGCATAAGGTCATCCGCCAGCAACGAGAATGAGCAATAGCAAAAGACGGTCGAAACGTCAATAAAGAACAAAAAAAAAAAGAATTGGTCCCAGGTGTGATCCCTGAGGTACACCGGACAAGATAGCAGTAGAATCAGACGCAGTACCATTGAATATCACAGAAAAGGACCTTCCAGTGAGAAAAGAGCGGAGCCATGAGAGAAGTGAGCCGCCAACCCCATAAGTCTCCAGCTTCTTGAGCAGACCCCGATGACTAACCCGACCAAACGGCTTGGACATGCCGGTGTAAATAGCATGTACCCTATTACCCTTTTCCAAATTTTTATGGATAAAATCGTTGTAGAGGATAAAATTAGTCGAAGTAGATCGTCCTTTGACAAAACCATGCTGCTCCGGGACAACGAAATTCTTAAAACTTTCACTCAGGAGATTCAGCTCTTAATGGATATTCAGCCATGAAACCTTCAACGTAGCCCCATTATCAGCAATATCTTCCACACAAGGAGAGGGGATGGCGGTAACTGTTCCTGGACAACCCCCCGAAAGCCCGTCCGACGTTGGAAACCGCAGGATATGGCTGTTCAATGAGACGATAGAGCTAATTTTAATATAGTCGGATCGGTGAAAGAATGTGCATGAAATTACCCTCTCTCTTTTCCCTAAACCCATATGACTTACCACTACCACACAATTACCTGAGAGGAGCCTCTCCTATTTTATCGGTAAAACTCTCTGTAATTGGTTACGGTTGTTTGATAGTAAGAGGAGAAGTAGAGAACCACGTTAAGACAGGGAAAAAGCGGGCTTATGGCCTCCTACCACTCATGCACATTCTTTCGCCGCTCCGACTATAAGTTCCTTAGTGATTTTCAAAGAATTTGCTGAGGCCTGTTGAATCTCAGGTACAATAACCGAGATGGCCGCACAGTCACAGGATTTCCCGTTGGCAACAGTAGAACGAAGTGCCTCGAAGTCATGTCTTAGAAGATTCACTTCCGTCGTCAAATTTTTAACAATATCGAAGATTGTGCGAAATGCGAGCCATTCGCTGCTTTCACGAATTCCATGCCAGGAGAAGAGAGGCTCAATTCGTGTGAATCGAGAGGGAAATTCGTTCAGTTCAGACGAGATGCTAAAGACGCTGATATATTGCGGGTCCTTTACGGAGAATATCACGATCAAGGGAAACAAGGAAATCACAGGAAAGAAACAAAAAGAAATGGCAATAAGCGTTCCCGGCAGATATGAGCAGGGTCCAAAAAAACCAGCACAATTTGGTAGAGCCAACAACCCACGAAATTTAATGTGAGGCTTGGAGGAGTCAAATTCACTACATTTCTGTTTCAATATTCGATTATCATCCGTTAAATTTCGGATGAACGATACAAAATCTGTGAATTTTGGTTTTGAATGTGCCAAATTAGTTTTTAGTCCAGTAAATATGTACATTGTACCTGGAAAAAATTCCGAAGTTATTGGAACTTTTACTTCCCTTTTGTTCGGGGATGCTGTGGGATGACTCCGTCAAGTTTTCCAACTCGAGAACCCTGTGCTTTTGCTAACGTGGGGAGGGCCGAAAAACCTCAAAAATTTTTTTTTTTTTTTTTTCGGGTTTCCCCTCATAACTTCTAAACCAAGCGGTTTTCTACCAAAATGTTCATATTTGAAGTTGTAGAGCATTCAATTTTGTTGAAATACGTTTTTGCTCAAACCAAATATCAACCGATGCACAGGCGATCAAAGTTGGATGAATTTTCTCAAAATGACAAAATTTTCCTAAAACGAAGGTTCCGGCCCTCTAACTATCTTATAACATCCGTTTTATGGTAATCACTGATCAATAATTATGGATTATGTTGAAAGTGCTGAAACACTGGTGAGGGGAGGGGGAAGGTCCGCTGACAAAATGTACCTATATTTGTGTAATAGTACGACGGTGCATTTAGACCTAAAGTCCAACATCCGAAGTAAAAGTTTCATTCCAACGCCAAAAACGCGTTTTTCTCACTAGTGCGGAAGCCGTACTTTTTTGCGTCATTTTCCAATGCGGAAGTTGAGGTTATTTCAAACTGTGAAAATATTATTCTTATTTTCACGGGGTGAATATATTAATCCACTACTGACCGCGAAAAAGGGGATAACTCCAAAAATAACTTTTTTCAGGACGATTTCATTAAGTTTCATACTAGCCTCTTAAATCGAATTAAGCTCCATTTAGCTTAAAAATGGTATTTTCTGGTCATTTTTGCTTGAAATGTTATAGTGAGGTCAATAAATGAAGTAAATATTTGAATAATTTAATATCAATAATGTCAGATATCCTTTGCTAACGTCGCGTGCATAAGGGGGAATGTGACTTGAGTCGTTTTTCCCCGCACTGAGAAAAAAAAGTAGTAAAAAACACTGAAAATTGGGTGTTTTTCACCGACCTAAACGGTGCTGGGGGCACCAACTTTTTCCCGTGGTGAATTTCACCGAAGGCAAACGGTCAAGTGCGAACTGTGAATTTTACCGTACGTGGTAGTGAAATGAACTTCGAAATGAGAGTTAGAAATGACTGTCCTTTCGATGGAATCTACTGAAGGGAATCGGTAAAATTTACTTTTTGTGCAGTAAATTCCACTATTTTCAGTGACGTCATAATGCTAGTTTTTACTGTTCTTACAGTTATTTTTTACCTTTCGAGCAGTATTTTTCACTGATTTAGTGATTTCAAGGTTGTCATGACAGTATTATTCACTGTTGTCTAGGTCTTCATAACGGTAATTTTCACTGTTTCCTCAGTTCTTTTTACCCTTCCTTTTACTTTGCAAACAGTTCTATTCACTGTTTTCAGAGCTCCCGAAACGGCGATTTTCACTGTTCTCTCTGGTCTTTTTACCTTTTTTGTTTACCTTTTCCAAGTGCATTATTCACTGTTTTCAAGCCCATCGTAACGGTAATTTTCACTGTTCTCTCAATTCTCAACTCTTTTCACCTGTCGCTTTGCCATTCCAGCGTTATTATGCACATTTATTTACACAATTGTCATGAATTTTAGAATAGTTATGTTCACCTTCATCTCAGTTATCTTGTAGCCACGCTGAACCTCTGATGGTGGGAGGGGTACGTCTCATTATTTTTCACCTTGCAGATAGCGATAAACCAGAAAAACCATCGTAGATGCGTGTTACACTTATCAGCGTTTCAGTATTGAGCTTACGATGGGCTTTCTGGAAGAGGTAAAAGACGAAGAAGTACTATAGTCCTACAGGTGCAGCGCGGAGCATAACTGGAAGAAAAGTGAACATAACTGATCTAAAGGACCTGAAAAATGAAAATAAATGAAAAATATTGCTAGAAAGGTGTATTCAAACGTGAACACAGTGATGAAGAAGTAGATGCTTACCATAGACATGGGGTTATAGGACAGGCTTATAGTACAAGGTCATGAACCATTTAGTCACTATTCTTTATGTTCTATTAAAGTCATGTATTTATGTTCCATTTACGAATATTCACAAAGCATGATTATTTATAACATTATTGAGAAAATAACGCACTTTGAAATTGATGCACCGATTAACTGTGAACGCACACCCAGCACTCCGAAACGGCTCACTCTTGAACAGGATACCGAACTAATCCCTTATTTCCATTTCTTTCTAAACTGAAAAACACAACGCAAGCATTTTGGGTGGTGGGAGATATGTTTAGGACCTTTTCAGACGTTAAATCAACTTGTTTGCACAGTGAAATTTATTGTTTTGACATTAAATTCACTGTTCTTAACATGAAAAGTGAGATCAACTCAGTACACCCAGTGTTTTCGACTCTTTGGAAGTGAATAATACCTTTTACGGTTTTACTTATGCTTAGGTTTATTTCACTGTTCACCATTACCGTTCGTCAGTAATATTCACCTTTCCGAGCAGAACGGTCAAATACACCGAGCACTACGCGGTGATAGATACCGCTGTAACAGTAGATATTACAATAAAACAGAGTTTTTTACTGTTTATGTTGGTTACCGCTTACGACAGGTGTTTTTCACCTTTTTAAAAAGTATAAATTACTAAAAAAATTTATGAAACTCACTGTCTTCTCAGTTATTTAAACTGTTTTGTAATTTACTGATCAAAAATCGTAAACGGTTAAGTCCCATTTTTCTCAGTGCGGCTTTCAGGGCTGTCGGAAGATAGTTTAAAACAAGAAATTCATAGATATCATGAAATTAGTTCGTGGTTCATATAGAAGTTGTACAAAATAGGAGTAATAATAAAATAAAAACTAAAAATATTTTACTGAGGGACAATGAATGTAATAGGACGTGATCAAAAACGCTTTGATAACACTAGTAGTCCAGAAAAATTAGTTCGAAAAATGGCCCTAGCCCCTAAAAATTCCTTAAGAGCTGGAAATCGTTTTAATTCCTCTTGGGGGTACTGAATAACAAAGTTATGAGTTTGCGACGGTTTCTTGGTTGTGCTTCAGATTTGAGAGCCTAAAAACCGCGAAATCTGTGTACTTTTTCCTGTTTTTCGCGTATGACTCGAAAAGTAGGCACGCTTGCTTAAAAAAAAATGGTATAGTCCGGGAGCCCGTATCAGGTGATACGGGGAAAAATCCGTATCATCTGATCGCGCTTGAAACCATCATCACGACGTCACATGGTCACTAGCAAATGCGCCTGTATCGTCGCCAGAAATTTTTAGCGGGTCAAGGACGAGCAGGGCGGCTTTCCGTTTGGAATATATATATATTTGTATCATTGGATCGTGTATGGCGTAATGATTACCGCCTGCTTCCGAAAAAAAATCCCGGTTAAGGGACTTTTGACCCCCCTTAATGCGGGGTACCCGTTAAAGTGATATCTTATTGCACGCAGTCAAAAAACTTTTTAAAAAGCCTCCAAGGGGGGCAAAATGGGGTCCATAATGGGGTTTCTTACCGAATTATCGTCAAAAACGTCGTTTTTTGTCCATTATTTATTATTTATTTTTCCCGAAAACAGATTCGCACCTCGTTCAACTTCCACTAAAATTCAACTTCAATACTAATAGTAGACCAAAAATAATATTTTTTGGATCATTTAAAAGAGCGTTCATTGATCGAAAATCGCCCAAAAAGGCAAAAAATGTCAGTTTTCCGCTAATTTTAGGAATTTAAAAAAACATGCAGGCTGGATATTTTTATTTTAGATTTACCTTGTAGTAGTCTAATTTCATGAATTTTTTCAGAATTTCATCTTTGGTGCGTCATCGTCAAAATATCGAAAAACTGGAAAAGGCTCCTCTTCAAACTTTTGGAACTAACTACAACCAATTACTTTAGCAGTCTCTTTTAATTGTCGAATGCATTTCGGGCACAACTGTGACCCCTCATCAGCAACTGACACCCTCTACTGCAAGTAACGCAACTTGCAGTGATGGAGTTGCGTTACTTGCAGTAGAGGGTGTCAGTTGCTGATGAGGGGTCACAGTTGTGCCCGAAATGCATTCGACAATTAAAAGAGACTGCTAAAGTAATTGGTTGTAGTTAGTTCCAAAAGTTTGAAGAGGAGCATTCGCAGAGGGACAACCGACATAAGGAGGTGGATTCCATCATAACTGGAAAAGGGCCACATATGGGGTACTTGAACGCTGCTATTTCAAGTCCATGATCTTCTTTTACCTGTCGTCTAATATTTTATTTTGGAAACGCATAAAAACTAGATTTTTTTTGGTGCAATGGTCATTTTAATCGGGTGAAAACAGACTGAGATATTTGCAGTTGAATTCACCAGGTAAGAGTGAAGCTGTCATTTGCAGCATGAAAATGCGTAGGGGAATGTTCTTCGTAGGAATCTTTCATCAAGGAGGAAAACGATTAAATAATCGTAATTTTATTCAGTGGCGTCTATCCGGGGGGGGGGGGGTTGGAGGCGACTTGCTCCCAATTGACGCAGCCAGGGGGGGGGGAGATGTTTTTTGTTAACATCCAGGGGGAGATTTGCTCCCCTCTTACAGCGCGAGGGCTTTGACACATGTATATTTAATGTAGTCAGGGCCGGCCTTGGGCATTTGGCGCCGCCAGACGAATCTTTCATCAGTACCCCCATGAAGTATAGCCTTCAGGAGCCACGATTTGGCTTTGTCTCCATTTTAACCGCGAATTATGTTTTTTCCCACACTTCAACGCTTCTTCTTAATTTTATCAGTGAGTTAGCGGTTTGTCCCCATTTTATACGCGAATTAGCGATTTTTCTCTATTTTTGCCGTGATTTTGAGTTTTTCCTTATTTTAGCCGCTAATGAGAGATTTTACCCGTGAATTAGAGCTTTTTCCTAGTTTTAGCCACGATTAAGTTATTGCCTCCGTGAAACCGCGACTTGCCATTTTCTCAATTTATTTCTGTGAATTTGCCAATCTTCTCAATGGGGAACTTGCATGAATCTCAGATTGGGTAGAAAAGCATACCGGTGATTTGACCAGTGAACTGAAGGATAGCAACGGATGTTGCAACCCGATTGGTGCGTTTTAAGATTTTTAAAAAAGGTTCATAGTTCTTCAGAAGAGGATGGATGGTGCGAGGGGAAATGACGTAAATACTTACTTGTGAAGCATTTGAGGGAACTCTAAAATTGTTTGTTTACAAATAACATGAAAAATTTCCCCCCATTAAACTCGTCTAACCCCCTCTTCCCCGCATCATCCATTTCAATAAGTAAGTTTTTACGTAATCGAACCCCCACTCAAAATTTTTAAAAATTCCCTAAAAAAGTATCCTTGACTGATTTCAAAGTTTAATGTGAGCAATAGACTTGTGGAAGAGCCCTTTTTAAGCAACACCAACTTTTGAAAAATGTGCAAGATCCCCATTGATTTCTGTGATTAATGTTATATTTTTAGGGTTTTGGCTTTTTTCTTCTTCTACTTCTTCGTTTCCTGAGCTTTCGCCTTCTTGTGCTGAAGGCATCGTCAGAGAACGTTTTTGGTTTGTCTTTATTTTAAATCATAGACATGACATCAGGGAGGTCCATTAACTTGTTCTGCGAGTAACAAATATAAATAGTCTCATGGTACTTTAATTGTTATTCATTGTTACGCTGTAATAACACTTTGGAACGCATCACTAACATATTTTTTTAAAGAAATAAGTGCGCAGTACAAGTTAATGGTAAATTTCGAAAATTCTTAAAATTTCAATTTCAACAGTTATTTGTCACCTCAGCAGATTGTTATTTAATGTTACGCGAAAAGAATCGTTTGGAACGCGTGGGAAGTCGTATATCTGGGGGCGACAAAAGCGCAGTACAAGTTAATGCTAAAATTGATGTCCAGTGAAAATTCCGAAAAAACATATTTTTTTACACAAGGAGGATTGTTATTTAATGTTACGTCATAAAATTGCTTTGGAACACGCGGCAAGTGCCATTTCTAGAAGGGGGCGGCGAATCCCCGATCAGGTACCCGTTTCACGCCACGGGTGAAGTGATCGTTGTGTCTCACGGTACTTCCATTGTTAATTATCATTGTTATGCAGTACTATCAATTCGGAACGTGAGAAACACGTTTGGAACGCGTGGGAAGTCGTCTATCTGGGGGCGGCAGGAGCGCTGTACATGTTAACGCTAAAATTGATGTCGAGTAAAAATTCTGAAGAAAATATTTTTTTGCAATAGGAGGATTGTTATTTGATGTTACGTCATTATTTTTCTTTGGAACACGCGGCATGTGAGAACATTTCTTGAAGGAGGCGGTAAATTCCCGGTCGGGTACTCGTATCACCCCTTCAGTCAAGTGATCCTACAGCCTTAGGGTAATGTCATTGTTAATTATCATTGGTATGCTGTACTATCAATTTGGAACGTGAGAAATACGTTTGGAACGCTTGGGAAGTCGTCTATCTAAATTGATGTCGAGTAAAAATTCCGAAAAAATAAATGTTATACTCAAGGTGGACTGTTTTGTCATTTTGTCTTTATTAATATTATCAGTTTTTAAGCCATAATACTTGATAAATGTTATATTTTTAGGGTTTTTGGCTTTTTTCTTCTTCTACTTCTTCGTTTCCTGAGCTTTCGCCTTCTTGTGCTGAAGGCATCGTCAGAGAACTTTTTTGGTTTTTTTATTTTATTTTTAAAACATAGACATGTGACGAATGCAGGGGTGTCAATTTCTTCTTGCTGATTAGAAAATTTGTTGTTGATGGCAACTGAGAATGTCTTCTGGTCATCTTCTTTTCAAGTTTGCAATCAGTGGCCTCCAGGCATGTTAAAGGAATTCATGTACCACATGCCTGGAGGCCACTGATTGCAAACTTGAAAAGAAGATGACCAGAAGACATTCTCAGTTGCCATCAACAACAAATTTTCTAATCAGCAAGAAGAAATTGACACCCCTCCATTCGTCACATGTCTATGTTTTAAAAATAAAAAAAAACCCAAAAAAGTTCTCTGACGATGCCTTCAGCACAAGAAGGCGAAAGCTCAGGAAACGAAGAAGTAGAAGAAGAAAAAAGCCAAAACCCTAAAAATATAACATTTTGTCTTTACTTTGGATCACATGGCAAGTGTCATTTCCCGAAGGTGCCGGCAAGTACCTAGTCGGTCACTCACTCTAGGCTTCAGTTACTTTTTACGACAAAGAGGTAGTTTCTCGCTTCCGAGTAGACTTTTCGCAAATTTTGGTGACGGGGTGGTATTGAACACATTTTTTTCATCGGAATAAGATACTTTTGACCAAATTGTTTTCCTTCGGTTGGTTTGACAGGCATTTTAAACGGGGAAAATTCGTAATGTTTAATTTTTCTAAAAATTTCAGCCACCACACTTTGACCCTAAATTTCATCTAACTTTTAGAATGAGCGAAACAGGCCTAAGTGGGAAATTGTAGAGAAAATTGTTGTTTTTCGATTCTACATTTATTTCTATTACACGCTCTTGACTCAAGGGCTTATCAAAGAACGTACAAAAATGCAAATTTGAGTATTAGGGGATAATTTTAAGTGTTTCCAGGTATTACAACGAAGTCCACCTTTCTCAGTCCCCATCATTCAGGTTTATTGTGCACTCGAGGATTTATAGCATTGAAAATGTATGACCTTGGGAAGCGGATATGATGACATTTACGCAGAAAACTCCCTATCGACAGCGTAAACATGTACTGCGCTCCTGCCGCCCCCAGATAGTCGACTTCCCCCGCGTTCCAAACATGTTTCTCACGTTCCAAATTGATAGTACTGCATAACAATGATAATTAACAATGGATGTCCCGTGAGACATTACGATCACTTCACCCGTGGCGTGATACGGGTACCTGACCGGGGATTCGCCGCCCCCTTCTAGAAATGGCAATTGCCGCGTGTTCCAAAGCAATTTTATGACGTAACATCAAATAACCATCCTCCTTGTGCAAAAAAATATTTTTTTCGGAATTTTCACTGGACATCAATTTTAGCATTAACTTGTACTGCGCTTTTGCCGCCCCCAGATATACGACTTCCCACGCGTTCCAAACGATTCTTTTCGCGTAACATTAAATAACAATCTGCTGAGGTGACAAATAACTGTTGAAATTGACATTTTAAGACTTTTCGAAATTTACCATTAACTTGTACTGCGCTCTTATTTTATTTAAAAAAATATGTTAGTGATGCGTTCCAAAGTGTTATTACAGCGTAACAATGAATAACAATTAAAGTACCATGAGACTATGACGTTTTTTCGAAAATATTTGTTACTCGCAGAACAAGTTAATGGACCTACATCAGGTGGCTTGTTCTGTAAGAATTTGACTGATCCTAGGAACAGTCAGGTCCTGTTGTGACGTCATCTTTTGGTGTTCTGTATCTCAGTATTCTCTTGTAGCTGTTACCTTGACGTCACGACTGGGGGAACACTCTCAGACTCTCACTATCCTTTGGGATAGCCAAGTGGTGTTTCAAGGATCACTTGAAGAATATTGTTTATAACCTTTGATCGGCTTTCAAGGGGTGTCAATTTCTTCTTGTTGATTAGAAAATTTGTTAGTTGATGAATAGTTTTCCATTGTGAGGACTGAGTCTTTCCAAAAAATTGAGGAGTACATTGTAATCTACATGAAACAAGCTGTACAACGGAGAAAAAGAAGTCAAAAAAGCGTTACTCAGCGGGGATTAATGATCAAAGTTTAACTATTATAATTTTGGGTCGCATTTGCCCCACTTCACCCCAATTACTTTTGAAAACAAATTTGAATGTTGAATGAATGAATGAATGAATGAAAAACGAAATGAAAAAAAAAAACTAAAATGTGAATCCCACGTAGGAGAGAAAGTGAGTCCCTCCTCCCACCACCAGAGAGGGCCCAATGTTATCCCGGGCCCTGCTGATGGGCTTGACGAATAGGGAATTTCAAAAATCGAAATGTATTTTCGATCTGGTCGATGTATTTCGTATCAGTTCAAAGGTTTCCCCCAGTTTTGGGGCCGTTTGGTGTCGTGTCAGGGGCCGCAAGAAATTTCCTATTGACCGTGACCACGCGAATTGAAAGGCGTTCATGTTCGAAGAAAGACCCTCAACGCATGCAGGCCTGGCGGCTCCTGCAGGAGACCAAGAAATCGGCTTTAACCATGAACGAAACACCCATTGACCATTGTCCAAGAGACTCACAGAACTGCGTCCAACTTAAATCGAAACACTTCGAATAAGAAGACCTAATTAGGCGGTATTGTGTATTATTTATGTCGTGTCAGGATGGTAATCTCTGAGGACCGGTCGACCCTAGTGGTCCTTCCTCCATCACTGATCTGATGAGTGCGGTGGGTTTGGAGGGGCCCTCTTTCGGTCACGTGTTTGGTTCCACGGGTCAAATGTTTCCCTATATAATCTTATAAAGCGTAAATCGGTTCGGTGGCGCTGATTGTCTCAGATTAAGATTAATGAAAGGGCGGGGGGGGGGCACTGTTACTATCGCTATAACATTTTGTAACAAAAGGAATGTTGGAAGAAAGCGTGAAAACTGTTTGACACTAATTATTTACTATTTATAACTGATGCCTTGTCAGAACATTCCCCTTCACTGTGAATGGCCATTATTTTTGATAAAGCTACTCCGATTCAATCCTTCACAATATTTCCAGAGTATTTCGTGTATTTATTAATAAATTCTTTATTCAAACGAAGAAGTTTGGGAACGAGCATAACTGTGGCCCCTGTAACTCCATATAGTATCGGTTTAACCTTGCTATCATCATAAAATGTCAACGTTTTTCTAAAATGCGATACCGAAACATAAAGAGTTTTTGTTAAAACTATGAGGGGCGGGGTGGGGGAATGACAATGTGGGCTTTTGAGCGAATAGGCCACACGACTCTGAGAATAGAATTAAAAGAGTGGGACCTCTGGCCGCGCGCTGTCTTCTACTACTAAACTGCTATTTGAGCTCATTGTGACTTCAGTCAGTGAACACCCAATAATGTACGCAATGAGAAAACGCGCGTTATAAATCGTTTCTGTCTGGCGCGTGTGTTTGGTGTGTGTGTGTCTGTGCTCTCGATTCTCCCACCAATTCTATCACACCAGTTCTGTGAAATTCTTCATCATTTGCTTCGTTATACAAACGTAAAAGCGGAGGGGACTCGTATCTATCTCATCAATTTAATGACTGATAAATCCACAAACAAAGGGCAAATGTTATCTAGGAAAACGAGGAATAAAGTCATTTCTAGGCTATTAGAAATTCTTGCGAGCGTCTAATAATGTCTTCCGTTTCGAGGATCCCACTGGCCAAATCTTTCTGCTGTTGCCTGTCACTTGAGACTGGATGCAAAGTCGTTGGATTCATCGAGCTGGTAATTTCGTATTTTTCCAATTACAAACGTATGAATGCCCCTCCCCATCACCCCCCCACCCTTTCAAACCTTGACAAATCCCGTAAAAAAACGGTCTCACCTATTTTACGCCTAATTTATGGAAATTAAACGATTTTTTTAAACCATTGTCTCCGCCTTGGCACGGTGGGCATTCATTACTGGCCTTTCTTTTCGGGTGGGGAGGGGAGAGGGAATTCGATAAATAGTCGCATGAATATTGCCCTTCAGACATATAACTAAAGCGTTTAATTTCATGCCTCGCAGGGCCCTTAGCTCTTCAGGAAGCTCCCCCCCCCCACCCACCACCATACCAACCACGTCCATTACTCTTTGGAACAATAGTCCATTTAAAAGTTGTTGTTTTTTTTTTTAAACAGCGCGTCATTTCAATAGTTTCTTGATAAAAACGAAACCATAAACCACAGAATGTAGCAATAGTAATAATTCTTTTATTATTTACGTTATTTTTTAAAAAAAAGATGCCACAATTCTTGAAAGGTGGTTTTCGAGTGACCTTCAAAGTGGTTTGTCTCTTGACTAATTACGCCAAATTCACTTTCCTTTGGCGGGGAAATAAAACTGTGCCCTTCAAATCCACCCATGGCTCGGGAGAGGGGGGGGGGAATTAAATAAATCGGGTACGTACAATTTTATTAGACCTGGTTATGCAAAATATCGTTAAAGGCTGTGCGGCAAGTTGTGGAACGGGGGATATCGCATTTTATGTTATGAAGACGATAGATAGGGAAAACGACGTGTTTTTAACGAGTTGACGTTTCTCGCTTTCCCCAATCTATTATTTGGTCGGAACGGTTGGAAAATTTTATAATTTGTAAACAAGTTTGGGCATTTTTGGTGTGTGGGAAACGCTTTTAAGTGCGTCACAGTCGCTCTGTAATGTGGGGTGGTGGGGCGTGAGGATGCGAAGAAAATTATTTGTTAACGCCCGGGGTATTTTCTGAATGTTTTCTAGTCCTTTGAGAACGGTGGTGTGGATGGGAGGTGGGTGAGTGGGATTTCTTTGAAGCTTCTTGTCTTTAAGTTTACTGTGCCGGGGTGAAAATGAGAGAAATCAAGCGTTAATTGAATCGCCTCGTTAACATAAATGTGTCACCTCGTTTGCCGTCCAAGAGAATAGCACGATATTATCGTTATTATACCATAATTTAACTCGTAATTCAACTTTTATCGCAAATGATGTTCGTTATGGCCATAAATCAAGTCATTCTGACCGCTGTACAACGTCCCACCAGAGAGTATAGACTCTCGTGTGTTTATATAGAGGGGGGGGGGGGACTTCTTGGGCTGAAACTATCCCAAGGCGCAGGGGTCCTATTACGTTTTGAGACCAAACAACCATTAAACCACCTGTTTCGTAGTCGACATGGCCAGTTTTAACAGCCGGGACAATTCAGAATTCACCATGTTTGTTGGTTGTGCTCGGCTGTAGGCATCAGTTTTTCATTTTAAAACTCTCGATGGTGAATAATAAAAGGACGAATTTTCATGGTGAAAAGCCTTTTCTACAGTTAAATTACCCCGGAAAACTTCGGGTTTAAGCTGGACATCCGCAGCCGTGGGCATAGCCAGCTCTAGACAGAAAGGCAGGGCAGCTTTTCACGTTCCCCTAACTGAGCCCTCAAGCGATTTCGTCTCAACAATGAACGCGTAGGATAATACACTGTGGAGGGGATGGGGTAACGGGTTCCATAAAAATAATTATAAACTTGCATAATTATAAACTGAAACCCCCCCTCCATTTTTACCAGAAATCAGCGCTTTTCTTAAATTTTTCCCACTTTTCCCGATTTTACACGAAGTGTACCCCAAAAACCGCGAATTAGCGTTTTTTCACAATTATATCGCGAAAAATTGGCGCTTTTTTCAATTTTGTCACGACGTTGCGTTCTATAAATTTTAGCGGTGCAAATAAACGATTTTTCTCAATGTTAGCCGCGAATTACCCCTTTTTCTCAATTTCAGCCACGCATTAGCTTTCTTTTCTTTTTTAGCCGAAAAGCGCATTTCTCAATTTTTCTTTGCGAACGAGCCACGTGTCTCAATTTGACACGAAATTTACCCCTAAAGCCGTGAATTATCGTTTTCCCTCACTTATAGCTGCACTAGCGCTTTTCCTCAATGTTATCCGCAAAATAATAATCACTGTTTTTCTCGATTTTGGCCGCGAATGAGCACGTTTTTGTAACTTCTAGCCTTGAATTAACGCTTTTTCTCAATTTTAGCCACGATTTTGCGTTGCATACATTCTTAGCAGCTAGAATTAGCGATTTTTTTCAATTTTAGCCGCGAATTAGCAATTTTTATCCATTCTAGCCAAGAATGTTAGCTTTTTTCTTCAGTTTAGCTTTTTCTCAATTTTACATTGCGAATGAGTACGTTTTTCCCCATTTTCGCCGCGATCTATAGCGTTTTTCTCACTTACATAGCCGCAAATTAGCGCTTTTTCTAAATTTTAGCCGCGAAATAATGACCTATTTTAGCCGTGAATGAGCACGTTTTGTAACTTCTTGCCTTGAATTAGCGGGTTTTGTCTATTTTAGCCACGAAATTACGTTGTATAAATTTTAGCAGCGAATTCGTAAGTTTTATCAATTTCAGCCGCGCACAAGACGTTTTTCTTCATTTTAGCTACAAATCAGCGCCTTTTCTCAACTTTTCTTTGAAAATGAACCACTTTTCTCAATTATACACGAAGTTTACCCCAAAGACCGTGAATTAGCACTTTCTCTCACTTATAGCTGCACATATTAGCGCTTTTTCTCAATTTTAGCCACGAAATAATGACCGTTTTGTCTCGATTTTGGCCGTAAATGTGCACTTTTTGTAACTTCTAGCCATAAATTAGCGCTTTTTCGCAATTTTTATCACAAAATTATGACCGTTTTTCTCGATATAAGCCCGTGAATGAGCACATTTTTTTTTTAACTTCTTGCCTTGAATTAGCATGTTTTGTCTATTTTAGTCACGAAATTACATTGTATTCATTTTAGCAGCGAATTCGCAAGTTAGCCAAATTTTAGCCGCGCACAATGCGGTTTTCTTCATTTTAGCTAAAAATCAGCACCTTTTCTCAACTTTTCTTTGGAAATGAACCACTTTTCTCAATTATACGCGAAGTTTACCCCAAAGACCGTGAATTAGAATTTTATCTCGCTTATAGCTGCTCATTAGCGCTTTTTCTCAATTTTAGCAGGAATTTGCACGAATTTTAGCGTTTTTCTCCAGTTTAGCCGGAAATCAATGCTTTTTCTCAATTTTACATTGCGAATGAGCCACTTTTCTCAATTTTTTACGTAGTTAAAAAATCCAAAAACTACGAATTACGTTTTTCCCAATTTTCGCCCACTAACTAGCATTTTTCTCACTTATATAGCCGCAAATTAGCGATTTTTCTCAATTTTACCCGCGAAATAATGTCTGTTTTTCTATATTTTAGCCATGAATGAGCACGTTTTTGTAACTTCTTGCCATGAATTTGAGGTTTTTTTTTTTTCAGTTTTAGCTGCGAATTAGCGTTCTATAAATATTAGCGGGGCGAATTAGTGATTTTTCTCAATGTTAGCCGCGCATTAGCCATTTTTCTTCATTTGAGCCGTAAATCAGCACTTTTTCACAGTTTTATCCGTGCGAGTGAGCGACTTTTCTTAGTTTTACAAAAAGTTTACCCTAAAAAACCGCGAATTATCGGTTCTTCTCAATTTTAGCCGCGAAAAAATGGGCGTTTCTCTTAATTTTAGCCGTGAATAAGCACGTTTTTGTAACTTCTTGGCCAAAATCAGCGTTTTTTTTTTTTTTTAATTAGCCACGAATTCACGTTCCATAAATTTTAGCGGAGCGAATTTTTTTAATTTTAGCTGGAATTCAGCGTTTTTCTAAATTTTTATTTTCGAATGAGACATTTTTTTTTTCAATTTTTCACGTACCTTCTCCAAAAACCATGAATTATTGTTGCTCCTGAGGATTTTGGCCATTAAATGGAGTTTTCCCCACTTTTAGCCGCAAATTAGCGCTTTTTTCAATTTTAGCCGCGAAATAAAGAGCGTTTTTTTTATCAATTTTCGCCGTGAATGAGCACGTTTTTGTAACTGCTTGCCATGAACTAGCGTTTTTGTTTCCAATCTTTGCTGCGAATTTGCGTTCTATAAATTTTAGCGATTTTTCTCATTGTTAGCCGCGCATTAGCGTTTTTTTTTTTTTTTTCATTTTAGCCAGAAATCAGCGCTTTTTATCCATTTTTCTTTGCAAATGAGCCACTTTAATTTTATACGAAGTTTACTCCCGCGAAGAAACCGCAAATGAACGTTTTCGTTACTTTTTGCCTCGAATAAGTATATTTCTTACTTTTAACCCGGAATTTGGGCTTTTTCTCAACTTTTCCTAGTTATAGCCAGGAATGAGGGCTTTTTCTCTCTTGGAGTTGCGAATCAGCGCTTTGTCTCTACCTTTTTCCCTCTTCGACTAGTGTCTAGCGACTAGCGATTAGCGTTTTCCGTTAATCATTCAGCGTCAGTCGCGATTTAGCTCTTTTTTTCACTTCTAGTCACGAATTTACACTATATTTTCAAATTTCAGCCTCAGAACTAGGTATTAGGCACGAATTTTAGTCACGATGTTGCCTTCGAAAACTGCGAGTTATTGTTGATTTCTCAATATTAGCCGCGAACTAGCACTTTTTCTAAATTTCATAGCCTTGAATTTGCACTTTTTACCAATTTTAACCCTGAATTAGTGATTTTTCTGCATTATAGCAAAATTTCGATTGTTTTTTCTATGTTTTAACCGCGATTTAGAGTTTTTCGCAATTTTTAGCCGCGTAAAATTTCGATTTTCTTTTTAAACTTTTAGCCTCATACTTGCCCATCTAACAGGCATTATAAATATTAGCCACTATAAGGACTTACAGACGCCGACAGTTTATGGACAGTTTGTTCATCCATGAGGGAGGGGTTGTGCCATTGAAACTGAATATTTAAATGCCAAGTCTGGACATTTATCACCCAAATTTGAATTTTATCGTCGAAAAAATGGCAGCTGTGCCTCATAAAATGTGAAAGTTGGTGATTTTGTGACTAATCTGAGAATTTGGTGATTTTGTGATTACTTTGGTCACTAAATTCTGTCTCTGATGACGCGCATTAACCAAACACGCAGGTGAAACGTGCACCAACGGCACATGTCATGGGGAAATACATGACACTTCAAAAAGTGACACTTTCATGTTTAAATGAATAAATTTAACCACAGAAGCTGACAATTTAGCCACATTATCGAGTACTGGGGCGTTCAACCCGAAAACCCGAATGTAAAGTTCGACTCAATAAGCCAAATCTGCGGGGATTCATGCATTTTAAATATTGTCATTTCGGGCTCAAAATGACTGGTGGGGGGGGGGGTTCTAATAAATTACTCTAAATGCGGAGAAAAATAGGACACATTCCCACATTTATGCATCCGCGCAGTAGAAACGGACTGGAATAATTCACACTTGTTCAAATATGAACAGCTCCTGCGTATCTTCTTATGTTTGTGTGACCGTTTACACTAAAGTGAGTGTAAAGAACCGGAGCCAAAAGCCCCCCCCCCACCCAGTCGTATTTTCCTTGTGACACACAAGGCTAACTCAACCGGAAACCCTTGTGACGACGTGCAATAATAATAGGAAATTAATGACACCGATTTTGCGAGAATTCTTGATAAATTTGGTCCATTGCCCGCATCGATAAAATACAAACACCATCGCGAGCCTTAAAAACAATAAAGATGGAATAAATTGACAGCACGACGCTGTTCCTATAGGGGATGGGAGGAGGGGAGCAGTATTGTCACACTTACCAACAGACTTTAGGCGTCGTTCCAACGAAACTAAATAAAATAGTCGTTTTAGCCCCCCGCCCCTTCCTTCATCGGAAAGAAAAGACCAAAGTTAAAACACACAAACAATCAACGTTTCCCAAAGTTTTCTCAACCCCCTTCCCCCCTCCATCCATTGGGGAAGGCACAGTAGACTCGAAAAACAAAATAAACATAATTTTCGCCCGTTAACAAAAACGGCCGCAATGAAAACACGGTCGACTTTGTTAGAAAAAACAGTATAAATTTAGAAACTGAATAACGTTGAAATGCACCTGTTTACAGAGCTTTCACGTTATTCAAAGGGAAAATCCAGCAGGAATATTTTAAATTTATTTGTCAGACTGTTAATTTGTTGCTTTTTTCTTCTTTTTGCAGATATTATGCTCCATAATATTCTTCTTCGTGACTTATTTTACCGTCCAAATCGCTCAACAGCATCCGCAAAAGAATCCTCACAGAGATCTCAGTGAGTATACATTTTATTTTTCGGCTACCACATTTACCTTCTCCTGCTCTCAATTATGATGGTGAGCGGTCAGGGGGGGGGGGCTGTTATAGCCGTTAATAGGCGTTAACCGATACTAATTAAAGTAACCAGTTCATACATTTCTTCTGCTTGAAAACAAAAAAAAAAACAAAAACAGAAGCTCTGAATTCTTCCCTTCACCACCCACTTAGTCATTGGTGACAGTATTTTTTTTAATAGGAACGTCCTTCGAACCAATTTAAAACTCTGATGGTATGGTAGGGTGAGGGGCGGGAGGTAGTTCACGAAAGATTAACTTTAGTTTGTAAAGTCCCACGGTTGGTCACTATTGGTGAAAAAAAAAAAATTTTTGGATTCGCCCAATTATGCTGAAGTGCCTTTTTCAAACACATCATAAACGAATGCCCGCGGTCTCCACAGATGTAACAAAACACTGTGGGATTACGAAGTCTTATTTTATTTAAGAACGCTGTTGTTTATATCCACTCTCTCCTTCCCACCAAACCCTGCGAGTGACAAAATGTTTGACAGCCACAAAAATATCTCATCCTCTTTCCCAACCCTCTTTCCAGCACTTGAATCCACGCCAAAAAAAAAAAAGAAAAAAAAAAGAGGAGATTTCCTCTTCCTCCACGCTGTCGGCTTCTGTAAACAAACCAAATGAGACATTTGAACAGAATTTAGATAATCAACCGTCCGTTTCAATGAGTGATGTGGCGCTCTGGGTCGGTAACAGAAAGGAGGGGGGGAGAACAACAGTTAATTTGAGGCTCAAGTGGGGAAAAGCGCTCATTTTCCGCTATGATTAAGGAAAAAAACACTAAATCGTGAATTAAGGCGACTTCGTGGCTCAAATTGAGAAATTGCGAAAAAGTGATGTGTGGGGGAGGGGGCCAATCCCTTCGCGATTACTTCGAGGCCATCAAAATTGATCAAAATCGTTTATTTGTGACAAAATTGTTAAAAAACGCTCCTCGCGTTTAAACTTGACAAAAACACTGATTTTTGTCATGCCCGGGTCTTCAATTGAGAAAATATGTACACGCTAATTATTCACTGTAAAAAAAAAAATAATAATAATTAAAGGCGCAGAAAAACGTTAATGTTAATTCAAGGCTAAAATGGAAAAAAGGGCTCATTCGCCAATTGTAAATCGAGAAAGATTTCTCATCACGGCTAAAATTGATAAAAAGATACAGATTTGCGGCTAAAACGGGAGAATAACGCCAATTCGTGGTTCTTGCAGAAAACTTCGCGCTATTGGGCTTGTTAGGGGCAAGTTCTGAGGTTGAAAGTACAATACAATATCGGTTGGCTCCGATACGTGCGGACGTAAAACTACATCGCTCTTCAAACTTTTTTGTTTTTTATGAGATCAAGTTTGTTTATCGTGTCAAGAATTTGCATACAGTGATTTTCTATAACAGTTGATGATTTATTAATTTTTCTTCGTTGGTGGACTTCTATTCCCCGTAAGTTTTCAGTTTCATTTGTATACTTGCTTAGTGGAACGACTGAAGGGAGTTATTTCTTCTTTCGAGCGATTAAGCGCTGTTGCAGTTGTTTTTTTTGGACTCGGCTCATATCTGCCGGGAATGCTCATCGCCATTTATTTTGTTTCTTTCCTGTAATTTCCTTGTTTTTCTTGATCGTGATAATATCCGTGAAAGGACCCGCAACACATCAGCGTCTTTAGCATCTCGTCTGAACTGAACGAATTTCCCTCTTCAATGCCTCGTTCTGATCTCGATTCACACGAGTTGAGCCTCTCTTCTGACATGGAATTCGTGAAAGCAGCGATTGGCTCGCATTTCGCACAATTCTTTGATATTGTTAAAAATTTGACGACGGAAGTGAATCTTCTAAGACATGACTTCGAGGCACTTCGTTCTACTGTTGCCAACGGGAAATCCTGTGACTGTGCGACCATAAACTCGGTTATTGTATCTGAGATTGAACAGGCCTCAGCAAATTCTTTAAAAATTACTAAGGAACTTAGTAAAATTAGCTCTATCGTCTCATTGAACAGCCATATCCTGCAGTTTCCTACATCGGACGGGCTTTCGGGGAGTTGTCCGGGAACAGTTACCACCGTCCCCTCACCTTGTGAGGAGGATATTGCTGATTATGGGGCTTCACTTGAAGTCTCTCAGGCGGCTCAAAATGTCCTCGAAAGGATCGAACGATTTTTGTTCTGACCTCAGAAATTTCGTTGACGTTAGACCTCATCGCCTTCGTCGTTGTGGCACTGCGTTGACACCCGATTTTAGCTCGACAACTGGAGATCCCAAAGACGGTTGCCTCGGAAAAGGCGATTCTAGGGGTGTTGGTGATGGCTCGAGAGCTCAACAGGGGAATACGCTGCGTGCAGGCTTCGGTTTATTCTGGATGTTCATATCTAGACTTGAACCTTCGACATCTGTTGCTGACATCGAGTTCTTTTTGAAAGGGTCTCTAAAGGGATCTTCTTTCGAGGTCGTAAAGATATCCTCGAAGTATCCGACTTACTCGTATTTTAAAGTCGGTATACCTATGGATCAACGTGAACTTGTATTCACACCAGAATTCTGGCCTGATGGGTGCCTTATCGGTGCAGATCATGCCTGAGACCTTCCTGAAAAACTGCTCTGAATCTCTAAGCCTCCCTTTGTGGATCATATTTAATAGGTTCCTCAAAGAAGATATCATTCCTTCCTGATGGAAGAAGTCTTTCTTGGTTCCGGTCTTCAAGAAGGGTTTAAAGGTTGATATTCTTAATTGCCGTCCGATTGCTAAGTGTTCCATAATCGCAAAAGTTCTTGATTCATTTGTCGCGGCGGATCTCCTGAGTGAAAGTTTTAAGAATTTCATTGTCCCGGAGCAGCATGGTTTTGTCAAAGGACGATCTACTTCGACTAATTTAATCCTCTACAATGATTTTATCCATAAAAATTTGGAAAAGGGTAACATAGGGGTAATATAGGAAGGGAAATATACGTATAAACCGATGGTAAAGTCATGACCTTCAGGTTACGAAAATCACTATTGCTGAGGAATTTGCCTCTGTATTTGGCGAAAATTTCTCTGTGGGTGCATCAGTGGATGCTACATGCTATTTACACCGACATGTCCAAGGCGTTTGATCGGGTTAGTCATCGGGGTCTGCTCAAGAAGCTGGAGACTTATGGGGTTGGCGGCTCACTTCTCTCATGGCTCCGCTCTTTTCTCACTGGAAGGTCCTTTTCTGTGATATTCAATGGTACTGCGTCTGATTCTACTGCTATCTTGTCCGAAGTACCTCAGGGATCTCACCTGGGACCAATCCTTTTTTTGCTGTTCTTTATTGACGTTTCGACCGTCTTTCGCTGGCGGATGACCTTATGCTGTATTATTCGATTTCGTCTGTCGAGGAATGTAAGCAGCTTCAACAAGATCTTGATTCCTTTGCGTCCTGCGTAAATGATTTAGGCATTAATGTGACGAAATGTAAGTGCATTAAGTTTAGTATGTCCAATAGGCCTATGGACTTTGACTCATGGTCGTACTATCTGAGTGGTCAGCAAGTTGAGGAGGTGAATGAGATTAATGATTTGGGCGTGATATTTAATAGCAAAGGCAATTTTCGGAATCATATTTCTGAGGAATTAGGAATGGCTTTGAGGAATTAGGAATGGCTTTGAGGAATTTAGGCTTCATCAAGCGCTTTACGGCAGATTTCGGGAATCCGTTCGAGGTGAAATTGCTGTATCAGTCATTGGTTCGGAGCAATCTTGAATATGCCTGCATCGTCTGGGATCCTTTTCTGAAATCTGAGGTCACCCTCCTTGAGTCGGTCCAGCGTAGGGCTACCAGGTATCTATATTTCAAATTTTGGGTTTTCGGGAGTTTTATCGTATGGTGAGAGACTTCGTGCCACTGGCTTACAATCGTTAGCGGATAGACGAAGAGTTTCAAGCCTGTTATTGGTCTGGAAGGTCCTCAACTCCCACATTTCCTGTCCTGAAGTCCTTTCTGGTCTAGCTCTGAGAGTTCCACGGCGATGTCAGAGACTGACGGGTGCTACATTTAATGTTACACCGTTCCGTACCAATTACGGGAGGCATTATAGGCTGTCTCGTTTTGCTTCATTGGCCAATTCTATACCACTGAGCTGTGATATCTTCTCCGATCCTTTCAATTCTTTTAAGGGAAAAATTATCAGTTACTGTGATAATCCTAATATCTGACTGTGATCATACCTTATTTATACACTCTGTGGTTCTTTGTTTATATTTTATTATTATTGTCGCTGTTTTGACTGCCCTGTTTGGTGTTTTTTTACTGTTGAGCTGAAAAATAAATGAAATGAAATGAAAGTTTCCTTAAAAAAAAAAAAAAAAAAAAAAAAAAAAAAAAACAAAAAAAAAACGTAAATTCGCAACCAAAATTGAGGTAGATCTCTAAGTCCACGCTTCTTGTGAGCTATGACACCTCGGGGGTAGCGGATACAGACACAGAGCTCAGTGACGACATGCGATGTGATGGGATACTATTCCGGGTGTACGGCGAATCAAACTGTCGTTAGTCTTAGACGACCCTGTCCGCCAAGCCCACAAAAGAAAAAAAAAGAAAAGAAAAGAAGAAGAAAAAAAAACAATTGCAAACTAGCAATTTCTTTTAAATATAGAGACGCACGAAGCTTGCATTTTTGCCGGAATTAAGAGCTGAAATTTGCAATTGTGCGGATAATCAGCCAGAAAAATTCCAATTTCGTGATTTGTCAGGGAATCCCATGCGGCTGTGCCTGCTCAAGCTGCGGTTTCCACCGCCTTCAAACTTGCAAATTTTACTTAAAATTACGGCCAGAATCCTTGAAATTTCATTGAAATCAGCTCTTAATGGATATTCAGCCATGAAACTTATAATTTCGTTCGAATTAGGATCCAAACTCACAAATATTTAGCTCTAAATGTAGCATTTATGCAACATCACGCCGGTGGGACCCTAAATCCTGCAATTTCCCTGAAATTTGCTATTTTCCGTATATTCGCCCCAAAAAATTTCCTTTGTTTCGGATGTATTCAGACGAAAAATGTTGCAATTGTGCAAAATGTTCGTTATAGACTTTGGCCGCTTTGGGTCTTAAAGAAGCAACAAAAAAATCGCCTGAAACTTGCAATGTCGTGAAAATAAAGATAAGATAATTGCAATTTCGCGGGCATTTGGAACTGAAACTTGCAATTTTGCAGGGTTTGTACTTCAAATATATCAATTTTGATGTTTTTTGAATGACTCTTCTTCAAATTCACTCAATAGGCTGGACATATACGCGAGCGGGATTTAAAATAGTCTTTTGGCGGCTGTTTATCTACGTGTTCATGCAGTTTCGCGACTATTTAGCCCAAAACTTGTATTTTACGGACAATTTAGCGCCTCGGAACTTGCAAATGCGTGCCTCCTATATTTTATTCAGCGAGTAGTAGTAGTAGAGAGAGAGCGTTTATTTCAGGTATTTTGCGTAATACATTGTTGCTCTAAGGCTGAACAGCCTTCTGGAGCACCTTGTGAAAGCTAATACAGGACAAAGTAGGTATTAAGATAAACAAAACAAAATTAAGATTATATGTGACATCATGTACCTGGAATTAAACTTTTGTTTTTATATATATACGAACTAAATAAGAAGAATTAGACAGTGGATAATTAAATTTTAAAATCACATCTCACGTAATCGCTCTCATATTTCGACAGTCCTACTTATCAAACAAAACACAGTCCAGGTACTGTTACCACTGGAGTTAAATTAAAATCGCTTACAATAATTAATAAAAGAAAAAGTGTAAGTAAAGATGAATGAAAGTAAAGAAAAATGAACGTAAAGATTAATGGATGAATGGAAATGAAAGCAAAGATGGGGGTAAATATAAATGAAAGTGAATATAAATTAAAGTAAAGAAAAATGAAAGTGAAGAAAAGTGAAAGTAAAGATGAATGAAAGCAAGATGTCTAAATGGCATAAATTACAAGATAGGGAAAAAGTCATGATGAAAGGGGAAGAAAATAGATAAAATAATGAACAAAAAAAAAAAAAAAAAGGAAAAAAGAGCTAAGGTAACAAAAATAATGAGCACATAAACAAAACAAAAATAGATAAATAAATGAAAAATGAAGATGTCACGAAACAGCAATAAAATAAGAAAATGACTAGAAAATATTTATCTCCGGCTACTATCACACGGAGAGCTGGTTACGTCCGAATACATCGAGTGAAATTAAAAAAAAAAAAAAAACAAAAATTGTCAATAAAAGCTATATGAGCCCTGATGATTCAGGAAGAATTTTGATAACTCAGCAAATGATTGTACATTTTTGTCTTGAATTCAGAAAAGCTCCTCAATGATCTTATAGCAGTGGGTATGCTGTTCCACAATCGAACCGACGCACAAACAAAAGACGCTGAAAAGTGGGCTGTTCTGTGACTAGGCATGACTAGATTGTTGGGATCGCATCTGGTGGTTCTTAGACTCAAGCGTCTTCTCGTAGTAAATAGTTCGAGGAGGTAAATGGGCTTTCTATTAAGAAATAATTTGTACAGAAAGCACGACATCAGATATTTGCGGCGGGAAGAAACCTTCAGCCATTTCAATCGCATGTAATATTCCGTGACGTGGGCGTCAAATGGGAGGTCATAAATGAACCGAACACAAGAATTTAAGGCGCGCTCAAGTCTGCCATTCAGCTCACAACTTATGCTATTGTACACCGCACAACAGTAATCAAGATGAGGAAATATAAGCGAAGTGATTAACAACTTTCTGACGCCGATAGGCAAGCTATCCTTGATAGACGAAATCTGGGACAACACACGATATATGCTCCCACACACACGGTTTATATGTGACTCCCAGGAAAGGTACTGGTCCAGCACAAAGCCAAGAGCAGTTATCTTAGGCAACCAAGGGACCAAGCTATCCCCAACAACCACCCCAGGAGCCTGACCGTCCGGCAACACAGACAAAAAGTGCCTGGAACCGAGAAGAATAGCCTGAGTTTTCGCTGCATTGACAACAAGGTCATTCCCATCGGCCCAGTTCAGTATCGCAGCAATATCCGCATTCAACTTCCCGAGCGCATCCCCCATGGAGCCAGGCTCAAATGAAATGTAAATAACAACGTCATCCGCATAAAAATGGTAATGACAATTTTTAATCACTATAGGAAGATCGTACAAGTACAATGAGAACAGTGGAGGGCCATTCACAGATCCCTGCGGAACACCGCTACGCACCTCCAAGAAAGGAGACCAAGAGTCACCAGAGGGCACACAACCGCCTGGCTACGATCCGAGAGATAGGAAACAAACCATTGGCAAACTCCCCTAGAGAATCCCAGCGACGCCAATTTCATTATTAACTTGGCGTGGTTAACACGGTCGAAGGCCTTACTGAATCCAGCTGGACAAGGGCAGTCACCATCCGCTCATCGATAGCACGAGCAACATCAGACGTAATCTTAAGCAGCGCAGTCTGAGTCCCATGAGACGCCCTAAACCCGCTTTGGTAACAGTCTAAAATCCCCCTAGTGTTGACATACAACGACATCTGCTCATACACCACTTTTCCAGAATTTTGGAAAGACAACACAGCAGCGATATTGGCCTAAATTCATCAACTGATGAGCTATTTTTACTCTTCGGAATGGGTACCACCCAATGCGACCTTCCAAGACTTGGGAAATATGGAGCGCTGCAGGGACTCATTGAATATGTGCGTTAATGGCCGAATTATATGGGGCAAACACATCTTGACAAAGAGAGCGAGTCTCGACTCTTTGGCCACCGCTTGAAATGTTTGAGGCTTTTTGGTATTTAGCCCCGAAAACGGCAATTTCATACCTATATTTAGCCCTGAATCTTAAAGTTTCGCTACTATTTCACGCCCTGACTTGAAATTTCACTGGTTTATGCCGTTATGCTCTCATTGGCGAGTTATACTCTCTTTCCGTGACACCAGAATAAGTTACACATGTAACTGGTCTCATTCAACTGTTTTTATAAAGCTGAATACGTATAATGAGCGTCCATGGGGAGGTATTTTCCACCAGCATCCAAAGCCGGCATACCGATCATATTCATATTCAGCTCCACAAAACATGTAGAATGATACCAGTTACAGGACTATGTTCTTCCGGTTAATTATTTTGTTAAAACGCATTTTGATATTGGTCACTAAGGGCCAAATGCCCCAGGCAGACAATTATATTCGTATTCAGCTTAATAAAACCTGTCGAATACGACCGTTTCAAGGACTATGTTATTCCGGTTAATTAATTTTCCTTTATGCGGTTTGACTGGTCACTGAGTGCAAATGCCTCGGGCAGCCGCTGGCAGACGATTATACGTATATTCGTATTCAGCTTTATAAAACCTGTCGAATGATACCAGTTTCTGGACTATGTTCTTTCGGCCGAGTTCAATACTGAACGAAAAAGAAAGATATGAAGCCACAACATACCCATCAGTCCTGGTGAGCCAGTTCTTTTCCCTGACTCGGTATTGCCAGGTCGGGTTGAGAGCTAGGGGCCGGGGATCGTATACATATAGTGCAGTGCGGCACCTTCGCTCCTGGTGAGGGGCGGTCCATCGGCTGCGTACTCGGCTCAATATTGCTGGGCTGTAGAGACCAGGATCAAGTAGCTCAGGTAGCTGAAGGTCTGAGGTCAAAACGGAGACTGGACCACACCCTCGGTGTAGTCAGTGGCGGAACATCACTTATCGGGGCCCGGGGCGGAAATCTCTAGGAGGTCCTTTTAGTAGGACTTTTTAGTTGCGTTGAAGTACATGTTTTTCTCAATTTTAGCCACGAAATCGCCTCCGAATACCGTGTATGTGCGTTTTCTCACTTTAACTGCGAATGAGCGTTTTTTAGCACATTTTAGCTGCGAATTGTCGCTTTTTTCTCAATTTTATCCGCGAATTAGCTCATTTTCTCATTTTTAGCTGCGAATCAGCGCTTTTTTTATAAGTTCTTAGCCGTGAAGTTGCCTCAAGAATCCGTAAATTAGGTAGCTTTTGAGTGCTCTTTCCCAATGTTATCCGTAAATTAGCAATTTTTTTAAATTTAAGCCGTGAATTGGTGCTTTTCTCCATTTTAAACACCAATTCGTGTTTTTCTCTATGTTACCCATGCGAATTCACGTTTTTCTTTATTTTACCCACGAGTTAGCTCTTTTGCACAGTTTTAGCCGCTTCATCTAGCGCTTTTTCTCAATTTTATTCCCGAAGTTCCCCAAGAATCTGCGAGTGGGCGTTCTCTGTTTCAGCAGTGAATTAGCCTTTTTTTTTTAGCAGTAAATGAGCATATTTTTTAATTTTAGCGGCGAATTATAGCGCCTTTTCTCTATTTCATCCGTAAAATCGCAATTATCCATACCTTTAGCTGTGAATTGGAGTTTTCCTCCACTTTTAGACGCGAATTCGCGTTTTTCTCGGTTTCACGCAATCAGCGCTTTTTCTCAATTTCAGTCCCAGCCGCGAGAATCCGTGAGTTGACGTTTTCTCAATTTTAGGGGTGAATTTGCGCTTTTTCTCAATTTTCAAAGCTGCCAAATAGTAACACTTAATCACGATTTTAGCCGTGAATAGCGTGTTTCTCTATTTTCAGACTAGAACTAGCGTGTCCATCTTTTTTGATCCGTGAATTAGCGTTTTTCTCAGTTTTAGCTTTTTAGCCGCGTGAATTATGGCTTTTTCCTAATTTCAGCCCCGAAATTGCCCCATGAATCGGCGAGTTGGCGTATTTTCATTATCAGCTGTGAATTAGCGTTTTTTCTTTCTACTGAATTCTCAATTTTAGTCCCAAAGTTGACCTGAAAATTCATGAGTTGGCGTTTCTCCCATTTAGCTTTGCTAATTGCTTAAAGCTGCTAATTGAAGCACTTTATCACAATTTTAGTCGTGAATTAGCGAGTTCTATTTTTAAGACGCTAATTCGCGTTTTTCTCCATTTTTGGACTGAAAGAACTCGTTTTGCTCAATTTTAGCGATTCTCTCCTTCAATTTTAGCTGCAAATTAGCACTTTTTGTGTATTGTTTCCGCAAAGTGGCGTTTCTCAACTAATTTCTATCTCAAATTCGACGAAATAGCGATTGTCTCGATGCATTGCGAAGTTACTGGTCGAAGAAACTATAGTCGGCAAAAGAAATAGAATTGAAAAGAATGTTCAACTCAACAATATTATTTAAATTTATCTTAACATTCAATAAAAAATTAAGTTGTCCGCAAAGTTACCGCAAGAATCCGTCAATACGCGTTTTCTCAATATCACCTGAATTAGCGCTTTTTCTCAATAATAACAGCTGCAATTTTTCTCAATTTCAGCCGCGAATAAGCGTTTTTCTCAATTTTACAGGCGAGTTAAGCTATTCGTTCTGTTTAAAAATCCCGATTTTTTCATCTTTAAACATTTCAGGGGCCCCATCCGCGAACGGGGGCCCGGGGTGGTTTGCCCCCCTCGCCCCTGCCACGGTACGCTTGAGGGTGTAGTATTTCAAAAAACTTGGTGGTTTTTTACTAGGAAGAAATTGACGGCCTGTTTTAGATAAATCTCTGTAAATGTCAAATGAGTTTCACGGTTCAAAAAAGTCACTTTCATCGAGTAAAATTCTCATTTATTGAGTAAAATTTTCTTTTTCTGGACTTAAACTCACGCTTTAAAGCCAAACCAATACGTTCTAGAAATTAAATTTGCAGTTTTCTGCTTGAATGGTCAGTCCTTGTAGTGAGAGATGGGTGGAGGGGATGCTTACTCAATTTTCTGTTTCCAAACGACTTCTTTTCCGGTTTCTCGGGAAAAATTGACAGTATCTCCACGGAAAATTTGTTTCTCGGGCGAAATTTCAAGATTTTGTCGGTTTTAAGGGAATTTTGTGTGAATTTTATAGTCATGAATTAGCCCTTTTCTCAATTTTAACGGCGAATGAGCTGCTCGGCGTCCTCTTCCGCTTGCAAATCCCGAAAAAATCAAGTCAAATACGATTTAAGGAGGCTAATAAAACGAGTTCTTGTGAAACAGTTGCGAGCTTGGCCTGAAATGGCGGTTAACAGTTGTTACAATTTTGATTGGTCTGGTATAGGGATGGGGGAAATTTTAGGGAGGAGTACCGAATAATTCTTTGTGAACCTAAGCCTCAAGCTTTTACGAGGGGAGGGGGTTTCACTTAAAAATTCGTTATAGTGTGAAATCCATCACAAAAAATCAAAATTAAGCCAAAATGAGCGAATCTAAAAAATTATGCGATTTTCGAGATACATTATCTACTGTATCTGTATCTGTATCTCTTTAATCTGAAAAAGGATAAAATTTTGGCACTATTTTCGATTTTTGACAAGGTTGTGTTCGGAGCTCGACGCCGAAAACTTGGATTAGTCGTCAGGTCACCACCCTAAACAAATGACGCACGGTACCCCCCGTTTATACGACAAGGTTACTGGGCTATAGTTAGGATGTACGATCAGATTTTTCCCAGACGAAAGAAGGACCCAAATTTTATATTGGGAAAAAGAAATATTATGGGAGGAGGGGGGTGTTGAAATTGATGGAGGAGAAGGACTGAGAGGCCACTAACTCTAACCACTGCCTCGGCCACTGATCCTAGTTCCACCATTCTGCCACTGACTCTAATTAGGACATGACAAAAATCGCTATTTGCCAAAATTTCCAAAACACAAAATTGGCTTTTTAATAAGCCAAAACACAATTGGGTTCTGAAAGAGGCAAAACACGAAATTGGCTTTTCAAAGAGTCAAGGCACGGAATTGGCTTTTGTAGGAGCCGAAAAACGAAATTGGCATTTGGAGGAGCCAAAACAAAAAAATTGGGTTTTGAAAGAGCCAAAACACGAAATTGGCTTTCGGAGGATCCAAAACACGAAATTGGCTTTTGGATGATCAAAAACACAAAATGAGCATTTGAAGGAGGCAAATACAAAATTGGCTTTCGAAGGAGGCAGAGCACGTAATTAGCATTTGATGAGCCAAATCGGCTTGATGAGCCGAATTGGCTTTCGAAAGAGCCATAACATAAAATTGGCGTTTGAAGGGGCCAAAACACGAAATTGGATTATGAAGGAGCCACAACTCAAAACTGGGGTTTGAAAGAGTCAAAACACGAAATGGGCATTTGGAGGAGCGGAAAAAAAAAAAAAAAATGGGGTTCGAAAGAGCAGAAACATGAAATTGACTTCCGGAGGATCCAAAACGGTGCAGGAGAGGCCCAAAGGGGTAATGCCACCCTGGTGTGGGCACCTGTCCCGCAGAACATGTCTGGCGATCTCAGAAGTGTCCTCTCCTCAACCATAAAAACGTCCTGTGCAGTTGCTGGACACGATAAAATGACCCGGATTTTTCATACTGTGATGGGCTCCCAGACTGTTATTTTTAAAAACAATTTTTAGGGTTCCGCTCACACACACACACACACAAATTTCACAGGTTTATAAATTTCACGGAATTTGTCTCAGAAGAACCATAATTTAGCAGGTTTTGTTCTTACTGAAACCAACAGCTTACAATTTGGGATTTTGGCAACTTTCAGGGTTTCACTCATACAACAACCAAATTTCACGAGTTTGGCTTCTTCAAAAATTGATTGATTATTATAGCTTTCAGGCAAGCCCCAAATTCACGGGTTTGGCTCTTTATAAATACAATTTCGCAATGTTTGGCTCTTTCAAAAGCACAATTTCGTGACTTCGACCTTTTCATAGAAAAATCTCATCATTATCCGACTCTTTCAATCAAATTTTCACGGGTGCGGCTCCTTCAAAGGCAATTGTATCGTTCATTTTGGCTTTTTCACAAATCCAATACTTTATTTTTGACTCTTTCTAAAAAGGTTTGGCTATTTCTAATTATACTAATTTGACACATCAAAAAGCCCTAAATTTTGCGAGAATTGTCTCTTTAAAAATTAAATTTCAAGGATTTGGCTTTTTCAAAACCTAATTCTACGGATTTGTGTCACACAGAAAACACAATTTCGCGTGTTCGGGCTCTACAAACCCAAATTTTTCTGGTTGGATGGCTAAAAAAAAAAAAAAACATTCCACGGGTTTGGCTTATTATCGATTATTTCCAGCAGAATTCAATAAAAACTGTTAAACTAATTCTTTTCACCATGAATATACTATGGCATTGCCTGCAGGCTCTCATTTCAGGTCTCAGATGGTCAAAGCTGAGTCTTGTGAGAAAGATTTTCGGACTAGCCAATCTCACGAAAATGTGAGTTTTTGAAAAATACATAAAAGCCAACGCAGAGAAATTTCCATGACTATGTTATTTTGAATGAGCTATCCCGATTCTTGAATTCAAAAGGTCGAAACCGATTTTCTCTACAGATAACTGGCCTAAAAACTAACAATTTCATCCCTGGAAGCATTGGCCGGGGAATCAGCCATTTTGAGTCGATGGTATCAAACAATCACGTCTTTTGTTATTAATAAGCTCATTTGGGACACTGGAAAATGGGCAAAAATCGACCGAATCATGGGAAGACCCCTTCAACAGAATTGTCTGATCCAAAATCCGTTTCAATTTTCGGACTCTCCGTGACGAGTAACTCTTATATTCGTCAATTTTTGAACTTTGGTTACCGTCTAAACGCCATATGTTAGGTGAGCGTATTTTTTTGGACAGTGTTCTCAAAGTGTTGTGATATGAGCCAAACGCGGCTCATGAGTCGTTTTTGGCCAAAAAGACCCTCAGCTGTACGTCGGAGTTGTCTCATATTGGCCAGAAAATGAGCGTTTTATGTATAGATCGCTGGTCCAACAAGAACTGCTTGCGTTGTGGCTGTTCCTCAGCCATCAGGGCTGATGATGCAGTCCCCCTGCAAGGGGCCCTGGGAAGCGGGCCAAATTGGTCAAAATCGCCGGAATCACGGTGAAGACTCCCCCTCAATGGCTCACCTGTAAATGCGGAGAATTATGCGTTTAGCCCCCCCCCCACTCAACCCCCACCACCAGTGAAGCGCTCAGACGATTCCGTCTAATAGGCGTCCTAAATTCAGTGGCGTCACAGCTCCGCCCATATGCACCACTAACCAACGACCATTCCTGGCCTACGGGTAGCACATCCCTCTTTGTTCAACTGTGTATTTTTATTAACCTTGAGCATTTTTGTTATACAGTTGAATAATGTTATCATTATTCAACTATTGTAGAAAAAGGTCCTTTACATCACAATTTCAGTTAACCTCAACTTACTCTTTCGTCAAATATGGTGCAGACTAGACTATTAGGCACCAAATATAGGGCGATTTTTTTTTAAAGTGTCAGATTAGGTGAATCCCTCCAGATAATCGTCAGAATACTAGAGAGCACGTTTAGAACGTCAGTATGAAGCATTATATCTTAATCTGACATGCTCGAGTATTTCAAAATGACGATTTTTTTTGCACATTCTGATAAGGGCCACGAGTTTGCGTCACCTCCAAATCGTCAGATTATTCAATGAGAGCTTATTTTAGGTTCACTTAACATTT